>JAYKKI010000008.1:13629166-14853333 GCA_039881145.1 Druceiella hillmani | reverse complement strand
TGCTCATAATTTATTTATTTTATCTAACCAAATCAAGTGAGTATACCATTATTTAATTTTAATTTTATTTCATTTAGCATTTCTTCATCAGTCGGTTACATATATAGTTATCGGTGAATCTCAGGTATATGTGTATGTATAACGTAAAAAATGCATGTGATATTGAAGAAAATATTTTCATCGAGAAAACGGTTCTAGTCGAAAGATAAGATTTCATAATGGTTTATACGAGAGATTCAAAGTTTACTCACTAGAGTAACTGAACGTTCGAAGTCTGCATCTCTGAATGCTCTCGCTCTTCAGATACTCTCGTAAATGAATTGTACATAAAGTCTATACTACGATGTACGGTATTTATTTCGACTAAATAATTTCACAAACGCATACGTCGAACTATCACGCATTTATTTGGAAAAAAGAAAGTAAACTGGGGGCGTCGTTATAACATGTTCTCTATTGCCACTGTGTGAATTTAGTTTTAAATACTTTTGTTTTCCTATCATACAAAATAAGATTAAAACAAACAAAATAAAATTGGAAAATAGAGATAAATTGAATAAAAATTATTCTTATAAAATGTTCTTATTTATATTTTTATTGACTAATGATACTCGAACCGTGAGTAATAAGGCACAGCTTCAAATTTTGTTCTGATCAGATAAATATTTTAGTTGTGATATTTTTTTTATATTTTTTAGTAATTATACAATTTTAACTAAATTTTGGAGTCGATACAAAAACATAAATCTATCAAAGTCGCATATTTACAACCTGATCTTCACGGACTGCTGTTTGGATTCACCAGCTGCAGTAGTTCAAGACAAAGTAGCTTAGTAGTATCTTGCAGCTATCAGCCATCCCGTGGTGTCAACAAGAATTACTGGTAAATATTATAAATTTATTTTTTTTCTTAATTATACTTATAAATTAAGTGAATTATCGGTGATCGAGGAGATGAAAAGTATATTCATGACGTAATTTTTTGTTGCCCTACTAGGGCAAGGCCAAAATACAGCAGAAAGGTAGGTAGTAGGTTACAGCTTCTCTATATATCTAGTGACCAAAACTATTGGACTGAATTGGACAAATTAAGTTTTTTCGGTTTCATATTTATGATAAAAGCGCCATAGACTACATAATATTAAAAAAACACAATATGACACTCACAATATGACAGATGATACAAAAATTGCATTTAAATCACAATAAAATTGAAGGGTTAAATGAGAAGATTATAATAATGCTTATTATTTATATGTACTCGTTCGTATGCATAGGATACGTATGTTGCCTCATAACTCGCAAATTGCAGAATCTATTTTCTCAAAGGAAGTATCGTTTGATTCATCTTAAGTGACAGTCTAAGTACATTACCTATTGTAAAGGATATTAAATGAAAGGGCTTTGAAAACTCGCTTCAAAAATGGACTTGTTTTGTATGAAAACGCTGAATAATAAGAAGAAAAATCGAAATGAAATAATTTATCTATGAATAAAGAATTATGAAAAAAAACTTATCAATGAAGATTGAAAAACTTATCGAGGAAGTTTAAAGGACGAAAAATATATAACACGTAATAAAAAAATATAAAAGAATTTTGACAGGTAGAATTCTTTGTTTCAAATAATTTTCCAAACTGATTTATTAGTAGCTATGCCTACGACATCATTTTCGTGTAATTAGGAAAAACAATTTTTTTTTAATTTATATGTTTCTCCTGGGTATACACTGTTACCAAACTAAATTTTATCAAAATCCGTCTAGTAGATTTTGCGTGAAACCCGCTTAAAGTAACATACAGACAGACAGACAAAAATTCTAAAGAGACGTTTATCTAGCTTCTGTTATCATTCTATGCGCTAAAGAAGTGCTTTTTTAAATATTGGCAATATAGTGAATTCTCTATATTGAAAATATTTAAAAAAAAGTAATTCTGTAGCGCATGGAATGATAATTGTTACAATTTTATTATATATATATAGATCAGGGACAGTTTCTTTTAATAGACAATTTAAATAAGGTTCCATAGGTTAACGATTAGGAACAGTATAATTTTCACGCAATCGTCCATCTGCATGTCATAAAATATTCATAAATACGTATTAAATAATAAACTTCTTAATAATGAGTAGAAGACATCTTATAAGGGTTTGGTACCTACATGTTAATATTATTTCTTAACATGGAAACATATTGCCTAGCATTTCTAGCAAGAGGCATCTTGATTGCCTACATATCTTTAATTTATGAATACAATATTATTAAAATAATTTTCCGTTGTAGCGGTTACTATGCTCGGTACAATGCTTGGCATTTTAGACACTCAGATCTCGCGAAGAATGCACCATATTAAAAAAATGCATGTAAAGTTTTAAATGGCCTTTTAAAAATATTTTTCTATGCTACACCATTCAATGCAAAATAAAAATTCTAGTTTCCTGTATATAATATTGTTATGTATTGGGGCGATTAATACAGTGGCAGATTTCAAAGTTTGAAAAACATAGTTTCTGAACGCAACATATAAGAGGGGCGCGGGGGGGCGTCGTTAGAAGCGCAAGCGGTGCGGATGTTTTAGTAGCCATGGAACAGTGGAGTGGAGAGCACCGCGCTTTTGCCGCCGAGGCGTACATTTCGAGTGGATTTTCGCTGTCTGTAGCACGCCGTCGATTTAATAATCGTTACAGTATTCGTCGATTACGTGACGGACCATCGATCAACCTCATTCAGTCATGGGTAGCAAGGTTCAGAGCTACAGGATCAACATTAAATAGGCCCAGGCCAGGACCTACACTCCAGGCAGCCACGGATGAAAATGTCGAGCGTGTTATGGTTTCTGTCGTTGAAAATCCCCGTTTATCACTGCGTACACGTTCATCGATATTGGGAATTCCGAAATCAACTTTACAGGTAATAATGCAAAAAAAGCTCAAGTTCCATCCATATAAAATTCAAATTGTTCAAGATTTACACCATTCTGACTTTGAATTAAGAAAAACTTACGCGGAGGTGATGTTGTTGAGATTTCGTACTGCTACCCGGATCGGCAACATATTCTTTAGTGACGAAGCTCACTTTCACATTGAAGGATATGTGAATAACCAGAACTTTCGTTACTGGGATGTCCACAACCCAAGACAAATGCATCAAGAGCCTTTACATAAGCCTAAAGTAACAGTCTGGTGTGCCATGTCTGCATCTGCAATCATAGGGCCTTATTTCTTTGAAAATCAACGTGGCCAAACTGTAACTGTGAATTCGGAGAGATAAGCCCAGATGTTAAATGACTTTTTCAGAGTAGAACTACAGAATAGTCCATCCTTCAACAAAAGCACATGGTTCTAGCAGGACGGGGCCACAGCTCACAATGTGTCCATGAATGCAGTGCGGCAGTTATTTCCAGAAAAAAACATATCCCGAAACAGTACCGTACCGTGGCCACCTAGGTCACCCGATTTAAGCCCATGTGACTTTTTCTTATGGGGATACTTATAATCCGTTGTTTACAAAACAAATCCGAGCACTGTGACACAACTTAAAGAAAATATTCGAGCCGAAGTCAATAGGATACCCCAGTCGCTCTGCAAACGCGTTTTTTAAAACATGCGTGCTAGATTCGAAGAGTGTGTCAGATTCGATGGCCGCCATTAGGAAAACGTGGTTTTTAAGAAATGAAATCCGCATTTGTTATTATAAAGTTAAAATAAACTTACTTTGTATTAGAGGTGTAGTTTTTTTTACAATTTTTCAAACATTGAAATCTGCCACTGGACAGACTATATATGTGCTCCTGTATAATTTGAATATTATCGGACTTAAATTGAAAGAGTAACGAAACTATGCTAAAGGACACGAATAGATGGATATGACGAGATTATAAAATATGAGGGTTTCGTTTTTCATCATCCTACAAAAAGATAATGAAAATATTCCCAAAGTTTTGTAGAGTAAAACTCAAATATATAACGCGTTAGGTATGTAAAAAAATGACATCATTTCTCTAAATCATGTTTCGTGTCAATTATTTTAATCTAAACAAATAAACGTCAAACTTTGACGGGTCTATGGACCTGCTAACCGTCCAACTTCGCTTTCATTACCTAATGAATTAGAAATAGTTCAAATTCCAAACGGAAAACAAAAAAGTGCCATTATTATTATACATCAAGTACGGGTTATATCCCGATACAAATCGAATTATAGACGCCCTTAAATATGTAATTCACTGTGCTTAAAATCTTTGAATTACCTATCTATATATTGTTTTTAGAAACGTAGACAAGTTTCAAATGAACTGACGATAACTTTGAATTTTCGAGGTTTCCGAATTAAAAAGAATCGGATTATTTAGATTCTACTAATTATAATACTTGTTATGATCAAGTTCGTTACTATTGAGCCGCTCTGAAAAAATGATGACTTTTCCATATTACTGAAACAACCGTGGTATTTAAACAAAATGAATGATGAAATGCTTGGTGAAATTTTAAAAGGTAAATAATGAGTTGAACTTGTACAGTAAGGTTTCCATTTATCTATTTACATCAAAACTATTATATGTGCAATAATTTTATTCATGCTGCCATAACGTGCAATATTTGTAATAGGAATAAATAAACTATTTGCATTATATTAAAAAAATTAATGGAAATCATATTATCTTTACATGTTTCCTGTAATATTTAATTTTTTCTATATTAACCGAAAATTATTTTCTTAAAAAAGTGGTTTTAACTTCTAAAATTATTGTTAAGAGAAAAGTATTTTTATTACCATAATTTCAGAAATAAATAAAAGAGAAATGTGCAAGTAATTTCAATTTATTTTAATTTTATTTAAGTCTCATTAACATATTTAAAAAATAAATATATCTTTAAAAGCTTCCCTGAAATAATATCTCTATAAGTCATTCTTTAATAAATTTAAAAAAATGGTTTTTATTTTGAATATTGTAACAATAAATATTTCCTTTGTAAACTTGTCAAACTTGTCAATTATCGGCTAGCTGGACGATGAAACTTATCAAATTTAATAGTCCGCTGAATGGGTTTATTATTGTCAATCGACCAAGCTTTTTTTAAATCAAACCAAGCCCAAAAATTGTTTGTAAACATTACATTGACTCAATTTCAATAGAGATTTTCAAGGCCCACACCGCACGGTTTTGGGTGTATGTTTCTAAAAGACAATCATTCTGTGTAAAGTGGGAACATATTGCGGGATGAAAATTAATTTGAAATTCTTCCAAAGGGTTTTTTTACATTTACGGCAATGTTTGTTTCTTCTTACGAAGGAAAATTAGAGATTGGCTGAGTGTCAAATATCTCTCCCTAGGTGACGCCACAGGTGTGCCCGTCGTCTACGGTAGATTACCGTACATTACGAACCTCTCCAAACTTACAACAAAACTCTTTGACTGTTTAATTAGACGTGCAATTTTTGCATACGATAACTTAGACGCTTTAGCATGTGCACTGATGAACACAGCTACATACCCAAGGAAAAAATTCTCCCTCAATAACGAATGCCCTCTCAAACCGACCGTCTAGTAAAAGCGCCTGCGCTAGAAAGAGAAACACAACTTTTTTTATTCTTTCGTGCAATCAGAAAACGGAGGGTATACAGTTAGTTGCTGCAAATTATAAGTTTTTAGGGAGTGGACAAAATCTCTATTCAATTTAAAATCTTAATTTTTTGAGATTAAATAAAATTCATGAGTTTTGTGAATGTTACTTGAATGATATCATGACTATTTAAAAACAAATATTAAAGTCGTATGGGAAAGTTCTGCAAAAATTTTAATAATAAAAAAATTAAACCTATTTAAAAAGAATTGTAAATATTATAGATTATACGTCGTTAAAAAAAAACAAGAAGCTACTTTTGATGAAAACGCATAAAAGTCAATAAAAAATTATGTATTTAACGTATCTTATTATCGTCTTAAAAATTATGATTCATCAGAAATTCACGCATTTATTCAAAATTTCAAATTATCGAATGTTATCATCATCATCATCATATCATCATATATATTAATACGCTAAGGTTAAGATGTTACTCTCCCTTTTTAGAAAAAACCTCACAACTAATCCACATAAATTATATATCATTTTATAGATAATTGCTTGCTCTACCGGCATCCACAACTAAAAAATTTATTATTGCTACTGTTTTTGCAAATTAATTAATTATTAAAATTATATACACAAAACAGCAATGCTGCCATCTAACGGCTCAACGTCAATATGATTGACGGTCGGTAAAATTTTTGTTTAATTTCAAATCCACTCACGTATAAATAAAGTGGCGCTTTAGCTCAATGCTTTTGATACTTGCGCCTCTATATGTCAATTTTAGTAAAATATTTGTTTGATCTGTCATCTGAGCTTCATAATGGAATAAATAATGCGAAGACTTCGCACGGGTCACGCTAGTATTATATTATACGAGAATTTTTATATTTTGAATAAATGCGCGAATTTCTGATAAATCATATCTCCACTATGCAATGTTTTATGACTTATATCTTTTTATACAGAGGTATTCTGTAATTAAGACAACCGACAACTGGCAAACTGGTAAATTAAGATTTACCTATATAGTCTTACTTTTTTTAATATCCGAATTTTTACATCGGTTTATATCACATTCCTCTTTATTAAATTATTACATATAATCAATAATATTAGCCGTCCTTAGAAAAAATACTGTAATAGGTTTCTTTGTATGTGTTCTTTAAATATTCGTTTCAATATTCCCGTCTATAACTAACGTTCATTCGTCAAATGAAACTTTAAACATGTATACATTTAGTAAAAAACTTAAAGATAGTCGAAATAATACTACATCACATAGTATCATTTAATTGTGAATTATGAATTGCTACAAAATTAACGCCAAATATATTCAATATTCAAGTTTGCATTAATGAAGCGAATTAAAAGTATAGAGAATATTGTGCTTACTCTATTAAGTAATATTTTGCTTACTCTATTAAATAATATTTGGCTTACTCTATTAAGTAATATTTTGCTTACTCTATTAAGTAACATTGTGCTTACCCTATTAAGTAATATTGTGCTTATTCTATTAAGTAACATTGTGCTTACTCTATTAAGTAATATTTTGCTTACTCTATTAAGTAATATTTTGCTTACTCTATTAAGTAATATTTTGCTTACTCTATTAAGTAACATTGTGCTTAATCTATTAAGTAATATTTTGCTTACTCTATTAAGTAACATTGTGCTCTTTTTTTTTCTATCATTTTGCATTTGTCATCTTCTAAATTTCTGTATCCATTCTAAGAGAGCTTTTTTCTGTATTAAGAAAGAACGCATCATATTTCACAGTCAGCGATGCTATCAGTTGTATAAATTTTAATATTTTTATTGAATAGTTTAAAATAATAATAAATTTTTCATCATTTGTGGAATGATTCAACCCCCTTAGCTATAAATACGTAGCTTTATTTTAGATAGCAATTATACTTTATACGTTTCAAGTTTACTCACACTGTAATACAAATCTCTTCCTGCGTTGCTAACTATAATTAAGTTTGATCAGTCAGCAAATCTAAATCTTATTAGCTAATAAAAGTAAATCGTACAAGCTAGTTGCTTGCGCAACAAAATTTTCGAAATAATTTTATTAATGCACAAGTTTTTATTCTATACTACAAATAATTGATAATTGTATATTCTACGTCTTGTGGTTTTTAGGGTTCCATAGACGACTGGTAAAATAGAACTCTTGCGTCGCGTTTACCTGCCCACACGCTTGTCAAAGCATCAACACTTTGTCAATTTAAAATTAATTGTGATGAAATTTTATAAGAAGAGGTACTTAAAATTACATTAGCGGATAGAAATAAAATAAAGATAAACAAAATATTTACTTTATTTTTTTTTTGAGTACCTCAGTATATATCTTTTTTTTTCTCACGGTAAACAAGTCTCTATAATAAATGTATCACTAGAGGTAACGCCCATAATCCCCAATTTAAGCAAGCGGATTGGCGATAGCAGTGCCTAGCTTCTCGCACAACTAGCGCTGCTGCCCATCACTGGTTTGTAGCATTTTAGCTACACGATTACAAACATCATTCCCACCCTGCACGACGAGCATCCAAGAATCCATCCCAGGACCTCGCACAGCGCAGCGTCATGACCGAGGCTTGTGACCAATTAAATTTATTATGGTACCTAAAATATATTTACATATTGAAAAATAACGTTAATATTTATGATTAGTAAATAGAAATGCACCACCGTCATGTCATATTCACTCCGCATTAAAATATTTACAAGCACGTGGCATTAGTCACAATGACCAGAACCTTTCTCTGATATATAAATAATGAATAAAATTCTGTGGTGGTCCTTTATTCTACGCACCATTGTGTTACCGCACCACTGTGTTTAAAAGTCGTCTAAAATCGCATTACCTTTTACAAATTGATGATTAATGCTCCTTACGTGTGAAATTTTCATCAGCCTCCGTACCGATTCATCACTTCTTTGATATTATATATTTTGTTCACTTCGTGTCTTAGATGCAGACGTTTTCAGATTTAGTATTTTCTTTCAGATTTATATAACAGTCTATGTCGTTTTGTTGTAAAATCATTATAAATAATAACTTATTATTTAGCAAGACAACATGTCTTTATACTCTCTTGCAATTGGCACGATACATGAAATTAAACTTTTTGAATATACCCTTTGTCTCCTCTAAGATTTCCTTATCTTCTATGAAAAATTTTAATTCACTATCTCTATGCCAGATTTCAAATTTGCATGTGAAAAGTTTTGAGGGAAAATGGATTTGACAGACATACGGATAGGCGGATACTTAGGCTATCTTGTAAGTATTTCGTTTTCTTTCCTTTTGCGGAACAAAATTCCAAAAAGAGTATATACAATTATATTGAAAAAAATGGCCACATGATTTGATAAACAATTACACTGAAAAAAAAATGGTCACATGATTTGTTAATAGAGAGCGCTTTTTAAACTTGTATGGATTAATAAATTTAATAGTTTTATTGATGTAATCATTGTTAGTAGGTCCTTTTAAAATCATGAGACTTTAATAGGACCTGCTAAATAGGAGGTACTCGGAACCGGCGGAAAAATCTCACACCAACTGCCTTGATTGCACCGAGTGAGGCCAATTGTATTTGATAGGATCAAATACAATTGGTCTCACTCGGTAAATAGTACAATTGGCTTGGCTTGTAATAAACTGTAGCGCTGAAGAAGAAGAATATTGTTTCTTATTTGGTAGGGAATGCGAACTGTAGGAGTTCAACTAGAAACTTGATACAATTTTTAAAAGCTTTATCGCATACTAGGTACTCACTATAACGGGGGCCGGTGTTCGTACTTACTAAGCGCAAATTAGAACCAATACCCGTTGCTATATTGCACTCACATTATGCAAATGTAGTTTAATGTTGCTGCATGTTATTCCCATACATGCTCCTGTTATGTTGATTTCTAATTTTATTGAATACTAGCTGTGCCTACGATTTCGTTCGCGTGAAATTCGGAATATGAAAAGTTTCTTTGGGTTTTTTTTCTTATATATTTTTCTTCGGTGTATTGCCATATCAAATTTATTCAAAATTAGTCGAGTAAAATTTGCGTGATTAACAAATCAATTAACATACAGAAAGACAGACAAAAAAGTATAAAAACAAATTTTCTAATTTCTATTGTCATTCTTTACGCTAAATCAATCACTCTTCGCAATTAAATGACACTACGTGATGTAGTATTATTTCTACTTTCTTTAAGTTCTTTACCACGACCTGGGTTTCGTTGTATTAGAACATCTTCAGGTGTTAATACTATATCACGTAGTTTCATTTAATTGTGAATAATGCATTTCTACAAAATTATTACAAATACATTAAATAATCAGTCACTCTTTTTAAAATATTTATATATAACATAGTTTTTTAATAATTCATCAAGACCATAACAATAGTTTTTTTAATAATTCATCAATTGTAGAATATTTGCTTATATATTGTATAGCTCTCGTATATTTTTAATAAAACACTGAAAATGGTAAACTCACGAGATGTAATTGGTAACAAGACCGAGTCCGTAAGATCAATAGATTGACCTAGTTCAACATTCCTCTATTTATTTATTCTCTCATTTGATTTATCGCCAATATTACGAAATTTACATAACCAGATATCATCATAGTTCTAAGAAAATTAGAAATGAACAAAAATAGCAAATGCATATTTTACGAAATATAATAATTCGCAAATAATTAGAAATTTGCTAAAAGTAAATTTTAAAGGCGAACGTACCCAAAAGCTGAGCGACTTAGTCATGTCAACATCCTGGCGTGTACAAATCTCAGCCATCTTCGTCGACCGACCCGCCGCTGGCCTGAGATCCATTCACGACCATAACTGTCCGATTGGCTTTCATAAATTCTCATACAAAATCCCATTCGCGTAAAGTCGAAAATGTCACTATCGAGTGCTAAAACAAATTTGTTGATATTTACCCCGCGTCCCCCATCGTCTGACGTGTCGGAGTTCGCGTGTATCCGCGTACACTCACCGTCGAGTTCATCGTTACATTCATTCACATTTCTATTATAATGTTAGATGAGCAGATTAGCTTCAGTGTTACGTATCACAATGTTGCTCGTTTTATTGTCTTTTCTATCGAGCTGTCCTTAAATACCTGTAAAGTATATTAAGCGAAGTAAACAAACTGGAATAAAAATTTAAAAGAAGACGCATTTATATATTAACTAAAACAAGACTGATAACATTTTCATGACTTAATTTAACATAAAAATGTGTAATAGCTGATGTGCTGTTTAATAAATAGATACAATGATTTTATTTGGCAAAAGATAAGAAAACAGTTATTGTTACCAATTCCATTTACGCTATTATTTTCCTAAATTAACATTTCTGGGACGGTAATTTGATAAAGCAGTTGAAGTATATAAATGGGATAAGATAAAAAAATAACAATAATATTTAGGAAATGTATACAAAATAACATTTTTTAACCAGGCATACAATTTTTGTAATGAAGCGTACAGTAATGTACCTATTTATTTCACCCGTCGATGGAATACATTTATGTCATGATCTGCCCTCTCGCCCCGGGCCGGGGTCGGGTTGTTTGACGTATTTATATAAGTAAATAAGGCATGGAGGAAATAGGTAGGCGTAGGGAATTATTTATCGCGCCCAATAAATCCCGGGGGAAACGATAAGGGAATTTAGAACTAAATAAATGATGAGAAAAATACGCAAAAAATATAATAAGTCTCCATTTTGTGATTTGTATTTGACTGGGCGTAACAATGAATCTGAAATAAGTAAACACGAATAATTCTTAAGTCGCGTTTTAATGATATGGCACCAATTTTAACATCTCTATACAATGTATACCTAAAAATACAATAAATTAAAGTTTTAATTATTTCTAACACTATCAAACCAGTATTACAATCTCCATTTTAAGTGAGGCATTTAAATACGAATAATATGATGGACTTAATTAGAATTCTTGAAATTAATTTATTTCTTTAATCCTGCGTTCGAACTTCAAATCTTACGATAAGTTATTTATTAATGTTAAAAATACACGACATTAAGATTAATCAGATGTTATGGAATTAAGAGGAACATTTTTTATTTTATTTATTGTGACATTTTGTTTAATGTGCTGGTCATAACATAACCTAAAACAGTGATTTATATTAAAATAAGAAGTTAATAAGTATTAATTTTCATGTTCGCATAAAAGTAGACCCAAATATTATGCTATAACATTTTCTGAGCATAAGCATACCATGCCCTTGACGTGTTATACCTTACGGACTGAAGATAGAAATCAAAATTATCTTTTTACCTTACTATCGCAACAACTGAAACGTACATGTCCACGTGCGTGACAAAAAAACGCACACAATGTGATGGTGCAATAAAAAAAATTGTTCGATGGCTTTTTGGAACTAAATCTTTTTAAAATTTACATTGAATGCATGTTTTGTTTCCACACGTTTTCATATAAAATACCTATAACGTCGAAAAACACACTCCTCGCTTCACCTGTTGCATAATACGTTATATTTGATTTTTTTATTGAATAATCTATAAATTATGAGCACACCCATGTTGAATGAACAACACCAACCAAATACGTAGATCAAGTTATTACCATTTCAGTATATAATAATGTCATTATATAGACAGGTAAGACAAAGACTATATGTATAAGTAGCAAACTAAAATTATTTACAATACATTATGAATAACCCAAAAAACTTAAAATATTCTTGGCGACATCAATGAAATAGAAGTAAGTTTCAATATTTGGCAAAATACTAAAAACAATTACTGAATATTGAGCCGTATTTATTTTACATAAGATAAAAGTGCTCTTCAAATTAAACATAATAGTGTCTTCCACAAAATCATATAAATCTGCTACATATAGACGGACAGGACGAAAATAACAGGATGTCGTTTTTTACCATTTTGCTAGGAACCCTAAAAAGTTGTAATCCACGGGCAGCTTTCAGAATCATTCTGAAGAGTGGAAAAATATGTACTGACCTCTGGAAATTTCTCCACATTTTTCTAAAATGACTATTTATTACTTGCAATGTCAATTATATTTAAAATTCAATATTAGTCTGATATTTCCATTTAAACATATTTAATTTTCTGGGGCTTCTAAATAATACAAGCTCTGGATTATATCCTGTTAAATTAGTTAAAATTAAAGCGCAAAAGCAGTAAAGGAAAAATTTTGTAAATTAATTATTCTTATGCAGGAAAAAAAAGGAAAAAAAATAAATAACAAAAAAAATAAAAAGAATATATTTATGTATATATCTATATATATATATATATATATATATATATATATATATATATATATATATATATATATATATATATATATACAATTTATACTCTCTATTGAAACCCTAAGATGTTTTAAAAACATAGATGAAGTACTTCGTAAGGTCTTTTATCGTCATAAATTAAATTCGGTACCGAAGCAGGCAAAATACAATTCGGTATGGTCGGGCAGCAGTTTAAAACATAAATGTTTTCTACGACTACATTTCCATCAAGTCTCCTCAGAGAATCGATCCCCAAATTTTCTAATAAAATAAATAAAAATTCTTAGTCTCCCCCTTATCTATCGCCGGCAGCTCCCGAGGGCGGGGGCTGCCGGAATCGGGATGCAATTCGCGGGCTCCCTAAGGGTTTGCGCCGCTCACGAGTCGCCTGCTGCAAGCAATCGCCCCATCGACTCGAGTGCGCGGGGTGAATTTTTTGCCACTTTTTACCTCCATTTCGTCGTTAAGTAAAGTTAAATGTAACTCGAGGCTCGCTGCGAATAAGATGGGGCTTGTTCTGTTGTGGGGTGCGTTTTGTACGTTGTATGTTTGTATGAATTGAGGAAAAAATCGAATATCGTTGTCTTTCAAATTGATAGGTCGGTCGCGTTATAAAGTTTTTGGAAATTTTTGTGATAGTTATTTTATTGCTGGGTTTTTCTCTAGATATTTAACTTCTATACAAACTTAATATTAATGAAACTTAGTAGCATTACATTTTCAGTACTCAATTAATAGAACCATCTGTGAAGAGCTGTTTGTACGTACTAAATCATTGCTCAATGTAAAATATAAGCCTATAATTTCTACTGAGTATATCAGTCCAATATTTCAACACGATCCATAACTGTCTCTAACAAAGTTATATTTCGTTAAATGTGTAAACAAATACGTTCAAAAAATCTACTCAAACGCCTAAAGTCTTAGCTTTGGATCACAAATGTCAACTTAGAGTTTTTATTACTTTTAAATTTTCAATTACACGTCCATACATTGAAATTATCCAACTTCATCAGATACTACAACATTTGTATGAATACATTTTTCACACCTGAAATACATTTTCTTGCCCTTTTTTCATAAAGCCTAACGAAATATGGCAATATTGATGCGAAATATAATCTGAATTGGACCCCAATCGAGAATGAAGGGTTATTTCAAATCGCTAAAAGCATTTTATATTATGAGGAAATTATTAGACAAACAAACCGACGGCTAATACCTGATGATATCAAATATATCTAACCGTAATAAAAGTTGCTCTGAAATTTCTAAGTTAATGACAATGAATATTTTATTAAACCTGATTCATTTAATCTCATCAGGTTAAATGACAAATAAATATACAAAGAAATGAATAAACAAGAAACCTGAAAATATTTTGTGCTCTTAAATTTTAGAAATAAATCCCTAATCACTTAAAATTCCGTAATAATAATTTCTGTAATAACTCGAAACACTTTCTTTCGCAATATTGTAACATATGTACGTGTAGTATAAGAATAATATAAAGATTCCGAAACTTTATTGAAAAGCGCGATTATATAGTTACTGCGTTTGTTCCGTGTCCAACTTAGACAAATTTCGAATAATTAAAAGGAGATGCTTAATTTTAGTATGGGCATTATTATTAACTATATTAGAATAACGCGTATTGTACTCTTACGCTAACTGGAAGAGGTCATACAAAGTGTTTCACAGTTCTATAAATACATATTTCATTCAGAACATATTAAAACGGTAGCGTAATAGAATGAACAACTTCATGAATACATTTTACAATAAATAATTTTTAAAAACATAGTAACTGCAAACAAAGTACTTTTTACAGCATCGTAACTGCTACAGAGTGGAGTCAATAAAAAAGAATCATTTGCAAAATTATGACGATAGATACATAAAAGATAACGCAACAGAAACTCACTAAACGTAAAAATCAACAATATCACGAGTCTTATAATCCACTTATATTCTTTCAGACTTAGGCTATTTAAATATTCCCTAGTGGTTTACCATTATATGGTAGCAAATTGAAATAATGCCAAAAATTTTAATTTTTATTTTCTTGTTGATTAAAATGACCACTATCATTGAATAAATAAATTTATATATATATATATATATATATATATATATATATATATATATATATATATATATCAGTTAATACATTCGTTAAATATATTGGTAAGTTGGTTACACTAGTTCTTCAATTCATGTAATTAAGATCTTCTGTCCTCTTATCTTAGTCATCATGTAGTTTCCTATTGCGATAGGATGTGTAGCGTTTATTATTATCTTATCATCTTTCCTGCGTATTCCACATTGTTCTCACCTCATATATATATATATATATATATATATATATATATATATATATATATATATATATATAGTGAAAATTAAAGTATGTTCATATAACATATGAAAAACCTTATACAAATAAAACCGTATACTGCCAATTTATTGAAAAAGCACACCGAATTATGTAACGCTGTTAATACATAATATTCCAGGATCATTATAGTATACGTAAATCATTTTCACATCTATTGTTCACTTCAGTTGGAACAACATAGTAGAATTTTCACGCATATTTCTTAAATTGGACCTCTTGCCCATGAAAGGAATATAGCAATAAAGGTATTTTTGATATACCTTCCCGACCATTGAAGTAAATAGATTCAACTATACATTAGCATTTTGTATGAAATGAAAACTAATTTTAAATTAATCCAAAATAAATATTTTGACTTAAATATTACTTAGACACCGAGAACAAAATAATGAGAATCGTAGAATCGATACTTTACAGAATACTTAATTAACCACCGCAAAAATACCTTCGCCAATTAATTTCAGATATATGCAGACTATATATATATAAATATATATATATATATATATATATACATATACATGTATATATATATATATATATATATATATATATATATATTTATATATATAAACTAGCTGACTCGGCGAACTTCGTACCGCCTGAGAGTCAATAAATGTTTTAATTTATTAGCTGAATTAAATTCAGTTTTTTATTAAGTTAAAATGAATATTCAATAAATATACAAAACAAAATGAAAACTATTTTAATTGAATATATTTGGCGTTAATTTTGTAGAATCTTTGCTAATATCCCACCTGAAGATGTTGTAATACAACGAAACCTAGGTCGTGGTAAAGAAATTAAAGATAGTAGAAATAATACTACATCACGTAGTTTCATTTAATTATTTTAATTGAATTAAAATAAAATTAAAATCACGACTTTGTAGTTACCACTTGGCATGCGATCCAACGCAGTTTTGAACAACCGAACCAATGTATGATATTCATGAAGTAGTTGCTACAAATCTTGAAAAACTTCTCTTTTTATTGCCGATTTGATCTTTTGACACCGATCAAGTTGTTCCTCCATGCTGCCCATGAAGCAAATTTAAATGAATTTATGCTGTGCATCTTCAAGCGGTTGCAATAATCTAATTCGATTGTGAATTTGGCCTTGGATTTATGAAGTCGAAGGCGAAGTTAGATTTATTAAATTATGATCACTCTAGCAGAAATTACCTTGAATGTCAGATTGAATCCGCGTTCTTCGATAATGTCTGCTCCAAATGAAGTCATTTGGAAACACCCCTTGTATCTCTGAACGTTCGATAGAAAATGTCGTGTTTCTGGTGTTTCGGTACGAAGTAATGACTGCAAAGACTTAAGTGGCAGAAGCAAGAATGGCAATTTCATCTTGCCAGTGATAGAGCACAATTTTCAGGCATTTCTCCAGCGAACTAATTCAATGCACCACAATGGTCGCACACAATATCCATTGGGCCAATTCGAGCGAAAGGATGCGAGCTGTAGTCAATTATACTCGATTCAAATAAACGCTTGAAGCATTTCTTCTTACGCGCCGAAGATTATTACGTTGTTGATCTGTGCGATAAGCTCGACGATTTTTCGTTACCAACTGAGCTGTCTGTCTTGTTCTTGAGTCAGGCCATACTTACGCGGTACTCTTCCCGTACAATTTCTTGTTCGTCTGCAGTGGATCGATTCGCAATATTCCTAAGTCGAATTGCATTACGGCTTCGTTGTCAAAGATTAGACTCTCAGTATTATAAACAACACTTTAAAATTAATCGCACAAAAATTAATCACGTAAATTACATGATGAAGCAATTACCGATGCCCGCACAATCACAAATATCATAACCTCACAAAGTGAACATCTTTATAAAACTTAACTATTTGAAATCACTCTTCGCTAATGAATTTCAGAAAAAATTGTTTAAAGAGAATTAGTTCAATCAAATTCAAATGAAATACTGAGTAAGAATTATTAAAAACAAATTATCATTTTCGTTCGGATCTGTCATTTATCACATATTACGTTTTATACACAATTAAATTATTTGTGATTTTTTTACTTTTTTTGAGATAAAAAAAATGTTCAATAAATATATAATAATCATATAAATTTTCAATAAAAAAAAATATCAGTCAATCCGTTCTCGATATAACATCAACAAAGCCGTTCCATACAAAATGTTTGGGAAAAGGAATTTTCTTAATAAATTTCTTTTCCGTGAATTTTTCCAATGTTTTAATACTTATTATCCTATTCTCGATATATATATATATATACATATATATATATATATATATATATATATATATATATATATATATATATATATTTGTGAGTTATAGCCTCTCCATAGACTACATAGAAAAGGCTCTGACTCTTAAACGCATTATTTTTTTCAAAAATACATATACATTTATTTCTTTTTATAACTTTTGATCTTAAAGTGACCATCAACTTTAAATAATGAAAGTAAGGAAGCAATTAAATACTTTCGTACCATCAAAGTCAAGAAAAAGACTTACGAGGGTATGGGATAGCCACAAATAATCAAAAATGATATATGTGAATAAATTTTGCAGTTACCCTCGGAGAAGCGGGCGTTTTTTTAAATTTAATTTATTACATGGGGTGCAACCTTCCGGTAAGTGGATAAAATATGAATTGTTAAGAATTTAATAATTTCAAGGAGCGTTCGAAGAAATTTTTAATTTGAAAAAGACAAGATCACTTTACATTAAATATTGTAATATATGTCTTATGTTATATTAAAACGTTGAAAAAGAAATATAATACCCGTAATGACTTAACCAAACAAATTACTTTGTTACAAAGAATAATCAAACATAAGTGGAAATAAAGAAAACAAAAATTGAAACGACGTTAAAATTATATTTAAAAAAAATAATACGTTCGTTTACATATTTTAACGCCATACCATGAGCAATATTTGAAGAAATTAGGCAAATTTATATGTTTTCTAAACGATGGACATCGTTAATGAAATATTGATTTAAAAATTTGACATGGAAAGTGTATTAAAACAATTTTAACTGATATATTCTTTTTCATAGTAACTGTGGTTGAAACTCGTTAGAACTACAAGTGTTTAACTTACTAAATATGCATTAAATTTCAATAAACGCTTAGATATTGTCCCACTTGAATTGAACAACAAATTGTGATTAATACCATTGAATGAATTATTATGATACTTTCCGCCTTGGAATATTATCTGCTATCAGTTTTCTGTCGCGTTATTGCATGACTTGCGGTATTCGTAATTCAATTTAGATTTATGTTCGATCTAGTGTTATTAGCAAGCTTTATTAAAAATACGCACTAGAAATATTTTCTCCGGTTTATATTTCATTAACCTTCTTCCTTAACATTAATAAAAGCGCGGTCTGCGAGAAATTCTCTCCGGCTGCAAACAATCTATGAATAAACATATTTGCTTAGAGCACGGCTAAGCCCGGCGAGAGCTCAGGATGCATAACGAGCCGAGATAATGTAATTAAGAAAAGGGGCCGTCTGGGAAACGCAGAATCAATCGGCATATAAATTAAATTCATCTCAAAGTAAAACGGCCACTAACGGAAAGTCTCGTTACGTTTGACTTCAAATTTACTTTACTGGAACTGCGCATTTCTTTATTGCAATGAATTTTGAGCAAATAGCAGATTAATGTTTTTATATTAAAATCTGCACAGTTTGCTTTTGACTAATTAAAACTGAAATTTCATTTAGATTTCAAATATATTTTTTATTTTATGTAAATTGTTATGTGATATACTATCACTTAATCGGCACTGAAATTATTTTCATTTACAAAACTTCTTTTTCTTGAATTATAGCGGATCGTATTGGCCCTAACATGGTTCTATTTCAATAAACTTTGCTGGCTATTGAATTTTTTATAATGCTTCTCTGTTATTGATGGTCTTTGGTAAGATGAGGTCGAGCCGCGTATCTCTCTCCGGGTATTTTTGAAGGTGATGGTTGAATTTTCTAGTGCTTGGTTCATTGGTGTTAAAGGACTTTGTGCGATAAACGGTGTATGCATATACGACCGAAGCATCACACAATTTTTATGCCATCAATATTCAAAGCATGTTTTCTAAGATATTTTCTGAATTAAATTTGACCCACTATTATGATGGATTTCAAAAAGCAATATATTTATTAAAAAGTTTTTTCAATGCGTTTAATTTCCGGTCGAATTTTCTTGAAATTAAAATTAAATAGTTTTTAATCGATTTTAAAATTTTTAGATGATTTCTCACTAAATATATTTTCCTTAAAATATTGCTTCCGGTTCGCGTGTAAAAAAATATCAAATACTAATTATTTAATCATTCGCCAATTGGCAAAAAAATATTTTACGAGGAAATTCATATTTCAATATCGTTTCTAAAATGATTGGTTATGATCATTGTTACGTGAAAATATAGGTTTGGAAAATTTTATTTTTTGTAAAAACCTGCTTTTATTTGTAATAAACCGACATTCAAATCACGAGTTAACTTTTTTATGGCATTATTAAAATTACGTAATACAGGTATATGAAAATGTCAACATAAAATGACTACTTATTCGTTTTGCTGTTGCTTGTTTGCTTTGTTTTCAAAAGAAAAAGACAACTTTATAGAGCATATATTTTCAACAGACTCTCTTATCTTGGTCGAAGTCGGTTAGGTTAGAGTAAAATGGTCCATGTCGTGTCTGCGCCATGTTACTCATAGAATCAGTGTCGATATTATAGACGTCGCGCAGTTGTCGTGTCGAATATTGTAAAAGCATCGTATCCGGGTATGATTTTCGAGTCGATGTGGTATTATTATTTATTGATACGTGTCAAAGTTTATTACCAGTTTAGGTGAATGTGTGTCATATGTTTGCTTAACCTATTTAATAGAGTTATGCCTAAGTATAAGTTTAATTATTAACCAGACTTAATTGTTTATAAATAATTCTAGTAAAGTTATTGATGAAAAATATTGCTTAAAAATAAATTCTAAGTTTAAGGAGTCATCGTTAATGATTCAATACGTCTTTGAGGTCAAAACCGTGGCGGTCCCCTTTATATTTAAATCGACCCGCTTCCAATGATTGATTTTATGTTAACAATTTTTTTGTTTAAACCATAATTTTTCTAACAATATATCCTCGTGAAAATGGCTCAATTTGAGAAGTATAATTTTTTTTAAACTCGTTTCTTGTTAGTTTTGGTGTCACAAAATTTATTTCTGTTAAAATAATATAAATGATCTTACATAACTTTTAAAGATATTCCTTATTAAATTTTCATTAATATCAATTATATAAATTCATTAATTGCTTTTTATAATTGAAGTTAATGAAAAATTTGTAAAAAAATACACCACCCTTTTGTTTTTCCGAACCTAAAATGATGGAAATAATAAAGCTTCTAAAAGTTTAATCAAAGTTGATAGGAGAATTATAGCAATGAGTGTAGATCTAATAATATACCTCACATATTTTTTTAAAAATAGTAGAAAAGCCACTAAACTGATAAAACATTATTAATTACTTGAAAAAATGATGTGAAACATTTAATGGTACGTTTGGATGGGAGTTAAAACATTCTGATGGCAAGACGCGTCTTGCCATTCGATCAGCTTCACGTATTGTCGGCTTTTTTAGACTTAATTCGGATCAGCATTGTTTCTTATTTACTAAGGCTTACAACTTCACTTGTTTATATTGATGTATTGGATTAAACTGTCTTAAAACTTTGAAAGCGTTTATTTACAATAAGATTGTAAAGAAATATTTCTGTCATAAATTATTTCATCAAAATAAAATAGCAAAACTAAGTTAGTATTTTATTATTAACAAGTATCCGAATATTACTTTTCGTTCTTACTTCGTTGAAATAAAAATATTTCAATATAAAGGGATAAAAAAAATTAGATTTTTCACATATGCCAGGCCTCACAAATTTTGTTTTATAATGAGATTCTATATATAAATATATACATACACACACACATATATATATATATATATGTGTGTGTGTGTGTGTGTGTGTGTGTGTGTTTTCTATATCTCAGAAATTTGGGAGTTATGCTGCAGACAGGCAAAGACGGATAGAGTCACTCCGTTAATAGAGATTCCATTTTTGACGGAATCCTAAAAGCAGAGAGTAATGGGGGCACATCGCGTGCCCGCATCTACTCGCGTACGGACGTGGACTCGCTCCGTTTTAATACAATGTGCACGCAATCGTCTAACTAGGACATTATTATATCCGCCATTCAACATTCGTAGGCATTTGATGGATAAATTTCATAAGCGAGGATGCGCTGAATTTTTTTTTATTTTACTGGATATTGATGTAACATATTTTATGTCATCAATAAAACAAATGTCGATTAAAGTTTTTCTAGAAGCCAAATGAAATTTCTTCACACACATTCTTAAATTACTCGGCTTCTTATAATACTATGTCAATTGAAGAAAATTTGAGCGATGTACATATTATATAATCACAATTAATATTCTTGAATAAAAAATAATGACAGAGTAACTAAACTGTTGAGAAAATTACATATTTATTGCAAAATCAGATAAATGTTTTTAAAATCCATTTCATATTTCTTAAGGTATTTAGTTGTTTAATAAAGAAAAAATAGGAAATCATTATGAGATCATTCATATCTCCGTTCATGTGCCTGTCCCAGCAGTTTTTCCCAGAAACCGTCCGACATTGAAACATGAAATTTGACATAATCTTTAAGTGTATTAGCCAGCATATATCCCAATTAATAATATTCGAAAATATTTAAACGAAGAAAATTAAATACTGGGGAATTCTTCCCTAATCTTATATCTTATTTGGAGTGTCGTTCGAAAATCAACTAATTACAATAAAACTTCCGGTGTGATGAGAGTAAAATTTTCCTTAACCTTTTTCATGCAACGTTTTGGTGAATCTGTTACAAGGAAAGCGAAAAATAGGTACCTACATAGCTAACAATCGAGAGAGACAGAAAGAATAAGACAAGTGCGAAAATAAATAAAAATTGTCACTACTGGCTATCTGCTGTTTTATACGTTATATATGTCAGAAGTAAACTGTAAAAATTTTGTGCGAAAACAAACGAAAATGGTGCTCACTACTCCTATCAACTGTTTTGTATGTTATGTGTGTCAAAAGTAAACTGTCAAAATAGTATCGATTTATTACTAATTTTGAGTGTACTTCATCCATTAGAAGACTGACAACATATGTACTTAATTATAAATGCGCAATGAACCCGCACGCACATTTGTCGTAAATATAATTTACAAAAGGAGCAATACATCCCGACTTCCTTCAGCCGTATTTATCCGTGTTCTGGTACTGACTTCGCGGCTTTTTTTTAATTAACATTCGTCTATGTGAATTTAGATGAAGATTTTATCAGATATTTACGTCAATTTGTAATGACGTTTCTTCATTTTTTTTAATGTATTGTGTTAAAATCTTCTTATACGAAATTAGTACAATCTTTGTACTTACACTTAATATATTCTCTCTCTATCTCTCTGCCGTTTTATCTCTTACTATATAGTTAAAAATCGAAGTTTAGCTCGCAAATAATTTCCACTTCTGTCACGTGTGCAAAGACGCCCGCGATTTTTTTTCCTACTTTTAAGTCTACAGAAATGTAGAGATGTGCTAACAAACGTGCAAAATACATATTACCCCTATTACTTTCAGAAAATATTGAACCTAAAATTATAAAAATAACAAAACTTTTGAGAGTTTATTGAAATTTTATAAGACAACTATAGCAATGATTCTATATCTGTCAGTTTTCGAGAAATTTACAATGTTTTGGCCTATAAAACGTATACTATAGGCAATATTGTTATATAAAATGCATTGTTATATAAAATGCATTTGTTATATAAAATGCACACCCTTAAATTTTTAAATTTGTATATAAACATACTTAAGTGTTTATGCAATACTCGTAGTGGGAGTTCTATTCGTACTTAAAATGTATTTAATTATTGAAACCCGTTAGCGAAATATATTGCTTCAAAATTCATCCCTCTTCAGTTCTGCACGTTCATCCCTCTTTCAGTTTCTCAACCATGATTATAATAAATGTGAAAACTTTCTAGATGCAATCATATAATTAGAACTTTCAATTAAATTTGTTACAACTTCTTTCAATAATTTTAAAAGACCTAGGTAATTACAGAATTCAATTTACATGCCCATTTGGCCCGTTTTCCTTAAATACCATGTAATTAATTGGCATTTATTAAAATTACGTTTGTTTGACTCTCAAGTGAAAATGATTTTGTGTTTTATATAACACGAAAATCTTGCTTTAGCTGTGTAATCTGATTTTAATATATTATATGAGGTTCTATAACGCAGAAAATTCAAAAGAATAAATGCATGGCATCTTTAATTCATTGATTTAATTTTATTCCTAAAACTTGTTTAATATTAAAAAAAGGGAATAGATTTTAAAATGTTTTTCCGAAAAAAAACAGCATTCGATTAAAGGCAACGAGCACAAGATTGTAAGAAATTTTATTCAAAATTCATTACATATCTGACTCCTCCATCCATCGTAAGTTATCCCGTCCAAAGCGCTAACGGAAAAAATAATTTGCTAATAGTTTTCTCATATTTCCTACAAGTTTGCTCTTTGTCTTATTTTTTGTGACAAGAAATAAAATGAATTACGCTTTGCCGGGGGTCTGAGATCTGAATTTCCGATGGAATGGAACAAGGAAAGCCTTTACGTATATGTGAAGATGGCGATAAGAGGGAGAGAGAAAATTACGATTCGGTGGTCAGATAGGGAGGGAAACGCTTCGTAATGCGAGAAAATAATTTAGGTTAATTAATTAAGTTATAGAACTCCCGCGCACGAATAAATTGAGAAATTATTATGTTGTACGAATGTGTAGGCGACTGACTGTTTCGGACCGCGCTTTTGTTTGAACGTAAGAAAATGCGATACGAGAAAATGCTTGCCGGGTCACGCGAACATTGATTAAACGAGCTAACCTCATCTATAATAGCATACTCTTCTTAATATATTTTATATACGTATAAAAATAAAAGTAGTGAATCTTCCAAAATTTGGTAACGCATGTTTTAGCTGCTGTTGTTGACAATTACAAAGCACATGAACAAATTTTCAATACAGGTAATTGTGATCACTTCCATGGCAATTTTTTTTGGTTTTTCCAATATATTTTAATGGGATTCACATAAAGAGAATGCTCTAACTAAAGTAAAATATGAATGTTTAAGGTATAAGGCGAATTTGTAGTACTACGTTGTATTAACTTTATCTCTTTATTCCCTATACGATTGGGTACAATTCACTCCCTTAAAACTTAGGACAGATCACCATAATTTTAATAGAGAGATACTTTGAAGTTTCTTTTTTTCTTCATGGTGTCAGTGAGCACGGTTTTTCTACCAGAGAAATGACCTATCAAACCATATTCCGTCAATTCTCTGCATATTTCTATTTCCAAAATTGAATTTCCTTATCTTAGCACCCATTTTTTCAATTTTTTTTCCTTTTTTTAAAAAGAGCTCTTATTTACAATTATATTAAAGTGAAGTCATTAATTTCCATTCACTATTTGCTTTCTTCCCGAGACTTCAAAATTATTAACAACCGAATTAAAAAGCGATTTTTTCTAATAGAAATATCACATCCTCTGCCTATATCTACACAGATTTAAAAGGCCTCATTTTGTACTTAAATAATATAATATTTCCGATATAAATTTCGAGTTGCAACGAGAAGTGTTTACGCGAAGTTTTCGAGAAGTGGTAACAACTGAGGTTACAATTCCCTCTACTGCAAGCCACATTACTGACAGACGAGGGAAGGATATCATAAATTACCGGACGCCGCAAGGCTCCAAGGTTCCATCGAAAATGCACTCGCATGCAATTACAGAGGGGGCACTGGAGGGGCCTGGGAAGCAGCAAGATGTGCGGGCGATTCCCGATTGATTCCTTCTCAGACGGCGCAAATGCAAAACCCACTGCTGTCGCTGCCTCTGGCGATTAGTTATTTATGATGAATTGGCATGGCGGAATTATTTCCTTCTTTATAGTTCTTCATTAATATTTAAGCAGTGTAGTCTGCAAGGTAAGTAATATATATATATATATATATATATATATGTATATATATATATATATATATATATATATATATATACGTGTGAGTGTGTGTCTGCGTGTATGTACGCACTATAAGACTCCAGGATTTTTCTTCTAAGATAATGCTCTTTTAAAATAAAATGTCTTCATTTTACCTAGAAAATTATTTTCTTTTAATTATTATGTCTACTAATATTTAATAATAAGTAAAAAGACTTTACGTATGAAGGTGAATATAGGACTGGTTTTTATAGACCTAACGAGATAGAAACTATTTTTTTAAAGACTTTATTTTAATAAAACCTTTCTGTGGTAAATATTCATATAACATTTCATTTAATCCATTAAAATGAAACATTAATATTTAGATTTAAGCGTATTTAAGGGCAGTATTTATAATACTTTTCATTAATTAGTACAAATTCAATGAATATCCTGAAATATTTCCATTTATAAATTTTTCTATTAAAAATTTAAAAGTTAATGTAAAGTTCTTCCACGTTTATTAATAGCTGTTTGGTGGAATCAAAAAATATAAATAAAACATAAATTTAATAAACGATAAAAGAACGATAAACATATTTTAAATATACTTTTTTTTAATGAACGACGTATAAAAAAAATTATATTTTTAACTGATTGTTATCCTTCTGACTGAGGAAGATATGTTAATTGACTCGATTTACGAAATCGCAATTTTTGTGATATAGGTTTTGAGTTGTCCCGAGTATTTCTAAAAAGTTTTCATGGAACTATTCGCGTACGTGTGTGTATATATGTACGTAAAGAGATGATATAAAACTGTTTATTTCTTACAATAATATTAATTCAGTATTATTGTAATAAATAGTAATTTACTTTTAAAATCAAAATCGTTTTTTATAAGCTTAGAATGATATCACATAGTTAATATTATATATATATATATATATATATATATATATATATATATATATATATATATATATATGTATATATGTATATATATATTTATATATATATATATATATATATATAATATTCCTAATTCGATACGTTTTTTTAATTACTAAAAGTCATATTAGGAAATCAAAAATTACCTATTTTTGACGAAGACCGACGGAATTGTTATAGTGTCAAGTATAATCCAGACAAACAAACAAACTGCTGCTGGGCAGTTTCGCCCACGTAGAATTATTTTATTATGTTACTCTCCCGCCGCGGTTACCTAACGCCTCCGCTATTCGCCAAACGATAACTGTCGTCAGGGTTGAGATTATATATGCGGGAATACTTGGGTGATAAATCAATAAACAAGCCGGTGTCCCTCTATTTTACACTATTCAAATCGTGTTCCCCGAAATTTGTTATATTTTTAGAGTTCCATACCTCAAAAGGAGAAAAGAAACCCTTATAGAATCACTTCGTTGTCCGTTCGTCGGTCTTTCAAGACACTTTCTCAGGAACGCGTGAAGATATCAAGTTGAAATTAATATGAAATACTTAGGTCTACGATCCATTGGAACTGTGAAAAAATTACTTAAATCTCAACTTCTAAGTTGCATATTTTACACAACATTTATGCTGCATATTTTGACACTCGCTAATAAATTAAACTAAAAAATTAAAATTTTGCAGTATAATAGTAATATTATGTACGAGTAAATGTTCATTCCACTCGTGTTTGACAAGTTTTATATAACCGCTCAGTTTAAAATAAATTGGAGCGTAATGACATATAATATTTTACAAAGTATGAACTTTCTAACACAAAAACAATTTCCGAAATCGGATATGAGGTTTCCATATGTTAGCGCGAATAAAAAATAAACGAATTTGTCCGCTTCATACAAATATTAGTAGAGATTACTAGTTATGATAGTTGGAATGGTACGAATTTCCAAATCTTCTACTAATAACCCATTGATATTACAATAAATTAAAATAATTCAAAATGCTTTTATCTTTGACGATTTAAGTACGGATATTTAGTACCGGTTTTTAGACTTATAAAAGATGCCATTTTCTCAATTTTACTTAATAATGCTAGATTCGTCCGTTACGTAATAATGCTAAATTCATTAAGAAGTATGTAATTTCGAGATATTCAATGCATTATACAATTATTAATTGTACAAACTAAACAACTCGAAAGATTTGAAATATGTAACCTAGTGCTGATACTTAACAGTAACAACAGTATTTGAGTAGTGGTTTCGATATCAAGCTACAATTATATATTCAAATGTTTTTAGCGACCTCAAGTAAGAATACTGTATTCCGTAAATGTAGGATTACAAGAATATTTATGTATTACAAAATTGTTTCAACGTCCGTTTGCTGAATTATGGACCTATTATTAAACGAAGATTTTCTTAGTTATACAGCTAATTTCCTGTGTGCATGGATGTTGTTCAATATATCTAATCATTTGATTATCTATTAGAGCACAGCTCCATAGATTTTTTATAACTTAGGTATTTCATTACTATTACGGCGTTTTATCATATTTAATTATTTTAAAATGTTTGTGTGTACACCAAAATGATTATTATTACGGTTGCTAACAAGAACAAGCAACCTCTTTTGGCCCTAGTAATTGCAATACTCATTGATATTCATTTAGTTAAAATTTTAACTCAATGATATTCATTTAGTTAAAATTTTAATAAGTATAATATTGGCTAACAAAAATAGTACGTAGCTAGCATGCAAAGATGGTTTACACCTTATAAAAGTGCTTTATACTATGAAAATGAAATTAGATAGTTTTTATAGAAACGTTATATATGGTTATATATAAACTGTTATATCATATCTGCTTATATTCATTTAGCGAACCTACATCAAATACGTCCGACCACTTTTCCGCCATAACTTCTTTTATATGACATCGCTAACTACGTATTGCGCAAAAAACACGCTTTTAATAGCCAACCATTTGACCAAAAAGACTCTCCCCACCCGGCGATATTGACAATAACATAAAGGCGCTACGTGCACACGTGGAACAGTTCCGGCTATCAATCAAAGGGCTCGCACCCTCCGGGCCGTCGCCGCCAGCGTCCGCTGCGAGTCGAGAGGAATCTCATTATCGTTAGTTTTATTACCGGCCGCGTGGTAATTGTCAAATTGTCGCCACGCGCGGCCGCCACGTGAGGGCAATATTTTTATTAAAGTCCTCGAGCGGTCGGCGTAGGTTACACGATTATTATCCATTTAAGGAATTACAGTAATGTTTAATGTGTGCACCGGACGTAGCTGGGAGTGGCTCTTTCCATCACTTTAGCAAATTAATGTATTTAATGGGGAACAAAAGGTGTTGCAACCTGCAACACAGAGAATGAATACAATATTTAAGAGAACTTATTAAGTTTATCATGTTGACTTTTTTTATAAATATAACATACCTGCAATCAAGTAATTTAACAGAAAATCCTATCTACGTAGCTAATGCAATACTCGCGACACCAGCGCTGAGACAACAATCTGATTGATATGGAGAAACATTTGATTAATTGTGCATCGCGAATTATGTAAATTAGAGCAATATGCAAAACTGTATATTTCCATAAATTAACATCAGACAACACTGCTAGGTTAAGAACAAATAAATAAATACCTGTCTACAGACTAAGGTTTATTATACTTATGAGGGGACGGTGTTAACTGCAGATTATGTCAAGTTTTTTGTTATTCTTCTCAGTTTTTCTCCGTATTCCACCAATGTGTATTGATGTGTCATGTATATACAAGTTTAAAGTAATTTCTTGACCAGAAAATTAGCCGCTTAAGTAAATTTCGGTAGCTTACATCTAATAATGACAAACAATAAAACCTCAATATGGTTTTATTTTCCTTCATCAGTAGGAAGACTTCATGAAAGTTATGGTTTTTTTAATCATTCAAAGTCCCAAAAATAATAAAAAGAACTTAATATAATTTATTCATCTATATAATTAACTTAAAGCCAGCGGAAAAACGTGTGGATGAAATAGGAAATATGCCAATTTTTCCATTTAGTAACATAAAATAAAGGAAAAAAGAAAAATATCAAGAAAAACAAAAAAAAGTAACAGGCTCGATCGGAAGCTAATTATCTAAATAGGCTACGATAATAGTGACTATTTGACAATCGGTACTTCCCGAAGCCATGGATAGAACAGAAACCTTGCTAAGATTAGCAGTAATTCTCAACACGGAATTGAAAAAGATCAACGCGCAGATATTTGCATACGAAGAGGACAGATATGACAAGCATGCACTCTCGTCCTAATATAGCAATCGGGAATAACTAACAATCATGAGACTTTATAAAGCACCAAAAAACCTTAACACACGGTTCCGACTCGAACGGGTGGTCCGCCACAGATTATCCATACCATCAAGAGGACAGATATGACAAGCATACAATCTCCTCCTAATATAGCAATCGGGAATAAATAACAATCATGAGACTTTATAAAGCACCAAAAAACCTTAACACACAGTTCTTTCTCGAACGGGTGGTCCGCCACATTTTATCCATACTATCAAAGAGGGTCTTAAGACACAGTAACGACAAACTTGTCAGTGAAACAACTCTGTTCCTCAGATAACAAGCGATACACACACCACACGTGATAGTGGAATAAGTTAGTCGAAATATGCAAAGTAGTGTGTATGTTGGCAATTAGCTCCTCGTAATGAGCGGAAGCGGCGCGGCGGCGTGCAGCGCGCGGCCGCCGGCGAATGCTCTAGTTGGCGCGCATATCGAATTATGCTCCGCTGTTGGAAATACGATGGGCTCGCGCTGAGAATGTGCTCTCTTTTGTACTCGACTGTACAGTGGTTGAACCATACGCGTAGTCTCTTTGATGTATGACGATACAATGATCCTAAGTTATATAAATGAGAAAGTTTGAAAGGAGGGTTGGATGTGCAGATAGATGTATGTTTGTTACTCTGTAACTCTGTAATTTCTTGATGTATATATTTTAAATTTGACGCACCGATAGACTATTATCTGAATTAATATATAAGGTATTCTTTTATTTCAAAAACTAAAGTAGTCTCTGAGATGAAAATTGCAAGCTTAATGCTTAGAACAATCCAATGAGCTGTAAAGGGTACCATGTTATGTATCGATTTGAGGAACAGAGTGCACGAACGAAGAAACTAAAACTCGAGCAAAAGTAACTGATGTCTTTGAAAGAACTGCATCAGTGAAGTGACATTGGATAATTTTTAAAAAATAAAGGAAACATATTTTGAGTTGGCACCTAATGGTCGTATTAACCGTATGCAGGTCGCTGCCAGAACGACATCGATAAAATAGGAGAAGTACCTTGGATTAAAAAAAACAGTATACAGTAAACAGCCTACGTTGATGAGTGGATGGATATACGCTAAATAAAGAGAAGAAAAATAAATAAAACAAAATTATACTATATATGTTTAATAAATTCACTCTAAAATCACATACAAAATACAAAAAATACCACATGTGGAAAACTAAAATAACCCTAGCTTAAACGTATTTTTAAAGAAAACTGGCAAAACGGCCCGACATTTACATTAGCGTGCATGGAAATTTCACTTACTACATATATTAAATGTATAATTCGTTAAAAGCAAATAAAACTTAAAAAGCAGTGAAAATATATTAATAAAGAAAAAAACAAATTATCATACCAATAACTTAATAATACTGTCTCTAATACATTCTGATAAAGACGATACTATAAAGGCAACAGAGTTTTTGTCCATATCACAGTTGATTTTTTCTGGTTCCTATATTGCATATTATGAAACGTGTTGAAATTTGTGTGGCTAACTAATTATAAACGTTAAGAGAAACTTTGATTTCGTTTAATTAGCAAATCCAACATTAACTTGAAGCATTAAATCAAAGCAAGTAGAGTATAAGTGAGTGATGCGCTGCATTTATTTATCTGCGTGGAGAGGTTGGTTGGCGTCAAAGCCGGGCTGGAGACGCTGCTACTAATTACCAAAGCGGCGTGTCGGCTTGATTAACGGCTCTATTACGCTTATCACGCCCTTCGCGTGCGGACTACGGCGGGCGCCGCCCGCTCCGAATGCTTCGTCAGACTTATTTAATAAATTAATGACGCATTTGAAAAATACCGCAAGGCAAATATCATACGAGCGTGAACCTGAGGCAAACAGCGATTTTAAAATGTTTCATAAAAGCTGTTATTTATGATTTACGGGTCATAAATCGTACCACAATTTTTAAAATTTAAAATATAAGTAAATATAAATATTTATACTTCAATTTCGAGTAAGCAAAAAGCTAAACAAATAAAGGTACAAATTATTAAACAAAAGGGTTTTTTTAACTTTTTTTTTATTTCTTTCTAAAAAAAATCTTCCAAATCTAATCTTATCTACACATATTATGGGGTCTATATAAACTATAGTAATAATAAGAAATAAACTTCTCGGTTCTATATCTTTTCAAAAATATTTAATTTGTCAGAAAAAAGTATTCTTAAACATCTTAGAATGTCTCAGCGAAAATATAAATGTAAAATTCGATATCGACAGTGACAAATAAAAATATAAAGACGAAACGACATATATTAAGACATTGTAATGCTTGTTCATCACTGAGATCACACTTAGGTTAATTTAAAAACTTAGGACAGTTCTTAATACATTATCAAAAATATCAACTTCTAATAAAATACGGTAAACTTTAAACTGATCTCGTGTTTGAAAAATTTAGTGGCTTGAATGTCCCACTATAAAAATATGCTCATCGAATCGTAGTATATCATAATATAAAGAAGAAAAATATAATGAACAGAAGAATACAATTCGATGTTCATTTGAACTCAAAATCATTATTACATATTTTAAAAAAAATCTATAGCTAATTGAAAACTGTATTAATTACTTCCGCTTTTAATTTCAAAAATAACAAGTGAACATTTTAATAACAAACGTCATAACAAATTTAATTTTGAATTGGTAATGAACAAATAACAATTGCTACTGAAAAATTTGTCATAGTTATATATACTTTCTATGTCATTAAAGGGCATATGACATTGAAACTGTAATTCTATATGTAGCCAAATTACGGTTTATAATTAATGTAAATTATATCTGTTTCGTTGTTAAGCTAGGAACAATTTTCATATTTCCGTGGGAGCTACTCGCAAGATGGCGGCATACTGTGTGACCCTATAAGTGTAAATGACGCTAGTGACCGCTACCTATGTTATATATATACATAAGTAATGATAAAACCTGTGTTATATAGATGAGACATGAAGATTTTAATAGATAGGTAAAGTAATTAGTGACAATCGTAATTTATTAAACAGCCCGAATGTTGGATGAGGCCATTTTGTTATCATTGCCTAGTGCTGTGGGCAGATAGACTACTTTTTTCTGTTCTGGTTTTGTATGAAGTGTCCATGTACTCAGAAAATATGAAAATATGTTACAATAAATGTTAAAAGTCACACTATGACGTCAAAATCAATGTGTACAGGTTCAGAATTTACCTTAAATATGTCCACCTTTTACACGTTAGTCTGTACACTGTCAGAAATACCCTATGACTTGTAATTCTTAATGGATCCGTTTGTTACCTTTTTTAGATATTTATTATCTCTCTCGTATATATTATTGGGCAATTATTTAAGGAAAGCGCACTCAATGTGTTCGCTGAAGCGTGTCGCATACAAATCTATGTTATAAAGAAGAAACGTTTGTGATTTTATTTACTTGTAGGGGCTGATATCACAAACTATTAACCTGACGCTAAAGATTCTTTCTCTCTTACTTGAATAGTAGTATTGTGATGGATGGTGATGTTGTTTTCTTCGTCTTTTAAAGTGTTTATGTAATCGGAAAGTAAAGCTAATATATATATATATATATATATATATATATATATATATATATATATATAAAGAGTTGGCGACTGAGTGACTGGTAATTAATATAGGGGCAGGCATGCATTAAGAATATGCATCTACCAACGGAGGCTTTTATGGTTGACACTAGAACTGAACTTTTCCAATAATTAAGTACCCACGCTTGGGAAACCGTGGTAACCATGGATATTACAATTTTAATAAAGCAGTTTTATGTTATAAGTAATAATGATAATGAAAGCATGCTGTCTACTTTTTGTTATTACTAATAAACTATTTACATTTTTTTTCCGAAAAGCAGAATTTAGACAAAAAAGATTTTTCCAGAACGAATATATAAAACAATTAAATGAAATTACGTGATATAGTATTATTTCTACTTTCTTTAAATTCTTTACCACGACCTAGGTTTCCTTGTATTACAACATCTTCAGGTGGGCTATTAAGTTGTGGTAAAGAACTTAAAGAAATTAGAAATAATACTACATCACGTAGTTTCATTTAATTATGAATAATGAATTTCTACAAAATTAAGGCCAAATATATAAAAAATAAAATTATTTATATATTTTATTTTTCATCACATATTTTACTTAAGACGCAAAAACTATGGGTATCTATATGTAAAATAAAAATCTAAAGCACTTTGTGTTGTACATATTTTGTTTAGCGATTCCGATTTTTGGCCCTCATAAATTCAACAGATTAATAGATTTTTTGCCAAAAAAAGATTCTTTATATAAATAATATTAATAGATAAAAAGTAAATTCTTAATATTTATAAACAAAATTAAATAATTAATCCAGGTTAAGAAAGGTGAAAAAACGCACATAAATATATGTGAAAAATAGGTACGGTATTGCGTGATGAAATAAAATATTAAGGAGTCCACAGATCATCGACGAATTTTTAAAATTACATGTGTAATTTCAGTAAACCGTAAAGTCGGTACTATGCAATTTTGTAAAGATGACAAAAGAGGTATAAATACGTATAAAACAAATGAAGATCTATATATATCTATGCATCATGTACCATCGAAATGTATGAGGCAGCTGCTGCCTGCTTCTCCCCTGTTAAGTAGTTCCACACCTTGCCGAGCTGGCAAAACAAATTGGGTTTCATATAAAAGGCAGACCAAAAGCTTAGATTTCTACCAACGAATGAATGTCTTACTATTGGTCTGTCTTTAAAGAGACTTCAGTGTACTTAGGGTAAGTTACACAGTAATCACGAATAGCTAAAATTTAAATAATTACTTGTACGAAAAATTACCGGATATAAATCTAAATGGGGTAAACTTTTTGAGAAGACGAAGGATCACCAGGGCTGTCGCGTCAATGAGGAATAAGAAGAAAACCTTTTAAATCTTTTGACTGACTGTAGAATACAATCGTACGAACGAAAATAAAGAAAAAAAATAAGTGACAGCTTCTGTGAGAATGAATGTTCTAAAGGAAGGATGCAAGAAAGAGCGCCAAAATGCTCAATCACTTTTTGTTATTTCATAATGGATGTTAGAAAGAGGTGCAGTAAATATCTGAAGTTGGGCGTGGTCGAAAATGATCCATATAAACGAGACAATATTTTACGTAATTGCTTACATTTTCAATGGTGCATACGCCTCTAATACCAATGAAATTGTTACTATTTTCGAATTATTACAAATCTATAATTTATACAAAAATGAGTTAACAGATCATCGCCATTGAAAAAGAAGTTCTTTAGGATTTCAAATTTGTAATGCGCGAGATCAATGTGTACTATACACTTCTTCACGCAAATATTTTCAAATGTTAACTTAAGATATATGCGATATAGGTCAGTGTATTTATACGATATAGTAGTCGCAACTTGATACATAGGTTAGTATGCTTTATCATTAAGCCACGTCAAAATTTTATACCAAAAGGTTTCTGAAAAGAATTGTTTTGATGGAGAGACCTATGGACGGAAAAGCGAATAAATTTGTAAATATTTCTTTTGCTCCTTTTGAGGTGGTATCCTTTAAACGAAACACTGAAAAATAACAGTAGGCTCACTCTACGAAGGTTCTGTACACACTTAGGTATAAATGAAAGTTTAAACATTTAAAGGTATAAAATATTTCTGTTAAACGATTTATATAAATTGTTACCATGATTCATTATCTTATGTCTTTTACAGGCGTAAGGCAAGTTTTCAACTTTATTGCCTAATGAAAGTCTCTTTAATTAACTAATGTAAGTTAACCACATTACAATTGAATTGAAGTTCTTAACAAATGTCTAATCATGATTTTTTAAACTTTTTGACATATATGGCTAAAATCTAAACCGGAGGATGGAGGGATCTTCACATTTCAAAGTGTTTTGAATGAGATGCGGTAGCAAAAAGTATTACTAAACATTTTCAATTACACTCTAAAACTATAAATTTCAAAATATTCTTACATTCATTAAAAGTAATCAGATGAAAATAACAAGTATGTTTAAATAAATATATTTTTCATCGTCATAACGTACATTGTAAAAATATTTTTTACAATTCGTTTTTATTATATGTGTTATTTTGAAATGAAAAATTTAACTATACAATAGTAAATACTTTAGTTTACTATAATATTTATAAACAATTTTATGACCAAAACTAGATAGTTTTTCAAGGATTTTAAAGTAAAATTTCAACCGAATTGGTCATTCTCTGGAAATTTTACATACGGATGGTACCTTTTTATAAAAACACGCTTGTAAAATATAATAATATTTTCATTGTCATGTTTAATAACATTTCTGTTGGAGAATATAATTCTATCGATTTATATAAAGTTAATTAAAATATTTATAAAATAGATTAGACATAATAATTAAATAGTTTAAAGATGGAATAGATTAAAAAATGTTTTTAGTTTTTAGAATATTTATGCAAACCAACTTTATATCCATAGGTTTATACTTTAACTAACATTAATATATATTGTTTAAAATTAGTTTTTCGATCGCTATTTAACAAGAAACTTTACGCTGAACGCGCAAATTAAAACCCGAGAAAATAAACAGTCACGTTTAAACCTACAAGTTTCCAGCACACTCCATCGTTATTTCGGTATTTCCATCATTATTTCTTATATTTTTTTATATATTTTCTACGTAATTTAACTATAAATCACAGTTAGTCTTATCCCATAATTAGCCATATACAATATACAAAGTTTCCATTTTTGCAATTTCAAAGGAAATCCGAAAACTGACGTTATTCTTTTTATTGTACCTAGATTGAAAATGTTGTATAATATATAATGAAAAATGTAAACATTAAGATATTTGCATAGAGATATATTATTTCAACTGATGATCAAACTTAACACCGTATGTAAATCAACCTGTAAGCCTTGAACATAATTTGAAAGCCACGTACGTACGTACGCGTATTATACGTAGGCACGTAGTTACGTCGCAAGTGTGCATGATAACGAGCTCATTAAAACAAATAATTGCGTAATAAGGAAGTAGCTTTCATCCCTTCGAAGTTAGTATTCGAAGGGTTGGGCTTCAAATATGTTTTACCTTTAATTAAGTATTCCTTCCCTGTAATAAAATGAGAATATTAAAAAAAGTGATTGTAAAAAATAAATTTTAGAAGGACCTATATGGTTTAAATAAAGAAACGAAATTATGCTAATATTTTAACGCTTTTTAAACTGGGAGTATCAACTTCAAAAATGTTAACAAAACATCATATTTTCTTTTATAAAATTATTATGAACAAAACAAATTGTAATTTGAGTGACCTAAACATAAATAACTAAATATAGTTAATTTCTTATACGATACATTTGTACACTTAAAATTAATGTAAAAGCGGATTTCTATAAAAGTTAAGCATTTGTAATAATTCGAATCAATGTTTTGAAAGATCATCTTTTCATCCCTAAACGGCAATAGACGCATATTGCTTCGTGTAATTCGATTTAGCTTAAGATAGAAGATCTCACATATTTAATAATATTGTAATACCCTTGTACCAAAAAGCCCCTTTTTGGTACAAAATCTAACACAAGCAATTTTAAATCGTAAACATATGACATAATCGCGCTGAATTTCAGAATGCGTAACTTTTCGATATTTGAGATTTAAACAACCCTAAAGGATAGTTATAAATCTCCACACTGTATAGTACCCAAATACTTTTGTACTTTAGGCATTTTTTTCATACAGTTAGGAAACTGACAGGATATGATATATGTTAAAAAAAGTTAATACTCTTTGTAAGTATCTAATAATTCGAAATTGATATGTAATGAATTAAAAAGATGTTAATCAATCTGAAAGTAATATTTTAAAGATTCTTATGATATATAAAGTGAATAGCCATTTCAGACCTGACGAATGAACATTGAACCAGCTTTTTTCAGAAATGTTTTAAACTTGTAATCCCAATGGGACTTTGTGTACTAGATAGGTGTTTTGCATTTCAAAGGTTTTACAGTATTCACATTTCACTTCAAATTTAAATAAGAAAAATGTTTTAGTTTCGATTTAATTAAGGATTTGGACGCACGATAGTACATAAATAAGTTCAAAGCCGATCTACCGGACAGTGCATCCTTTACCAGAAGTGCTTCACAGCTGTTTTGAGAATTCTATAACTCAACTCCAGTAAATACAGGAAATCTCATTTTTGGCCTGTGAAGTATAACGGCATGTGATAAATGTCGTTTACGAAATTATAAAGCAATAAAAATAAAATAAAAATGTTTACATATTTGTATTTAAATAAATACAAATTTATGGTAGTTTCCGATATATTTGAGAGCAAAAATCGTTAAATTCGTAGCTTATTCACTCACTAAATCAGTCACTCAATGACAATTAAAATCTATATATCACTTCTGAGGGAACTAGAACCTGGAAATTTGATGCATCAGTAGGGTTTAGAATTTCAATGAAGGAAGTAGTTGACTAGAAATGACGATAATGTTTATATTAGCATCCCTATTAAGTTTTATACATACGAAGTTGGTTTCATCGGTTTTACATATTAATTGTAGTAAAAGCTGTGATTCTTAAAAATATTAAATATAAAACTAAGACATATTCTAGATTGTAGATTCACTTAATAGTTCTGTTCGAAATAAATGGCAGTAACTTCTTGTGAACTTCTATGATTTCGTTTTATATAAACACATATGGGCTGTATGTTTATGTGTATCTTCTTATGGTTTATAACATTTTATAATAGTTTCTTCAATTAAATTTTAAAAACTAAACTCTAAGCTTTAAAAATTCAATTTTTGCTAGGAATTGGAATATTGATCATATTATATGATTTGCCTCGAAATACCTAAAAATATTTTTTTCAATGAATAGAATTTTATTTTTATCAAATTGTTTCATTGTTTATACTAACAATTGTTTCATTGTTTATACTATAAAAGACAGCGTGTTTGATTAAACATACTATCTACCTGTTTTATCTAATGTCTACCTACAACAGTGCATTTTGTTGAGAAAGAAACAGAATTTTTAGACCTTAGTTCTAGTCATATGTACGCCCATGGAGTGGATTGCACACGAGATGATGGGTCATGTTTATTTCATGGTATTCTTTATTCCATACGCGGAGACATTTCTACATATTAAAATTTGTAAAAAATTAATTGTGTAGCTTGTAAAATTATAGTGAAAGAGTTAGAGACAGTATATGATTAATATGAGCAAACATTGCTAAAATCCTATGTGCTTATGAGAAGAGAAAAGAAAAAAAACATCAGTAAACAATAGGAAAAGTCAAGGCTTAGGTAAAGATAACATTTTTGAATTTGAAACACGGCAAAAACAAGTAAAACACCACCAATAGATTAATTGTAAAAAGGCTAGTTTTCCCTTTAAAACGTTGGCCATAAAAAATTATGTGGTCAAAATAGTCAAGTTCTTGCAGAGTTTTGCTAGAGAAGTATAAATGAAGGAGTAAGAGTTTGGGTCTGAATTTATTAAACACTATATTTATCATAACATTTATGTCTAGCACTCACCCCTTTTCTTAATTAATCTTTCAAAGAGGTACTTGACCCTTTTTACAGTTATATTTTTTATGATACTGAGTTAAATTAAAAAAAAATAAAGTAGCGTCCCAATAACGTAACATTTTGGATTATATGAAAGAGTACAAACAGGACGTTAATTCTCATCAAAACAAAGAAAATTGGATATATTTTTAGGCAGTTTGAATAACAACCGAAATATAAAACAAACATATACACTTGAAAGAAATAAAGTAAATAACAGTAATTAAGTAATATTTTCGTCATAAAGTAAATTGAAAAAATATTTTTTTACTCTTGATTTTTATTATATATGTGTTTTTAAGCAACGAGTTTATGTGTTGTTTTTTAAACAACATATTAATATATTTTTAAACTATATTTATAAACAGTATCATGATCTAAACTAGATAGTTTTTTCAAGAATTTTTATATAAAGTTTCAACTAAATCAGTCATTCTCTAGAAAAATTACATATCTTGCCTTTTTTTAAAAAGCTCTTTAAAGAAAAACGCCTATAAAATTTAATATTATTGTCATTATTATGTTTAATAATATCTCTGTTGGAGAGTATAATTTCATCAATTTACTTGAAATTAATTAAAATATTTAGAATTTAGATTATACATAGTGATGATAGAATAGATCAAAAAATGTTTTCCGTACTTAAAATATTTATGAATAACCGACTTTAACTCCTAAGGTTTATAGTTTGATTAAAATTAATACATTTTTATTATTCCTATTATTTAAAATTAGTTTTTGGCCAGTATTTATAAATAAATTTTACGATGAACACGGAAAGTAAAAATCAATAAAAATAAACAGTCACATTTAAACCTGCAATATTACATTATATTCGTATTGTGTCTATGTCAAGCGGCTGTGAGCAGATAATAGCTACAGCATTGACACGTTCTTACTATAATATGTAGCACTGACATAACTTATTCAAATTGACTGTGTGTAATGGGTGTATAAAACAGTAGTTCTCTTCTTGAAACGTGCAGGTAGATTTTGTTTAAGCCTGGCGCTCACGTAACAAAATAATATTGGGCTTTTTAATAAATAAGACAATTATGTGTAATACATATTGTAATTATAGTAGAAAAAGCATTTTCTATGTATTTACGTAATAATTAATTTTAACCGTATCTATTTATTAATAGGCGGAGGGAAAACTACGTATCCCTTTTTAAGCATATTGTACGCACGGAGGAGTGTAAGATTTGATATAGTTAAAGTTTATATGGAGAAGGAGTGAAGAAAACTAAAACTTATGTAACGTTCAAACTTAAAAATTTATTGAATTATAGTCGAATTTTGACCACTAGTACTTATAATTATAGCTATTAAACAATGTAATATAGCCACTCATTCATAAACTGCACTTTGCGCTTGTGTAGCTCTCAGATATTTTAAAATTATTATAATTAGGTTTCTATCTAAGTATATATCTTAATGGAAATATGCTATACGTAAATGTACCATTTTCAGTACTTGCATATGAATCTACTACAAAAACCTGTTAAGTACGAGGAAAACTCGAATTTCGGGTGTTTTGAACATATACTTATGCACACGCAAATATTAATGTTTTTGGCAACGATTTCAAAAATCTCAACAGTATTTTTGAAATTTAGTTACGTTCGGAAAATTTTCCGCACGTTTCGCATTCCGTATTTATTCGAAGTCGGTTATTTTTTTATCAACAATTTCTATTTTTTCATTTTTATTACTTACAATATTCTACCCAAAATATTAACAACATACGAAGAATTAAATAAAAGCTCTTTTATTGAAATCGAAACAGGCATTTGCGACACTTAATTTACATGAAGATATTCATATATACCTATATGTATACATGCATGTTTACATATATACTTATAAATATACGGACATATCTATAATATATTCCTTTTTTGGCTTCACCATAGTTAGTTTTGTATATTATACGGTTTTCTATATTATACGGTTTTGTATATTATACGTGCACGTACTTATCGACCTATCTCTTAATATCCTAATTACATCAGGTCGTCGCATATTGTTATACATACTTAACTATCTAAACTACTACTATCCTAGATGATTTGTGTCTTTATATATACAACATACCTATTTACCTACCTGCTAATATTTTGATTACTTTATTCCTTTCTATATATCTATACATACTTATCTGCCTACCTACTAATATAGAAGTTGCTTCACGCCTTTGTAACGGATGTTATTTAGACGTATACAGCTTTAAAATAAAAACAGTTAAAAATCATGATAATGGCCATGGTATTATCTTTATTGAAAAAGTAATTTTATGCCATTTGTGACGTCATTTGTGCCATACGCTATATGAGCGCCGCGGCAGGCTCGAATGAAGCGCAATCTGGAAGTCCATTTCTCAATCACTTTTTCGAACAATTGGGGTCCTATTTTGGCAGTAAGTGTAACGCAGCGAATTAGACTTCCAGATTGCACTGATTTCGTTTGAGCCAACCGCGGTACCTATATGTTTGAAATCGAACATGAGTGCTACCGATTATATTCAAACAGAAATGTAATATAATTACCTTTTCAATAAAGCCAATACCATGGCCATTAACATGATTTTTATCTGTTTTTTTTTCATTTTAACGTTGTATACCTCTAAAACTATAATACTCCAAATTGTTTCGTGGCTTTGTATGAATCTTCACCGTTTTATCTACCAACATATTTCGTTACTTTCTTACATCAAGATAAGGGGACCACTGTCCAAACTGAATGAGCTTACTCCTCACCACTAAGGAGTTGCTGATACTACCTTTCGATTCCATTATCAGACCTTAGCTACTACTAATGATAAAAGTCGATGAGTCTATTCCGGACCATTAGGAAATAAATGTACCCTCCATCCTGCTCCACTATCAGACCCTAGCCACTACTAGTGGTCGAAGAATCGGACAAAAAAAGTCGAATGAGTTCAAACTCGATGAATGTATTCTATACCATGAAGGAGATCAGTCACCAACATATAGCTCTGCTATTAGACCTTGACCATCATTTGCAAGTAAAGTACTAACAAAGACAAGTCAATATGTTGAATCCAAGTATCAATTTTCTCAAAGAAACCTTGACAGTTCATCCTTAAGATATCCCCGTAATCCGTCATAAGGTCTTAATCATATTTACATGGTACCGATCCATAAATATTTTTTCAAACAAAAATAATTATAAAAATCGGTCGACGCCTTTCGGCGATACGACTCTGTATATATTACAAATATATTTAAAATAAAATTAATACGCGTCATATTAAGAACCTTCTCCGTTTTTGAAGTAGTTTAAATAAAAAATAGTAACCATTTTGAAACGTTTTAGTGTATGAAGTAAACAAAATAAAATTTCAGGTATTTTATTTACCCTCTCTGAAAACATTTATGGTGATTAATATGATTTATAATTATGCTAAACTTACAATTTCTGCGTCAAACAGTTTCTGCGAAAAATAGCTGTAACATACACATAGGCAGCCACATAACATACTCGTAACTGTTGTTAATGGTTCCGATTTTTCCCCTTTACAGTGCAGAAATCTAAAAATTAGTTTTTACGTTTTCGCTTGTTTCGAAAGTTTTATAATTTTCTCACATTGCTAATTCTGCGTCTCCAATGATGTTTTGGGCATTTAGGTATTTCCCTCAAAACATTTTCTTAATAATTATTAAAGATAAACGTAAATTGAAATAAGTATAAATTGGCGAATCCAATGTGCAGATGTTCATAAACAATTTTTATTATGATTACTCACTCAAGTAGAGAGTTCATGCATATTTTATTTGCGACCCTTGACAATGTTACATATTTATGTTACACTTAGTTGAAGGGTTTTAAAGTGAATTACTTAAAACAGTAGACGGCAGGCCCGACGACACCCTCGTCGAGCGGCATAATATTTTCGCGGCTTCCGACGCAATCGCCGCCGCGGCGTCGCGCTCTTGACGCAGTTTGCATATCTAACTGTAATACCGCGACGCGGCGGGTACTCGCGCCTGCGAATTATTCCATTCGCGCGTCGCCCCCTTCTGCTTGCGGGTCGCGACTCGTCTTGCGGCCGGATGAATATTACGAGCAGCCACTGTTTTATTGCCCCGCGGAGGATGGATGCTACGTGGGAAATTAGTTCGACAATGTAAAGTAGATGGAATATGATGAAAGTAAGTCTCGGGACAGGTTCAATTTTTTTCTTAAATTAGCTCTTACTTTTCAAATCTTTTTACGAATGAGATAAAAAAGAGATAATCGAGTATGGTTATATTCGTAGCATAAATATTTAATAGCAATTTAACACATCAAATCTCCATGTGTTGCGAGAGACAATGTTTCAAATTATAACACAAGTGTGACCGTTTCAATATTTATACGAGAGTCCAGTTTGCAGATGTGTCTTTGTAGTTTCCTGCTATCACATTAGATTTTTAATAGACAAAGTTAGTTAAAAAAATGATTCTGAAAAATTAAAAGTTTTGAAAATAGTGTCTTGGTTAAATTTATAATGTTAGTTCCCAAGAATTATTATTGTTCACTTTTAAACTTATTTTGAATGCATATCTTTATAATTTAGCCTCATGTGTTTTTGCTTCCAGTGGCAAATTAAGGTTTGGGTATATCAAAAAGAAATGTTACAGTACTATATACTAAGAACCATTCAGAAAACGGGTTGCATAATATTTTTTCCATGCCAGAAAATAATAAAGTTCTATTTATATTTATTTCGAATCCTGGAATTCAAAATTTATAGAACAAATCCTTTGTCAAACCTAATTATATATTAGCATAGCTTTCTTAATTGTTTGCATAACTAAATTGTTTAGTTAATTTTAACTTTGTTAATTATCTTTTTCATAAATATGATCATTTGACTGTTAAGTAAGAAACATTTAATAAACAATAAAAAATCATTTTTAGTGATGCGACATTTCATAAGATAAAAGTGATATTTAAATAATAGTTTGTTAACCTTCTTGACTTGAGTCGTTAAGTTAAGTCGTCGATAAGTTTTATAAAACATACATATGGAAATTTTGTCAAAGAAATTGTTTCGAAGATTTTCGAAATTTCAAAAAGATATAATTAGATTAAATTCACCTTGCTTGTTTCCCTCATTTTTCTGATTCAAAGCTTCGTGAACGACCCTTGATAGTTGCGTTAACAGTATCTATTAAATAGCGTTGTGTGATAAAGCAATAAAGAAATATCAACATTCCGAAACATTTTTTCATAATTTATAGAATATCTAATTAACCACATCAATTTTATCTTATATGCGATAATAAAAATAATAAACAATTAAAATTGCGCTACACTAATTTCCAATTAGTTTAAAATAACTAATCGGAAATTCGAGTAGGTAACCCCGATCAGGTAAATTTCCTAAATTGACCTGTCAATTTCTCTAAATTTCTATATTTTCTGTTATAACATAATTAAAACATTATATCCACATTTCATGAATGCTCACTAATAGTCAACTCATATTAAAGATTAAATTTCGTCGTCAACAAAGGATATTCATATTTCTATCTATTCTAGCTTAGCTGGTAAACAACACATCTTAAATAGCAAAACCGTCTCAAGTTGTCTTTAAAAAAGTGCACGTTTAAGTCTTATCAATTAAATTGTATGGTATGAAATATTTTGCCAAAAAGATTTGATATGATTGTATGTTAAACGGTTTGAAATCTCAATTTTATTTAAATAATTAATTATAATTTAAATTTGTTCCAAAGTCAGTTTTTAACACTCGTTTATTTGGTCGACTTGTACGTAACTATGTAATGGATTCTGCGAAAGTAAATTTCATGCATTTCTAAAAGTAACATGATCATGAAACTTACAATACAATAATTTCATAAAATTAAGAAATATTTTTTTAGCATTAAAGCAAAAGAAATACTAAAAAATAATGAAATTTTTAATTTAAAACAAAATTATAGAAACTCTTTTTAACTATCTACTCAGTTAGGTAGACAGTGAAAACAGGTAGTTTAGTAGGACTTTAGTTTTTGTTATTGAGTATAATATTTGAGTGTAAAAGCATATATATATATATATATGTGTATATATATATATATATATATATATATATATATATATATATATATATATATATATATATATATATATATATATATATATTTTAATACTAAGTGAATGCAAATGCTTAACATTTTAATTCGATTTCAAGACAAAGCGCTCAACGCTTTTACACTCAAATATTATACTCAATAACAAACATGGCTTACACGACAGTCTTTATTGATTTTAGTGCAGCATTTAATAAAAGAATTTTTTTCAGATTTTTATACTATTAATTTATTTTAACTAATAAATAGACGTTCATATATTTGCAATTGAGGCGTAAAATTAACAAAGCCAGTTTTTATTCCGATTTTTTGGTAAATGTATTGGTTTATAATTATTTTGTCTTTACTGAAAGTAATTTTCTATATCTTCTCGAATTTGTTGACGGAATTATATACGTGAAACTTCCAACACCATCGTGTACAGTATAGATCGACAAACAATGAACTGTGCAAATAACTTATGTTTCATTCGAAACAAGAACAAAGTGGCGCAGATCGTGTCAAGAAAAGCTATAAATTGTGAAAGAATAAACATGCCACAAATCATATCTGACAAGGTAAGGCTTCGAGTTTTTATTTCAACCTCAGCAGCGTACAGGTTGTTTTGCTTAAATTCCAGGTAAAACGTTGCCTTTACACGTTGAAATACCTCTCAAAATGAAATTAAAATTAAGCTTCGTGCAAATTGGATATTTTTTATTATTCTAGAAATTTCTTTATAATATTGAAAATATGTCACAGACGATATTGAAAATTATGGAGAAAGTGCGTGAAGGGGAAGCGTTTTTAAATCTATTTCTAACCAATTTTTAATGTAACATTAATCCGATCGATACAAATGGAACCGTTTTATTGTAGTTGCAGTTGTAAACCATAGTTCGTACAACTTTATTATTTCATAGGAGAAATAACACTGATTAAATAGAGGTTATTTTTTAGTTAAATCGCCTTTACAATTTCAAGCGATATAGACAACTCTTCTTTATACGGCCTCCGACGGGCCTTAGGCCGGTTTTATTTTATCACTAGCTGTGCCTACGAATTTGTTCGCCTGAAATTCGGAATAAGAAGTCATTAGATGTCTTTCAATTATGTGTTGCTTCAGGAAACATAAATATATGTATATATATATATATGTGTGTGTGTGTGTGTGTGTGTGTGTGTGTGTGTGTGTGTGTGTGTGTGTGTATGTGTGTGATTGTGTGTGTGTGTGTGTATGTGTAAGTATGAGTGTGTACATATATTTATGTTTCCTGAGCATACATGTAAAATATATATATCAGGTATATTCCACGAAAGTCTTTAATTACACTTACATTGTATCATAATTTAGACTATATTTAAAATAAGCAATTTTTAAATTGGGAGAGGCTATATTTATTAATATAGTCGTAAGATTTTAGGGTTGATAACTATTGGCTATCAGACGGGTATAGTGAACGAAACAAGTGATTCGTATTTCAATATTATTTTACACAACTTGAATCGTACATCGCTCCACTTTTTGTCTCAGGCAGATAGCAGAGTACAGAAATATATCGCATAATGCATCGAATTCGTTCTGCTTGAATACCTTGTTCAATTGTTATAGCAGTGCATTCACCAGTTTACATAGACTACCGCGATGGATGCGTTCATCTGTATGTCTGCTACCTGATTCGATTCTTGATGTTCGGCTTCGGCACATCTTGTGCCATGGGGATCACTGTCAAACGAGATAGGTTACCGACCGAAGTCGATCTTTCATTTCGATGACACTCTCTTTGTTCTCCTATGCCTCTCTGCATTGGTCTATGGGAAATTTCTGGATTCCGGACCTTTACCGTTGCCTTGTTGGTTATACATCTTTGCCATATAGCATGATGTTGTAGCGTTTATTTTGCAAAATTGCTGTGAAACTTATTGTCAGGAAGGTCATATTTCTGATACTTTTTCACTTGCTGTGTTTAGGGTCTATAAATTTAGTTTCAAATTATTTGCAATCAAACAACTTATGCGTAGGCTGCAAAGGTGCAACGGTGTCATCCAAAAGTGATTGATTAGGCGATTTCGTCACTTATATCACACATACTGCTGTTCGTTGAAAAAGAGAAGGAGAAGTCCCGGAAATATTGGTGTAAACTTTAGTCCTTGTACTATTAATCCATACGACCTGTTTTACGGCGTGTTTTGTAAAACTGCACGTATACTAAATACTACTCGGAAGCAAATTGTTACCATATTCATTTCGATCGGTTTCCGAAACTCATTTATTATACAATGGATGCGCCACCATGTTAAGAAAAAGACGACACTAACTTTGATTCGTTTATGAGTAGTAACACGCTGTAGCACAGCGACAGCGACTCGGGCGGCTTTGTTTTCATTTAGTGACGACATACTCGTATCCGCTCAATCTCTGGAGAGATGCCGGCGTGGAATAGGATAAAGTGTCGCGTCGCCTACGTGTTAATATATTACTTATTATGCAATCGTATGGAGGGAACATAAACTTTATTTTAATAGTTTCGTACTTCCGGCGAAGAATTATTATAGTTTCTGTCTATTGACTCCTCTTCTAATTTATTACATCACGTTTATTTTATATTCTTAGTTGATTACAGTCTAATGTAAGACCCATTATAGGTAGAACAATGAAATTAGGGTAATTTTATCATATTTTTATATTTTAAATCTATTCTAATAGTACGACAAAGAAAACTGTCAAATACATTTTTAAAATTCGTAAATTGTAACAAAAATATTTTACGCGTGATACTTGCGTTTATGCCTGATAAAAATACTTTGTATGTATATCACTTAACCCTATCCACCCCAAACCCGAGCTAAGCTACGTAGGACCAGCGCGGACAAATAACAACGGTGGGTTAAGAACTCTGTTTACGGCTTTATTTTTACTTTTATTTACAATTAAATGAAACTACGTGATGTAGTATTATTTCTACTATTTCTTTACCACGACCTAGGTTTCGTTGTATTACAACATCTTCAGGTGGGATATTAGCAAAGATACCTTTGCTAATATCCCACCTTTCAATATCTACTTTTATTGTAAATTAAACGCCGGCAGTTTGTTATGTAGCATTTTTCTTTATATTTTTTTTATACATAAAGCTCAGCTTCCTTTATTAGTACGTAGATCATAAATATAACTAATCTACGTGAGTTTGAAATTACTACTATCGGCTCTTATTAAAAAGCAATTACAAAATATGATATCAAACATTTTGTTTTTCATTTCAGCCTTTATACACTGTACACAAAATCATGATGTGACGACAATTTCAATGTTGGAACTAATATTTCAACAAAGCTTGCGTCGCTTCGACAAAGCTTTCTGTAGAGTAATTGAGTGCAAACCAAGGGATAGGCCCGACGCATTCTGAATTAATATAGGGAAATGCGTAATCAATGCGCACTCGCTCGCGTGCCCGGTAATCATGCCGGGCGGTGCTGTAATCGCCTTAATCGTCTCCAGGATCCGTTAGCGTACAGTCGCATCACTCGTGCGATGCCCCCACAATGACATTCATACAGTATTTTTGTGAAAATAAATACATTTGGAAGTGAATATAACGCCATAGTACTTTTAATATTAATTTTGTTTTATTCTGTAGTTCCATTAATAGATCTTATTAGTTAAAACGAATTATCCAATGTTGAGACCTACAATTTGTGTTAAAAAATTAGGTTTTCTTTACTGTGCAAGCATTAGTGTTGTTGGTCTTTCAAAATTATTTCGACTGGATAGATAAATTCAACACGAAACGTTCGACGTCTTTAATGCTTTTTATTAATTTTTAATAAACCTGTTTCGAAATCATTAGATTCTTATTTTATGAAACAGAGTAACAATTATTTTGAAACTTTTATTGTTATTATTTCAAATTTTGAAATAGGTTGGTTTTATTTAAATAATCGATTTAACAAGTTAGACTGTCAGATGAGTGGTTCGTTTATTTTTAACTGTTCGTCAAATACTTTTCAGGTCCTTTCCGCATATTATGTTTCAACTATTATATTTATTCTCTTTATTTTAACACTTCGTGATTTTTACCGAGCCGTTAATATTTATATTTTTCTGTAAGTTTTAATAATTTTTATATTTTTTTAACAAAAGTTTATCACATAGATTGACGCATCTCGCCTAATAGTTAGGGGAAAGTTAATGTGTGTCAAAAGAAATAGAATAAACGTAAAGGTAGTAAAGTCTGAGGTGATCAAAAAAGCTCAGAAACGATCAGATGTATATTTTACTTGCAACATTTTTAGATAATGTGAAAGTATAATGATTTCAAAAATGGAATGTATAATTAGTATTGAATATATTTGGAGTTAATTTTGTAGAAAGTCATAATCGCTTAATTTTTATTCACAAGTAAATAAAACTATGTGATGTAGTATTATATCCGTTTTAATTAAGTTAGTAACCACGATCTAGGTTTCATCGTATGACAACATTTGAATATGTTATGCAATATATTTTTCAATGATCGATTTCTTATGTCATATACTGATAATGACAGACTGTACCAAACAATTGCATACATACAACGTAGGCCAAGAACAGCGTATCTAACGCGATGATCTGCCGCCGGAACATCCCGCAGGCAAGTCAGCCGGCAGGCCACAAAGCAGCGTTATACAGCCGCCGCTGAAGGCTGTCGGCCTGTGTCCCGTCATGCATAAATCACAACACTAAGTGTTGAGCTGCGCCGGACTTCACGCCCGCCCTCGGGGACGCCGCCCCACACTTGAACCGGCTCGGAGCTTTGAGCCGTTTCTGTTTATAGATCTGGTGTACAAATTATGATTTAGACAATTATCTCTAAATTTCCTATGAATTCAATATTAAATGTCGTTGACGACATAGTAAACTAACCCTACTGTTAAAAGCTGTTGATATGATATATCGATAAAACTGCTTTGAAACAGTTTGAGTATTTAATTCTTATATGAATAATTAAGTAGTTAATGTGAAGAATATACTATGTAGATCGCTTTAATGTGTCAAGATTGATCTTTGCGTGTCACAAAACTTAAAGCAATTTGAATAACAAGAGGCCAGAAGAATCAAGTTTATTTGTTTTTACAATCGCCAAAGCTTTAATTAAAAAGTTCTTTACAATATGAGAATATTTTTAAGCAATAACGTACATCAGGCTACGAAGCATTATTTTCTTTTGATATAATGCTTTGATTTGATTATTTTCTATTTGGAAATATCAAATCAAGCATGTATTTGCAATAGAATAAAAAATACACAGTCCAAAAATATAATACGCTAATTTCTACAAAATTACAGTAAACAAATTGTTACTGGATAAGAAAATAAAATTGTGAATTATGTTAAAAAGCGACCACAATTTTTAAAATATAATTTATGAAATTTGAATTGCGATTAAGCAGACGAAATCGTATGTCGTATGTGGAACAAAAAAAATAAAAATGTTATTGAAGTAAAACTTCTTTATGCGACTTGAGACTAATTTAGAAATGTTTTTTGAACGGAAGTAACGTTAGATAAAGTTTATAATTTGCTTACGTAATTTCCGGTATTTGAAAGCATCGAGTGATTATAGAATTTCATGAGTATATATGTTATATACGCATATATTCTTGAATTTATTTATAAGTTTGATATTAGCAATTATTTTGTTTGAAAGAATATACTAGCGAGGTGTTAAATATGGTGATGATCTCGTAATGAGGTCCGGAAGTGAACAATGGAATCAATATACTTCACCTAGGGCTATTGTAAAAATATATTATCATTTATTACCAATTAAAACATGTGGAAGAAAATTTGCAATAGGGTGTAAATATAATGAAAAAAACAATTAAATTAATACTAAACATAAATTAAAGCACAAAAGTACCTAAACTAAGAAATATTAAATCTTGGTGAAAATGAAGGAAAAGATTTGATTTAATAAGAAAGCTAATAAATTATATACGAAATATATCTAGACATGATTTTTTAATGCGAGTGTTGAGGAAATGTTTTAATTCATTCCAACTATTGGAAAAAGCCATATTTGCGCCATAGTGTTCCGTAGGATCTATTGTTTTTATTATAAATTTTTTGATGTATGTAAAAAATGTATTTATTCATAATATTCCACTGCTTATATTTAAAAGAAATTGTTCTCCATGCTCAACGAAAAAGAAAGCCTTTTCAAAATTAACCAATTGGGATATTCTTAATGTTAATGGTGTTTCTTTTGGTATAATTGTTTGACAATCTAAACTTAATATTATAGTTTGTTACCAACTATATGTAAATGGTGTTAGACCGCAAAAAAAAATTTGTAGTCAACCTATCTTCCGACGTAGAATAAAAAAAAATTCGGAGCTGAATGCAAATCTCAGAATTTTCTTTCAATTTACACTCTATGTCTAATGTTCATGAATTTTTTATCCTTTCTTTAAATAATACCTGAAAAATAGATAGGTGGATAGCGATTATTGGTCAAAAATAGGATTTTTTTAATCCTATGTATTTTTTAATTACTATATATAAAGAATTCTATATATTTTTGAAGTAGTGCTTTCAATTTGTTATCCTTGAAAAAATCCCCCTTAATGAAATCCCAGAATTAAAATTAAAATATTTTTACTTTATATCTTTAATTAGTCTACCACTTCCTATAACAATGTCAAATTTCTACGTCTTAGTCTCTGAGAAAAGAGCCTGTGACAGACGGACGGACACCAAAGTAATTTCATAAATGTTTCGTTTTTTTCAATTTAGGTATGGAATATCAAAAATTAAGACAAATTTTTACAAATCTAAAAAGGCCTTTATGATATAAAATGATATCTATTTTTTGTATTCAATTTTTATCAATCATGGATGACTAGCAAAATATAAATGACGAGGCGATTTGCTTCCATTAACAGTATTTATATCAGGTACGCTAACCGTTAACAGTATTTTTTGCAGTTGTTTATTTTCATTATATTTATTATATAACATTTAATAATTTTTCCAATAGTTAGTCCCTTCATTTAAAGAGAAAATTTCCTTAACACTAATAAATAATGAAATTAAATTTCACTCCTAAAATCCCTTAAAAAATATTAACTTCTCGTAGACAGAGCTGGACATTGAACTCCTAAAAACTAAATTCCATTAAGATCCGTATTTTTCCACATGTTAAAGAACAACAACCTCGGTTTCATATTACCTATTCGCTCAGTGAAAAATATATAAAAAAAACAACATTCAAAAGTTCTATACCATATCGACATTGTAAATAAGCCTCTAATAAAATTTCAGCTTCGGGCCATTTAACTAAAACTAGAGACTTTTGAACCGTTAACTTCGTTTTCTTTTATTATAAATAAAAACTTTTATTTTTCTAGTGATTCCAAGCAAAGGTTAATTACCCAACTGTAATGTAACAAATACGTTATATTTTTAGGGTTCTGAACCAGAATAATGAAAAAATGAATCCTTACAAGATTATTTACGGGTTCATTCACCCGTCAAAGCCATTTTTCTCAGAAACGATTTGATATAGAAACTTAAAATTTGCTAACACTTAAGGTTCACTCTAGAAATTTTAATTTCAACTTCTGTGGGCATCCAGAGAACAAGTTTGAACTGAAACGAATAGCCACGAATGCGAATCCTACTCAAACAGCGACTGAGCTAAGCAGCAAGAATTCTCAAAAACATATTGTAACTTATTATGTCTGCGTCAAAAATCAAATGAATATTAGCGAGAAAAAAGCTTCATCCTATTGAAGTGGCATAAAAATTGCAGAATTCTGAACCTAATTTTTGCTTATGATAAACGGTAGATCTTATATAACGATCTTAAATGTTAGTCGTAATGTTTAGAACCAAAAGTCCCATTAAACATTATCCAAAACGTAGCCAAAAAAGCTCATCGCGATGGTGTGATGATCCTATGGAATATATGATGATCCTATGTATCCTTCTGTTCCATATCGGCTGAATTTTACCGAATATGACAGATCTGGTTTCAAAATAACAGCAGATATATACTGTCAAGAATCATGAAACACGGGAAATTCGTGTTGAAAACAGCGAGATCGGTCCAATAGTACTATATAATTATGCGTCAATATATACGGCACATAATTTGTCTTAAAATCATAGAAGTTGTATCTGAATACTCTATATCACTCGTCATACACACCACACCAATTTATTTCGACTATTTTAATGGATCCGCACCTCAAAAGGAAAAAAAGATCCTTGTATGACCACTTCGTTGTCTGTTTGTAACGAACCTTTTTCTCAGGAATGCGTGTAAGTTATCAAGGTGAAATAATATCAAATCCCTAAGTATTTGATATTACGGTCTCTTGAAGCTGCAAAAAAATGAAAATTCTAAGTGAACGCAATAAAACAAATCTAGAAATACGGCCCCAAAATATGCGGAATAACCGTATATTTTGACACTCCCTAATAAATCAAACCTATAGTGTACTTCTTGCTTTCCTAGAATCATGAATTTCAGCACAAGGGAAGGAAAACATCCGAAAATCGTTAATTTGTATTTATGTCACATAAAAAAAAAATTCCTGAATATGCGTCTATGAAACATATAGTAGACAATACATTTTCGTTCTACAAAATTAAAATTGTGTAAATAGTTTAATATATAATTATGTATCATTAAATTTTTATAAATGCCTAAATATGTACAGAATTCTCGCAGTGCGAGTTCTACTCGTGCTTGACAGGTTTTTATTTAGATTTTAAAAACTTTTTTACAATTTCATCCTTCGGAAGTGCCCTTCAAATAAATCGTCGATTGCAGTTTAGCCCTCTTTTATATCACCATTAAAAAGGCAAATTTATACCGACGACATTGGTCCTAAATCTTATTCAACTGAAATAAAAATTGTTAATACAAAATATTTTTTGAATTTGTCTGAACGAGACATCAACTTCGTAAAAAAGACAGAAATATGAACTTCGTAAAAAAAGCAAAGGTTTAAAGTATTTAAAGTGTAATCCATAATTTTTCATAAGAATTTCCATATTGCGATTTACAATGGTGAATTGTTTTCGGCCAACGATGATATAGTTGCCGCTTAAAACGCTTTAGAAACATTCAAACGAAAATATTCACCGGCAGAGTGTGTAGGAGTATGACGGGCGAGCACTAGTGCCGTGAGTAACAGAACGTAAGGCAGTATGATCACTCTACCCACAAACATTTAATGGATACTCCATTAAAACTTTCAAAGCTTTGGGCCTCGCGGACTTTGCTACGATAATCATGATGAAATTGGTAGGCAGATATCTAAAATGGCGCGCGTAGCGCAGAAATGGTATAAAGACTTAACAATTTTGAATGTTTATTTTTGTAACTCATTTTATTTAGAACTATGTGCACATATATATACGTGGAAAATATTTACAATTACAATTGTATATCGAAACTATACCTTTATTTATAACTTATATTATTAGGCAGAATTAGAAATTGCGTAGGTACGTGTTGTTTGTCGTAAACAAATATTTAGACTGTTCGGTAAATGCGTTGGGTCTTATAAATTTTTGTACATCTACACTAAACTTTTTTTGGAAAATTATGAGCACATATATATACGTGGAAAATATTTACCATTATAATTGTATCTCGAAACTATACCTTTATAACTTATATTATTAGGCAGAATTAGAAATGGCTTAGGTACGTGTTGTTTGTCGTAAACAAATATTTAGGCTGTTTGGTAAATGCGTTGGGTCTTATAAATTTTTGTACATCTATACTAAACTTTTTTTGGAAAACTATGTGTACATATATATACACGTGGAAAATATTTACAATTATAATTGTATATTGAAACTATACCTTTATAACTTATATTATTAGGCAGAATTAGAAATTGCGTAGGTACGTGTTGTTTGTCGTAAACAAATATTTAGGCTGTTCAATAAATGCGTTGGGTCTTATAAATTTTTGTACATCTACACTAAACTGAGGTGGGTTCCGTATCTTCATAAATGTTGCCATAATATTTTTCTAGCAACTAATTTATTAACATTACATATAAGCGGAAGAAAATCACAGCTTTTTTTCGTTGCTTCGTTGCCTAGATTTTCAGGATATACGTGCAACTTTTCAGTTTAAGAAACATATAAGCATAGATTAAATAGATACGTCGCACCGTCTGTTTACATGTTTCAGTACTAAATTTTTACTATTAAATAAAAACACCGAATTTCATTACTAGAATTGCGCAATTTCTCAAACTAAAAAGTAATCTGTATATAAGTTACGATCATAAAATGAGTTGATACTAGATTTCATGAAAACATGATAAGCTGTTTAATATGCCTTAATGATATTAGTATTCCACACGAGCCAAGTCTTTGATAATACTATATGTTACGTATGCAAATGCGAATATTCGTCCACCGGTATTCGCAAACGCGAATACCTCCTTTTTTAAATCTTACAATATTCTTACATGATTTTTTTTGTCTCAAATTTGATTATAAGTTAAAAAACATTTTATTTTTGTTTTAAATAGTAAAATAAATATTTTAAAAAGCTTTTACTTACTTTATTAGAATAAATATTGCATTTGTATCAAAAATACTGTTTTTTGTTATTATACGAAGTTAATAGTTTTAAATGTTTAATTAATATTACAATTTGCTGTTGTGGTGAAAGATTTATAGCATTTTTTTTGTTTTAAAGAAGAAAGTATTTAGGTTTTTTTTTAAATTTTCGTATACGTAAGGTATATGCTAGCCAATGGAAAAATTGTGTTTATGTTAAAAAAATTCAATTTTTTTGTTACATTAAAATATCAAATATGTTTGCAATAAATAATATATAAAATTTAAGTTATTTGTTTTTCTGAATATATTTTTCTATCTTCATTAACTTAACCCAAAAATTTCGTTGCAACCAATTCACAAAATATACGCATTATTATTGCGAATACGAATAGTAAAAAAACATGCGAATATATGCTAATATGTTACATCACTACAATGTACGCATATCAAATTTGATAACATTCCCTTATTTGGTTTGTAGAGTTATTACATACTAACAAATAAACAAAAACACTTTTACATTTATAGTATCGTTAAGGATACTAAAATAATTGCAGACAGCAATAATAATTGTTTATCATTGACCTTTTTATTAGCAATCATTATTATAGAAATTAATCATTTACGGAATAAAATGATATGCAATTAAATAAACAGAATATTTAAAAAAAATGTGCGTATACTTATGTACTCGCGTTAGAAGTTATACTTTTTGACAGAATACAAGAATAACTTTATTTAGCATAAATGGATATAAAATAATACTATGAAATTTAACCTCACTTAGAGAAATACATTTAAACACATACGAGGCACTATTTGTATCACGCATATTTACAACAAATAAATATTTTTTTCTTATTATATGGACCACTATTACATTTCAATTACTAAAGACATTACACAGATTTGTAACAATATAAAACACTATATATTAAAAAAAAATTTTAAAAAAAAATATATATATATATGTATATATAGTCCTTAAAAAATGGAAATCCTAAATGATTCCTTGAGTAGGGGCAGACTCTGACCGAGTTGGGTGGAAGCGCTGAGGCTGTAAATACGGGACACTATTAGGGGACTTCCGAAGGTCCCCTCTTTTGTATGCGGTGGGTCGTTACGGGTCCCAGGAGGGGCCCTGAGACAACCCGGGTGGAAGGATTGGGAATAGTGTCTATCTGTGTGCGTGCGCGTGCGGTTGCACGTGCGCGATCGCGTGCGTGTGCGAGAGCGCGTACGAGAGCGCGTGTGAGTGTGCATGTCCGTGCGCGTGTGCGTGTGCATGTACGTGTGTGTGTACGTGTGCGCGCGTATGAGCGCGTGTGTGTGCGTGCGTGTTTTTGATACAATACGCAATTATTGTATATTTGAAATTGTTTACTTCTTTAGTTAAAGACAGTATGAAGGCATATGTTATCACGGGTTACATAACGGGGTTCTTTGAACTGAAGGAGAAACTAATATCCGCCTCACGCTAATAGGGAAAATCTAAAATGAATTAGCTGAAATACATCCCATGTGTACTGCTAATAAAGAAACCATATTAAAAAGCTGAATGGTAAAATATTAAAAAGATACGACTTTGTGAAATCGTAACAAAAAATAAATATAAATTTTATAACTAAAAATGATGGTTTCCTGCTTCTATAAAATCATGTTGGTTTATATACATTGAACAAAATATCACTTCATCTATGAATTTAATTTAGAAATGTGTCAACATGATTGACAAATCAATTTGGTCTAGTACTTGTGGATGTGTTATGAAAATTGAACTAAAATATTTGAAGTTCATTTATTTTGATTACAAATTAATAATAAACGTACAAGGTAATTCTGATTTAAATTATGGTTTATATTTACAATCGAATAGTGCGTTCAAACATAAAGATTGATTTTGGTTGTTAAAATTTTTTTGGAAGAATTTTTTCATATTTTTTTTTAATTATCGCCTGTTATTTCCCATTCTAATTTTGTTTTACCATATATTGTAGAAAACTTAGTTTAGGTGTTTTATTACATAATATTTAGTTTATGTTTTACATTATGGTATCGTAGACATTTCTCACTGCAAAAGTTATGCTTAATTTTCTTATATATTATCCAAGATCCATTCGCCACATCTTGAAGGCAATTGCCCTAAACAAACTTTGGCAGAAAGCTTTGCCCTTCACTGTCCATTGAATAGCATCAAATATGTAAATACGAGTATCAATATAATATCGAGAATGGTTTCTCTACGTTGCATATCACTCTATTGTTGTTTTTTTAATGTTGTTCCTAGCATCAATTCCGTATGTGTAAAAGAGAACAATAGATAAAATTGAGTCGCTCATTTTTTACATTTTTTCTACATGTATAAAACTCATTGAATCTATATGAATCACTTATTTTTTAATTTATTCTATATACAGATTGTCATAGATTAAAAGGTTATAAAAAATAGATTCGTTTAATTTAATAATTATTTAAAAAAAAAGTGTAAAATTACATATTTAGAAAATTGAGACACAAATATAAACTTAGTACTTTACAAATATACTTACCATATACAAAATGGTTTTATGCTTAGATTTTAGGCATATATCTATAAGTTAAGTCGTGTAAGTTATATAAATAATACCAGGAACTTATCCTGTAACCATTTCAAAATGTCATTAAAATTAAAACACTACTAATTTCAAGTTTACAATGCGATTGTGTTTACATTTACAAGTTATGTTACCATTTCAGTGTACGAACATATAAGTCGAAGCAAATAAACTATACGTTCATCATAAGTCCTTGGCACAAAGGAATCACTCCTTTCTCAATAATCCAATCATTATATATCGACAAGGATTCAAATTGTATTATTTTAGATATTTATATCATATATATTCCAAAACAAATTCAGAGAACAAAGGCAGTGTCTTGAATATATAAGTTGTAACTTATGCGAAAAAATAATTCAGCCACGTGAATATTGTAACATTAAATTTTCATTATATTCCAAAACGTAATTGTGCAAAAATATTCTTATAATTAACGATATATGAGAAAATTGAATCGCTCATTTTTTTAATTTTTTCTACAAGTATAAAACTCAATGAATCTATATGAATCACTTATTTTTTTAATTTATTCTACAAATATCTACGTAATTGTCATATTTGACGTTATTGTCTAAACACTAGAAACTACATTTACGTGAAACATGTATGAACATCTTTGTGGTAACCATCTTTGTGACCTTGCGACCACATTATCAGATTTCGGACTGTTGATTATGCATAACAAGGAATATTCGGGCGATAATGATTGCCAACAATTTAACTGTAAATTTTTCCCCTCATCAAAAGATTATGTCGCGATAACACGTCACGAATATTCGTCCGATAGTGCAGCCGTAGCAAGAATGGTGAAAACGAAGTGTTTAAGGCCACAACACATAATTATTAATCAAATAGTGTAGCTATAGTATTAGGTGATAGATCCACACAACTGTGTGACTGTGTTTTAATGTTTATTCTTTTTGTATACATTCAATTAAGAATTTGATCATTTACCAAAGTTAGGTTTCAGAGACGTTTATAGGTAAGTACTATATCACTTAGGACCCAATTTTTGCCTGTTTCAAATATAATTCAATGATATATAAAACGACTCTACTAACACACGTCAGTGTAAATTAATTTCAAAATATTTGATCCCCAGTTATTGCATAGCAAGTTCTCATTGTATTCCAAATTATAGACAGCTGCAACTACGCTCGTATACGGTCTGTATGTAAATGCAGAATAAAGTCTAATTTGCATACGAAATTGTTTGCACACACCCTGAGGCAATGCTTAATTGTTAGTTGCATTCGCATAGTTTGCAAATTGTTAAATTCTGATATTAATATATGATACTTAAGCAAATAAATAAAATAAATTTCATTTGTATGGGTGAAACTTATTGATATAATACGATCGAGTGTAAAGAACCATTTAAAACAAATTTAACGCAGATATTATTATTTGACAGTAATAGTATCTTTTTAAGTAAAACTTAGACATTTAAGAGGTATATTTTGGAAATGCAAAATGAAAATAAATGAATGAAATTATTATTATATTACCTATTTATATTAGTTACTATATATATATATATATATATATATATATATATATGTATATATGTGTGTGTGTGTATATATATATATATATATATATATGTATATAATTATTTATGATATTATACATATATTTTTGACTTATATGCATGAAGTTTTATACACAGTTGCTTTACCTGTAGCTGTACCTCACCATGCACGTAGAGTGGGGGAGCAAATTTTTTTGTTTAATGAGGTGACGTTGAATAGGCCTTTTAAAATGTAACCAAGATTTTATCCACAATTTTTATTTACTTCGTAGATATTAGCTTCTAATGATTTAACATACAAATGGTTGAACATTTTTATATTTCAAACAGTTATACTGATTGTCATAGATTAAAAGGTTAGAAAAAATAGATTCGTTTAATTTAATAATTATTTTCAAAAAAAAAAGTTTAAAATTACATATTTCGAAAATTAAGACACAAATATACATTTAGTGTTTTACAAATATACTTACTATTTATAAAATGGTCTAATGCTTAGATTTTAGGCATATATCTATAACATTTTTTATCGGTACATCGAATAATTCAATAGTTCCAGACATAATCAACTTTGGCAGAACAACCAATAGACGAGAAGTGAACAATTTGCAAAATATTTTATTACTATTTTGTGATTTTCGTTGCATTAAAAAACTTTTTAAATAAAATATCCTGCTACCTTGTTTCAATATTTATATAACAGTAATTTTATTACAGTATCGAAAAAATATACTAGCAAGAAAAGAAGTTAAATGTGAAAGGATTATTTAATCAAAATCTGGTCTAATAAGTATCAGTAGGCATCTATAAGTTGATTAAATTTTGAATACAATATAATAGATCTTCCAATTAATTTGTTATCTCTATACTTCAACTACTTTTTTTAAATCTATTCAACGGTATGAAGACAAGCTTCTAATAATAGGCATTTACGCCTAATGCTGAGTAAAACTTAATATGTAAGTTACACAAATAATACCAGGAACTTACCCTATAATCATTTCAAAATGTCCTTAAAATTAAAACACTACTATTTTCAAGTTTACAATGTGATTATGTTTACATTTACAAGTTATGTTACCATTTCAGTGAAGTCGAAGCGACCATTTCAGTCGACCATTTCAGTCGAAGCAAATAAACTATACGTTCATCATAAACCCTTGGCACAAAGGAATCACTTCTTTCTCAATAATCCAATCATTATATTTCGACAAGGATTCAAATTGTATTATTTTAGATATTTATATCATATATATTCCAAAACAAATTCAGAGAACAAAGGCAGTGACTTGAATATATAAGTTGTAACTTATTCGAAAAAATAATTGTGAACATTGTCAAGTGAATATTGTAACATTAAATTTTTATTATATTCCAAAACGTAATTGTGCAAAAATATTCTTATAATTAACGGTATATGAGAAAATGTCTATGCGGCCCTATATTTTCAGTCACGTTTTACTGTAACCGAGCTTATAAAAAAAATTAGCCATCTACAAAAGGAATTGACTTCTGAGTTAAACCCAACCAGTAAAAAAGGGTGTAAACCCACTTAAAAGTTAACGGGATGATCCTGCATATATCACTAAACCCGTAACAAACGGCTTACTTAGGGAACCCATTTTTTGGCCTCAACTGGCAAGACGTATCGAAGTAAATAAGGTTTTCGTGTTTACACTATATTTCAATCTGTACACCAGATCGCAACTAGGCTAATGTTTAGTCGATATTTATTTATACACAATGAAGTCTGACTAATATAGAAACGTATTCAATAGTGATTTCGTAAACTTGAACATGAGTTTCGATAAAGTATTTCTTTAAAAATCGATAAAAATATTTTGCTAAATGATATGACATTGGAACAAAAATATATGCATAGACAAATAGTAAATGAAAAGAATTTATATATTTATATGAATAAAATTCCGCATGAGCACACATTACGAAATCTAAATATTAAAATAAAGTGCAATAAAATTGTTTTAAATACATGTTAAATTAATGTTAAACATATCTTCTTCACTAATAATTAAAAAAAAAGTAATTACACTTTAATATTGTCGGTATTTGAGTTAAAAAAATTCATATGAGTAAATACTCTTCCCTTATATTCACACTAAGTCATATTATCTATCTTATCAATCTACATGTTATAAACCCTCAAATTAAATGTTTATATAAAGTCCATTGATTGATTGCGGTGAGGGACTTTCATTGGTATATTATCTGTCATAAAATTACATAAAGACCAAATTTCCTTTAAAAAAAAAGTTATAACGGCGAGGACACACTACACATAATCCTTGACTAATGCCGACCGACAGTCTGTAACGTTCCGTAAAGAGGTCAAAGGGTTGCTCGCATCCGGCCGGAGCGAGGCAAGAATAAACACAAGTGGGGCGGGCGGCGATTGATGGCGCTGGGCGGCGGGGCCGGACCGCAAATTTAGCACTCGCTAGACAACGACACCTAACAACTAGCGCGCCGCCGCGATGCCGCCCTCCTACTCTGCGCGCCCGACTTTTTGTGCGATTCCGTATTAATCAGGATTGGAGTTCACGGGACCGCAGGCGCCGTCCGCCGCGCCGGCAGATAGCTGAGGACCGACGAGGACGGGACATCGTTTCTTTACTGCGTTAAATGATGGCTCCATCCATATTGTTAAATTAATGCAAACAAGCAGCGACTGTTTATCTTAGAAACTAATGAATTGCGTTGAACATAGTTTCTCTAAGAGTTAAATTTATTTATACCAATTTTAATATTATATTTACTTTTATTTTAATTGAGGAGTTTTTCAGGCAAAGTATTCAAGAGATGCATTGATTACAAATATGGGGATATGTCCAAAGATATATTGGATTATAATTATGCACTTAGGTTACTTCTTTATTATCTTGCTTACTTGTTTCGTTTGAGATTAATCTTATTAACCTTTAAATTAAACTAAATAAAAATTAATCTAAGTAAGAAAATACTAAAGTTCGAGAGCTTATAAGTTCTAGGTCATCTCAAAAACTACTTAATCGATTTTGAAATACAGTAACGGATAGGCATTATCCTGAGTTATAACTAATGCTACATTTTATCCAGTTTTATAGAATAGGGTTGTCTCAAAACACAGATCTAGGTGGTATAAACTAAATTAATCCACCGGTTATACAATATGAAAATTAACCCTTCCACTGCCTGCCTTTACCTGATACGTACGTCCGCCAGCTGGCGCCGTTGTCGAGCACTACTGTAACTGCCAAGAGCATTGGCAACTGACAGGCGCTTCCGAAACACATATTCCGAATATCCCAATGATTTCAATGCTTTTATTCGTTTTTAAATAGCTGAAGTTCCCGGTGAAAGGATAATTTACTCTCCAAATAAAAATGATATGTATTTATATTTGTTGTACAAAGTGTTAACTCTGGAAAATCACTATATTTTACACTCTCAAAACAATACAATTGTAAATGTAGTGTATAGAAAACACCCTTCCAATTGAAAAAAAATACAAAAATAACAATTGAAAAAAAAATAGAGAAAGGCAAAAAAATGTAAAAAATTAATCCGTTACCCGCGCGAAGTTGAAGGCGAAAACTAGTATTAGCATGTTTTTATGTAATGGTATATTTTTTAATCTATTTTGTGTAGTACTTATTAGTATTAAACCAAACCATATCGGTGAAATTTAAGTTTATTTTAAGCTCCACATATTTATATTATATTATTTGAGTTCGTTTATTGTTTCCACTTATTCTCAAAAAAATTGAATTTTATTTGACATTCTTATTCATATAAAAATGAAAGCTGCATGCTGAAGGTAAATGTAAACGTTTAGTGGTGTAAATGGTTAAGTTATAAGTGCAAGGTAGAATAAAGGAACCCAGGTCGAATTCAATTTGAATTAGAGTTGATTCACACCGTGGAGCTACTATTGATGTACTCCGTTCGCTCTCATTTCGATAAATTATTTTACAGCAGAAACAATTAGTGTATTTACGCTGTCGCTATCGTTCGTTTTTCAATTACGTTTTGCACCAGCGCTGATACACATCAAATACTATTTTATCGAAGCGAGATCAGACTCGACTTTGACATTTGGAATGTACTAGAAACCATTTAAATGTACTTTTTATTTTTTCTTTAACACCAATTAAATGGTCTATTGGATATTCACCTCCTCATTGTTATAATATATAAACTTGGATATATCCACATGCTTCTTCTTGTTTTCCTTAATTTTTCAATATTTCTTGAGTAATAATCTTAAAAAGAACAGCTAATTATGCAGTATACTATAGCTAATTATACAGTCGAAAAGTTAAAAGCATTAAATGCAATTTTTTCACTATTTGCATCCAACTTATAACCAATCAAACTGAATAATAGTAGCAAATCGAGAGCGAATCGGGACCGTATTGAGACACATTATTACATTTGTGAATTCTGATTTATCTTTCCTAAACATATTTACTTCCTATTGACCTTCAAATTCAGCAAAAAAACGAAGGTCAGCATAAACGTTAAAGAGTGATAGATATTTTCTAAGTTATCTTTGTATTCATATTCCTGCAAAACTATTACTAAAGGAGGAAGTCGTTATTTGGTCATTTTAGATGAGACAGTCATTATTAAAGTAGCCTTAACAATAAATTTTAATTCATTGACCTTATAAGTTTGTATTTACCCTGGAATATACCAATTTAATACCGACAAGAAACATGCCACATAGAAACGTTTAGAGCTTATTTATTATATTTTATTGGTCTGCTTTTCCTCAAAACAAAAAACTAATAAAGTAACAAATAACCCAAATGTTGTTATTTATTTTCATAGCGAATCTGTCAACTGTCCATAAAATGGCATTCAACAATATATTATAACAGTCCACAATCCAATCCAAATCAAAATACAATTTGGAACTAACTCAAGAGTTATGTTGTAAATTCCAGACGTCGAAGTAAAATAATTGATCGCGTCTCCGCAGGCGCCCCGGGCCAAAGTCTCGCACAATTTATTGGCAAATTCGGCGCAGATTCAACCGCTCGAGCCGAGTCCAACGCCAGCCGCACAAATAAATCATTGGCCCGCAGATAATATAGAACTCTTTATCAGCTGATTATCAATTTAAAATATTGGCTAACTTTATGAAAGTATTTTCAACTAAACTTCTTGACACGGTTTAGGTATTTGGGGAGTTCGAAATCGATTTTAAGGCACTTATTGTTAGGTGACTGGTTTGACTTTATAGCCTACTTGGAAGATTTTCGTAAGGAATAAGTTTGTTTAACTAATTCAATTATTTTATCATTTTTCAGTTTCAATTTGTTTCTAAGTGTAATTAACGACGCCTATATATGAATGATGCATTCCGAGGAGGACTAAAAGGACTAAAACGTATCCACATATCAGAGAATGGAGGCAATCTTGCTGGATAGCAAATTGTTGAGCCAACGCTTGGAACAAAATGTGGTTCTGAAGAAGAAGAACAATTTAATTGGACATTTACTCCATTTTAACGCAATCCCAAAAGAAAAGAATTGAAAGCGAGTACTGTACTATTGAATGCCACCATTGTGAATACAGATGTACAAAACGTTAATTAGCCTGAACCTGTAAATCAAAACTGGCATTAGTTTTAAATACGAAACTGAACTAAGAACCATAGGTCTCATTATTTTGAAGATATCCATAATGTTCATATTCAAATTTTACTCTTTATACTAAAGAAGAAACTACTAGGTTATTTTTTCACCATATTTCTTAGCAATATTTCCCGATATTTCTGATTAAATACTAAATTGACCTAATAACTAAAATGATTTAATAACGATTAATGCACTTCACAATTATTGATGGGACATGACGCCTTCCGCGCGAGTCTATATTAAGTGATAGTCCGGTGAGTTCCTGCGGTTTTCTCGACTCGAACTTGAATCATGTTTTATTCGATTGCAGTGAGCATGAATGATGATGCGCGTAGGTTTTGATTGAGAACATGCGTCTGTATATCAATAGATTAGGGTCACGCAAACCGCAACCGTCAAGGGTTTTTAGCCACCGTAATTTGGTTGAGTGTGGATCCATCTTTGGGGCATTTAGAACGTTCGCCAAAAGCACTTTAGAGAAAATGGATGTATTAAACGACTCATTGAGCAGTGGCGTTGTCATTGCAGCTACGGAATACTATTTAGGAGACCTTCGAAGATCCTTTTTTGTATGAGGGGGGGATGTTACGGGTCCTTGGAGGGGCCCTGAGACAACTCGGGTGGACAACGAGAGAATATTTTTTATTTCGGAATATCAAGTAACCAAAAAGAAAATTATAATTTAAGTATAGGAAAAATAGCAAACTTAAATCGCTTCCTCTTTCGTCTATTTATGTAAAAAAAATCATCATTATATTATATCTCTCTATATCCTCCTGAGTTCCAGACACTTTTCTTTCTTGAATATATATTTTTGAAACTCTACCAGTACGTTTATTAATAATGGTTTATAATGAGAAAAATAATTTTAAAAATCATGTACTGGAAAATCTGGTTTTTCACTATTTCCTACTTATTGAAGAAGGGGTCGTAATACAAGCACACTAATTAGCAATGTCCTTTCTAGTGTTCCTTTAGAAATGACATTGCCAATTATTGTGCTTGAAATAAGACAAATCTAAAGGAACGTTAGATATCAGTCATTTATTATTTGTCCTAAATTTTAATAGTCTTCACTAAAATTTGTGACATCATCAAAACTGGCTTGTTATTTAACCACATTGTTACAGCAAGTTTACGGTCTTCCCTGACTTTCACTTCACTACAGCCTCTTGCTTTTTTCTTGAACGTTTTTTCTTCTGTCAACACACAGTTTTTTGGGATTCTGTTTTTCATGATGGTGCTTGTGCCATGAAAACTACGTTTTATTAACTCTTCACAAAGTTTAGTAATAGTAAAATATCGATCAAAATACAATAAATGACCAGGGACCAGAGTTCTTGTCAAAAGAATTACAGCATTCTCTCCCAAACCAAAATCCTTGGCTAGTCAATAGGTGAAATGTAGTGTCTACCTCGTAAACCACCAAATCACAAACCATACCTTGCGGTAAAGGTAAAACAAAGACTTTCAGGCCGACAGAATCGGGTTTATTGGGACAATACTGGCGCATGGGACATCTTCCTGTAAAAGGGATAATCATTTCCTCAATGCTCAATTCCTGTGGACGATCTTGTTCGTGACATATATTTAAATTGCAGTCAAATAAAGGCTGCGTTTTCCATATTTTCCGCAATTTTTGTTCCGATGTGATACCGGAATCATATACGCATTTCAGTCGTAGTCTAAAGAAAAATAATCTGATGTGAGTTATGACCGTTGCTATTTTTGGAACTTTCCATTTTTCAGACCAGTACATAAATATTTTTGGGTACTGTAAAGCAACCATAATCATAGTAATACCAATATTTACTTTGTGCTCTTTCAAAGTAAATGCTATAGATTTTCCGGTCCCCATAATATGTGTTCTATTGGTACAATTAACTATATGGTTAAGAATGTCGTTCTCTATGTATTTGTCGTAAAGCAGGTACAACTCCCATTCTTCTGTATTTTTGTGTATGTACGCTGTAAAACTTACCTCTTTTTTCGGAGCATTTGTAAAATCTATTTATAATTTACTACACTAATTTAATCTCCATTGCATTGACTGTTTTCGGAAAGTTACAAAATTCAACGCCCATTATTTAGAATTCGAGACTTTTAATTGGTCAGAACTTGTCAAAATAAAGTAAAGTTAAATCAACGGCAATATAGCAATGATAATATGAAAGAATCAGTCACTTTGTAAATCAATTCCAGTAGGAAGAATTCAATATTATTTGATCTTATTTTTATAAACCTGCCAGCCAGTTTTTTTCAGACACTTAGTTTATTAATTTCTTACCAATATCAATCTACTTGGACGCTGTTATTATGTTTGAAACAAGCATATTTTTTAGAAATAATCAATGATAAACATTTATTGAAACTAACACGTAATTTAATTGGAATAATTTTATATTACATAGTTAACATAAACCAGGCAGAATTGATTTATAATTTAAATTATTTCCAAAAATAAATATAAGAATAGTGTGATTAATATGTACTAATTTTCTCTTTAATTAGTATTGTCACCCCTCTAATTTAATTAATGCTATCTCCACTTTTAGTTTAACAATAAGAGATAAGTTTTTTTTTTCAAACAACACATTTTTCTAAAGATTTCTTATTTGTTTTGGAAATCTTTGTTTATTTGACATAGGTCTTCTTAAATATTCTGGCGCACTTTTGTAACGTAAATTTCTTTATTTATGAAATAATATTGGTTAGAACATGAGAATTATTTCTACCTTAGATGTTCCAATTGAAAAACACTTTTTTTGAGATCAATAATGTAACAAATTTTATAATGTAACGCTCTTGGTGTTTACAGTGAAATAAATGCTAAAATTTGATGCACATGTAATCAATACTTTGTATTATGTCCTTGATATACTGAAAATCACATTAGTTAGGTTTTACAAATTTTCATTGCTTTCCCGCTCATATTTTCCATATAACTTTTTGGTCTGTTATCACATTAATGTATGTTACGTCTGGCTGACTTCATAATTTTGTTCATGCGTTATCACTACTCCAGCACTCTTGATTTTAAATAAACGCCTACGAAAACAATTTTCAATGCAAGCTTTTAGGGCTAAGTATTGAGTATACTGAACTGAGCTTGCTTCATTTTGAGAAAACTTCGAACATTGTATCTGTACATGTGACATTACAAGGCGTTTCCAATCAAACTATGAAGGGTCTAAAATAGACAAAATAAATAAATATAGACAACGTTTTTAATCAAAATTAAAAGTAAGTCAAGTCTTCGAGAGAAACTAGCTTTTTTACTACAGCTGATTTAAACCTCCCTATAGCTATTGTAAATTAATTGCGATTCAGCAAGAACTGGCAAGTAAAAATTTTAGTTTTTTAGTTTTACTTCCAGAAATGTTTTTCCGCTTGTAATTAAACACAATGTAAACAATTTATGCCCCGATTCATATTAACCTGTAATTTTTCCGATTTCATTCCAATTGGTTTTTCTTTAGTTTTCGTAGGACATAAGTTTAAACTTCCGGTGACATAACTCAAGGAACGAAAGGATTTCCGAGCTAAGAATCTTATCGTTTTATTCGCTCCGCTGGGCATTGTTACATAAAAAAGTCCGTAGTCAATCAATCGGTTGTTCCCTCCAGATTTTATGAGCCTTTAAAAGCGCATATACGTACGTACCTTCGTATATGCATATATACACACGTACGTTCGCACATGAATATATACATATACAAAGACTCCACTGTAATTCAGGCATATCTGCTAACATTCACTTTGAAAACATCCTTTTTCCCTTACTTTCATTGACCCCTCTCTTGAATGCTACTTTCGTCATTTTAATGAAAATGCCAAAGTGAACAGAAGTGGGTAGGAAGAAAAAAATAGGGCAAACAATTAAAATAGATTGGTTAAAAATAATTAACAGTATCTTTTTAACATTTCATAATAACACTCAAAATAATTCGTAGGTCTCACGAAGTGTAGTGATCTTCCAAAGAGTGTTAAATAAAAACAATAACGCGAATAAGTAACTGAGAATCTTTTGATGTATGATGCTCAAATAAATTTATGTGTAGCTGGTAAAAGTAACACATCGACTATGATAAAAGATGTGTGACAATGATTAATACTGTCTTGTACACAACCTTCCACAACAAACATTCGGAAAATAATAACTAATAAACAGCAAGAACAAAAGAGAACAATTGAACTTTTGATAATAATACAAGCATTGTTTTCAGGCGAGATAATATATTCATACATGGTCCAGAGGTAATAAAATATTGCTGGTTGCCATTAATACAACTCTCTGAGATAGGCCAGAAATGAGAAAAAAAATTGTAAGAAGTGCCGACAAGACTGTTCCAAAATTTTCAAGGGCTATCCGTCCATATAATATAGATGAACGTCCCCAATAGGATTTTGTTAACATTCGATTTTATATTGTCTTGTCATCATATTGCAGACAGGAAAAGAAATCCTTTCTCTAAAGAAGCATTACGGTTTCTTGAAGAACTCTTTCCAAAAGATGAAAGGAGTTTGTCAGACGATGATAAATATCAGTACAACTTGATTGAAACAAATTATAAACATCAATTTTGTTTTTAAACACTTTGTTTTTAAATTATTTATAAAGTAATAATTGAATATATTTGGCGTTAATTTTGTAGAAATTCATTATTCACAATTAAATGAAACTACGTGATGTAATATTATTTCTACTTTCTTTAAGTTCTTTACCACGACCTAGGTTTTGTTGTATTATCAGCAAATATTAATAATAATTACTTATAAAGTGCCAATATATTGGAAAAACTAGATATTTTACATGGATTTGCTATAACGTGACCCTTCAATTAATTGTAAATCAAAAAATAAATATGATGATCTTTTCACATTAGTACCCCTAAATAGCTACTTTATGGATACCAAGTTAGACAACCAAGTAAGCTTAGCCTAAACATTTCAAGATAACGAAGTAGCGAATAGCGGACCACATGCTAAAACCATATCGTACTACGGAAATTCCTCTATCCACCGCCGACTAGGTCGCCGCTTTCATTCACCATTTTTTTTATTTGTGGGATAGATTTAGAAGTATTTTAATACTGTCTTGCGCATATATGATATATATATATATATATATATATATATATATATATATATATATATATATATATATATATATCTTATGCAAAAAAGCATAATAAAATAAAAAACGCTTTCGATTACATGAAGAACATCACTAACCTGGAGCCAATGCACGTTTATGAGGTTAACATAATAAACTATTTGTTTGTAAATCAACGGATTCCACATAGTATCGCTATTGGAATACAAAGAGTGCTTGTTTTTCAAAACGCTAATATGAAAGATATTATATACTTATTACATTTCTTCTTATCAAAATAAGCCATTAACAAACAATCCGTTGCAACATATGGTACAATAAATTGCGAGTAGATCCATAATTATATTTGTGAATAATGCGCAGTGAATTACGCCGTGGGCTGGTCGAATTCCGGATAGCGACGATATTAATCTTTTGGTTGGCCTCAAGGTCGGGTGTACGCAAATCTTGTAGTTCCAGTTTCATTCGTACAAACTGAGAGTATAGTTTTGTTCTGAAAATATGTAATTACCACAACGTCTTCTAATATTTTCATACCATATTTTTCATCGGTTTAAATTACTAATGCAATTTAAGTTAACACTTTATGTTTTTAAATTTATGTACCATCACCCCTGTAAGTGTAAGTTGTAAGTGTAAGTGTAAGTACCCCTGTAAGTGTAAGTGTAAGTCCTTTACTTTTCAGTCTTCTTTCCAAACTGATATTAATTTATTCCAACAGATCAGAATCAAGTATGAAAGAAGTGTTTTTATGAGTTTTTTCGTAATTGTAAAGACAACTGTTATATTTTTTTTAGATTAAGTAATGATATGCTGATTGATAAAAAACAAGTTAATTACTTCTAAAGGAGAGTACGCACTAAGTCAGGATATGTGACCTGGTTGTTTGCATTCTTTGGTTTAGTGTAGACAGTTAATCGAACATCAATGAAATGCCACAATCCCGCTGTAATCCGTAGAGTAGCGGTAACATCAAAGGAATTGGAACCTTCGAGTGAATGCAGAGTAAATGGATACTGAAAGCTGACGAATAAATGTTCAATTGGAGCACGGTATCGTCCTGTGCAGATTTGTGTGACCTCTGATGAGTTACAATAAAATAGTAAATCTGACAAAGTAGTAAATCCGAAAATAAAAATACCTGCAATATGGGAAGTGAAAGCATAATGATGGTAAATACAAATTTATTTATATTATTTCAATTATATAGAGATCCTTGTCATAAAAAATACAAATTAATAACTAAATAAATTACCCATAACTGGTATCTAAAATTCCAAAAGTTAATGATACCAATATTAAAAATAAAATGGAATAATTGCTAATTTCATTTTGTCGATAGTAAGGAGATGTTAGAACTGTACAAATCAACTGACGAAATTAACAAATTAAAGCGAGTCGCCTTTGAAGAAATGAAATTTTTACAACATAAAGTTACTCCGGCTCCAATACAGGAAAGATGGTAAATTAATAAAAGAAAGTTTTATTTATTCCGTTTTCGTTAAGTAGGACAAATTTGAAATTCTTTTGTGGTTTTCATTCCTACGTTTTTGCCAAGATGCTTGACCTACTGTAGAAAAATATGCTACAAATTAATTCCCTGTTCGCTCATTACAAAGGGCAGATCTCGGCGATATTTTTAACAACGGAAAAAAGAAGTAAAGTTCTTTAATTAGCTCTGTGCCGTTTACTCAGTACGATGAGCCCATTGTCATCATGATGAAAAATTCCACTGAGTTAATAAATATAATTGGAGAATTGGGTCTATTTTAAAAAGTTATGTAAACATAAAGAAATTTGTCCGGCTTAAGAACATTTGTTTTCGCAGGTGTCATTTTCAATAATTCGGCGAAACCTGTTCAATCTATAGTTAAATACTTTTTGTATTAATAACAGTTCTTGAATTCCAGAGTAAAGTTTCAAAATATGCTGACTCCACGCCCCTAATGTAAAAAGTACCGATATCTGTCCATTAGGAAGGTAAGCCTGTTCTGGCAGCCGTTGTTGATTTTCTTATAATTATTCATAAATTTCTGTCTTTCCGAAATCACCACCTGGTGAAATTTTACTTATGTTAGCACATTTAAAATAGTAGTAATTCTATCAATTTAATCAAAATAGTACGAAAACATAATTTTAAAACTAAAATAGTCACCACCACTAGTTATTGAATATTAAAATATGCGATATTTACCATCTAAGTGTACTGACACTGTTGAAATATTGGTTAAGGATAAGGATATGATAATGTCATCTCTTCCTGCGCAAACCTTGTTATATATGATAGAGATATAAAATCCATTACTGCGTCATTGTACTTCCTTTTAATGCTTGGTGGTATCAAGCATTGGGGTGGTTAGTTATCCGAGATACTTGTCCTAAAATGTATCAAGAATCACACGCGTGTCTTCCATCAATTAATTAAGTTTCAACGGGTTATGGAATCAGTAACGCTAAACATTTAAAAATGGGTCAAAAAGCTATCTTATAATGTATTCTTGTCAAACTGGCAACATCTCGCTAAAAATCAAATGATAAAGTGAGTTAAGATAATTCTTTGACTTTAAAAAATTGCACAGCCCTGAAGAATTGTAGGACTGTATTATGAGTGCCGACATCATAATTCGAAACTAGATTCAATGGCCACATCTAAAACAATACTAATAATAGATTTAACAAATTATGTATACCTATCAGAAACTCAAACTGCAAAGGAAGTGTGGAAAAAACTAGTACATACCTTTAACTATTCAATGCTAACACACCCACAAGTAAGATACATTGTATTTGCTTCGAAATTTACGTACGACAATTCTTTCCGAATGTCAAAATATAGAGGAACACAACGCATAAATCCAAAACATCGGCTTTTGAGTGAACGACAATTGGCTTGGAACAATGCTTCTCTTTGGTCTAGGTTTGGACTCATACAAACTAATGATTATAGTGTTCGAAAGCTCCGATATGAAGATAAACGCTCACTCGGTCAAGGCAAGTATGTTGCAACACGTCAGAATGAAAGAAAGCGACTTGTGAGTTTTCGCAACTTCGCTTAAGGGGGACCTAGTTTTTATTATTGCAATAAATTTGGCACATAAGCACAGAGTATAACATAAAATGAAACAAAAAGATCAAAATCGGGAAAGCTTAAACTATGCTGCCGCATTTACAGCTTCAACAAACAACAAAGATGCCTGAAATATGAACTCTGGTACTTCTATTCACATGACCAAACATAAATGTCTCATGTATGAATGAACAAATAGTCACCGTAACTCAGCAGTGGAAATAGCGTCACTTGAAGAAAATGAACATAACAAATGACAAACCGTATCAAGTAAACAGTTCTGATTAATTGAGTCGTGAAGTCTACAACGAGAAAGGTCAGTATTACAAAATTTTGCTTAGAAATATACTGTTCATATCAACGTTAGCAGCAAACTTTTGGTCAGTCAGTTAAATTATAGTAAACAATGATCAAGTGAAATTTAATAGTAAAAATAGTTTAAAAATAAACATAAAGAATGAATGAATCTTATACGATGATTATGCAAACATGTTCAAGATTAATAAAAAGGATATTTAAACCTAATCAACAAAAAGTACCTGTTAAAAACATAAAATATTTACTCATATGTTGAGAAAAATGATACTTTCGTGTGGCGCCGATCTTAAGGTCATCTAAACTTTCATCGCTTGGAAAAAATTGAAAAACGATACTAACTTTGTGCAATTATCTAAGAAGGATAACATATTGATATGGATAATATGTCTTGAATACAGACAGTCACAATTACCTCTAGAATATAAAGGGTGGGGAACAACAAAAGTACTTGAATTAGTGGATTCAGATGTTTATGGCCTAATGGAAATAACGTCATCCCCTTGAGTGAAATATGTTTTGACATTTGTAGATGATTATTTAAAAAGAATATTTGTCTATTTTCTAAACAAAAACCCGATTTTAAAATCAACAGAGGAAAAACAAAACCAACTGACTGACTGATTATCTCATTCTAACTATCGATTTTCTAAGATAATATAAATGTTTGTTTACATAGTAAAAGCACACAAGAAAGTTACGAGTTTTCCTTTTCTTAGATATACTTATTTGCGTGTAATTCTTTAGCGATTATGACAGCTTCACGCACTTCTGAAACTACTGAAGATATTGCTAATATATGAAAAACTCGTTTACAAGTCCATAGAAATGAGAAACCGTAGAGTTATGATCAATTGCAGAATGACGGTTAATTTTCTAGAATGGCTTCAGAATATTTATGATTTCTAAAGATGTTTTAAGTCCAATTGTATTTAATAGCAATTCAAAATCTTTGCAGTCATCCTAATAGAATTGTTAAAAAAAATAAACACTCTTTTTTTATTAGAGTTGTTGCAGACATTCTACTAGAGTTGTAAAACAAAAATATTATAAGGGTGCGGTTACGATTTTATATTTTTTGGTAGTCCTTCAATTTATGCCGATTATATACCTAATTTACAATAATGCTATATAATTAAGTTAAACTGTTAAAAAATATAAGTTCCTATTGTATAGCGAAACTAAGTAATTTTTTTCAATTAAAATGTTTAATAATTATTTCCAAATATTATCCAGTCAATACCATTTAAAAACCCCTCAATACTCTAACCTTCTTAAGGTCGTAACAACTGTATATATTTCATTTTGTTTCCAAAGTTTTTAAAATAAAAATATATGCTGACATACGTTATATATTCTATAACATACATTTAATTTATTCTATATAACATACATTTAATTTAAAAAAAAATTATAAAACGATTTATTTTGTTTTTGTTTATATAATTTCATAAAACTGTTTGTTTGGCTGGCCATTACATACCAAATTCGTTTAAATTTCGGTAAATAATATTTTTTTTAAATCATTTATTTGTTTGTTGTTCTTTTCATTTCATCACCTTTTGGATGAATTAAAAATATTTTAATAAGTTCAATCTTAAAAGTAACGTAGCACAGATGATCTTGAATTTCTTACCCACCATTAGTTCAATTTTGCCCATCAAAATTTCAAGTTCAAAATCGAATCTTATGAGCATCTAGAGACTACGGATAGTAATGACGAACTGAACGCAAAAATCCTCAAATTATAAATTAGTCTCATAACAATATTGGGTCATTTAGTCTAAATCTGCAAGCAGCATCTCGAAAAATTTATCTCATTAGCTAAATGCTGATAAGAAATATATGTTGAGAGTAACCATATTAAAGTTAAAATTAAATGTTCATTGCAGTTATTTTAAATAACCTATACTCGTATATCTACAAAAAATAACGTTTTGAATATCACAAAAGTAGAAGCAAATCGATTTTTATCCGGCGCTGGAGTATACCCTAACAAATTAAATCACCTTAATGCAAGAATAATAATGGGAAATCCCTCCATCATACCAATAATTGGAAATCCCTACTCATTAAATTTTGCTTTGACTGATTTCCATTTTCTATAATTTTGTATACTTTTTTACAAGTGAAAAATATAATTCTTGTGTTCAAAAAATTCTTCGATTTTCGATCAATAGACTTTTCCAATAACAAACATAAGTCGATTCTTTTTAACTTCTAGCGAACCTGATGGGGTATAAAAGGCTAAATAGCTATTTAATAATTACTAAGTATTTTTGCAGTGTTTCTAGTTTTGTCATTAAGAGCGTTCACAATGCAAAATTTTCCGTAGCAATTATAGCAACACAACTGTCTCATATTTGTTTCTGAATATTCTGCTCATATTTAGACGTGGAAGACCAATTCAAAATTGCTAAAGGTTTCATCGACCCCAGCAAGCACAATGGCATTGTAAAATTATGTTAAAAAGTAGATTTATTATATAAGTAGCGCAATCTACTAAATTTTTAAAATATAAAATTTTTATTATTTAATAATACACCGAAATTTATTTTAGAGTAATTATGGTATTCAGCTAGTTAAAGAGTAACCTATCTTTTAGCACAAGTCATGAAATAGGTCCATAGCGTAATAGTCCATACATCTTAAAATATATTTTTTAAAAAAATCGACTTCACTTTTTAGTACTTACTAAAAAGTAAAAAGTAATTTACTCAAAATAGATACCTACTTATTCACAATAAATAACAAATTTAATTATTTTTGAAGTCGGTGCTAGCACTGTCGACCAACTTAGACAAATTTATAATTTTAAATTAAGTTGATCGGCGGTGCTTCCGCTGTTTCCTTTAGATTGTTACAATATTCACATTAACCTAACACTTTCTTTTCAACACCTAACACTTTCTTGTACCTCTAGTACCTTTTCCAATAAAAAAAGAATGATCGAAATTGATGAAGAATTATTCTAAAAATACATAAAAAAAAGATTCCGAAGAATTCAGAACCTCTACATTTTTTTGAAGTCTGTTATAAAAATTACCAAATTTTTTAAAACTAAATGAACTAGGATGATTGCTGAAGTTTTCCTATAAACTAAATAAGTTTTTAGAGACTTTATTACTTTCATAATTTTAATTTAAAAGGTTTTTTTAGCAGCATTTTTTTAAGATTTGTAAGGTCATGAATTTAAATAAACATTAAATCCCTTCTGAAATCATTATATAAATATTTTTAAAGGTTACCTTGATTAATTCCCATAAATAAGATTAATGCGCTTTATATGCATTAATGCTCCTTATCCCCGCTATGTCAGTTTCCACGAACTTCCACGCCGAATATTTTCTGATAAAAGCATAAGTAAATATGTAGTGATTTTATAAAAGTTCCGTTTTTTCCTTTTAGTATATGGAAGTCAAATATATCGAATGTTACAATTAAAATATTACTATTTTATTTCAATCAAATCTTACAGAAGAATCATCATTTTTTTAAATAATAAAACAAATATAATAATTTCACTTTTCAATTAAGCAGAGATTTCCACACAGCCCTATAGTTATACATTTTCTGCTTCTTTATTTATTATCCTCGTGAACCTCACCAGGTCTTTTTACCAGACCTGCGCAATGTTAAGATGTACATCGACACTATACATTAATGCATTTCAATGATATAAGAATATACTCGATTGACTCCACGATTCAGTAAATAAATCAAAATATATTGACTTCTATTCTATTTTTTGTTTTGTTTTATGGCTTATTATTCCAAATTAATATACCTTTTAAAAAGTTTGAACTCTGTAAATTGGTAAAAAATATGTTATGAATTATTACAAACGTACAACCAAAAATTTGGAAGAAAAAATAATATTAGATTAAATCAAAATTATGAATGTACTAAAAATGTCATCTAAATAAAGATGAGCACCTTAACACTTTCTTGTACATCTGATCATGTGCCCATTTTCAAAACAGATATACGAAAAAATAGTAGCGATCTCTAATAGAACAAAACTATGAAATAAGATAGGATAAAAATAATTAATTTACAAAAAAATATGAAAATGTAAAGACTGTTCGCCCCACTCGTCCGGTGTATTTAATCTGATTATAAAGAAATTGTCAATGGGGATTCCTTTTCCAATGTAAGATATACCGGTGATTGTAACAAAATAATCAACGAGAAATCTTTAATCAACGAATAAAAATATTGAAATAGAAATTATTGAAAAAATGTTGTTGAGTAGTAAAAAAATTCATCTAAGTAAAGATCGGTCAATAATTCTTCATTATGCATCTAATGTTGTTCCTAATCCGAAAAAAGATATACTGAAAAACAACACTGTTACAATCACGAGTACATTTTAATACTGGTTTACTTATTTATCTACTAATCTATAGAATAATAATATGGAATGCAATAGTGTAAAAAAAATGTGTGCAATATAATATGTATTAAAATACTCGCCCGGTACATTTAATATAAAAAGAAATAGTGAACGGGGTCGCTTTTTCGACGAAATAGTTAATGGTAATTATAAAGAAATAGTCAATTCCTTGACCGACGAAATAGTTTGTAAGAAAATTCCGTGAAAACTCCCTTTCTCAATTTTACAAATTCAGTCTGTAGAGATTATTCAATAAGAATTGCTTTTTTCGATGAAATATTTATTATAAAGATATAGGCAACCGGAATTCCTTGTCTCAGGAATAAAAATATATATAAAATATTGAAACAATACTGTTCGAATAATTCCTATCGAGCCCTTCACGCAAATATGACTGAATTGACACGTTGACGAGGCTCGTAGGCGGCGCGGAGCACAGCGTGCGACGACGTCCGCGGACCAGCCGCCCTCATCGTTTGTCTTCATCTCGCTGAGCTTCGAGATTTATTCCGGATAAGGTCCCGGCACCGACATGCAGATGTGTATAATTTAAAATTAAATTCGCAGTGTCCCAACAGTCTTTTAGTTAAGTGATTTATGGTTTATTTAAATATTGTGGTTGGGTTTCAGAGTCGAAATTGGATATGTATTTAGATGAGGCGAGAGAAATCTTTTAGGGTATAGTATTTGCATATTTTAATTTATTTTCATATTAAATGTATTACGGTGCGAGCTTGTGTCGGTTAATTTTAAGGTCGTTTGTTGATTAAAGTGTTTTACTGCCTCTTTATTTTTTGAGGAAAACTGTTTTAAGTACTTATAAGGGGGATTTTAAGACTTTAGCGAAAAAATCTTTTCTTGAAACTGATATATTCGCAGTTAACTTTTAAGATATGTATATAGAGGCACGCTTATATATACCACTACTATTATATAAACTTGTTTAAGGCTTCACTCTACTTTGGATATTTTTGGAAAGTTTTGTGTAATTGGAAACGCCTTAAGGGAGAGATACGTGTGCATTATTCTTCATCAGCTTGACAACTGACAATCTTTCTTGGCATTGAAATATTATAAACTTGTATGGTGTAGTCTACTAGCAATAATTTTTAAAAAGAAATAAATTTGAAATAGATTCATTCACATTATCTGAGTAATGAAACTAAAAAGTGGTAACACGACCTTGAAAAAATCGAATGTGAATGAGTATCGATAAATATCGTTGAATTGAAATTCATTTATTTAGTAACTGCAATATTTAAAGTATATATTTTCAATAAAATGCAATTGTTTCTCAGGTTGTTTATTCAAAATAGATATTAAGGCTCAAATTTCAATGTACTGACAAATTTGATTCTTTCGGAAGAAATACTAGGGGAAGATTTTCAATTATATAATAAATGTAAAAGTAAATAAATTGCAGGTACCACGATAGTCGATTTCGATTTCATTTGCAACAAAACGGCATTCATCTGAATTTTATAATTTCCTGCACTAATATTTAATTTTTACTAAGAAAGTAACTTACAGAAGTATTATCCCAAACTTTTCTCGCTTTTTTTTGCAGTTTGTTCATAACCAATCGTACAGGAGATAATCGTCAAAACAATTTAGTATTAAACAAATGTCTACCGTTTTTTATAATACGTAAAATAACATCAATCAAAATCCTACTTTGAGAAAAACAGACCTTTATAAAATATCAGGAAAATCTTGCTCAAAATTAAATATTAATGTCAATTAAACTGTCCGCATAGTGTTAAAAAGCACTGAACGTCACACGTCACACAATTGTAATTGATGGGATAAAAGAGAATGCAATAGTATAATAAAAATACATATTTTTCTGAAAGTTACTGTGAAAATGCATAGAGATTTTCATTGTATCAAAATAAACGATGGTTTTCAATATACTTTCCACCATTCCTGGCAAAAAACAGCTTTTGCTTGCGGTTTCTGTGCTATTATCGAGACTTACAATGGTTTTCGAATCTTTCAACATTTTATTTCAATAATATGATCATTATAATATAATTATATATAAATTATAAACTTTTTATTATTTCTACTAAATCTTGTAGCGTATCTGGATTAAAATATTAAATCTTTACTTAATTATGATACTTACCTATAAAGATAGAAATATTTGAACTTTTTTATAAATTTTATAGTTGTCACCATTTATATAAATTTTTAAAAGTTCAACGAATGACATTTAAACGACACTCGTTAAGTTTTTTTTCCATTATTGGACTTTCAACAGTTTTGTCTATCCAAATGTAAATAATGTTTATCATGAAAAACACCGATCACTAATCAAACTGAAAAAGTAAGTAAGCTTTTCTAATATAGATTTGTAAAGAATATGTAAGCTGTAGAATATACGTTTACAGCTAAAATTATTCTATAAAAAGAGCTAATATAAGACCAGATAATCCATACATTTTAAGAAAAGTTAAAAACGCCATCTTTGACTATAATGAATAGGTATTTTAATTTAACAAAAAATATTTTTATTAACTTACTATATTGTAACTAAAAGTGGTAAGGGGAAAAAATTTCATTAGACCTTTGCACTATGCATTGTTTCCATAATATAATTACAGAAAGGGACATTATTTTTATTCACAGTCAATATACTTAAAGAAATAAATAATTCCGAACAAAAGGTAAAAGGTGTTTTGGATACGAATAAAATCTGCGTAAACAATTAATTTTCCGTAAGCGTTAATGGCGTGAAGTTGCTTCGAAAATATTTATTAATATACACAAATTTGTCAAAAAGCCGAAACGCTTTGTACAGACTACCATTGCCTATGGCTGAATAAACTTTTCACGAAATTAAGCCTAAAGTGAGAGATGTTTAAAGAAACTATAAGGAAACAAAAGTTTTTGCACTGGAAAAAAGGTATTCATAACTCGTAGAATATGATTGGTGAATGAATACAACACTCATTTGCCGGCGAATATTTGGGACCTCAATCAAATTAGTATGGAATAAAAATAAAAACATTGTGAGGGAGAACAATATTCTTGTTAGCAACTTGATACAATCATGTTATTCACATAATATATGAATCAAAGCTATGATATATTGAAAACATGTGCATTGATACAGTTTACGAATTAATTACAAGCATGTCTGGTTTTAGCGATGATAGGAACGATAATGAATTTTCGCAATTAGACTAAATTGGTTCAACCTTTAGAGTAAACTGAATAAGTGATCAATCACATGCCCTTACTGTGTAATTACTTAAATCTTTATAGCAGTTAGTTTGAGAAATTTATATTTGACTGATAGCGACATTTTAATATATTTGCTTCATCACTACCCCCATGCTGGCATAAATAATTCCATTTAGCAATAAGAAATATTGACACCTGCAACGGTAATACGCAACAGTATTTCTAAATGGCATAAATAATGCCATTTAGAAATAAGAAATACTGACCTCTGCAACAGTAGTACGCAACAGTATTTCTAAATGGCATAAATAATGCCATTTAGAAATAAAAAATACTGACCCTGCAACAGTAGTAAGCGACAGTATTTCTAAATAGTATAAATAATGCCATTTAGAAATACTGTCGCGTACAAAGTCATCAAAACAGACGATTTTGATTCACAATTACGATTTTCATTGACATCGATCGGAATAGAGGTTATATTCTTTTTTTTCTGGAATTATTACATTCCATTATGTACTCATTGTTATATGTAACGTTTCATTATTTTTATCTATTCTTTCCTTTAGTTTTTCGTTGAAGTGAAGTTGTTTGTTGAAGTGAATTTTGCTCTGTATTATAATTTATTTTTTTTAAGAATTTTTTTCTGCAGGGTAATTTAATTTTTTCACTTTGTTGGTTTTAATATTATCTTTAATTCATTTTCTTTACTTTTGTTTTGGAATTATTATTAATTTCCTGGATATGGACATGAAGATTTATTATACCTATAAACAATATTATTTATGGCAAATTGTTATTTGTTTACATCGTTCACTTTTGTTCGCGGTTTGGATTATAGTAAATTGTGTCTTCCGTCATAACCTTTCTTTTAATAAAACGTACTATTTTTGAATGATTTATTATTAATTTTATTTTATTCCAATAATATCTTCACTTTATGTTCTTTACCTTTGCTACAATCAACTAATTTTGTACTAAGTGGGAATTAATAACGTGCCTCATTTTAATTTTACAAATGTGGAATATTTTGTAAACGAGAATATGACCTAACGACGGTCATCGCGCAGAGCTCCATCGTAGTACTAACGTTTGTTCTATAAACACATGTAATTTCCCATTTCTTTTAATATCATTAAAAGTAAGTTGAATATTTAAAGCGCGAACAGAACATGTGATAGCAGCTCATAATTACTAAGTAAGGCGGAAAACTATATTATAGAGTTACATCTGAACAAAATCCCTTTATTATAATTGTTTTTTTTCGCGGTCTGATTATTATATAGATATTCCATTTTTAAAAATAATATTTTTGATTTACTATTTATATAATAGGCAGGGTAAAAGTTTACTCTGCCTATTATTGGAGTAAAAGAATATCGTTAGTTACATGCTGTATATTATATAATTGTGGAATCATATGACTAGTAAGTTTTAATATATTACATGTAAAATATGAAAATAATTTGAATATATTAAATTTGAAGAGATATATCTAATTTATTTATTTTAAGACTGTAAGACACGACATACAACTATACAACATGATTCTAACAATTTTACAACAGTAATAAATTTTATAAACAGCCATAAAATGGAAATTCGTCTTGATATTGAGTGAAGATACTTATTGATTATTCATCAAATTACGGTTATTAAAAGTAACTTGCATGTATTGTTCTTTTTCTGAAACATTAAATATTCAATTTCAGATCTCTGTGTTAATGAAAATGTAAGAATAACAATCCTTAATATTAACATTTATTGTCTCAAAAAGACTATTTGAATCTTTGCTAATATCCCACCTGAAGATGTTGTGATACAACGAAACCTAGGTCGTGGTAAAGAAATTAAAGATTGTAGAAATAATACTACATCACGTAGCTTCATTTAATTGTGAATAATGAATTTCTACAAAATTAGCGCCAAATATACTCAATATTTCAATGTCTCAAAAAGAATTTGTTTATGTTTATGAATATAAATATGACCTATAAATATATTAAATTGCGTTTATATTATTTCAAAGTAATTTTAAATGTTCGTAGACACTACAAATGTAATATTATAAAGTTATTTCGAATTTTCATTCAGTTACGTATAAAGTAAAAAGAAAAGTGTGAGTAATTGATGGTGGATTTTAATATTAATATATACTATACTTGGATATAACTCGTATTCGAAAAATAGTAAAATTATCTATTACTTAGCTATTAAATAAAAAAAATCAAAAGGATTGAATTGAAGGAATACAGTCAAAAACAAATTAATTGTGTCATACAAAGACGGAATAATAGTTTAAAACTTACGGAGGTATTTAAAAAATCCTATCTGTCAAGAACGGATAATTACTAGTCTTAAAATCATTAATACACGCGTAGCGACATCGCTTGTTAGTGAGCCACAAATTTATAGCTATACCCATTATCTAGACCGCTTAGATTATAACTAAAAGGAAAATATGTTTTACATTTCTTTGGTAACTAGGTTTATTTATATTGTGCCATTAAAATTACGTCGATATAACGGTATTATTAAAGTTACAAAGTGCTCAAAGACTAACTAGTCCACATAAGGCTTTATCAATGCAGCAGTATCTATTAATTGACACCGTTGATAGTTTTCAATCATCAACAATATAAAAGACAAAATAATTGGATAATCCCATTGGAAATATTTCTAGGTTCATTGAAATCTTTCGTACCATGAGCCCTAAGGAAATTACAAGCAATTGAAACATGACACCTATAGAAACACACTTAAAAATATGTGACACGAATTAAAAAAAAGGGAAGAGACATGAATGCGTGAACAAAAGATATGAATGCGTGAACAAACTATATGAATTCGTGAACAAAAATATGAGATAACTAATTGTTAAAAATTACCAAAGCTATTAATTACTGGAGATACCCCGTTTCCTCTTGACTCTTTTTCTCGCAGACCAACAGATGTGCTATGTCACGTTCGGCTTTTTAACGAGTAGAAATTGCATAAATTCTTCACAATGACTTGCCTGATGAAGCGCGAAAATTTCTAATTGAAATGAAATATATCTACGAAAATATTACCTTCAAATCTTTATTTTATATTTAGTTTTGTATGTTATAATAAAATATTTTGATTTAGTTATCAAGTAATTGAAATAATGGAAGTAGTTGAAATAATGAAAGCATTTTAGTTAATGAAGTAAATTGGAAAGCAAGCTATAAACTTTGAAAGTATTGGACCTCTGATCTCACATGATAAACTTTCTTTCTGGTCGCTTTCAAAATCTTCACACTAGTGGAATGGGATGAATGATATCTTTATTTCATTTATATCGATTGTCGTGGATCTACCAATTCTGGAAACGAAGAGTTTCGATAAAATTTCACTAAGTATGATTCCATGTTATTTTTCTAGAATTGATCATCTTTCGCATTAAATTTATATTTTCATTTTATTAGTACCACTGCAGCCCACAAATGGCCAGGCTTCGTGGCCAGTGATATGAAGCTGACCTTGTGTTGGATAAAACCACAAACTCTTTTATTGATGTTAATTTAACCACTATCGTATTTCCAAAACTCAATTTTTTGCTGGCTCCGGGGCACATTACAATTGCCCATCATCACAAGCTAGATGATGGACAATTAATGCCGTCTGTGTATGTATATTTTAATTATCTGTATATTATATATCTTTAAATAAAAAACAAAACGTTATAAAAAATATATGTGGGTGCCTCTTAATTAAATGATACCTGAATTATATATAAAATGAAAAATAAAATAATTTTACATCTAAGATGACAAAATTATTTATGAAAAATAATAGAAAAATCAATCATTAATTATATAAACATCGTAAGAATTTAACACTTCGTTCCGTCCTTGCAGTAATCTTTGGGTCTTTGGCTCAATAACAAACGTATGCTTTATTTTTTAGTAATTTTCACTGAATTTCGGGATATCTATCGGTAAAATAATGTTGTTTCATAGTGGTCATTCACGTATAATACTAGATTACCTACTCACATGCTTAATTATTTATTATGTCACTATACAATTCAATGGTTAAAAATTTTTCTATTTGTATTTTTATATTAGAAACCAACTAAAACTACTATAACTATAATGAATTAACAATGATAGAATTATTTGAAAACGTTACTAGTCTGATAAAATTAGGGCTATTTATTTATAAAACTAATGTTTCAGGTTTTATCATATTATCTCTGTCGTAAGTAGTTTTAGAGAAATTTAATCTTATTACCGGGAAATAAGGCAAGAATTGAAATGCCAAGTGACAATGAAGATCCAACGGATTTCATCGAAGAATCCAGGAATATGTTGAATTCATCTGAAACCGATGAAGAAGTACCTTATAGCGTGCGTTATACACGCATTTTTAAAACATCGAAATCAAGTCATTTATTAGTTGCACGTGCAGTCATTTATTGGTATAAATAAAAAAAATGAAGGGCTTTATTGTCCACATTGTTAGTATTGGTAGGCTTGAAAACTTACTACTCAATTATTCTTCAATATTTTAGCTACCTTTTCAATGAGTGATTACTTTGTTGGCTTTCTATAATCAGATACTTTACATATAATTTACAGTAATTTTTTAGTATAATCTTTTCCGTTATGCAAATATTTTTCCTTTAAATAATTTTAATTGGTTTAAACTTGCATAATTTTTCACTAGTGGTAAGTTAGAAGATTTCTAATGCCATATAATTTATGAATATATATCTTATCGATATCAAAGAGAAGGAAAACGAAACTGACAAAATATTTATAATGAAATCTATCCAGACTTCAGTGGGTACCCACATACTTTTACGAGTCGTAAGACGAATCGATGATTATTTATTTCTTAGAATAATTAAAGTTAATATTGTAAAATTTTACTTTGTGCACGTATTAAACATGATAAAAATGATGATCTAAATTTAAATGCAATAAAGCCCTCGACTTGAAACGTTATTTCAATAACTTTCAGATCCAAAATAAAATAGGGTTCTACAACATTTGGCTCTAATATTTCCTTGGAATAGGGAAATTTATTATTTTTTACCAACAAGCAACATACGTCCTACGTAAGTAGGACGTGTGAAAAATATCATAAACGTAACCGTACTATTTGTGAAGAGCGTAACCTAAATACATCTAACTTATATACAAATTTATTTACAATTTTAATTTTATTTATATCGACAAACGTACCCAAATAATTTTTATAGGTTTTTAAATTAAATACTAAAATTATCTATATTGATGATATTGGAATAGTAATCTATTATTTAAATAAAATATTATATATATATATATATATATATATATATATATATATATATATATAGATATTTACATGGTAAATCGAGTTAATCCAATACCTAAAATAAACCAAAGCTCTAGTGAGGGAAACGCCCACTTGCAAAGCTCAAAAAAGTTAATACAAATGAATGCCTTGTTTCTACGCCGCATCATCTGTGTATATCAATTTATTTAACAAGCAGTCACTAAGTAAGTATACATACTTTATTCGAAACGAATCAGATTTTCGTAATAAAATGGCGAAAAAGCTCACCGCAACAAAAGCTTCCCACGGAAGCACCCCGTCGAGAACCATAATGGCGACCTTGTAATTGAATTATCTTGTTAACTGCCTATGCGAGCCTCCGTATGCCCCAATTTATGCCAAGTTTTCCTTTCCAAATTATAGCAATGCTAGCTTTAAAGGCCCGTACGAGGGATAGGTTTTGTTTGTTTTAGTTTTCATCGACATTTTTCTTTCCTTATATCATTAAAGTAAGAGAAAATCGACTCTTAAAACACGTGTGTGTGTGAGTGTGTGCTTTTAAAATTATATTTTGAAAATTATCTGAGGTAGTGATAGACCAAATTAAACATTTTGGTTTATGACGAAAGGAAAGCTAAATGAAATACTTTATAGTTCTTTCGAAGTTTATTCTGTCGATAGCATTATTAAACATTTGATCCCATTATTCAATCCGTTTTTTAGAGGCTTTTAATATTACTTGAATTGATTGCTAAAATACCGCCATTATAGTTTTTTTAATTAAAATTTTGTTTTAGATATGACGAAATTCAATGGCATATTACTATTTTTAATTGAATAAAATAACAATGATTATTTAGCACGTAATTATATATATATATATCACTTTCTAAGGTAGACAGAGGTGTTTCGCCACCAAGCAAACAGAGGTGAAAAAAATTGGCAAAAGATTATAATAATTCGAGTTACGATAATAAACAAGATCTCTGTAGTTTAAACTGATTGAAGATATTTTATTCAAACAAAATTAACATTGCCCAGTATCTAGGTATACGACATGACAGTTCGCATCTGTAACTCTACAAAATGACACTTAGTGTTAAAATTAGTAACTTATATATTATTTTATTTAACTTAGGCATAGGGAAACACGCAAACAGCCAAGTATGAATATAAAATTTTATCCAAAAATAATAACCTAATTGTAAAGAAACAAAAATTTCATTATTCATAGTTAATTTTCAGTAATCATGAAATAACAAAATTAGTAAATAAAAAGCGAGGAATAAGTTTAATCTGATAATAACGTTTCACAAAACTGGCATGTCGAAACACACTAAAATAGTCTCGTATTTACCTATGTACATATACCTTTAAATTACAGCCACAAATTAAATAATACAATTTTCTAAAACGAGAAATATTAAACTCCAAAATTGTTGGACCATTAAAAGATTTTTTCAGTCTGAAACTGTAGAAATTATAGGGCTATAAATAAAAAAAATATAGGACAGACGGAAGGACGAACAGATGATGGATTGTAAAATTTCCTTATTTCACTACGATACCCTCTAAATTAATTTTTATTATAAAATGTTTGAGATCAACTCAAATAAAATTCGACAACCGCAAATATTTTTGGACAACGTTTCCCACAAACATTGGATTATACCAAATCTTCTGATGGCGAATACACTAATTATCCTGAAAGGCTGGAAACAAGAATAAACAATTCTGTAAAAATACATAATATTTCATATAGTCATTACATCGGTTTAAAATTTCGTAGCAACATTTTTTCTGGAGACTATGATCTTTGATTTGTTTTTCTTTATATCTGCAAATGAATTGTTACTATGCGTCATCATAAAAACAATCAATTGTAAAAATTTTAGGTATTCTATTCACCCCGGGTGATGAAATCTCATTAAACTCATGTGTTAGGGTTTATAAAATTATTTTGCATAAAGCAATAAACAAAAATGTATCAATGAGTTCATAATTTATACCTGAATAAACTATTGTCGTTAAAAATATGGATCTTATGCTTCGTTTTTTTCACTTAGTTGATCCACATAGTTGTCGGTTATGTAAATATAATAATTTTTTTCTACACCAGATTGCTTATTTAAATATTAAAATACTACATGCAAATCATACCAGTAGTCCTTGGATTATCAGTGTAGATCAGGATAGACAGAGAGATAGACTTTACTTTTTAAAATATGTAATGTACACATATGGTAAAACCTGGGCTGATAATTTATCTACAAATTCAGAACTAGATGGGAGTGAAATAAAACAGTGGACTTATGTTTCCGTTCCTACCTTCACATTACCAATATAGAATCGTTTCTTACTTTGGGCTTTCGCCCTGTGATCCAATTCACTTCGGTTCTACCTTATATAAATCAGTCAATAAATTGATATTTATAATGTGAAACAACAAAAAACAGACAAAAACGGGAATGGATATAAAAGAAAGAAAACTTGCAAGAAAAATAGTAGCATGGTTTAATAAAATCTATATATATATATATATATATATATATATATATATATATTATATATATAAATGACATTTAAATATAAATATACCATCGACGTGTCCATCCTTGGGTATGAATACCCCAATCGATGCCACGAGACGAATATTATATGTAACTGGCAAAGTTCATCAATTAAGTTAATTGATTTATTCCCGATTTTACATACTTTATTAAAATATATGGTTTTTTTCTAATCATGAATTTATAACAAGTAAATTTCCAATTTTTCTCACATTGAAAATACAAAAACTGCGCTGACGGAGAATAATTTGACAAATTTCATGCCTGCTCCGCTTGCAAGCACCATGAAAGCGAGAGTATGTTTAATTTGCTCTTCCAGCTAATTCTGAATTTGACTCACAAAGTGGCAACACTGTACTATAAGGGCCTGTGAATACGGCATTAAATCAACGCAAGGTTTCGAACTGACTTTTTCGAATTGCAATGAATTAAGTGACGTCATAGGTATAAAAAACATTCCCAAATCTTAAGTTCATATAATAATTGATTTTTAGGTTATAAGACTTTAAAATTGTCATATTTGTTCAAAAAGTGTGCCATTGGTAGATTTTAAAAAGTTTACAGAAAGCTACGTAAGGTCATATTTTAAACCTCTTTATGTGTTTCCATACGACATACAACATAGTATAATTTTGCAATAAAAAACATTTATTGTTAAGCTCATTTTCTTAAAAAAAAACAAATTTTCAAAATTACGAGGACAGTTTCAAAATTAGTTTATTTCAAGTATTTTTCTCTTGTGTCCCATTAAATTACAGAAATAATGAACAAAACTCGAAAATTTCATATGCTTAGTTGAAAAGTTTAATTGTATATGACTTTTCTTCCTTCAAAAATCTATTGAATCAAAGTTGAGTAAATGGAACCACGTGGATGATTGTTGAAATATTCCTTGATAAGAAATCCGGAGAAATAGCCAGTACAACTCTTGATGTCAACGAGCAGAATAAGTAAAAGAGATGAATTGCGATGATGAAGTTACTACAAGAATTATACAGAAGGGACCACATTACCGTAGACCAAACATTTTAACACTCCCCCTTAATTAGATCCTTCCTGACGGTAAAACGTGACGGTAAAAGGTGAGCTCTAACTACTCTAAGTTTGCTCAGATCTACCTTAATTAGCATTTTACTTATTACACCCACACACATTTTTGTATATATATATATATATATATATATATATATTTATATATTATTATATATATATATATATATATATATATATATATATATATATATATATATATATACAGATTAATATTATCTTCCAATTAAAGCTATTTGGAAAGGTGTAGGTTCCCAACCAGAGATAAGCTGCAATAATATGATGTGCCTATCCAAAATAACTATTATGCACTAACTGTTATCTCAAATTTGCAATGGTGTGTATTTAATTTTACTTTAGTTTACGTTTACATATACATTTCACATATTACATTGAAGTCATACGACAAACCTTATTCTATGTTTCCCCAATCACGTTTCTGATTTTACATGAATAAATACATCCTCTACATCTGGATTTATTTCTTATTCAAAACATTATTCCATACTTCAGTTTCCACAATAAAATTAAAAACTCAAAAATATGTTTATATTTATAACAAAATTTAAATGAAATAAAAAAAAATCAATGAACTATGAAGTATATATTTTTGATTGACAGAATTAAACACTTTACCAACTTTTAACTGTGGCAGTGAAGCCTTAGTACCAAAGCTACAGTTGATATGTGCCTAATAAATCATTGACGTATCAGAAAACAATTTTTTTTATCATAAGATAGTGCGTATGAGCAATATGGATTACAGTTAAATCTGTTAATGTTCATAAGTTAGAAAAATTCATGGTTAACAAGGCAAGCAAAGGCAGACACTTGTAATCATCAGTTAACCTTAAATACTGATAAAGTGTTAACATTAATCCAACAATTAATACACTTAGTGAAACTGCTTAGGTATAAACAATTGTACTTAACTCTGATATTCTAATATTTTATGTATACAATTTTTTTTTCTTGGTGAAGCCTTTATGTATATATCTGAATACTCTTTGTACATACTTACATGATTCAAGTCTATAAGTGTTTTCAAGAATTTTTTCATTACAAACCTATAACTAATATCTATTTGTTTGCATTTTTTGCGAAACTCACGGTCTTTTATCACACTTATAGCACTTCTTTCATCAATAATAAACAGGCAGCCTTGTGGTTAAACTCAATAAAGTCACACAGTAACTGTTTCCTCTACTTTTGTTGAAACCTGTCAGTTTGTTTCTTGGTCGTCATGTTGAAAGGTATATTACTCTTCGTTCTGACACGTTACAAATATGAGCTTCGACATGATGAGGGCTCGTTTAGAGATGTGTCAGACTCTCCGTATATAGCCTGGGTCTATCGGTTGCTGGCGTAGTCCTTGATATTTTTCCATTCCGCAAGAGTTTCCGGACACAGATCTCTAAGCATTTCGAACCATTGTAATTACCCTAAAATGTCATAATCACGCACATTGCCAGATTATTCCAAACTTCTTTTGCAGTTTCAGCTTCTTGAATTTGGACGTAAAGCGACGTTTATGTTGAAGGTACGTTTTTATGACGAGACTCCACCTGGAATAACTATTAGGAACTGTTAATTTTTCGATTAACGTTAGTGAATTATTTCAGGAAATGATTATCTTGTTTTGCTGTTGGTAGTTTGATAATTGGCACGTTCGTAGTTTATATAATTTTTTGATAGCTCCATTCATTTTTAAATGTTTGTATTGGTTAAAGTTTCGTAACAATTGGGCTACAACAAGTTTCGTCTAACGATTATTATTCTCGCTATAACTGTTTGAGGATAGGCAGAATTATCATTTCCAGTATAAAAATAACAAACGGATTATAAAATATATTTGCATACTGTTATGAAAATAATAGACAATATGAATATATATATATATATATATATATATATATATATATATATATATATATGTACATATATACATATATATATATATATATATATATATATATATTTCATAAAATATACAAAATTTCTCGTTTGCTTAAATAAAACAATGGTAGTAGTATGTATTTACTACATTTTTGCAAACCGATTCAAAATGTTTTACCGTCTAATATCATATTGCATGCTGATGTCGACTCTTCCCTTTACATTATGACGGATCCCTTCATCAAATATTATATTATAATGAAAGTCAAACCTTAGCTACATTGATTCCTGTGAACTTTATGTTTGAAAACAAGGGCTTCAACACTCTGTATAGAGTTATTGACGAACATATTTTTTTTAAATGTTTTGAATAGACTGTTACTCAGTTTTGATTCTTTTTTGTTTAATCTGACGTGGTAACTCTTATAATGAAAGTCTACGAAATTTTATCTCAACACAATGTTGATTTTAGGTACTTAAAATATTATAGACATTGTATGCCATGTTACTATCTGCTTTTTTTTGTTAATGATAGTATTGATTTATTATTAAAGAACATTAGTAATGAAAGTGAAGACTCTCCACGTCACTATATTACCTTAAGTTTTCCTTTTCTTATACGATGATTTTTTTCATTTCGTTCAGGTACGTCCTTGTTAATACTTAATATTTACGATGTATCAAGATATAGTATTACAGACTTTTATAATATTTCTTGTTATGTCTGATTTTATCAATAATAGCTATTGCGACTATTATTATCAAAATAACTTACCTTGAAATTATTTATTCCGTATTGACCTTTCCAAGAATTTACATTTTTAGACTTGGGAGAGTCTAAGCTGACCGTCGACGAAACGCCTGCGAGGCCAAGAATTCCTAAGTGTTACAGTTTTGTAATGACGCTTAAGCGTTTCATCTCTATTTGAAAGATTCAATCTATTTGAAGGATGCAATCTTCAAAACCATTTTTTTAACGAGTACCAGTGAGATTTTTTTTACATTCATTCGACAATAGAAATGGAAAAGTATGGCAATCTTTACTATTATATGGAAAATATCGAAGCTATTGTGTGGAAACTGATTCTAAAGAAATAGAATGTAGGATAAAAGAGAAAAAAATCCACCATCCATCGTATGATCAAGCGCCTAAATCGCTGATGAAAAAATTGTATTTAGGAATTTTAATATTTGTTTTAAAAGTACCTAATTTTTTATAATATTTAAATTTCAGGTATTTAGGTAGATACTTTTGAGATACAATGAAATTATATCCAAACATAAAAAATACCATGTATAATATTTTTCTCAGTAAGTTAAATATGATAAAATTCTATTTTTCTACAAACGGATAAAATATTTATGTTAAACTTCTCGTTTTGTTAATATTCCGTAAGTACAACGATATGTCTCGTTTTGTTAATATTCCGTAAGTACAACGATATGTCTCGTTTTGTTAATATTCCGTAAGTACAAGGATATGTCTCGTTTTGTTAATATTCCGTAAGTACAACGATATGTCTCGTTTTGTTAATATTCCGTAAGTACAACGATATGTCAAAGTTCTCTCAAAAAATTGATCGGTATCTCATCAAAAACTGAAATGAATTCCTAATATTTATCCAGAAATATTTAGTGTCTTATAAACGCAACAAAATAAAACAATAAAATGTTATTGCGACATAAGACATGTAAATAGAACTGTGTCTCATAAGACCTGTTGACGCAAAGTATTCTACTCATAAGAAAGTCCGTGCAGCATAACTATATCGTGTATTTTATATTAAAAGTGATTTTCAATTTCATTCTGCCGTAATCACGGCCAATCTATCCATTGTACAGATTTATATATACCATTTATATCTTGCTATGTATCTTTCGTTCCATTACATTACTCCTTACACCTTTTAAACTTTTTTCAATGAGGTCTTACCTCCTTCATAATTTTTGAATGTTTTTTTTCAACTGGGTATATTTGTTCATACAGTTGCATACATTTAATTTTTACATTCGCATTTGCATTCTTCATAATTGGTATCTCTTTAACATTTTGACGTCCACACGTGACTAAAGTTCTTTGTCTAAGTTCGGCAGGTCTCGTACAGGTCTTTTAAAATCGCAATATATCGTAGTCAAGCATGATAATTTTAGTAGTTCTTAATCCCGTCTTCCATTTTAGCAAAGTTTCTTATACATTTAGGTATTATTCCCATTAACGTTAACTGTACTCACCGGCAATTATCTAACAGTTTTTACACGATACTATCCTAGGGTCACCGGGTTAAATAGTATTAACATCTGCAGTTTTAATTCGATCCTACAACTGTTCTGTGATGACTTTCATTTTATGTCAATTACCGGTCAATTTTTGCCCAACTACTGATCCATCAGTTTATTGGCCATAGGAACATCTCACCCTGTCTGGCACTTCAGTGGTATCTAGTACGAATCAACTATTTATATCATACTTTTTAGTGTGATGATTTACCTGAAAACTAACTTAAAGTTTCTTATAAAGAACAGACGTAATTATAACTTTGCAAGAAACTTTAATTTTAATTATATTTATTATAATAATAAATAAAATACGTACATATACATTAAAAAACAAACAGTTCAATGTATAAGTAAAAGTTATTCAATTAAAATATTTCGTAAACTTCATTATAAAAAGGACATTATTCAATTTCATAAAAATATACTCGAGAAACAAGTCACTAGCAAACATCAAAAGGAAAATTACAATCCACTATCTTGTACTCAGTACGCAGTTTATTTTAAATTATTCACGTAAAGTTGTAGCTTTTATTTATTTACTTTATATACTTTATGGTATGGAATCATAAATATCCGAGCTAAATGAACGAAGAAGAAAAGCACAATTCCGTCGTCTATTCGTGAATTATTGTCAGCGTAGTAATCTATTATTCGTGATAAACACTACAGAGTTTGAATAAAATTGTAACTTTTAGATATTTCGAATTAATCAAAGAATTTTGTAGCTATTCAGAATGTTTAACAGCATTGCAGTTTAATGACTGATTTCTAAATCTGGTAATGTTGTTGTGTATTGGTTGAGGTAGAAATCTCAGCTTCTACAAAGAAACACTTTTTGTTGCCACATGGAGGAACAAAAACTCTAAACAAAAACATTCTTGGTGTTGCCATAATGTATTCTACTGATAAATAGTGTTTTATTTATTTTATTGATTATTGAGTTTTATTTTCATCACATTTAATTAGTTTTAAACAATTATATTTGCTACAACTATATTGCACATCATTATACCCTATTATTATGTGTACACTTCAAAAGGCAAAAACTACATCTTTAACTAACGCCAGTAGTCTATAATCGATTGAAAATAATCAGTACATGGCATAAACATAATGCATTTGTAGCTAGTATTATTCGTGAGATGAAGACGAATTGTTTGAGATTACTTTTAGCTAAATGAACTTGTAGAAGCTGGATTCAGTCTTATATTCCGGAGCAGAAGCAGCAATTGCCAATCAGTGCATAGTCTTCACTGAATGGAAATGCAAATGAAACGCTAAGAAATACGTCAATAAGCGAAGAATTAGTCTCGTCAATGCCATAATAGTATTCAGTATGGATATTTCATAACCCCAATCATAGAAATACAAAGAAAACATCTAAAATTAATAGTTTAAAACCTAAAATTAATACTTAATTTAATTTTGATTATTTCGAAGGAGCTTAGTAATTTTTTTTAAATTTATAAATCTACGAATAACTTAAATTAAATCATTATAACTTACAAGAAATGATGTAATTTGTGCAATAAATACTTATTTTTAATAATCACACAATGTGATGTATATTTTTTGAAGAGGTGTTTTAAGTATTCTACAATTTTTAAAATAGGAATATACGTACTAATGTGCTTTCCTGCTCTAAACGATATTTTAACGAATTATTTTTTTCTATACATCTCAATCTCATAAGATGTAGGCTTAATGCAGTTTAAACGGTTATTTATATTATTATCAAAATTATCTAAATTATTAAAATAGCAAATATTACGAGTGTAGTATATTGAATCAGTCATTTTATAATAAACTCCCTTTATTTGCGAAACTGGAACTTTTTCGAATCTTTTCACATCCAGAATTAGCAGGAAAAGAAAATAAAATTTCGTTTAAAAAAAAATTTAGTCGTTTAGTAAATTTAATCAAATTAAGTTAGTTCATTTAGTGGAAAGCGAATTTAAAAGTGAAATTGATTTCGACTAAATAAACTAACTCAATTTGACTAAACTTATTAAATGACTAAACTTTTTTTGAAACGAAATTTTTTCTTTCAGTTAATTCTGAATTCAATAATTTTCTTGTTATTATTAGCTGAAACTTTGAATTCTGGCTAGATAATGTGAGTTCAGTTACATTTCTGAACTAAAATGAAAAATTCTTAAAAATTTGTCCAATTATAGAGAAAAATAACTTATTTCCAATGAATTTATATTCTTACGATTAACAAATTTATGTTTTAACGGTGCATAGTGATCGGAAAATCGTGTTTCAGATACATAGTGGTTTTAAACGAGTTATTTTATATTTTTTCCAATTGTAAATAATTCTAAACGATATTGAAAAATCGACTAAGTACGGGTCGAATTCTTGTATGAAGGGTTCTGTAGCACCAAACAGTATTAATAATATATAATATGCAATAAGGTATATTTTGACTTTTGTAGGTATAGTGTGACAGAACGGTTGAGGGACGACGGTTTAGAAGTACATATCTTAGAGACTTTAAAAGGAATATATATATATATATATATATATATATATATATATATATATATATATATATATATTTATATATATATATATATATATATATATATTATCTTAACAAAGTTATTGCGGCGATCGTTACGGAAAATATCCCATATCTTAAATACTACACAACACATTTTATTCAAATCAATTTTCGATGAAAGTTTATTTTAAGTTCTGCAACCCTAACTTTTTTCAGAATTTAGCACATCTTGATTGAAAAGTTAGAGTGGTTGGCACACTTTTCAAGACTTTAGAAGCACATAGATATCTCATCAACAGAATTAGAAATAAAATAAAGATTACCCTCCAACAGTGGCAATAACTTGGCTGGATAGAATTTTAAAGGATAGATTTCGTATTATACGGAATTGACTTCATATTGTAAGTATTTTGACATTGGTACATTTGTATTATATTCAGAAAAATAGCAAAATGATGTACAGAATTATATACATGGTATTATATATCGTTAAGTATGCATAATTTGCTATTTCTTGGAACCGATGTCAACATATGTATAGATGTATAGCAGGAACAAGAAATTCAAAAGGCATCGAGAGCATCAGAAGAAAGCCAACTAACGAAGATATAATACATAATTTATTAATATTTTCAGATTCTCATCTGTCGTATCTAAAACGGAAATTAAGTCAGGCAATAAAACTTCAGCTGACTGATCCACGCTTCTTGCTTTTAACTTTATGCGATAACAAAGAACATTTAGAATTTGTAGAGTCAGAAACATTAAGAAAACATAAAAGTACAGGAACTCTGTCTACGATATCTGTGAAGAAGATGATTTAAATCTAACAGGATTTAATACCCATCGTTTTGGATAATTAAATTATAATGGATGGAATCCACAGTTAGACGTGGGAGTGGGAGGCGTCTACCCTTCCACAGATGGCTGGCGAATATGATTGATTGGATTCTAACAAACTGATAAAATCCTACCTTTAATAAATGGAATATGTTGGTATATGCATATTTAAGGAAAAGAAAAAAGATTATACTATTTATGTTATGTCTCAAATAATAGTAGTAATGCGTAAAGACCAATTTTTGGACTATTTTTTATGTTTTTTTAATTTTGCCTTAAAGTTCCACTTACTGCAAAGCGGATGGAGTCAGATATCGCTTGCAATATATAATACTGTACACCCAACAAAACATCCTAGAAATTACAGCTTATAGTTTATAGTAATAATATTTAAATTACAGCTTATAGTAATAATATTTCACGAGAAAAAAAATGTAATTTCTTTTCCAAACAAAGCAAATGTTTTCAAAATTTCGGCCAAACTATTGATCTAATTGCATTTTTAATGAGAGCAAATATTTCTTTGAATGTCATTTGTAATAATTTCCAATTACAACAATTTAAAAAACTAATTTTAATTTTTACAAGTCTTACGTACATGAAACATTTGGCGGTTATTACGCGGCGTTCATTTTTCCCACACAAATTACGAATTTATTGTAATACGAGTTTACACAATAGGATTTACGTTTCAAAAATACTTTTTTCAAGATTATTTCAACTGTATTTAATTAATTTTATAATAAAAAAACCGAATGTGATCAATTTTAAACTACTAATATACCATATTAAATTTTTTACGCATTACTGACCACGTACAACCTAGGGTAACAAATCTGAGCTGTTTGCCATTTTATACAGTATTTGGGAATACTTTCCACTTAAAAAATCGTAAACACTTTATAAGTTTAACCTTTTTTCACAACTTGATGCCATACTTTATAAATAATGTGAAAAATTAACACTATAACACAAAAAATTAACACAATAACACACACTTTTTTGCGACTAAAGAAATACAAAAGCGAATTACGCACTCTTAAAGGGGAAATTTTATTATTTTTTAACTGCCCATACATTTGCTGTACAATCATTTCTTGGCCAGTTATAAGCAGTCAAAATAAAACAAATAATTTTTTTACTTGAAGGCGAATAATTTTGCTTGCATAGTGCAATTGCAATAATATCAAAGACACAACTAATTGATTCTATAACACAAATTATTTCATTACGGACAACGTTTTCAAGTCAAGCATAGAAAAGTAAAGTTAAAAAGTTAAGAGATTTGTTTTTATTTTTAATTTTAGTCTATAACTCTGTAGAAGTGGTGAGTACGAAATGTTTAAAAGCTGTGAAATAATTACAGTTATTTAGGAACGACACAAAATGTTTTAAAATTGTTGGTATTTTTCCTGAGTAGCTTATTTTACTTGCGAAGCCTTTTACCCAAATGCTTTACTTAATTTATCATATACTTAGCGAAAAAATAATTTAATAATAATTTCTTAATAAATACGTAAAACAACAAAATTATATAAAGACTTCTTATAGTGTTTAATAATTATTTTTGAATCAACAACTAAGATTATATTTAATAATAACCAAAATGGAGGCATTTAGAGGTAAGAAATTATTTTTTGAGGCAATCTGGAAAAAACGTATAGTTGGTGTGCTTGAAATAAAACGTGACAAAACAATACGTGTGGAAATATTAGATATATTAAAATTCAAGAAAAAAGGCTCGGAAACTAGTTGTAAATCGATTACATCTTAATTAGAATTATCCCTTTAAGTTATCATTTGTTATTATATTTTACTTTAAACTTAGGGACCCTATTAAACTATAATGACATTTTAATTATAATAAAAAATCAGCTATAACTTTTTGGTTGACCTTAAGGTATAGGTAGCGTATTTGTCCAAAGTGTAATTTAAACTAAACAGTAAAAATTTTTTTACAAATTAATTAAGTTTATAAATTATAAAGAAATATAATAGTATGTAAACGCGTATCTATAACCCAAGTTGGGTATTTAAAAAAATTGCTCAAATGGTATGCTTTGCAATGAAATAAAGGGAAAAGTGTATCTTTAGATGAAGCTAAGTAGTACACCGCGGCGATTCGATACATTATGAAGTCAGAAATATCAGTAAGAAAAAAAGAGAACCTTTTTGGCCACGTTGGTGTCGCCGAATAACTTCAAGCGAAGAATGTGCTCGATCACAAAAATGGGAGGCAATATTATCGTGAAACGTTTCAGAAAATATTTAATGTTCCATTCAACGTTTTTGGTTGCTAATGATTAAGAATACAAAAGGGTAATTCTAAAATATTTTTGGAAACCAAAACACTTACAAAACATTTTCAAATAGGCGGTACAAAGCGTAGATGATGACTTTTTGTGCATAAACTCCAAGGAGACATGCGTGATGTCTACCCAAACGAATGTTGTTCCATAGCACTGTAAGGAATCTATCTGTTTATGAATAAGGTAGCTATTGTATCAAAACTTTTCACTGTATGTTTTCACTGTCAATCGAAATAACAAAAATTTATCAAAAAGTATTTTGAGGTTTATTCAGAACTGATTTTAAACAGATGAACACAACAGGATACTTGCAATAACTTGTACACAACACGGAATCTAACTTAAATCTAGTCGGCAATGATAAAAGAACTTTAAAAAACCCATATGATTTTTGTAGCAACCATATATCGTTTCAAATTACAATTAATACTGATGATCACTGTATCACATATTGAATATATAAAAGCATTCTAGTGCAATTAGCGAATTATTTAGTTAGATTATATTATTCTTTTTTAAAACTAAATATATTTTTCAAAGTTCTATTTAATGCATTTCTATGATCCTGATAGCGCATGTAGTGTAAATGGGTATAGATTATTTTTAGCGGTGAATTACGAATTCGGTGAAAACATGGTAAACCTTTTTCAAAATAAGCCTTTCAATTATCTTAAGGTGTTTTAAAGACAATTAAAAAATATCATTGTATAATACAGTTCCACAATTAAAACTAAATGGGGCACTGAGTCGCGTTTGAGTGATTTAGATGAGATAGATCTTATTGATCCACAATTTGATTTAATAATTAATAATTATATGATTTTTTAATTAAATTTTTTTAAAATTATTTTTTTTAATAAACTTAAGTAATATGTGAACAATTTCCTTAATATTTAAAGTAGCCTCAAGTTCGTTGGCAGTAATGCTGTCTGCATTAGGAAAGCAATATTTCTTTGTATTTTCTGAACAATATACAGATGGAAATGCAAACAGTATACACAATATTTTATAACAATAATAGGAGAACTTTGCATCAATATACAAACTTCCTCATCTGTGACCGATTTTTGCTCTTTTACTAACCCTCTAATCTCCGTAAATTAGATTTTCTTATTTGTACAAATTTCACGAGGCAACGAGAGTTACATATATATCTGTAGTTATATGAATACTACTCATCATCACTCAACATCATCATCATACTGTCGCTTGATTGCCTAGCCATTTGCTCATTGCCTAGCCAATTCAGCGGCATAATGAAAATGTCTGTTCAAGGACTTTCTTTTGCTCAACTCATTGTGCTCACTCGCCTTTCATAGTCTACCTGATATTTTGAACCAGTTCACACCGACTTTTAACAATAAAACCGTCATCATTGCTAGGAAGACTATAGATATTAAATCTTTCTTCGAGCGATATTCTATATACAGATTAATGTAGGAAAAAAGTTTAAACTAGCTAAATAACCCTTTAAAACTGCATGATTGGTATCCAGAAATTTATGAAGTAGAGACGTACTAATTTAATACAAATGTATACTTATCGATGAGTACCAAATTTAATTTACAGCGGTCGAATTTCCATCTTGAGCTGATTTAATACTTCGTCAGAATTAATAAATATAGCAAATACACACTAAAGAATAATTTCGACACAACCCTTCTTCAACGTAGAGTATAAAACATCAAAAAACAAAACTTTTAAATATATCAAAACGATTAGGGCTCATTAATTAGATTTTCTTGTAAATGTTAAAAACTTGCAAATTTAAAAGCGTACTGATTTCTAAATATTTTTGGAACTTACGTAATAAACAAACAGCTATTCAAGATTTGATATTAAACAGTGTACCTTCAATGTACATTATTTAATATAAAATTATAATACAAAAAATATAATATAAAATTTTAGATAGTTGTATATTATCACGATTTTTTCCAGATTATTCGATTATTTCACTACTTGACAAATAATATTTAAAAGCGCGAAAACAAAATGCAAATACATGAAGCTGGCAGCGCATCCTTTCCTAAATACTAACTTTTTGCAATTATTAAGTAGGCGATTATTAAATTCATTTTTGGAATCCCTGGGATAAATTAATTCGGATTAACTTTCCTGGCCTCGACTTCTTCGCGTCTAAATTAGCCGAACACACTCTCGCCTAATTGGCCGAACAATGCACTATGCAATATCAACGAGATTTATGGACTAAGCACCACAAACAACGTTTTATGCATTACCAATTCAATGGCTTACATTTAGAAAAAAATAAAGGACGAATTTCGTGAACGCGAAGTTCATAATGGTAAAAATCGACGATGAAAGTTGATAACCATTATGTTGTAAATATATGTTCCGGAGTACAATTTTTTTGTAAGAACGTAATATTATTACACTGGAAGTGTTATTATGAAATAACAACGTAATATTGTTATGCTGTAAGAGTTACGCTCCGACACACGAATTATTTTATAACAACGTAATCTCGTTACGTTCCAAGGTTACACTTCGAGGTGTCAATTATAAAATAACAACGTAAAGCCGTTATGATATAAATGTTTTGCTTCGAGATACGAATTATTTTAAAACAACTTTATCTCGTTATGCTGCAAATGTTTACCCTCACATGTACGAATTATTGAATAGCAACAAAATAACGTTATGCTGCAAATATTATATTCCGAAGTACGAATTATTTTACAATATAATACGTTATGCCACAAGTGTTACACTCCAAGAGATGAATTATTTTATAACAACTTAATATCGTGATGATGCAAGTATTATTTATGCTCTGGGGTAAGAAATACTTTATAACAACCTAATATCGTCATACTGCAAGTGTTACGTTTCAATGTACCAATTATTTTATAACTAAGTAATATCGTATGTACCGTGGAACGTAATAAACAATTTTATAACAACATGATATCTTTATACTACAAGTGCTATGCTATAAGGTAAGAATTATTTAATATTGTTATAATGCAAGTGTTACACGAGTAATCTAAACTGATACGAAATATTATATAACAACATAATGTCGTCACGCTGCACGTATTATGCTCCTAGGTATGAATTATTTTGCAACAACATGATCTTATTATATTGCAAGGTCAACGTAGTCTTATAATGACATTATCTCTTTACGCTACAAGAATTATGCTCCGAAATACAAATTATTAAAAAATAAAATAATTTCGTTATGCTTCAAGAATTATGCTCCGAAGTACAAGTTATTAAATAACAATGTAATAATATTATTATGATATAAGTATTATACTCGGAGATACGAAATATTTTATAACAATATAATATCGTCATGAAGAAAATATTGTGCGCAAAGATACAAATTACTTTGTAACAACGTAATCTCGTTACGCTGCAAGTGTTACGGCTTCGAGATACGAATTATTTTGCAACAATTTAATTTCCCTATGCTGCAAGTGTTACGATCAGCGGTACGAATTATTTTATAGCAACCTAATTATTTATGCTACAAATATTACGCTCAGAGGTACGAATTATTTTATTAAACTTAATATCGTCATGACGCAAGTATTTTTTAAGCTCTGAGGTAAGATATGTATTAATAATATCGTAATATCGTCATGCTGCAAATGTTATGTTTCAATGTACAATATTATACAACTACATAATATCGTACGTACCTCGAAGGTAGGAAACAATTTTATAACAACATCACATCTTTCCGCTGCAAGTGGTATGGTCTGAGGTTCGGACTATTGAATATCACCGTAATATCATTATGATTATGCTTCGAGGTATGAATTATTTTATAACAACATAATCTCGTCACACTACAAGTGTTGTGCTCCGAAATAAAACCTAATATTATTACGATACAAGTGTTATACGTGTACTCTGTGATACGAAACATTGTATAACAACACAATATTGTAACGTGTTGTGCTCCTAGGTATGAATTATTTTACAACAACGTAATCTCCGAAGTACGAATTATTAAGTAACAACGTAATCTCATTACGCTGCAAGAATTACGCTCCGGAGTACAAGTTATGATATTATTTTATAACATCATAACACCTTCTCACTACAAGTGTTGTGTCCCAAGATACGTATTTTTTATGACGACGTAATCGCTTTATGGTCCAAGTTTTACACTCCGAAATACAAATTATTGAATAACAACGTAATATCGTTATGATACCAGTGTTATACTCTGAGGTATGAATATTTTATAAAAACCTAATATCCTTATGATACAAGTGTTATGTTCCAAGGTTCAAATTACTTAATAATAACGTAAGACCGTAATAATGCCCATATTATGTTCAGAGGTATGACATTTTTGCAACAAAATGTTGTAATATCGTTATACTGCAAGTGTTTGCTCCAAGATATTATAATTAACTAATCTCACTATTCTGTGAGAGTCACGCTCAGAGGTACAAATTATTTATATGAAACAATTTGATGATAAATTAGATAATGAATGTCAGTTGTCATTTTAAAAGTAGTATAGAATAAATGTTTTAGCAATGAAATTTCTTTCCTTTACCAATCAATTTATGTCCTTTCTTTATATACTTAAATAAATGCTAATATACATATGGGCCAAGGACATAAAATGACAACTTTGTATCTTTTATAAGCATAATCGTAAATGTAGTCTCAGTATCTCATTTATTTTTATATTGACCCACGTATATGTTATCTTCTGAACTGGAAAAATAAATCAAAGAATAAAAATGCCTGGATGGACATTGCCAAGCAAACCAAGGCCTGCAAAAATGTGGGTTTCGTCGTATGTGTTCCACTTACTAACAAATTATATATACTATTTATGTATATACTTACATTTTGATACGTATATGTGAACATTTTGATTACATCCAGTAAACATCATTATGTAGATACGGAGGATCATCACATCCCCGGCGGCTAATAATCTTAACTAGTATCATAAACAGGTAAGTATGGATGAGTGGATGGATGTATGGATGGATGCATGTTTGTTACTCTGTAATTTCTGAAAGGATATTCAAGAAACTTGGCACGCTAATAGATTATATTATGTGTATTAAAATCTATATCGACATTTATCTTTACAATGACGAACATAATTATTATCATTATCAAAATATACGTTTATTAAATACTATTTCAGTTGCACATGTTTTCTTAGAATTTTTTTAACATGTTGACATAATTCCGTTTTTACCAGGCTTCATATGTGATTAATATATGACGTGGCAGCGTCGGTAATGATGAATGTCGATGGCAGCAATGCGCGTAAGTTTTAGGGGAAGCATTTTAAAAGATAAAACTATTTATTCTTGTTTTATAAACTAATATGTATGATACTTATTCTAATACTCTAAAATCTAGTAACACATATAAGTCTAGTAACAAATTAGGACTACATACATATTCTTATTTTCTCTATTCAATACGGAGGTTTTTATTTTCGTTGGAAAATATACCGTATTTCACTATTTTTGCACGGGGGAAGGTTCCAAAGAATTAACTAGAAACAAGATTGATTTTTCATTGTACAATAAGACAACGACAAGTAAATATGCTAAAATTTTCTTCTATCCAAACATAAATGTAAATACCAAAACAAATTATTTATGAAGCATAGATAAAAAATCGGTTTTTATTTTTATTATTAATTTTTGTTAACTGAAAGATGTTCTTATTTATAATCAACATCATGTAATGAATCAAATTTAGATATGACTCACAAATATATCGGGATTTCACAGAAAAATACGTATGTGGATAGTATTAAATTTTGTAACCAGATACCAATTAGATTACCTTCTTAAATTAACTAAATCATATTATCACGATATTAGGATCATTATTATTGTCGTACTTAAATTTTCTTCTTACACTTTGGTGTGGACAAATGTAAAACTAATATCATAGTTAGAGGAAAGTACAAAAAAACAGAACCACATAACCTAACTACAGATAAAAATGTAATAATATGGACCTAAATACCTACGATTATCTTGGATATTTACACAGCGTTTCACTGAATCAAGGAGGATATAAGCTAGGAAAAAATGATATGCAGAGAGTCATCAGGATATATAAGACGAATTTATCAGCCAAAAATAAAATTATATTTATAAATACATGTGCCCATTCTTCTACATCCATTTCACATAATTGACTAAACCGGTACATATTTAGATACCTTTCATACAGAGCTACGATCAATAGCATACAAATACCTTGTACATTACATGCATAGAACAATAGTTAAGAAAACATATACAGAGACACGACGACATTACTAAATAAATACGCATATCGGTCACCTTATATATATATATATATATATATATATATATATATATAGATAGTACGGTGTATATTTATTATATATTAGTAAATAAAAAATAAATATACACCGTACTATCAATATCACCCAAAAAATATATTATAGAACAAAAATCTAAATTCTACAGGAATCGAGACATAATAACTGGCGGAAACACATCTAATTACACATTAGACATAACTCTCAAATACTATATACAAGCTATGCCAAAATCAGAAGTCAAGCTAAAAACAGGGGATAGGCCAGGTTATGACAGTTTTTGAAAAAAAGGAAAAAAAAATCTAGGTCATGTACTTTTAAAATTATAGGTATTTTTAGAAAAATCGCAAAAATTGCTTCCCCGCGACGTTCTTTCAAATACAGTATCCATGAATTTTCATTTTTTTTATTCTAATTTTTGTTCCTTTATCCTAAATAACCATTATATTAATCAGTCTAAAATAAAAATAAAAGTGCCTTATTTAAAAAAAATAATCTTTTGTACCCAATCATCCAGTCAAAATATTCCATCACCTAACTTTGACTGCCCGTGCTGAAAAAAATATACTACACTATTTTGCAAGTTACTTTAAAAGTTAATGCATTTAGTTCAGATTCCAAAACGCTAAAAAACTTGCTGGTTTGTTTCTTTAAAAAAATTATATTTTTTTTCAAAAGAATAACCTAACTAACCTATCACCTAACTTTGACTGCTCGTGCTGAAAAAAAAGGTACTACACTATTTTGGCAAGTCACTTTAAGGCGCATTTAGTTCAAATTCTCAAACTGTATAAAACTTGCTGGTTTATTTCTTTAAAATTTTTTTTTTTCCAAGACACTTTTATTTTTATTTTATACTGTGATTAATATAATGGTTATCCAGGATTGAGAAACAAAAATTATAATCAAGAAAAAAGAAAATTCATAGACATAGTACCTTGAAAAAACACAATTTCGGGATTTTTCTAAAAATACCTATAATTTTAAAAGTACTTGACCTAGATTTTTTCTGTCTTTCCAAAAATCGTCACAATCTGACTTAACTCCTGTTTTTGGCTTGACATTTAATTTTGGGACATCTATAAAAGTAACAAATATTTTATGCGCAATACTAGCAACCCAGGGAAAAATATACCAACAAGTTTATAAATACATATTCCCTAGCAGACGAGTTCACATACATGGAGTTCACATGTGTACATACCGTTAAAATAATACCGATTTTTTATTATATACCGGAATAATCTCGTGGTATTTCCATTCTGCAACTGAGTTACTAAAGCTACACGAAACTCCCTCCAGATCCAGTTACAAAAATCCGTTATTTTTGACGTACAATATTCCGCGGTTTTCTAAATCCGAGTTGGTAACAACTAAACCGGAAGTTTAGGTACAGCCCGTCTATAGATTTAAAAACTAATACCTGCGTAAATTGAAGCAATTAGGACATGCTTATAAAGTTTTTTTTTATTTCACTACAACAATTGTATTTTATTTTATTACAAACATGTATAAATACAATATAATTGCTATAAAATACAATATAAGTGGCGATAACAGACACTGATTGCAATAATGATTCACAAACATTGAAATATATTATTTTATTTAAAGCGTGAGGTTTTCTCCGTCTTTCGCCGCTGACTCCTACCAGCAGATAGCCTCTTCTACGTTCCTGCCGCAGCCACAATTCCTCCTCTCCAGCGGCGGTGCGGCTTCACTTAAATAACAAAAAATAAGACGAACTTAATCAATCTATAAATTAAAGCTTACAAAACTATAAATTAAACCTCACATAACAAAACTACACCATTAATTACTGTAATTTCGGGACAACACTAATAAATATTCTTAGAAAAAATGTTTGAGTTTGATGTACTCTACAGTACTGTTACAATATTAAGTACGTAGTAGCCATCGATTTTAAGTCTTTGTATTTAGCTATAGTTAAAGTTAACGTATCATAACACAACAATTTAGGCTCTATCGTATTATTCTTCCTTTTTATAGCTCTAGAAACAGTTTTACGCTGCCCAAAACAATATACCAATGGGTAAGGATTCGTTTTCATCTAACTGAATTATATGAAATATTGCAGTAACCGAGACCCACTTTAATTTTTCGAATTTTATTCCATTTCAACTTTTCATTATTACTATTTTTAATCCATTTCACCTGCTTTATGTACACATAAAAAACAAAAAAATCGCTAACAAAAACACTGCCAACTGCCTGATGTCCCAGTGATAAAAGCGAGTGCTCGCCGCCCTCCTGCGTAAGTACGGACAAATTACTTGACCCTTTTCACTGCGGTCGGTTTGCCAGAATGCGTGTAGTTGACTTTATTTACGCGCTAAAACTGAATAAATATTTGGATATCGTATTATCTATTTTACCTTAGCTAAGGGGTAGGTGGATTAGGATTTATAAAAAAAATTAAAATTGCAAATACAGATATAATATTTGATCATCTGCAAAACGCTGTGTGCAATGCTTCATTTACCAACAGATGACTATTATTGTCACCATCTGGTCGGTGCTGTAAGAATGCTTAGAAAAATCGATCGCATAAAAGTATTTACTTTATTTCACTTACTTTATTATTATTAAACATTTCATTTCTAAAATAAAATTCAACGAGTTAAAAGAAGAATTATGATTTTTAATGGTACATTTGACCGCGCAGCACCTATATGATAGTAGATACCGCTGCCGTACAACACCCGCGTCCGACTTGGATACATTTTACCATATTTGCCGACAGTTCTACGAGATATTGTTTTTGAAAGATGAGAGAGTCAGTATACAATCACTGCAATACAAAATAATTTGATAATTACAGTATAAACTTTCAAAACAGTAAATAAAACTTTCAATAAAATGACGTCATATCATATTAATGTGTACATGAGCATAATTGTAAAGTTTTCTTTTTAAGTTTCCTTGTTTCTAAAGGAAGAAAACAAAATCCTTCTAGATTCACTCACGCTCCAATACGTCCGTCTATAATAGCCATTTTTTTCAGAAATAGTTTAACGTAGAAATTTGAAGAACGTAAAAATAGCTATTCATCAATTGAATCCCAGGGAAACTCGTATAAAAAAGTATTTCCGTTGGATCGTATGACTTACAAATGTAAAGGCTAAAAAAATTATTTTTGTCAAAATTGTACTTAATTTAGTTCTTTGAATATTGATGAAAATGACAACGAAAAATTCATCCTCACCTTCAAACTGCCTAAATTTCAAGTAGAAACAATATTTCGAGAAGTTCATTTTAAGTTTTCTAACTTATACTATATGTGTGAATGTGTACTTGTATGTATCTATATATTTACATGTATATACATATACTCACACACATATATTTACCAACGTTTGTGTATATCTGTATATATTCATTTACTGATATATTGTAAAAATAAATGTACTTTTATGATAAAAACAGCGATACGAAATTCTTATGTAATATTTATAAATGATTAATTAGTTGAATTTTTTAATGAATTTTTTTTATATGTTTTATCCAGTAACTTTCTTATTTATATGGTGGAAAATAATATTAATATATGTGCACATTTTAGTAAAAATTATTCCCTCTCTTAAATTTTTAGACTTTATAAATAATTATTGTGAACGGAACTCTCGTCATGCAATTCGCACTAACAAATCTGAAAACTTAGAAAAATGAATTAAATGAATCCTTAGGTTAAAACCCGCACAAAGTGAATTTCAATTTTGCCTTCATATTTAAGAACTTGTATCAACTGAAATGAATAATTACAGATGTAATATTAAACATTATAAATAAAATAGAAATGAAGCATGAAGACTCATTTCTTAGATCCAATTAAAAAATACGTCTACCTTTCTTTCATCGTGAGCAACTTACAAAATATTTTCATATTTTACTCTCTTAATATTCTGCATATCTCGCTCAGACACTAAAGCATAAATTCAGTTTAAAGCAATAAAGCGTTTATCTCATTCGTGTATAATGAGTTGGTACTGGGATACTACAAAGTAGCCGCCGCTCTCATTGCTTGCCTACTTTGTCGACGTAATAGCGAGGGCAGTAAAAAATGGCTCGAGTACGCCGGCTGAGATGAAATGAAGAACCTTATTACTCAATTTTGTGAAGTTTCGTGAAATTCAATTCGCTAATTCTGGTAAATACCAGTTCGACATTTTGGCTTTTTTTTAGCATTTAATATATTCTCAATTTAGTATGTGTTCTATACATACTAAATTGAGAATATATTATACTTTAAACAATGGGAAATCGTCTAAGAGAGTATAACAAACGTTGTTTATTCCTACGTTTAATTGTAAAAATAATCTGCATTCTTATTATTGAATTGATGTCAAGACATTAAAACAGGCACAAACGCTGCATTTTACTGATTAATAATAATTTACTTTACCACATGAAACTAACACAAACTTACATAATCAGTTATTGTAAGTAACACAGTACGAAAGTGAATATAACCTCAATAAAATTAAGCAATTTGCATAAAATATAAATTTATTTTGGCTATACAACTGATGAAACGTTATTACAACTCAAATGGCCAGGGTTTGGAAACCTCGTCCGTGTTACAACTTTATATTCATACTTTTCAAATACTCCAAACCCACTGGGAGTCATTATTCTACATCTAAACCGTGATGGTTCTCGAAAGTAATATTTACCGAAAATTTGCATAGATTTTATGACCAGATAAATTGAAGTATGCACCGCACGAATAACGAATGCGCTCCGCATTTCCAGTTTTGTTTTAAGAAAAGTTTTACTTACTCGCAAAAAAGACGATGAATGTTTTTTTTTAAGAAAATACTGAGATCAAGCAATTACTAATGGCACAGAACTTGAACGAATATTGCAGTTTTTCTATTTTTAAACACCTTAAAAAACGTTTAAAATTATTTTTCATATAAAAACTTTATTTGTGAACTTCTCTTTTGATATATTCAAGTTTTTCCTGACATTCAGTTGACAGATAGTTACTGTATGTTTGAGAAATCAGGTTAATGAACAGTATGACGAATATGAGATGATGTATAGAGATAGCTATGAATTTTGGTTTTTTAAGAAAATATTCAGGTCATCCTATTACTAATAGCACAGAATTTGATAAAATCTTGCAGTTTTTCTATTTTTAGAGGATTTAAAATAGCTTAAAATTGTTGTATGTTGTAATGTAAAAGCTTTTTTCGTGAACTGCTTTTTTGATATATTCAAATTTTCCCAAATGTTCAGTTGACAGATAGTTACAACTCATTTATGAAATCGAGTTAGTGAATATCAGGAGATACACAAAATTGTTATTTTTATAATTCTTTTTTAACCATTTTTCGTCAATTGCTAAGTATAGGCTTCCTTTTAGTACGCCAGTCCTGCCAATATTGCTCTTTCTGCATTCGGTTATTTCCCGTAACTTCAGATATGTCATCAGATCATCTCACTGGCTAACGATCAACACCCGTGCTTGCGGCACGCAGTATCTACTCCAAAACCTCCCTTCTCCATCCGACATCAAATATACAGCTCATGTAATCGGTTCAATATCATTTTCTGTGTGTAATGGCGCTCTCCACGCCGGGTAGATTGACATGTCTCAGAATTTCAGTAATTCGTATTCTGTCATGAAGAGTAGCCCGACACGCTCCATATTCTATTAGACGACTTTCAGTTGGTTAATATACTGACGAGAAAGTCTCTATATTCCCGTTCTCTACATAATAACAGGTAAGGCGTCCTTAGTAAGCTTACTGAAGCCAACTCAATCCAAATTGTTGCCATACTTAGTATTTATCTAAATTAAAATATTATTCTACTTACATCCATTAAGCCTGGAGAATATATTATTATTTAATATTCCTGTGCCTTTATGAATTTGAGAGTATCATTAAAATTGTTATATCGATTATTTCATTGAATAGTTTTCCGGAAAACTCTTCTCGCGTAGAAATTGTGATGTTGAACTTTAAACTGATAAGATGACTTCCCTTTCCGCGTGCTAAAACCGCCGCCATTATCCAAAGTTCATTTGCATGTTAGTACACGCTTCTCGAATGTTAACATTATACCGTAACCAGAAGGTATACTCTAATGTTTTATTTTACAAAAACCTTCCTGAATAAACACTTTAAACGACGATGAACCCCCTCAAAATCTGGCTGGTAGAACTGAAGTTATAAGAAAACAGAGAGAAATACAGACGAATAGATGTTGCGATTTTATGTACATTTTAGGTAATATATACATGATGGGCAAGTTTCAAAATCAGTTTATAATAAATATTTCTGAGATAAGCTCATATAAACAAACAAACTAATATACAAAATTGTAAACCTTCCTTCTTTATACAATTAGTGCAGGTTATTATAAAGCACGTTTATGTACAAATTTGGTTAAATGGAAATAGTCAATACTACAACCTCAATTGCTGATTGATTAAAATAACGACCTGTGCTCTGAATTAGTTGCTAGGTAGAATTTATTTATTCTGATTTTCAATTCCTTTAAATTAAGATATATACCTTTATTTAGTATATAACTTTATTGGACGAGTAGGTTCTCAGCACTACAAGATCAAACGCAATCAATAAGATGCAAGAACTCCTCTTATCAATCACTATCATTCATCGAAATCGGTATTCATGGAGTCACTAAATCTAAACGCAACATTAATAAATATTACGCAATACTAATAGTTTGAAACTGTTTCGTTAATCCCCTAACTGAGCTTAATTAAGGGATAATCGTTTTATTCCTCTTAATTAAGCTAAGTGAAGATGTTCAATTTCGCTAATTTTCAACAAAATAAACGGGTAAATTCCAAAAATTAATCTTGAATAAATAACGGTAATGGAAAGGGCCTTTTATTTCAATGACTTGCCCCTTCTGTTACAATATTCGTTTGTTCTGACACGCGGACGTTATATTCCATGGATCTACTTTTAAATATTAAAGTTTATAGTAATAACTAATAGTATTATTACTATGAGAACTGCTTGATTCCATTATCTTTAAACCGTTGTTATATCGACGAAGTGGAGAAAGAGCGAGAGGCATACGTGCTAATAGCTTATAATCCATTAATATTAGTCTCAACAGGCATCGTAACTATGGGGCAAAGACTCCAGCAATAATAATTGGAGGTAGGCACAGTTAATGCCTCCACTCTACTTATATTTAACTTGGTTCTCGCCCGCGACCGTAAGGGTGCCATAAACGGGCCGTTTTGTTTACGATCGTAATTCCGTATGCAAATTTTGTTAATGTTTTTATGACATCACGAAGTGCCGTAACTTCGCATCGTAAAATTAAGTGAGTTGTTTGAGTGCCGCGTTACAATAAGAATGTAATCTTACAATTATAAATGTCGGTGGAGTTGGCTTCGGTTTAAATGTAATTTAAAGTAAATTAGTTATAACGAAATAATCCTGCACTTTTTATTGATAGTCGTTTTGATGAATTGTAATATAAGATTAAGAATTCAGAAAGAGAAAAATTCTTTTGAAATAATTTTACATCGTTTTTGCCACCACTCGATTCTTCATAAAATATGCCTTAGTTTTTATGCGTTTTCTGACCAACACCTTTTGCTGACATTTTTTTCTTGGAACTACTAACATAAAATAGGTAACAAGAGAAAGTGATACAAGTACAAATTATTAGGTACGAAATTGGTATTGCAAATTGAAATGCGTGTCAGTGACTTTTATTAGGTAATCACAGAACAAGTAATACTCTGCTCTTTTACCTACGGCAACGAAATTCGACAATTTTTACAAACAAAGGCTACTCAGTTTAATTTTTGTTAATTTTTTAGATAGGGCAATACAAGGTATATAGCATGCTATGAAAATTTCGTCCGGAAATTTGTTTTTAGCGATGAAAATCTCCTGATTTGTATTAACTCGTAAGAAATATTCCAGGTTTTTTGGTTTAATAATAGTTTAATGCTTATGCCTCAAAATAATTTTTGCAAGATTCAATAGTGATCATATTCAGTAAACTTACCATCCGGACATTTCAGACGTTATCCCATATTTTTTTGTATCCCATAAATTTCTGACAAAATTATATTATGGAGTATTTATGTACGTATAATATTAAGTAAATGTATTATGTGTATGTATTATGTAAATGCATAATATCCTACTAACATAAAAACTGGAAAAATATACATTTCAAAGTAAGTTTTGAACCGTTAATAATACGTAAAATTATTTAATTTTTAAAATATTGGAATGACATAATCCAATTTATTGAAAGTAATTCAAAATATTCATAATTATTTCATGGTTTAGTTTTCTAACACTACTTATTTTATTATTATAATTGATGAGAAAAATAAAGGATAAATAGAAATTTCTAGAAAGAAAATACAGAATCAATGCATTTGTCAAACTTTCTTGTCCTTTTTCTTATGTCGCAAATAGTCTTCAACTGAGAAAAGGGTAAAGAGAAAATGAAAAAAAAAATTTCATTTACCAAGACAAAAAATTATGAAAAAACCCATATTTTTGTTTAAATGTTTCCTTGAATGTTCCTGTTTCAACTTTTTCATTTACATACTGGGTCATTTAAATTGGAATAGTAATTCTAATATAAACACACGAACGTACTTCATTTAGTATATCTTATACATAGCTTAGCTGATGATATAAACAAAGAACAGATGTGCATTTTTTCACTGCAAGCATTATTTAAACCTTAGAAACTTTGTTTATACACACAATACATTGGAAGTTAAAATCTCAAACTAAAAAATAACTATCTTTAAAAAACGTTAGAGACAATCAAAAATATTTATCTTTTGGTACTAAACATAGGAGTGTACAGTACAGAAAAATAAAGAAATAATTCGACGTCCATACAGAAAGTAGCTGATGAATGCCGCGGTCAGGTATAACTCACATCAAGGTTAGTAAGTGATCCTTATTTTTTTATGAATTTCCTATAATTTGATTCTAATATTTGGCTACTTCGTAAATCATCCAGAAACTTGACAATTACGAAACAACTATTGAAGTAAAAATAATAAAAACTAGATACCCCTCGTACCACCAAATTAATTAAATTGTGTAAGAAAAAGAAACAACGTAGACGTTCACGCTACAGGCACTTAAAATAGCTTAATCTATCTCAGAATTGTTTCACTAAGCTAAACATATTTTTTCAACCGAAGGGCATTTCGTCTGATCACACATACCACGAAATCTGAAGAAAAATGAATGCAATAACAATTTTTAATTAAAAATTGAAAAACAGACAATTTTTTCCGTCTGTTAAACAAAAAATAGATAATATCTAAAAAGTTACTCCATTTGAAAGCGACGGATTCACACCGAGTTAAAAAAATTTTGACTACATCGTCAAAATCGTAGAAATGTATAATTGGTAATATCTCGGTACATTTAGTGTGTTTTTTAAATGATTCCGAAATGAAAGGCAACTGTTTAAATCTTAACAAATGTTGATCACATAGAAGTCCACGGGAAATATTTTTAATCATTTAAAGGAAAAAATGCATGCGACAGTATATTCTGGTTATGTATTTACTTATTTTAAAATATAGCTTATTATTCAAATTCTTTGTGTTTTAAATCCGATATGTTATAGCTGCGAATCATAATCTATAAAAAATGGGTTGCTAACATGCAGAATTGAATTGAAGGCAATATATTTATATTGCCCTCAATTCAATTCTTCAACCAAGTACTTAATAAAATTATTGGTATCCAGGTGCCAAAGAGACAGAAACTACAGAATGGGTCCGATAGCCGATGCACAACTTGCAAGTAAACACTGCGCTATAAAATTATTTTTACAATGCAGTATCTACCAATTATAGTATATTTTTCAAAAGAGCTCTCTGTATAAAGCAAAAGCTATTCTCATTTCATTTTTGTTAAATAATAACGTTATTAGAGACCGTAAATTGCCGTTATTTAATTTACATTCTTACTAAATTTGTCTTGATAATTTTGATACTTTTAGGTGCCTTGAAATTCTAATCAACATTACAAATATTCTGTTTGAGAAAACACTAAGATTAGATTCAACTACAATAGTTTGTAAGTCTCGAGTAATATAATGAGTTCTTTTTTACATTTAACATAGTCCTAAAAGTTATCACTACAAATATAAAACAAACTAATGAATGCATACGACCTGCAAACGACGCTAGAATTTTTTAAATTCATATCGTGTAAAATTCTTTAAAAAAAGTTATTTAATAAATTTAGCTATTATTCACACAATAAAAATTACTATCAATCTGAATTAGTTGCAAACTTAGTTTATTCTGAAGACCAAAACTGGGAAGACACGAATTATTAATTTGAGACCATGTTTAATAACACCAAATACAATAATCTCAAGTTTTGGTTTAGCCGAATAATAGATTAATTAAAAGTTAACGAATTTCATAATAAACTTTATTTGAAGTAGGAAATCCTCGAAAGTTTTCAAGAATTCTTTGATCGTTAGATAGCTCTATAAATATTTTTATACCTTGAAATATCGGACACGACTCGGAGACTACGTGCCTGTCCCTGAGAAAACACTGGCTTTTGGGAGGTATACATACCAACTTTTCTAAGCGTCCTTGTGCTCTAGCTATCTGTTCTGTCCTTGGCTCTTTTATATTGTCCTTACAAATGCAAGTGTGACTAGAATTTTAAATCTTTCCATTTTTAATGGAAGAACATAGTGTAACTGAATATGTTGTATTTTCAAGATAAGAACACTTTTGCCTGGGATTTTACCAGTTAAAACCTTGCAATCTAGTAGATTGATTTTTATTATCTGATCTTTTAGCATTGTATAGATTTACTCATGAGTCTGATAATGGCGAACGTTTTCAATTTAAGCTCGTGCTTTAGCAATTCCTTTAACTGATTACCACTGATAAACTCGGTAAGTAAAGTTATGTTCAAATTAACATCATCTGATAAAATTATGTCTTTTGAATTTGAATTTCGGTATTAAAGTTCAAATAAGGTCAAATTAATTTAAAAAAAAAATAGTTTTTAGGGTCAACAGCTTTCTTATGAGTCTGAAGAAATAGCATAATATGAAGTTTATATTGAATGACAATATATGGATTTTACACACACACAAACATATATATGTATATACATATATATATATATATATATATATATATATATATATATATATATATATATATATACACATATAAATATATATATACATATATATATATATATATATTTGTATATATATATATATATATATATATATATGCTCATACCTACATATGTATAAACAATTATTTAATTAATTTATGCATTTATTAAAAAAATATCTAGTTTAACTTACAGGTTGTCCCAAAGCATTGAATTTGCAAGCATTAAAGTTATTTACAGTACACATAACAACAAAACTAAATAATTATAATATCAACAGTGAAGTACCAAGCGATTTCGTAAAAGAATTCCACAGCGATCAATGAAATAGAGAAAATATGAAGATTGAACGCTTTTCCTAACATTGCGTTGATCATCAACGTAAGTTCGTGAAAAACAGGTGAGCGCTGCAGCATTTTCGTGCACCTATAGGCGGATGAAATAAAAACATGACGCCGTCTTCTCGGGTAACAGCCATTAAAAGCATTATCAAATCCAAGATCGAAGAGTTACGAGTATAATTATTTGTTAATTTAAAATAAATTAATGAACATAAGCAATTCTCGTCGGAGTTGAAAATAATTACATCCCGCCATGTCCATTGTAAAATCTAAAGAAAATAAATAAGGATTGAAATAGTATATTTTTTATAGAAAAACCTATTACACTTATTTAATATTTTCTCCACTATAGGTATATAAATTATATTTAAATCGGAGACCAGATGACTGCATTGGTTTCAAGGATGCTACGAACTAGAGAGTAGAACCAAGCTATGATAAACTCATTATCATGGAAATGGTGATAACGTGACGTAAAAAATCTTAGCATCTTATAGACCTTCTGACAAACTTGAATAATATTATTTTTAAATGTTTGTTATCCATAATTACACCGAAATCCCGTATGGATGATACCCTTTCGAGCGCATTTAACTCGTACACGTAAGCCAGAATACATTACCATTGCGCACTTGCTCACATTCGAATATAGCTTATAGGATCTGGGATCGGTTTAGTTGAGCACAAAATTTCCTAAGTATTACAAATATTGAGTTTTTATATCTAATTTTAAGGAATTTCTATCTGCAACATATATTATCACAAATATCAGGCTGGCCAAGCTTAGTCGGATCTACTGTAAACTTTTATTTACTAGTGATGAAAAATGATAACAGATGATGGAATAAAACTCTGCAATGCAACGTTTTCATTATAAATGAAAAAATCATAAAATAATAGTAAATAATTTTCTAGTTTTCATTTATATTAGATAACTTTATTAATATTAACCTATGACCCTTTCCGAGACTATATTGCGAGTCGACTTTTATTTCTCTGTTTCAAGAATACTTTTATTGTATTCGGCCTCTTTACTCCATAATATGTCACATAGTGCATAGCGTTCATAAAAATGAAGTTATTTTATTTTGCGCCAAAATACTCGAAATTTTGGTGCTGCGCTTTGTAAACCGTAATGGCAAGTGTAGGATTTACTGGAAATTATACCGTTGCATGGAACATCTAATAAACTTTCTGATATTCAAATTATATAATAGATTATATTTGACTTCGTGTAGTGGCAGTCTAAAAATTGTTGCTAACAATAAAACGCATATATATATATATATATATATATATATATATATATATATATATATATATATATATATATATATATGTATATATATATATATATATATTTATATATATATATATTATATATATATATATATATATATATATATATATATATATATATATATATGTATGTATATATACACACGCATATGGCACAAGACGCAGTGAAAATGATGTAGATATACATTTTCCTGATAATTTTTATCTATTTATTTACTGCAGTTAATAAACTTCAATTTCGTTTTCTGATAAATTTATTAAATTAAATAAATTTTCTATTATATCTGAACAAGTCGCATATCTAGAATCAAAAAATGAAATTAATTTTAGCATTTGTACATTTTGATAGCACAGTCATTACATCGTAACAACCCCTGATGTAATGTTATATAAATAACATTTAACTACTTCCTTTCCAGCCCACGACGCCACCCCTCACGTGAACCGGAGCGTGCGAGCGATTCTTTTATGGCGCCCCCGAGTGCCGATTGCACTATGAACACATTTCTACCGTCACGCAATCTTAGTGCGGACAAGCGTCTATAGTTCAACTGCAGAAAAAAAACACTTAAATACCGGTTCAATACTTTTAACAAAACCTTAATCTTTCGCTCGTCTATCGTAGACTCAAATGCTAAAGCATTCATAGTATGAGTGTTACTATTAATTTTCAAATTTCCATTGTAAATTAATCTATAAAAATGTTAAATAAATTATTTTTTTACCCATCTTTTGTAATAGTCTAGAAATTACGATTACAAAAAGTGCGGAATTTAAATATTTTATAAAAATTATTAAAAAACTAATTAAGTGAATATTATCCTTTACATCAAATCAAATAGAGAAATATACATTCTCTGACTTCAATAAAAGTCATCACTAGAATAAAAACTTTTTATTCATTCCTAAATTTTATAAAAAAATATTTCTAAACTTTTGTTTCATTTTTGTCATGCTAATAAATTTGTTACACTAGAGAGTTGTTATGTCAAATTATTCCTCCTTCTAACATCAAGTCTTTCTGTTCAATAATATAATCATGTACCGAACCACAAACGACATCATGATAAAGCTTCGATACCTTTCTATGAACTTAGTGTTACATTTTAGTGATAATATGTTTAAACATAATTTCCTTCTACTAATATATTTTTCAACGTATTTATACTATCTGTAAACTGTTTCTAAGTCTAAAGCAATTACTCATAAATTTCATTAAATTTATAAACAAAAGGAAGGTCTAATGATCAAGTAGAGTTTTTAAACTATACATGTCCTTCCTACGCCGTGCGCATGCGAATATTTATCCACCCCACTTCATCTACAATGCGTACGAGTAATTTCGTCGTTAATGGTAGACTGCACGTCGCGTTCAAATGCATCAAATGCATTCGGGGAAATGATGGGCCAGGGGAAAGAATATAGTGTGAACGGGAAATACTGGATCAATTATGTCAGTTAATATAATAACCTATTGAATAGGGTCGTTATTAAGGACATAATTTGAAGACAATTTTGTATTTACTGATATTAACATCTCCAATATTGCGAATATTTTATAAAGAAAGACACGAATATATCACTTTTAGGTAAAGAAATAAAGTGCACGTTTGTTAGTGTTTTAAATTACTTTCAAGTTCCTAGTACTTGAAAAACTCCATATCTTATTAGTCAGTCGAAACTTAACGATCGGATCTGAGACTTAGATTTACCTAAAGAGAAATCTAAAGTATTAAGTTCAAGATTGAAGCAATGGAATGTCCTTCAGTCCGATATTAATGTAACTGCTTACGGCAAGCGTCATAATTCATATGTAGATTTTTATTTAACGAATGGAGATTTAATCCATTATTCTGATGTTGACGACCTAATGACTAAGATGGATCATCAACACACACCAAATGATTGGCGACTTTTTATTGATCGTCTAAGACTAGTATTAAAGTTATTTTACTCTATCGATCAATATTTCGAATATTTGAGAAAGTAAAACGCGAACATGTCACTTCTGAAAGAAGAAATAGAATTAATTTTAAGATGTTTTAAATGGATTAAAATTAAATTATACCCCAGAGGTTTACAGACCCAGCCAGCTGTGATTAAAATACAACCTTTGCTGCAGATCATTAAATTAATGACTTTCCGATGACAAAACAAATTGAATTAAATTACCTGAATTAAATTATTGCGCAGAAACGGTAAAGTAAGTCTAATTAACTAACATTTCTGATTAGAATAAGTGCAATTACTATATTTGGATATCGTTCAGCGCACGATGCATTCCTCACAATATTATTTCACCACCTAACTTAACCTCTGAATGTAACCGTTGACCTTTCAGCCCTAGGAGTTGTTAGACGACATTAAATCCACGCGGTTATTACACAACCCTCACATTTAGTCTTCCTCCCCACATGCGAAGGTATTGCTAAAGAAATATCACCTCTGCAGTTAAGTAACGCACGCCCGCCGGTCAGTATTCACAGAGTGCAGGGGTTAAATTATACGAATATTATATACAACTAAACCCAAATACATATAAATAAACACTTGAAATTCAAAGGTTTGTTATAGCTGTTTGTTTTGTTTTCACAATATGATAAAATTTTGTTAATATTAAATACAAAAAAATATTTCATTATTAGCATGATCGATAAAATAGTTTAAATTTTGTATGGTGTTCACATCTTATTCACTAATCCATATTTGTTTTAATTAGCGTAGCTCCTGGAGATGAAAGTTACCTATTTACGTTCCGTAGCAAAGTATTTGGAATTAGAAGCTATGATGGACAAAAATATAGACTAAAGTCCGAAGTAAAATGCAGATTTCTGTGTATTATATGGACACAGTATAAGTTGATATTTTTAATGTATATTTTAATATTTCTCGTATATATTTTTTATATTTTTTACATATTGAGATATATGAGTAGACTTTTTTTAATATAAAAATTGACTGCGTGAATGATGTGAACAATAAACAAATAAGTTTAAAAAAGTAAGCGTAAAATTGCACTTTTAACAAAAAATTAACCTTTCTTATTGACAAATAGCATTTTCGTATATTACTCTTAATACTAGATACCTTCCTTCATTTGAAGTCGCCATGATTAGAGTACTCGAAAGGATTTTAAAATTACTGCAGTAATAACATGACGGGTTGCGGAGTTTCGTTAATATCTTTGTTGGACTAATTAATAAGAATATGAACAAGTTTAATTTAAAGGACTTATTCAATTAAACTACATTTGCTTCTAGTCATCAAAATATTCACTAATCACTCTTTTTAAATCATTTAAATGAGAAAAAATAGTTCATATTTTTATTTCTTTTTCCCCTCGAGACTCTATACGTAGATGTAATAAAGATAAATATATTTAATTGCATTATTATAATGTATCAAATGTTCAAAATATTCTTTGTCAGTAATATATCACGCAAAGGTACTCACGCATGTTACGCATCGTCATACGTGTCATATTTGGCTTATATTAGTACGTTGCAACAAATATTATTTGCATTGTATAGATGCCAGAAAATTGCTTTGTAAGATTTTTTTGAGGGGTAGACTTTCTTTTTTTTTATATTTCATGTACATAATTTAATATGAGAACAAGTTATATAATGATAAAAATATATTTAAAACTTTTTACGTTATTTATTGCATTTACCTTTTATCATATACAATTTGAGAATACAACAGTGAAATCACCACGAGATACATTTTACAACTTTTATAACTTAATTCAAGTATTTGCATCTTTTGTTTTCAATTAATTATTTGATTCCAGATTATTTCGATTTCTGACCTAGCGTATAAGATGGAGCGTTAATTTAGAAATAAATAATTAATCGTGAATGTCATGTCTTAAGAATCTAATCTATTTGAATTATTCAAATGTTCTGAATACATAAAAACTATTAAGAATAAGTGGTTAGGTAATATAATGCAATTAAATAAGACTTTCATGTTTTCTAAAAATTTATTAGTCTTTTAAATAATTCGGATTTGTAACTGAAAATAAATTTTTATGTCGCAAATAATTTTTTTTTCTTTAATATTTTTGGGTAAACAATATTATTTTCTATTTTCAGACAACGTAAGAAAAAGGAGCATGATATTCAACTAAAAATACAAATAGTTATTTTTTTAATACTATTTTAATTTACTTAACCTCCAGTGACAAGAAAAATTGGGAATGTTAAAAGAAAATTATTTTCGTTATAATTTGAAGCGGTTAAATTTTTTTTACCGATTTATATCTTTTTTCCCTGTTTTTCAACTTTTGGACAGCATGTTTATTTAATATCTACCTACTCCGTATTTTATTTTTGAAATCACAAGTTACACAATATTAAACACATTCTCAAAATCATGTACAATATTACGAATTTTATCCTTTATTAACGTAGTATTTTTTTATAATACACATACAAACAAACAAGTAGAAAGAAGGACATACATTTCAAAACAGTCGAATCCTTCAAAGTAATTTATTTGTAAGTCCACTATACCCATTTTTTTGATAATATTTTATGAGATTTTCACCTTTACTGTTATATATATATATATATGTATAAATATCAGATGGGACAATACAGCATACAACACACCTTAGTGCTTAAACTTAGGGACACTCAAATACGAGATGCTTCATTATAGCGCAGTATTCGATATATCGAAAGGGAATTGTCGATATCAACTTACCGTATGAAATTATATATTTTTAACTGAGAAATGGGAGTATGGGTTTATTTCATTTCCTCAGCACTTTTATTTGCAAGCTCGTTTAATATCTAATATTGTTTTTTTATTATCTTATAAAAATCACAATTTTTATCATAGAAGTTAAAATTTTTTTAACTAACAGAACATGCACTACCTGGTAAATAGCCATTAGATATTTTAACATCCGAGACTGTGATAAATTTTGATAATGATACGTAGATATATCGAATTTAAAAATATCGATATTAATATAAAATACGTATTGTTCTTTGATATATCGATAGTTTCGATGTGTCTCGATATACAGGGTTCATTACCAAATTTCATTGTTTTGGAAACATATTGTAAAAATTTTATTAAAAGTCTAGAAATTCTTAAAAACTTTTTATATAACCACAAAACCGTCGCAATTTTAATTTCTGTATCTTAGGTATTGTAATTCCAGCCAGCAATGCTAAGAATTTCACGGAGTTATTGTATATTCTCATTATAGTTGTAACTTATATGTATCTCAACTAGAAGAATCATAGAAGGAGATTAAGGTAGCAAATTGCTTTTTACGCCCAGGTGCACATCTAAATGTAGAAAAACAGTTTACTATCATTCCCACCCAAAAAATTCTGGTAAGGTCGTTAGGTGACTAAGCTAAATGTTTGCAATTTTCGTTGATCTTGAATTATATTCAAATAATTTCCGTTGATCTTAAATTATATTCATTATATAATAAACTAACTTTTCTTGTGAACAATCTTCAAAATTATAAAGGAAGTATGCATTGTTTAATCTCTATATCGTGTTTTAACAACAACCCAGCGCAATTGTTCTCTTTCATTTCCACTACGTTGAAGACATAAAACTTTTATTATTCGGCCTGACTTCTTGACTATACAATTCGCTGAAAGTGTTTCCTTATGATACAAGGGAAGTGAATAAAACTAAGGCAAATAATTTTCTGAAACAATACAGCCTCGAATTGCAGGATTACAAAATACATCATATATACATTCATATATACCTGTATACCATATGTACAATTTACATCATATATGTATGCACCTATCCTGTATACCATATGTACAGTTACATTACTTCCAATAACTTGGAAGTTCAAAACTTCATAATATTGCACATAGACAATTAGCAATAGACATTCGTTCGATAACTCATTTAGCTTAAACAAACGGAAATAGTTTCGTGTTCCATGATTTATAGCTTGGTTAAGTTCGCCGCTCTGCGTTCAAATTCCGCGATAAAGAAACACATTTTCAAATAAGAAATTGTTCAATATGTAATAATTCATAATGTAATATTGTAATAGGTAAACTTGTGCTCGGATCGCACTGAATACAGATGTATTTTGGAAAGCATAAGATGGATAGCTAAAACTCACAGAGAAAATACGAAGTTTTGATAAGCAAAGCGTTCAATTAAATGCTTGTAATTGTAACTTATTATAGTAACTCTATGAATTTTTACCCCATTGTACGGAAACAAAGGGATATTAAGTTTTCATGCGTATCTATGATTCTTTATTTTCTCTTAAAATCTCAGCGGTTCAACAAATTTTAATACATAAGGTATCTTTGAATTTATATTTAATATGTAGATACGATAAGTTGGAAAAAATCATTTGTAATTATTAAAAAGAAAGCGAAATCGGCTAAAATACTGTACATGTTTTCAAAATATCGCTTTTTCCTTAGTTTAATAGTTTCTAGTAAATTATACAAAAAACAATCAGAATTTTCTTCCCCGAAACTGATTTAACCTATATTCTCAAAGCGTGCTAAATTGTGGGCATTGAATAATTTCAAAACATGTCATAGTTCGTTTTTCGGGAGAAAAAATAAAGTTTTTTTCTAATACAAAATTTAAGCAAATTGTGCCCGTTTGTACAGCGGGGACAAGTTGTGGCGGCTAATTATATTTAATGATTTAAGAGCCCACAAATTCAAATGGTTGGTAAGCCTGACAATAAAATAAAACTTTAATTTCTATAATTCATGAGTAATCCGTGCATTTTTATAATGTTCCGAAATCGGTGTTTTTATTTCCAGTTGAAAAATATTTTAAAAATTATTTTAATCCTCATTTGTAGGGTTCTGTAGCCAAATAGCAAAAAAGGGACACCTATACGTTCGTCCTGTCCGTTTATCTGTCAGTATGTCATATCTATTTTATTCCGAGACTATTGGCACTACAAAGATTAAATTTGAAGGGTAGGTGTCTTCTGGGAAGAGTTATATAAAGAAAAAAATAGAACAATGAAAGAAAATAATATTAGAAGTGGCGCTCCACGTATTGCTAAAGACGCTCCACTAAAGGATGACAACAAATTAAGATGTACATGGGTATTTGGGTATCAGCTAGGTCTTAAAACTGATATATAGGTTTGAAAATAACTTTTTTATTTAAGTCAATAGTTGAAAATATATGCGCTTCTAAATTATTAAAAAGTTTCTCGCCCCCTCCAACTATTATGTGTAAAATTCTGAAAAAAGTAAGGTACTTAAAGTAAACTTAGAGTAAACTTTTAAAAGAGATTTAGTTTGCACAAGATATGTTGTTTAGTTTTTGAGATTTGGGATATTTTCGGAATTGACTAGAGCAATAACACAATTAACTGAAACTACGTGTAGTATTATTTATACATTCTTTAAGTTCTTTACAACGACCTAGGTCTCGTTGTATTACAACATCTTCAGGTGGGCTATTAGCAAAGATTAACTCTTAAGAACATCCAAGAGCATTTATATCTTTCATATAAATCATATAAAAATACTACATCACGTAGTTTCAGTTAATTGTGAATAAAGCATTTCCACAAAATTAACGCCAAATATATTCAATATCAGAGCAATAACTTTATTTTTCAAGATGTCTTTGAAAAATGCAAACTTATTAGTTTAATATTGCTTGGTGCTACGGAGCCCGGTGACTCGCACTTGACCGGTTTTGTTTCTTATAGTGAAATTAGAAAATATATATCTATGGCTAATATCTTGATTTGCTTACGGAGCAATCTTACTTTTAAATCAATATCGCAGTAGATTGTAGACCAACCAAAAAAAAACCATAATCTCATTCCAAAAGATGTCAAGGGCAGCAAGGTCCGTAGCAAAAGGGAACATCATAGAATATTGGAGCACAACTAAAGAACACAAAATGTGACACTAAAAGGATAACAACCCAAGTAGGAGAATAGCTAAAATTATTTCATATGTTATTTTGTGACTTGAACAATATTTCTCAAGTAATATTATTCTAAAGGGAATATTTTTATTTTCAAAAAGATTCTCCCGGAATTAGCTCTTAACATTTAAAATACTAAAAAATAAAAATTACACAATTAAATAAAAAATACTAATTTATTTGGGGTGAAAATATTTTGAATGTAATAATATTTTGAGTAGATAATTTCACTCATCTTACAGTGAAATAATGCTGATAAAATGACTCGGATTTGTCAAGAAAAGAAAAATAATCGTCCTTTAAAGTAATTATGTTTTAGGGTTTAATATTTACATTTTTCTCATTCGACTTCTAACGAATTCCAAATAATAACATAAATAATCGATCAATGATATTTATATGTTATTTATATCGTTATTCCCAACTGAATACTCACTTATTTTTTTAAATGAATTACGTCGTATTTAATTTAAAAAAGCTTTAAAGGAAAGATTCAATTCAAATCGCGAATATCAATATACTGCATATCTAGCTCACTATGAGACAACGGAAACCTGTATAAATATCAGTAGTTAAATTAATCGTAATTATGTTTAGTACTTGCGTACATGGATACATATATTCGTACATGCCTATGTAGACATATATTGCCTATAAACCAAAAAAAAATGTATTTCAAAGTTGATAATTAATATAGATATTATTATATTATATGTAGAGTTATTGAAGGTACGTTCATTAGTTAGTAAATATTTTGACGTCATTATCACGTACAACTCTAACTTCATGTCTAAGTTTACTCTTCACCTACTTCATAATATTACTTAGCCTACAATATTTTCAGAGAATCAATAAACAAATCTATGAAGATTTCATTAAAACCGGTCCAGTGGTCTTGAAGAATAAACAGAAAAAACATACCGACGAACATGCGTGTAAACTGTTTACGGATACCGCCGGTACGTCATATACATGACTGGAATGTTTACCTGTGAAGATGCAAAAAGCTTTTATCGTGATCAAAAAACTTCTGTACAGCTATTTTCTCTTGGCTGTCCTCACTAAGTGCCGTCGTTGCGGCAACAACTGACAGTTGCGTTATTTACACAGTCTGAGCAGCAGATGTACTGTGAACGGGTGGTTTTACCACATATTTACAATGTATCTCAATTGCTGTGCATCTCTAATTGTGTACCGTAGTTACACGCGTGACAAGACAGTTCATGTCAAAATTATATATTCCAAAAACATATTCTCTAACTCATTCAAATCCAGCCAAATTTACAAACCACCGATACTCAAGTAACTATCAAGAGTATTATGTACATAACTTGTTTTTCATTAATTTTAACATATACACACACGCACACGCGCACGCACACCCGCACGCGCCCGAGCCCGAGACCCGTGCGAGACCCTCCCGTGCTCGCGCCTTCGCCTACACCCGCGCCCGCGCTCGCACCCTCGCCGGCGCCCGCGCCCGCGCTCCCGCCCTCGCCTGCGCCCGCACCCGCGCCCGCGTCCCCTCCCGCTCCCGCGCCCTCGCCCGCTCTCGCGTTCGCAACCGGAATCACGCGCGCTTGTGTGCGCCCGCCCATGCACCATCGCACTCACGCACCCACGCACACAAAAACGCACACATACATACATACACACACACACCCACACACACCGACGCACATCCATACACAAAAAATATAGATTCTGACTTGAAGTAACAGGTAATTTTCATTTCATTGGAATTGGTTCACCCAGATAGAAGATGTGTGAATTTAATATTTAAAGAAAATAATTTACATTATATAGTTTCTACCGCAATTGCGCAGTGATTTTTTTCACCCAGATGTATTTTGGCGAAATGGGCATGGCTGAAGGTGAAGTGTAGGGAAGGGTAGGTGCTTATGTAAACAGCCTGAATGCAGGCAGAGTTGCATGAAGGCAGACAACGTTTTCCGATGTCCTATGCTTTATGTATTCCTTATAAGTTTATTTTTTTCCTTGTAAATTGTATATATATATATATATATATATATATATATATATATATATATATATATATATATATAATAAAACTATAGAATTGGCTTGAAGATACTAACGAAAAAATGGTTTCAGGGAACGTAAAAAAAAATAATTGAATACACAAATATTGTTTTTGGAATGTGTGTTAATTTTTTGTCAATTGTTATTTGTTCACCTATAACAGGAGTTAAGAAGATTTTGATGAAGTTTTTACTTATCGCACTTGACCATTAAAAAGAAAAATATGACAATTAGACGTTTCAATACAAAGTTTACTTACTTAAAAAAACTTTATTTTATAATTATTGTAATATATGATATTACATGTACTAATCTTAACGTTAACTTAATGATATTATCTAAAGGTCCACGCGTGAAAGAAGTCACGGGCATAGCTAATTGTTAATAAATATTTAAGGCATATTTAAACCTGAAAGGTCATGAAAATGTATACGCACTTTAATTTTTAAATCACACGAAAAGAAAATATATTTAAACGAATTCATTGTTACGGAAATCAATTTAAAATCTCTAAAATAAAATCTATCAGTTTATCTGTAATGCGATTCCATGTCCGGGAGATAATGTGCGACAAAGTAATTTGATTCTGACACACGTAAATTGTAGGTCAGCTATTACTGTCTTAAGTTTATACATATTGTGACTAAAAATGTAATTAAATATTGCATATAAATACAAAAAGTTATTCAAACGTCAGTCAAATCAAAATATTAAAAACAAATCCCTAGGTTACCCAAATACACTAGACTCGAACAATCACAAAGAAAGCGAACTACATATGTAGATTACAATAATATAATGAGTGGACCCGGGACCTCAGAAGTGGGTTCCGATGAAGCCGCGTGAATACAGTGTTAGACGAGATTACTGGTGACCTCATGGCCTCTGTTGATGACACTCAAGTGCCCGGAGGCCGCCAGTGACCTTAACTTTATCTCCATAAGAGCTTTTACCATATAAGAGTGTTATCTCCACAGATATAATAAGTTAGAAAGCAGACAAATTTTAACAATGGCCTGTGTTTGTGTTATTTAGCAATTAATTAGTTAATAATCGCTGGAATTAATTTTTGTAATATTTATGCTTAACACTAATGAAACCTTTTAATTTGGCGCGATTAATAATAACTAAATAATAAATAATAAATATTACCCAACTCAAATAAAAGACGTAAAATTCCGAAAATCACTTCGTCGAAAATTCCTTTGCACCGAAGAAAAAATAGGATGTAGACATATGTATATTACTGATGATTACCTCTTTATAAAAAAATCTTTGACGCTTTTCCATGGTACGCAACACGATACGTGTATAATAATAATAATTATATACACAACAGCTTAGACTAAAGCGTCTACCGGCGCGGCACCGCGCGGCGAGCGACAAAAGCCAGCGCGCGGCCGCGTCCGGCCCGCGCGCCTCGTAAATCATAAACAAACCGCCTCGTTTTTCAATTGCAAGTGACAACGGCGCGCGGCTTACGGGGATTTGCGCGGAGAACTATGTTTTATTCTCCATTATATTCAGCGACAGATATTGTGTACGAGTGCTACATTATATATGTAGGGAAGGCAGCGCAGCGCGGGAGCATATTGAATATGTTGTCGCGTTAGATGCGAACTTGGATTGCCGTCAGTTAATATATCGCACGAAACAGTTTTCGTTGTAAATTCCTTTTAAAAAAAATTTGCATATTATTTTCTCGCAATAAAATTAAAAAAACGGAAATTTGGGAACATTTTAATTATATACCAGCCAGTATTTGTGATCAGGGAAACTTGTATGACTTCAATACAAGTGGAGAACAACGAAAAGGTAATATAATTACCAGCATATCTTGTAGAATAAATCTTGAATTATCAGAAGCATTACCATAGTAAATAAAATAAATTGTTGAAATTGTAAATCGTTCTTTGTTTTCTATTTGTTAATACATAGGAATAAATAGAAATTTAAGAATTTAAAGGGGTAAAGGATAAAGGGTGTTAAGGATAAAGGGTAAAACCAGTATATTTCTTTCTAGAGCAAAGTGCAATCTCGGTTAATATTTATGTTCGATTGTAAAAAAGTCATAAGCGGAGATGCTCACTATTACGTATACCGGGAATTGAAAGCTTACGAAATTGAACGCTAACTGAATTGAAAGCTTACCAAATTATGTACACCGGGAATTGAAAGCTTACGAAAATTTTAGAAAACGGAAAGATGAATAAAATATTTGCTTGGAAAATGATAGCACGTGAATTTAAAATAAAAGTACTTTTAGACAAGCATCGTGAATTTCGCCCTGACGCCTCTACATCTAAATTAACTCGACTCGCACTTTTTCTCTATATAATCTTTGATATATCTGAGTTCCAAAGAAATATTGTATTCTTATAAAGCCGTACCCGTATTACTGTGAGATACAGTGTTAAATACTTTAATGCAGTCAGTGAAAGCTAGATATATAATTTATCTAAATTCTTTATATTTTTCCACAACTAGATCTAGAACATGAATTCGGTGTACTGCTGAAAAGTATGTCAAAACCTTACTCTACTAGGTAATTTTTTTAATTAAAATAAAAAAAAGATATGTTAAATGTATTCAGATATGTAAAATTTTAAAATTTATTTGTATGTATTTCAGATAGTATATATATCAGATATTTAAAATTTATTTAATTTTTTTTATAAATTTTAAGTCGATATTCAAGACACGGAGCCCATCATTTATAAATATTTGGTTGTAGACTGATAGAAGCATAATTTTAAGCGTTGGTTATATTTCCTTTTTGAAGTAAAAACTTCTTTTAACTGACTTTGTCGAAATTTGGTGATGAGAAAAGTGTTTAGATTTCGCTTCGAATATACCCGGCTGTAGGTTGAGTATGGCCAAACGGTTCGAATTCGGGTATACTCGGCGTTAGGCAGAGTGCGACCGAACGTAAGGAATATAAAGCGTCCGAGTTAGTGAGTAAATTTTTATTTAGTTGCTCTGCGCACTGAGTCATTAGCGTGACGGTAAAGCACAGGCTTGCATACGGAACGCGTCGGAAGTCTAAGCTTCTCGATGCTTATGTTTTTTGTTCTTTCATTTTGGTCGTTTCATTGTTTATAAAAATATTCAAATAAAATTCCCTCTCTCCCGCGTTAATTTTCTCTCTAGATCAAGGTATTATTTATTATACCGTGTATGTTGTATGACTATGTTTTTATGCAATTGATATATTATATTAATTATTATATTATTTTGCATGAAAATTGGTAAATTATAAACAGTTGAATATGTACTGAATTGTTTTGATTTACTCGCGTGTCTCCCTGTATGTACAGATAGTACATTACTACTATTAATAGTAAATATTTTGATTTTTAATTTTTGATATGAAAATTTCCAACTTACGCAGTACATTGGTTAACAAAGTTTTCACTTTTACAGCACACCAATTTTTTCATTTATCAGAATAACGTCAGATTTTTCCATTTAGGATTTTGTCGAACAAAGTTCATATCTTGGAAACTACTCATGTATTCGCCTCTCCCTTTGCCAAAAACCTTCTAGCCTACCAACAAACTTTTAGCAACATATATAAACAGACTTCCAGCATTCACTGTAGCTGAAACATGGAGGTATCAAATAGTCATGACGCCCTTCAGTTCAAAGTGTCCTGTAATGCGGATAGGAACTTGATGATACACTACCGTACACCAAATTATAAGGAAATTGTCGTTGTTGTAAAAAGAAATTAAATAATTCGACCATGAATGACACCTAAATAACACCAAAATTTATTTTACCAATTGATTGCTATTGTCCCTACGGCAAACAACTATTTAGCCGAAAATACTCGTAATTAGAAATAAATATTAAGGTGCCATTACTGTTATTACGGTTCTGTGAAAAAAATTCATTTGAAACTAGAGCTCTATAGTTTTTTTTCAGTATTTGTTACTCTTGCAGGGATCACAGGTAAGGTGCAAAACCTGTCTTCGAGTATCGCAAAAACTGTTAAAATTTTGCGCAATACGGAATTGTGTTATTGATCACCTAAAACTTTTATAACTTTTAAATAATTTATCAATTTTAAAAATTACTTCAGTTCCAGTTTTTTTTATATCATATATCAACTTTATCTGTCTACTATCTGTTTACTGACTAGTATATTACTAAACATTGAAATTTCAGACGAAATGTGACGAACATGCCTAAAATATATAGTTTTGCCATCACCTGTAACAAGTATTATTGTAATTTGGGTAATATCAAACTGACTAGAATCCAATCAGATCATACGTTGTAATGAAAAGCAAATTCATTACAAATCTTCAAATTTGAGCCAACATAGGAAAAGACAGATCGACAGTTTAAAACATTTTAAGAAGATATTTATTACAGTTTATTTATTTATTGCATTAACTCATTTAATTCAGATTACCAATGTAAGTAATAATAGAACAAACAACCGTTTTTACGTAGATTAAACGTGTGGTGCACGATAAAACCATATCGACATCATCAATACACACATCATCAATATTATTTTAGCAAATTCAGAGGAGCATGACTGCTTTATCTAGAAAGGATAGATCTATAGACGACAACAATATTAATATTTTGGTTCCATTTTGTTAGCCTAAAATAATAATTTGAATGAAATAAAAAAATTTAATTTTTCCTTATTTATAAGAATGTTATCAAATTCTAATATTTCCTTAAAAATAATTAATATACGGGAAATACGGTATTTTGCTACACTGATGGATCAGATCACTACGAAGACACGGTGAATATTTTATGTTCACAGACTCGATAGACAAATAAGTATATACCTGGGACAAAAAGAATATGTGAGATAGTTATGCGAAATATAATGTTTTCCATGTAATAGTTTAACAATGAAAACGACTAGTTATGTTACTTCGAAACTCCCGGAAATAAAAGCTTAACATACCGTAGACAATGGAATCGGGAGAATAAATGTCTTCTATATAAATTTTAAAAACTTTCAAATAAATGATTGAACACTTTCAAGCATAAGACATTTAATTTCTTAAGGACATTATAGTTCAAGGTAACTCCATCTTATTGTAAAGTAAAGAGTTAGACAGTGGAAAAATAAATGACATCATAATAAGATCGCTACGCAGAACAAATTCAACCATAATTTAGTAAATATTCAAATCACTCAGACGATTTTAAAATCATGTATACCGCATATCTACCGCATGAGTGCACCCCATTTATCAAATAAATTTGAACGATTTTCGTATTATTCTTCTAGCCCGTTTCTTTACTTTAACTAACTTTGGTTCTAGTAATAGTCATATATTATCTTAATAGCTTAAGATAAGGCGATAGGTTACATTCCACTTGACTTTATGCGTTATGCATTCAATTTTGTTAAATTTTACAGTTTTTGTAAACATTTTAGTGCCTTCAAATTGATATAACTAAATTCGTGTTCATCAGAAAATTTACGTTCATTGATTGATTTCGCTTAAATTTAAATCCATAACAATATATTGTAGTGTCCACGATTACTATGAAAACTTAATCCAAAAAAATATTTGTTCATTGTAGAATATGTTATGTATGAGAATTTGGAGCCATCAGACAGAACTGCTAACGGTGATGCCAATTTATTTCAATTCCTAACAACATTTCTACTAAAACTCCTTGTTCTTGTTTTTCAGACAAATTATTTATGCAGTCCTGTTTTTAATTACTGTAATTTTTTTTTTAATTTTATGATCAATAATTCTCAAAATTTATTTTACTGTGGCGTTCCTCAATGACAGACATGTAGAAATTGTGACAAAGCTTGTACAGTATAATGAGGGATGTAATTACATAATAAAAATGTATACCTTTCCTAAGCTGTTCAATTCCTTGTATGGTTTTTATCGCGGGACTCATGTTTAGTTTCCTTTTACAGAGCCATATCTAGCTTTTATAATATATACCTTCCCGATCTAAATTAACACAAAGAAAACGAGATTTCTGAATATATTTCATTGAACTGGGATTGAAACAATAATATTTACAAGCAATCAATTATTCAAAACACAAGAGAAAAAAAAAATTTATTAACATAAAACCAAAACCAATAATTATTCCAAGAAGTAGAATAATAACAATTTCATACAATCGAATATCCAAAATCTCTGAAGCAAAACGATAATCCCCTTAATATATCTTACACAATTTGAAAATTAAAAGAGCTCCTACAGGCGTTCATTCGCAACATGTGCCCTCATGTGTTTGCGTGTTTGGATTACTCACTCACTGATATACCATCTTATCTCGCCGCATAAAAGACATGTCACTGTGTCACTCCCCTATGAACGTGTGCGCGACCGACTGGCTAATCGAAAGTATTTACTGGCGAATGTGTAAATGACAAATATTTATTGTTGTACAACAACGGATGACCTGTTGAGAATCTCTGCGTTTATTATAATTAATTTACCGATAAAGTATCAATCAAAGAAACAATGAAATTTAATATACATATCGATATTTTTTTTTAAATATTCAATCTATATACTTTTTTAGTAAATTTTGCTTTAATTTATACTCTTGCACTATTTTAACTTTCATGGGTGGTGACAGTAACCGAAAAAAATGAATATTATTTTTGACCAGAGGCCCCTTGCAAATTATGAAAAAGTTGTATATACTTCCATCCAAAGTGTCAAGCTATAAAATTAGTCATAGATCCCAACTTTGAGCTTCCATTTCAGCACATAATATTAAGTCGATAAAATGTCAATTTTAAAGTTATATGGTAAAAGATAAATTCCATTTTCTAAAAGAATTCGTGTCGGCAGACTGCACGAATTCAAACACAAAACGTAATAGAATCATCCAAACAATACAAGTTACCTGACCGCCCGCTCTTCAAATGCGCAGCTATGCATTATGGAGCTGGAACTTCGTTTTATCTGAGCGGTGATGAGCTGCAAATCAGGTTTGTTTGGGCGGGCGGCGTGCGGTAACACGATTAGGCACGCGGCAGGGCGGCCTTTGCCGACGCGATGTATTTCGATACGAGAATCATCCCTGAAATGTACGACATTATGGCCTTAATGTGGATACACGTAGGTAAATTACGTGATAGATAATTTATGCTTCGTGTAGGCGTAATGAGTGTCTGTAGCTTTATTTATTGTGTTTATGTAATGATATGCTCAGGGATAATGCGTCAGTGTTTTCTTGCTCGTGTGAAATATATCTATTAATACTCTTACTAAATATCGATCTCAGGGGGATCATATTAACTTACGCGTATTTATCAATTTACTGTAGTTAAGATTTATAATTATAAATCAAATATAATAGTTTAAGTTCCAAACATAGCGTAATATTAATATTTGAATTATTATCTCACTGAATTTTGGAGTAATAGATCTGATCAAATTTTAACAAGCAATTATTATACTCTCTCTTTTATGATAGTCTCTAATGATCTGATAACGCTTCAATATCTAATGTCTTAAGTAAATGAATACAACAACAATATTGGTCTCAAATTAAATGTAGGAAAATAAAGTATACGTAAATCTCGAAGAAATCTTATCGTGATAACATACATTTCTCCAAAACAAAAGAATTGAAATTGCCCGTTCGAAATCTCAATCTGAGCCTAAGAATGTGAGTAATATGCTGCTACTACTTTTAGTGCCACTATTGGTGTAGAAACCTGGACTCTAACACAGAAGAATATATAGAAACCGGTATATTTCGAGATGTGGATATATGTGGATGTACTGCCTTATCTTGAAAATATCTTGGGGTGATCATGTAACAAAAGAAGTAATAGGGAAAGTTTAAAGAGAAATGGTTGAAAATCATTAAGTGAAGAAAGCTGACTTGATTCGAATACGACAAGTTGATGAGAAATACAAGTTTTCAAGTTTATTTCCCAAAGAAATATTGAAGGAAAAAGAGGAATTTGTACATATCATTTATAATATTAATTTGACCGGGTAATACAACACTAGATCACTTTTAAATGAATTAGACACATAAAAGCAATAATTTAAGTAAATAATTCATTACATTTTTTTAATTTTTATTCAATGTTTTCATTCGCGATTTCAAATGAACTTTCATAACTTATTCATTTGATGGGTATCAAACTTTTTCATTTGATGATGAGTTTTACCTAAAAGGAATCAATTACAATATAGCGTGTCATGGCTGCCATATTGAATTAGTTAGCCTGTATTGCTAGGACTACACGGCAAATACGGCTGAAAAAACGACGAATTAGAAAATAGTAGTCTAGGAGTTATGAGAGCTTATGATCTAAATAATTTCATATCTTTGGCTTCGCCGTATTTGATTAAAATCAAATTTATAAGGCGGTTCACTTTTATTGAGATGCAGATACTGATGCATTACATTACGTCTCGTTTTAATATTTATTTTAATTACAGTAGTATACCATATTATTAGACCCATACTGAAAATAAATTTATTAATAACTTATTCTAGACGGCTAAAGGTAAAAAGAATTTGCTTATGTCAAACAATGTTGTGGTTTATTTATTAATTTTTCTAGCAACATTATACAATAGTTTTTAGAACTCGCATCACTGAATTGTTATGTTAATATTGAGTTACATATGCCAAGAAGTCGTTGCGGAAATAACACGGTGTTTTTTCGGTTTGAGTTTGGTGGCTATTTTGCAATAAAGGTGTTTAATTGATCCTATTTTATTATTTATTATTGATTAAATATATTGTGTCATATTCATCGTTAAATATGTATCACAAAAGTATTGCTTATGGGTCAATTTATACTATTTCTGAGATCTATAGAATGGAAAAGGTTTCTGACTTGTCACCATAGAAAATTGACGTAATATCAGAGTTGTTTAAGTCAAACAAGCTGTCACAATATGCAATAGCAAATATAATGGGAGTGCTAAGAGCCTAGGTCAAAAATATCAAAAATAAATTGGATTCTGGTGACAATTTATGCATCAAGCGTAAAGGCAATTGTGGGAGAAAACGAATAACAACTCCGAGCACCGACAGAAAAATACGAGATATTTGCTTAGAAAATCGTAAAATACTAAAAAATATGTCGACTCAACCTGTAAACAACGAGGGTATTCAAGTTTTGCAACGTACTATGCGGCCTCGACTTATAGAAGTTGGGTTGATGGCGAGAAATTCCGCTCGCAAACCGAAGCTTATTCAGGCTATTATTAAAAAACTGTTAAACTGGGCTCGAAAGTACAAAAACCTTTCAGTTGAAGAGACAAAAACCTCATTAGAAAAAAGTTAATATCAATAGTGTTCATTCTTATTTTCTATATATGCCATAAAAATATCGGTCATAAAGAACATTTTCTTATTGAACGGGTTTGCTTTTCAGACGAGTCAATTTTCCAGGTCATGGGTGATAAATAACAGTTTATAAGAAGGCCCGATAAAAAATACCATCCTGACTGCGATATTGCAACTGTGACATATCCCACGTTCATCATGGTGTGGTTTATGATTAATTTTAAAATTACTGGTCATCTCTTAATTGTACAAGGCGCTTTGAGGCAAGAGCAATATAAAAAAATCTTAGAAAAGCGCCTCTTGCCTCAGCTATCTTAATAGTTTGGTAATGGAGAAAAAACAATTTTTATGCACGATGGAGCTCCATGCTTGAAAGCAAGATCAGTCAGAAAGTTTGTAATTGATAAAACATTATTGTATCGGACAGGTCTAACAATTCACCAGACGTAAACCCAGTAGAAAATGTATGGGAGTTAATAAAGAGGGAGATCAGTAAAGCGCCAATTGACCAAATGTGAGCTCGTAGAAATTTGGCATCGCAATTTACACTTTCAGAAAGTGGTCAAAAGTGTGCAAATGGTATGCCTCAAAGAATACTACCTCTTATCGCTGCAAAAGGTGTCCCACAATTATTAATTGTTCAGTAAATAATACTCGGCATGATTAAATAAAGATTGTTTCGTACATAATTAAATGTTTAAAACGAACTGAAAATTGTTTAGTAAGTAACAAGTTAACAATAAAACACCACATCAGTTATCTCATTAATAATTATAACGATATGAATACAATATCAGATGTTTTTAGTGTGCAATAATTTGGTACTCTACTGTAGTAAACTTTCGATGAAAATTATAACGTCAGTCGTTACCAAACACTGAGGTCAACTTCACTTGCATTAATTTTGTAGTTTGGGCGGGAACAAAAACTACCTTTTTGAAATTTTTAATCTTGACCATAAGTATTGTCACTGACAATTCTACCTGATTTTAAAATAAAAAATGAAGCAAAGATTTGTTTTGATTCTACTTGATTCTAACTCATTTAAAATTAAACCACTATTAATCCCTTAATACATATATATTGAATAATTAACCTCCCGAATTAACCTAATGTTCGATTAACAAGACGTGGCCTAATTCAATATTAAATTAACCAAAGATTACACGTCTATCCTTATAATTGCCCTGTGTATAAATTATTATATTGCAAGTTGTTGTGCTAAGATTATATTGTTTTCTGCTTAACTTATTGTAAAATAGGAAATAATACCTAGTGTATATAATTAATAACCACAATAACTAAATAGGAAAATATAAATCGATTCCTGTCTTATCCCAACCTAAACTTTATAACATATCACCGTGCGGAAATTAAACAAACCTACCATTTTTTAATTCAAAAATGTAAAGTAATTATTTTCATAAATATTACTATATAATACAATTAAAATCAAATAGATGGAACTAATACAGACTTAATATCGAATAAAAACGATTATTTTAGCTAAAATTAACAATACAAAATATTTTTGAAAAATGTCTTTAATTTTCAGGCCACTTGACCTAAAAATAAACGGAAGCCCTTCCATGAATGGGAAAGTTACATTCAGTAAATTTTTATGTAATAAAATTTAATTGCAATTGAATTTTTGAGATCTAAAAATTTATACTCTAATTCAAGTTAGTATAGACCAGAATTAATATGAATAAATTATATTTTTAAATCAAAAAAACTTGCTTTCAAAATGGAATGTATTAGCTTGAGTTAGCCGATACTCAATAAGACACGCACCTACATATTAAAATGAGATTCCATTATTTTAAACGCACGTTTACATTATTATAAAAGTAAAAATATTACCAAGAGACTTTCCTCAGTGTAATAATTCCACTAAAATATTTTTAAATTAATACCTTCCTTAAAAGAATAATGGACGTAGAGTTCGAAGTCAATTGTAAGTCTCGAAAAACTCCTAAAGAGCTTTTTATTCCCAGCTATCGACTCATTGTCCCAATGATATTTTAATTTTCTTTCTCTCTCTAGCTTGCAGTCGGGCTTTCGAAAATTCCAATAAAGGCTCGTAGAGACGGAAACTGTCGGACAGGTCAAGCTGCGAAATGAACAAACTTTTTTCATAGTGCGACTCAAGTCGGGCGCTCAGAGGCGTAATTAACTTCAGCGCAAATAACAATTGAGTTGTTAGCGATGAATGAACTTGTAAGGGGCGGATGCGGATCCTCACAGTGAGTGCGCATACCTCAGAAAGGTAAGTAAACGCAAGGGGTGCCTAAATGCAATAAAACTATGTAATGTAGATTGTTTAGTGGAGGAAAGTATTCAGCTTGGAGAATAATTTTCAATTTCTGTTTATACGACGATGGAGCGAAAAGTTCAGAGAATAGGAGCATGAGACTGACGAAAGGCGTTATTAATATATTCTGTTGTTACATATATGAGTGGTTTATTAGCATGTTTAACACATGTACTTAATTGTACAATTTACTGGCTTGAATTAACCTAAATTAATTTTGATAAAATGCTTTCGATTTACATTAAGCTATATTTGTTTATTCAGGTTATTAAAAGAGAGATACAATATGAAAAAAATTTGGTGAAAATGAGGTTGAAAAAAATTTACTTATTTTAGAAGAGCAAAATTTGTTACTATTTTAAATATTAATTAAAAACAATTAAATAATTAAATTCCAGCAATATAGGCAATCATAATGATCAATCAAAATATCGACATCTTTTTGCACAAATCATAGTTTATAACTCTCCACTAGAAGAAAGTATTAATTTTATTTCCCAAAACTTTTGTAAATTCAATATATCATTATAAACAATATCATCACTATCTATCAAAATCTAGAGCAAATCTAGAGCGTATATTTTCAAAATCCGATATCTTTCCCTATATCTATTTATATATGTGTAAATTTGTCGACCACCTCAACGGATGAACGGACTACATACACATACGTACGTACACACACACACACGCACACACATATATATATATATATATATATATATATATATATATATATATATATATATATATATACAGAGCATCGGTTACACCTAAATTCTTAGAGCAAAAGCTACGTCTTTTATCACTTTTATATAATATCCTGAATAATTCCCTTAATTCATATCCCGATACAAAATCCAACATCTGTCAGATCATGACTTCGAACTACTTTCTGAAGATAAGAAGACATTTCTAATCCCTCAACACAGAATAGCATTCTATGGAGAATCATTTACAGTATGTACCACAAAACTATGGAATAAACTTAACATACATATTTGAAGTGCACCCTCGGTATATGTGTTCAAATCTCATCTGCAATTGCATTCGAGTACCTAAAGTAATCTACGAATGCCTCATCCTTTATTACTTCTCTATACCTCAATATGTTCCTTGCATTGTCTTCGCATGTGTTGCTTGCATTGTTTTCTTTAATTTCACATTAATACACAAACAGTACCTCTGGTTTCTATCTATGTACAAGCCTTTTATTTTTTTTCGTTTACATAACAGAAATCTTTTTGTTTATGTATCATTCTTCTATCAATCATTACAATTCACCACTTCATTATTTCTTATCGCATTGTGATTGACTATTAGAGATTACTCTTTTATTTAAGTTTGTCATCCATGTACTTATCTTTCTTACAGTTTCAGCAAAATTTAATCAAATAAAAATAAAATACGTATGTATGCACTTAAAAATATTATATATTTATCATTGCATTTCTTAATATCCTAGGTTGCAAACCATCTATCTGTTCGCAAGTTCTGCTAGCACCTTGAGGGTATTATTTATTTTATAAATTATAAATAAATGGCACGTTTTTGAAAATTAATTCGTAAGCAAGTAACATTTTTGAAGTTCTAAATTATTTTTCTTAACAGAAAAACAAAATTACAAATCTATAAATAAAATGGATTTTGACTTATTGATAGATCGAAACTAATAGATAGAAAGAATTAGTTATCGGAGATATCGGAGTCGAGTATTCCGTGTGTGTGTGTATGTGTGTGTGTGTATGTGTGTGTGTATGTATACATAATAAGAAGTAAACAAAAACCTTTACATGGCATTGAAGTTTTTATGTTATGACAATTTGCGTTTTCTGCTTTCAAAACGATAATTAGGCTAAATTTTATGACAAAGTGACAATTCATAAGAGGAAATGATAACTAAGTGAAAAATACATGTTTGTCCAGGACTACGAAAATCCCTGCTACTATTTTATAATAAAATAATGAAGGTAAAAAATTAACTTCATTTACAGTTTAAAGTTGTTATTAAATTTTTTTTTCATTTCAAATATAACAAAAAACTTGAATTGAATCCTTATACCTTTTACATACAAATTTTGCAATGAAAATTATTAACTTTTACTTCAATGTTGAAATGATTTTTAGGTTTTCCTACAACAAAATAAAAAAAATAGAACCCTTATAGGATAACTTGGTTATCTATTCGTCCGTCTGTCTATCAAAGATTTTTTCTCAAAAAGAGCTTGAAATATCAAGTTGAAATTAATGTATATTGAAGCCTATAGCCTTATACTGCTGTAAAAAAAGAATATTTTCAGTTTATTTTTACCATAAACTTACTGATCATCAAAACCTGCAGGATACTTCCGGTTAGCATAATAGGAGGTCTTATAGCTCAAGTAAAGGCAAAAAGTTAAAAAGTTTGTAATTCTTCGAATGCCTTTTCTTTTTAAATATGCGCATGTAATAATTCAAATGTTGTAAATAGTTTAATAGAAATACTACTTACCATTAAGTGCCAAAATGTGTACGAAAATCTCGTAATGCGAGTTCTACTCGTGCTTGGCTTTTTTTTTAATATTCACTCAAGCGCAGATAGAAGGTTACTAAGATTTGACTTGAGTTTTTTATTATATTATATTTATATTTAAACAGTTAATTTTAGAAGAAGGATTAAAAAGTATGGATGTGTATTAAATCAAGCTATTATAATTTTAAAACGTTTCCCATAAAATCGCTTACCATTATACAGCCATATGATTTCTAATCTAATCTATATTGAAGGCAAATATTATCATGTCGCAAGGCGAAGAGCTTTCCCGTGTATCCGCTGAACGAAATGTTATGTTAGACGACATTAATCCGCTTTTGGGCGAATTTCTATATCAATCAAACGACGCGCTTTAACAAGCTGTCAACACAAAATTTCCACATATTCACATATTATACATATATATGTGTGTTTATATATATATGTATATATATATACATATATATATATATATATATATATATATATATATATATATATATATATATACTTCATATAAGCAAAAATAGGTTTGTGAAAGGTATTTTGTTACGATTAATCCCGTGTTGTAAATGCATTCCAATCGATTTGGGTGTAATATTATTATGTTAAAATTATGAAATATTTCTTCACTTCATTTTCGTAAAATAATTTTTAACTATCAGCTTCACTTTAAGTTACAATACATAATGGGAAAGAGTTAACAAAGCGCCTTTTCTGTTGCGAGCTCAGCTAAGTGCGCTAAAAGCATACAGACTCTATAACGACTCCCGGAGGTACGAGTATGTACACTGATAACAACTTGGCACTTTCTTAGAAAATAAAATGAAATTGTTTCATATATTTAGACTTGTTATGAAACATATTTATTGTACTTGCAGAAAGTATAACAAAAATGACGAATTTGAAATTTCAATATTTTTTTAGAGTGCACGACTACGATAAATTTTTAATAATTTTTTGCAATTTTTTTTCAATTTGTCAATGCGTTATTATTGTTATCTCTTTTTTTTAAAGCATTACTTGAAATTGATAACAATTCACTTCATATCGCCTACATTGGGTTATATTTCAATTTTAATTTTATTTAATCAGGAGTTATATCATATATTATATCATATCTATTATCTATATATTATATCTTAGTTTTTTCTTATGGATTCGTGTTCGAATGGCTCGTGCGTCATGAGTTCGTGCGGCAATCTATAGTACATTAAGTACATTAAGATTAAACTTTAGAATGAAATGAGGGAAGTTGAAAATTTGCCCAGATCTTTATTTTTAGCCAAAATATCAAGGTTCAAGGTCACGAAAATCGGTCTTTTTCAAATATTCAGCATTCCCTTCTTTTCTCTCTTCATTTCAAGGTTTAACCTTTATTTTGCCATGTATGACTATACTGTAAGAAAATCTGAATAATTTTGGACTATTGTTCAGTTATTTATTTACTAAAGAAAGTAACGTAACGATGCAACAATTATAAATACCCTTTCTAGACAAATACATTATGTTAAGCATACATTATGCATATATTACATATGAGTGTCAAACGCAAAACACAGGTACACTGTAAATACATAATATGACCCAAGTTATGAGGTGTGTGTATATATAGATGTGTATGTATGTATACATAAGAGTTTGTATACTTCGGCTAGCGAGTTGTGAAAATATCGTGCGTTTGGAGTAACATACAAGTTTACACGCATCGTTATTTAATCTGATTTCATAGTTTACCAATTGTATTGTTATACAATAAGTAATAACAAGAGTGTTAACAAGAGTATTTTTTGTCAATTTATTGACAATGCCGTTGAACACTACTGGGTTTGATCTTAGCGGTATGATTTTGGTTTAAACAGATTACAAAAACAAAATCTGATACATATTGACTGATTTATTTAGTTTGACGAAATGTCTGGAACACAATTTTAAATAAACTTGTGAATTTCATATTTGAAAAAAATAAATTTATAGAAATATGACACATATTTGTAAAAGAGATCGTGTGCGTCGTGAGTGGAAAAACCAAACAGATAAAAATACGACATGGCTTCTAGAGCCGAGTTAAGCAAATTCAGGATGCAGACTTTCGGCGACCGTTGCACATGCATCCTCCTCCATGAAAATTATGTTGCATCAAAAGTTTCTACTTTCTATGGTCTTCGAGGCTTCGTAGATAGTGATTCCTGGATAGTATTGAGGGTGGTGCGAATCTGACCGACCCAAAGTAGTCCCAGTGACCACAATTGTTTCCAGATTAACATAATTTTAGAATCTAATGAAGGTAGTTAATGGATTGTTTTGTTATATTTTTTTAATTCACGACCAGTTTATGTGCTGATCCTGCATACCGCCCCGAATATCTGTAATATTCTTCTCATGCAGCACGCTTGAAATTTCAGTGCATTTTCGCTCGAATTACTTTACAATACCACAAAATGGAGAAATTTTCAGTGTTATATTTTTATTTTTCTTGCGAATCTAACACAACATTTTTTCCATTTCAGTGCGTCTTCGCAATTCATTTTCATATGAATCTTTGTTACTGACATGAGAGCCTAATTAAACCCAGTTTTCTACTTTCCAAGGTCGACACCTCGGTGAATTCAAATTGTTTGCGCTTGCTACTACCATGATCTTCGTTTTGGATTTGTTTATAGAGAGCCACTTTTCTTCGTTTAGTTTCTTCATCCTCGCAGATTTCAATGTACCGTAAATTTGAAAAATTTAGTCCTAAAATGCTCACGTCTCCGTCAATGCCAATATTATTATAAAGATTGCCTTATTTCCTGTACCTCGTTTAAGTGGAAAGGAACTAAGGAAGTTATTCACTTTTGATGCACTCCCGTTTCAAAACTGAAAAAAATCGATGTGACAAGGCGTTTGCGTGTATAGTGTAGGGCTTACATTAATGTGATGAGATATTGTGGCACTTCCAGCCACGATAATACTTTTACATATTTTTGTATAATTACCGTACTTTAGCCTACACCCGGAACTTTTTATTCGTTTACACTGCTTTCTTTTTTTAACTTTCTATTCTTTTACTCTTTTATACTGTAATTTCAAAGCGAGCAATGGAAGGTTTTTGTTCAAGCTCATTCAATTTAAGACGATGTCCGTTTAGAGATTTAGCGGTCTTTCAGTTCTTTAAGTTTTTTCCGCAGAAGCCATCTCTTTGTTACATATTTCGCTCGTGTATGAGGAGCTTGTCACTGTCCTCTCTTATCCTTGACATTTGCTTGAAGTTCCTTGAAAGTAGATGGACTTTTTGAAAAATTGTGTATTTTACAATTTTCATTAGTCACCGTATTCATGTTTATTCCTTCTATTGTAGTATTCTTATTTTATCGCCGAATTCTTTATATTTACAAACAAATAAGTGCAAATACTAGTTTCACTATTATCAATGACTAGTTTTGCTATTCTTTAATTTTGATGTCCTTTCTGCATCCCAATATGTTTATACATAATAGAAAACGGAGTAAAAGACGAAAGCAGTTATATCGTTTTTTCTAGATAAGCTTTCTAGATTTCCAATGTGCCTCAGTTTTGGTTACAAGCATTAGTACTACAAGCATTTAGTACAAAATTGGCGATGAGTAGATTAAGGGTAAGTATAAGCTTCTTACATTTGTTTGGACTAAAATGATGATTTAGCGCAAATTTCACTATATTACGATACAGTTATATAAAATATATGATATAAAAAAAAAAGAAAATATATATATATATATATATATATATATATACATATATATATATATATATATATATATATATATACATATATATATATATATATATATATATATATATATATATTAAAATATACGTATGTTCGAAATCTACTGTTTCATCTTTATGTATTAATTTGAAAATAAATGCTAATTGTTTCAACAATACGAAAGAAAGATTCCATAGAGCAAAAAATAATAATCATATTGTATTTTCGCCTGTATAAAGTAAACAATTGACACCATTCTCCCCGATCCTAATATGTTCCTTTGCGCTTCTTTGAGTTTTACACGTATCTTCATCAAAACTCTATCTTTCCATGTTGCCATGTCACCTTATCGATCATCAGTATCAGTTCAATAGATCATCAGTATTAGTTCATCATTATTAGTTCAATAGTTTTATTCTATATAGTCATAATTAACTAAAATATCTCTATCATTGTTGATTCATTTTCAATAATTATCGTGACTCCAATTATATGCACGCATTCAAACACATAAGTACATGTTTATTTACGTATGTACTACCGCCAACGCTAATTTCCCAAGAACGACGGGATGGGCAGCATTTTACATGCGTACGAAGTTCTTACATCAATAGATAAAATGGTCGATTCCGTTCCCCCAAGCGAAGCCAGTTCGACGAGCCCCTGGCGGCGAAGTCGAATGTCACAGCATCACGGCCGCGCCAGTTATTAAACCTCAACATCGGCCGAAAACGTAATTTTTTCCCCTCCGCGCGCTAAGCCGGCGATAAAAAGTACTCCTGTTTTATTTATGGCCGATCATGTCCTTGATAAATTTGTGTTTGGTGAATTTGGACGTTAATATATTTGTAATGTAGAAAACTGGAATTGCGTTAAATTTTTATTCATTACGGACGGATTTTGGGCGCTTTATCTGGTAGCTCATTTTTGATTTGTTATGCTGTTTTTTTTGTACACATTTGTTTGAAAAATGCCATCATTAAAATTTGCGACACGAAATTTTATTTGTTATTTGACAAAACAATATAAACATTTTATACAATGTGAATCAATTAATGGGCCGCTATTAATATATTGGTAAAATCTCTGAAAATTTATGAAACTATTTGATTTCCCGCAATATTTGACAAATGTGTCATGAATACGTAATAGTATCGTTAATTCAGTGAAAAGATTATATCGATTCACAATTCCATATTTTTATAAATGTTCTAAAAATTATTTTTTATATTAAAACCAAATCAAAAGTAACAATTAGATCTAATGGAATTTAATAATTATTCAATAAATATATCGCTAGAAAGTTTGTATTATATGACCATATGAATGATAAACATAACATATGAAACTTATTCAGTGCGAATAAAACTCGAACTAGAAAGGTTCCTTAGATATTGAGGTACATGAGAAAGTTTAAAAAATTTTGGACATATAGTATTTATATCATATTTTGTGCAAATATTAATATTACTTTCTAACATGCAATTATATTGTCTAGGAAATATTTCACAGGCATAAAATGATCGTGAATTTTTAGAAAAAAAACTGTAACGGCGCTATAGGTCTCCCGTAAATTTTACTTTAATTTTCAGTAATACTATTTTTTTATAATTTTTACTTTAGCATTTTCAGAGATAGGGAAACATTTTCAATAATATCTCTAGAATAAATCTTACATGAAATTAAACAAAAGTTTTTGAATGCTTATTTATTATTTCCCCTTTTCAGCTGAAATACGATTAACGGCAAAAAATAATTATACCAACCCGGCTTCCTCCAAAATTCTTGTAAAAATATTTTTGCAGTTCTTAGAATTCAATAAGTGCTATAACTATGCCAAATTTCAAATTTATACGTCGAACGGTTTCTGACAATGAAGGCGATAAAAGACAAAAACGTGACAAACTGACTCCGGAGAGATATTTTGTAATTATATATTAAGATAATTTTATTTTTCAAATTTAAGATTCGATAAGGATGTTCCTCTGGAGCGTAACTCAGTTTATTTGGAATATTCGAATATTGATTATTTCTTCTATATGTGTAACGAAACATATTACAATATGTCTTGCAAAATGTAGTCAACCAACTAATAAATGTCGCGTCTGTGTATATCCAATGTGACCAAAAATTAAAAACTGCGCCAAATATATGATACAAAAACAAGTAATGATCTATATCTACACTTCTGCCAAGGAATAATCTGAATCAAATTCAGTCAGATAAGTGAGGAGTCGACGAAAATAATATGTAAATATAATTAAATGAATAAATATGAAATTTAATATTATTCCAAACTCTCTTTAGTCGAGTGTGTCATTTACGTTCACGTGAATAACTAAATATGAGACGAAGTGACGTATATTCATGTTATCTTCGCGACTCATTACATTCCTATTTAAGATAATAACGTTACCTGAGAAGACATTGACAAATACGTACGGTAACAGACTGCTTTTACTCACATAAATGTGGCGGACACCGAGTACAGCCAACCATCAAAACTCTCATATTACATAGTAAGTACGTTATTACTGTCACTCTTGTCTTACTAAGTAATAGCACCAATTATCTAGTAATACTAACGAAATGTTCCTGATAAAGTTTACACTGAAACTTTAATTTAGTTACCTACCTTTCCTCAAATAACTCGCACTTTGCAACCATTCTGCTGAAAGGTGTCGAAACTAATTATTTTGACACACAACTACTTTGTGATCCCATGAAATGCCACCGCAATCCTCTTAAAAGTCCCTTAAAAACGCTCTAAATCCAGAGAAATCCAAGTATAAGAAAGTTCGGGACCGTGGTGATGTCCTCCAAATCCACTTGTTTTTTTTTAAAGCGGTTTTACAAATTCTAATTCATTTATTTAAATACGAGACAAATCTAACTAATTTTGTGAAACCAAATAATGCCCTCTTGCTGTAATGTGTACCCATTTTTTAGATTCCTCTCAAAAACTGTTTTATACGTCATTAGTGACATTATTCTTATAAAATTACTCATCGTAAGTTTAAAAAAAAATACGTTTTTCACTTTTTATTGTATTTCTAAATAATATTTTCTTTCAAAAATTGACTTTGAAATTTTTAAAATCAATCTTTATGTGACTTATTGTTTTATAAGCTAGATAAATTATTTACTTATCGTAAAAATGATGACACAAATGTCGCAATTAAACGTGAAATCCAAGGGTATTTGAATAACCAAGTCAAATATCTGCCCTGCCAGGGATTTTATTTATTTTTACTTATACGTCGAATATTCTCGATACTTTAGTACACTTAAACATCAAATTGCTTATAAAGAATTTCGTGTTGTTGTATTAACCCTGATTCTTCGCTATGTTATAACTCACTGATACTGCGTATAAACGTGTTCTGCAATATAATTTTCAACGACTTAAATAACTAAGTTGATAATAATATAATTGTGTTAGCATGTGCTATAATGCTATCCTCTTTTTATCCCTTATACCTGCTTATATATAATGCTCTAATTTATGTTTTTGAAGCTCCGTGATATAGTTTAGAGAAAGCTACATTAAGCTTTTTTTATAATGCCTTTGTTGATGCCGCAACCGTTCTAAATCATATCTCAGTATCTATATAATTTATTTCCATGATAACTAATATGGAATTATTATACGTTTGAATGGTTGGTAGTTTTATTTTGACCAAAGTGAATAAAGGGAATTCAATATTTTTACATAAACCAATGTTTGCTTGTCATCTTGTTTATTTATGGACAAATTAGACATTATTTACATTTAATTTTCCTGTTTCCATTTATATTAAAACATTGCTTTATTTATTTTGTTATAATGATAATAGTCTCAAATTTTCTTCAGTAAAATCATTTTTCTTTTTGCTACGAATTGCCGTACCAGCTTCGTTATATTTCTATTATGATTTTATACTTGTCACATTTATAAACAGTTTACAATGTAAACAAATGCAGACTCTATTAAATGAAACCAATACCAATGTGGCAAATACTCTCTATTTATCCTCGATAAATAAATTGATTTTCTATATAGATAGCATTGAAAAGTGCTGCTCATGATAATTAATATTCGCACTGTATCTCGCCTCACTTTGCTTCCTACACAATACAAGACACAGACAACTCTGTAAGCTTCTTCGCATTTATCAGTCGCAAAATGTGGACGTTTGGCTCGCGGCTATAAACCGACTCGAGTCACGCCGAGCCAGCGCTAACTAACATTTCTCTTTCAGCTGTGATAACGAATTATTAACGATCACAGTTAACTTTACATCACTCACTCTGACAAGTTGTAAAATTTATGTTAAATGTTGTTAAATTTATACACGTAAGCGGCCCGAAAAGTTATCTTTATATTCGGCTAGGTATAGAAGGTAGCTTTGTATGAGGCTATTATATATTTTTATAGAGGTTTCATATTTCATGTGTGCATACATGAAATCGCATATCGATGCTTTTGCCTGACAATTACTTATTTTCTAATAAATATTAGCAGAAGACAGGTTGGAAGATGAAATCTAAGTTACATTTAATTTGTAATTTATTATTATTCCAGAAAATTTTCTGCAAAAATTTAGTTTAGCTAGATTAACCTAGCGTTGAATTCAATCAGATTCTATTCAAGTTGACTAGTTATCCAACTGCTATTGGAGCGGAAAAAGGAAGGAAAGGCAAAAAACGCAGTAAACTCAATCTTGAGAATTAAAAGAAAGATAAGGGTCGATTGTTGAGTTTCTAGGAATTTTATGGTGTAAAATTCGGACGAGCATGGCAAAAACGTTAACACGACTAATTATTATGTCTTTAATTTTATTTTATTTCTAACGGTATTTTATATGGAAAAATACTGTGATAAAAAGAAATTGTTTTTTATAAAATGTCGATCCCCTAATCGTTACCTATTTTATAAAAAACAAAACATGTTCTTCCAAAGCGCCGACAACAAATGTACCGTCACTGTAGGTCTGCATTTATTCTAAAATATAATATTTTATTTTCAAGGGATGGATGTAAAGCAGGCAGATGATATGAATAATGAAAAGAAAACCCGAGGTAACAATAACATCAATGGCTTAAAAATTCATCTTGGTAAAATTGTGGAAAAAAATTTAATTTCTCTACAGTATGGATTATCTGAAAGCCCTTTACATATTAGAGTAGCCTGCCTAAAATCTATCAAATATTAAATCGCAGCCTAAAATTAGTAGTTTAAATACATAATTCACACGAGAATATGAAGATTGATCTGTGGAAAATTCCTTATCGACTTTTATTCTTGATGAGTAAGGAGTTTGTAAAACGTAGATTTATAGTTTCCAAATGTATCAATATCCAAAACCAGTTACCCAATCTTTTTGCTATGAGTTTATGGCTCATATCCTGATTTATCACTAAAATTCCCAAGTTTAGGAAATTTAATGCAAATTATAGTCGTTAAAAAGTTACAGGTGTATTCCTTTTTATTTTGAAATAGTATAAACCGACATAATTTTCCTGTTCCTGACATATGTAACTGCTTGATTGCAGGCCTTATTTGTTATAACATTTTTATGTAGTATATAACATTTAACAAATAAATTCGATCAGGCATCGGAACATCTCATCTTAAATACAGAGAAATTTTCCCGGTGAAGGCTATTTATATTAAGCATCGTCCTTTTGTCATATAAAATTACTAGCGATTTAATTGAAGAAAAAAGAAATAAATAGCCTTGTTTTATTCCAATGCACAAATTTCTGTCGCTCAGATAACTCAGAAAACGCTCCACAGTGCCACAAAAATTATTTTAAAGTACAACCTAGTTATGTCTCTAATATTTCTTAAAAAATAATAAGAACGCAAACCAGGGCAACGAAAAACATTAAAGAAAAAATTTGCTTCGAATTCAGTTACGAAGACTGAATTTAATGATCTAGCTGGCATTCGGTCGACTACATATATAATAGATTAAAATTATTTTATACGAGATGTGGTGACGTATTTCCGCCATATTTGTAAATAGGTGCCGCTTTATATTCTTCTGACATTAAAAACCAAAAGATTATTTTAATTTTAGAAATGTTTATATATATATATATATAATAATTTTTTTTTCCTTATTACGATTTACGAAATTAAAATTCGAGTACTTAAGTGTTTTAGTTTATTGATTAAAGATCAACTAATAGTTACCCTACATACTTATTATCATATACGTAGTTATTCTACAATAAATATTCAAAATTATCAAATATAAAAGTATAAAAATGCAACATTCTCTTGAATAAATTTTGGAAATTGGTCATCTGTACTCTTGAAATTGGTTATCTGTACTGCCTACTTTTCATTCCTTTTCACTAATTATATTCTTTATGTAGACAACATGTGGGTAAAACAGATGTATAAGGCATGTAGCCTTAAATTAAAATATGCGTTAAATAAATCAATGAACTAGGTGCGTTCGAATCATTATCCATTTAAACAGTTTTCCATGTGATAAGTTTATTAAACTTCAAACGATTAAATTTTAAATGAGCCTCTAACTTCACAAGCCGTCTTTACAAGATGTTGCTTACACATTTACACGTATACAAATATATACAGCTGATGGACCTTTGCTTCAAATAATAATTTTGCGGGGGGTTATATTGTAACAGCTGTTAAGATAAAAGCCGAAGGGTGGACGTCTCCAAACTAGTGGAGTAATTAACGGAGTACCTATATTATGATAATGGGAAATTAATAAGCACCGAAATCTGTCCAAACTTTAAAGTGATAATTCATTACAAACATTAAGTGAAAATCCTTAGCACTTGAAGGATAACCGAAGAAGGGGCGGAGATAAAGTTAATGTATTTTAATGTTTTCGTTCTTACTGTCGTTTCGTTCCTAATATTTATATAAATATTATTAGGGACAAACAGGATCCCCATAAAATAAGTATAATTGCCCTTATAATGGAATTAATAAAATATTTCGTGTTTTACCATATCGATTTGCATAGCTCTTTATTAAAGATATAATTCTAGCTTATCTGAAGCAAATAAATTAAACACAAAAAAGTAAATACACAAGAATATCCACATATATTTTCAATGCGCTTCACCACTAGGGAATCACAGTACTAAACTTAATCTTACATTCGACAAGAGCGCTACAGCATCGCTGGTTTTTAAATTTGTGGAAAATCGGTAAGCATGGCGTGGTGCTGGAGATGGTCTCCTACGTCGCGTCGTAGTTACAGTCAAGTGGGCCCTGGACGCTCGTCGTGCCACTTCGCTAGATTAAATCGCTTCCAGTAACGTGACACTTCTACTGTACTGCTTGAAATACATTCCTCGATTTTCGAGTGTAACAGTCGATAAAGGAATTATAAATAAATGTGGTCGGTGGCAATAGGTTAATAGCTAAAATACAATGTGAAAAGCTAAGAAACAAAATTACCCTCAAAAGGCTCTTAGACAATTTTTTTTACTTTAGGTGCTTGTTAGACAATATTAAGTTTCGGTTCCGATCCTTGTTAATATATAAAATAAACAATTTTTCAAATCTACTTTTTATTTACTTCACTTCTCGTTATCATTTCCACTGAATGATAAATGCTTTCACATTAATGAAGGTTAAAAGAATTTTTACGACGAATAATCGCCATCACATATAATTCATCTTATAAATAAATACTCAATTAATCCCCTGTAATTATCATCAAACATACATCCTCGTTCATCTCTTAATCCCTCGTAAATAAACTTTTTAAGTACACAAACGCATTCATCATTTCACAAGCTCGATCTTAATACCGTACTCTATTTTCCATTTGTTCTCTTTAAACATTTCAATATTTTCGCTCGATATAAATAGAATAATCGAATAATAAAGTTTTGCAAGGATTTCTCGTAAAGGGTTGTCACAACATTCAATAACAAAATATTTGTTTTCTTTCAACTCTTTGGAATTGAAATTACATTTAAAATTTCCTTTATTCTAAATAGAAACTCATAAAAAAATACCGAAAGGGAATGGTCGGATCCGCGCCGTAGATTTTTCGTGAAAATGTCAGGATAAAATCATGGCAAGTGTTTCGTAGTAATATGTAATTTAATTACTAATCTCTTTACTACCATGGTTATATAGGGTAGTATAACGGGGACTGTCGCTGGACGCTGTTTACGCGATGGGCCACCTACGTAATCCCTTTGCGTCGTTTTCACATTTTCTTTTAGGCGCTGTCGTAGCTCTCGTATTTGCTCGGAGTCTTTTTGGAGATTTCCTGGATTTCTTTTAACGCGAACTTTCCTCTGATTTGCGTTTTCTATGATTCCGAGTATATTTACGATTCCTATGAAACAACGTCTTTGATTTTCTTTTTATAATTTTCCATATAATACCGATGAATGATTCTTAACTTTACACCACGCTAATTCGCAACAATGAAGCGCATGAACTTCCATTAGTTCGATAATGTCACAATCAAACAAATGTAGCACGATAAACAAGTACAGATATATCTATCTATTGTGGGCTCGATAATTACTAGCGAATTATTCGTTTCGTAGTTACAAGAAAGTTCGAGCGGTTGTCACTGTGCTAACGAGCGAATAAAGGTTTTCACGTCAAAAATATTGAAACTGGATTAAAGTATAATCAATTTTTTTTATTTCCAAAATAATACTCGTATAGCAACTATGACGAAACGCAGTCAAAATTTAAGTTTTAATTTAATTTAATAATTTAAATTAAAACTCTAAAAGAGCAATGGCGTCCAGCTATCGCTAATAATCAATATGCTGTAAATGTTGAGAAAAATAAAAAGAAAACAGTAAACAATAGCAAAAGTTAAAATCAAGGGAAAATATTGTCATTAACAAAGGTTAATGACAATATAATAATACCAGCCATTAGAAAAAGAAGCAAGATCTCATCAAAAACATTATTGCAAAACTGTTCCCTTTCATATTAAAAATAATAGAATAAAATGTGCCTAATTGTACTTGGCTTCAATAAATGCGTATCTCTCTAATAGTTTGCTGTGATAAGATCTATAAAACCACAATAATTTGCTCTTTTCATAATTCTGGTTGTTAAAACGATAAATATTCGAAACGAAGATAAAAATCACAACCAAGTTCAATGTTGTTATATATATAATATTTAATAAACCCAGTTATAATTCTATCATCTACACTCCTCAATAAATGCAGTTCAAGTACCATAAGAAATTCGCATCGGTCAAAAGTCAGCCTAGATTCTAATCCGAACTTCAAACATCACCAAAGTATGCTTTAATCACTTAAAATCAAACGGATAATAACTACAAGTAGAACACGTTCTGGCTTCGCTCTTAATTGTTTTGCGACACATTTTTTTTTAAATATTCGATGTAACTCGCAAAGAATTTTAGAAAATAATATTATAGAATTTGAAAAAACCGTGGAAATGCTTAAATATATATTTCATTTGTCAAATCACCTAGCTATATTAAATAGTGTTTTTCAATGATAAATTAAAATCATGTTAAAATTTTAGAATTAAGTTCATTTTAAATAACAAAATAAAACCCATTCTACTGTAATGTGATTTTTATTTCATTCATCACAGGTAGACGTTGTCACACCCACGGCTGTGTAGATGAGACAGTTTATCCCATTTTCCCTCTCTTTTTATTTGTATAGGTTCTACTTATGATAATGATACTTTTCAATATAATTTGAAGTCAAGCAGTACTCTTATTAACCTAATTTTGGAAACAAAAAATATTTTTATCGAAAAATAAATACACATTTCCAAAAATATCATAAATTAATTTTATCTCATATTTATGGTGATAAATATGACCAATTCTACGATTACAGCAATAATTTGAAAACAACGAGATAAACAATGAATTCTGATATTCATGGATTTTAATTAAAAAAATTACGGATTATAATAGTTAAATGAAATGTACTTTACACTGTATTACTGGTCCCAAACCACTAATTATATATATATATATATATATATATATATATATATATATATACATATATATATATATACATATACATATATATATATATATATACATATATATATATATATATATATATATATATATATATAGGTGAAAAATTAAAAAGTAAAATTTAGCATAATGCAATACAAGTATAAATATATAATCAATCTATAAAGGAAACAATACTTATGGCCACGTGGTACTCGAGTCTAGCTTGATGTGACATAACATCATGCCCTGTATTGTAAAGAAACTAGTCCTTCTTCATGAGATAAATAGTCTTAACAATTATTTGTAATTGCTTTTTACCCCATCTCCACATGAGATAGCATATAGATGGAAAGAAGACAGTAACAGTACTATATGCATCCGGTTAAATCCTCTATTAGAAATGTTTAAGTATTTTGAAAATAAATATGCCAATATAAATAGATTAAACAGACGAAGCATTTATAGCTGGCGATACGACAAAGCAACTTAAATCACATTACAGGAGGATGTATTAAAGTGAATCATTACTATAAACTTGTTTTGAAGTCTAGCCTCATTAGCTACGCCTGAGGTCAAAGAAATCGATAGTAATTTGAATTCGTCATTTATATAAAACATGACTTAATAGACAAAATTTAAATTCTAGTAGTTTAAAATTAAATAACTTTTGGCTATTACTACAAAGAGACACATCCAATAAATACCGGTATTCTTAATAGTCATATAGAAGATTTCTACTCTTCTAATGCCATGTTATTAATAATTTGTAATGGAATTATCTGCCTAATTCGTTTTATTTTCAAATAATGATCACATATTTTTGATTCATTTATTTTTTCTTCACCCTAACACAAAAATTAAAATTCATAAAAATAAGAACGATATAAAAAGAGTCAAAGAAAACAGCAAAATGGATAAAATGTAAGCCACTTTAATAGCCACATAACGTGACGACGCAACACTTGTATCCTTTGGTAAGTGTAAGGATCGTAAATAGATCCGCGCACTTGTTTGCGCCATGATGAAGACAAATTTGCATAGCAGATTATTCTTTTAACCGAGTACCTCTTTTTATGACGCTGCAATGTAATGAGCATAACTATTAATGCAGCTACAAAGATGTTATAATTTAGGTGAGGATAGGAAACTTTATAATATTTTTAAACCTAAAACTCACTCAATTACACATAGAATCTAATGGTTAATATTCTTTAGAATATTTTTTGCATATCGGTCAACTGATCATTTCAATCTGAATGCATTGAGAAATTAAATTCAATAAATTACTTGCTTACAAAATACTTGCGAGTGTAGCTTCCGTAGAAGTAAGCATGGATAATAACTACTACCAGTAACAAGACTCTCAGCTACCACCGGGATATTACTTTTATTCGTTAATTTATACTAAATACCAACTATGATTTACGGTCTCACTTGCACCGCCAAGGAAAGAAATGATGGTGAAATTTGAAACGGAGTAATTACAGAAAAAAGTGAATCTTAGCATTGGGATATTGATGTAATATATTATTACATACATAGGTTTGCGCTACTATCCCTGACGCGATGATTTTTCTTAAATTTGATATTTAAATATGAAATATGAATAAAATATTATTTAAGTGGTTGAAGCGTGAAAGTAGAACAAATAGAGAAAAAAACTCCGTTTCGCATTTGTTACATTTGTATGATATTCTGTGTAAACATAACTACCGCTATACGCGTATCAATACACCCATATTCTGTAAACTGTAATTTATATCTGCAAAATTCTGAAAAAAATCATCTTATTTGCAAACATAAATATATAAGTATTAACGATAAAATAAATATAGATCTTACAATTCACAAAGAGAGCGAGGGTTAATTGAATGCAATATACAATATACGAAAAACAGCTAGATCCGTGAGTATTTCTGAGTAATTTAATTGTATATATATTTATATATACATATATATACATGACATGAGTGCATGCGGGCATGCGTGCGTATGTGTGTGCGTCAGTGCGTGCGTAGGTAGAAACTTCGTTTTCAAATTCATATTATTCTTAAAGTACAGAAAAAGAAAATCCAAAGTAGGTTTAAATAAAATTTAAGCCTAAGTTATACATTCCATAATTTAAAATTTATGTCATAAGCATAATTGCTAATTCTACTTAAATTGGAAAGTGTTTTAATTAAAAAAAAATATTTCAACAGGTGCTAAGTTAAAGACAACTAGAAAGTTATGATATAGATTGATATGGAAAAATACTTGTCCGCAATTACCGCGATTTATAAATGTCGAAACTGTAATATTTAAACGTTTTAAAACAATTACTCTACAGAGATAGAACTATGGTCTGCAGAAACCAACGTACATACTTATCATGAACATAGAAAGTATGAGAGATGTAGGTTCTTAGAAAAAAATAGCCGAAATCGAGAATCATCCATGTCGTAGTTGAGAATGGCTTCATGCCAAATCCTCTTTTCCCTCGTCGAGCAAATATTCTGACAGGTCACCATTCGAAAATTATGCGAAGTAATGATAAAACATACAAAGTATCTACTAAAAGAAATCCCATATAGTATACTATAATTGAAACAAAATAAAAAAGGATACAATTAAAAAACTTACAACGTTATGAATTTATAAAATAAAACGAACGCAATTTTCAGAATATTGAAATTGACGATATCTTGAAGCGGTTTTACGACTTCTACAAAATCATATTGAATTAGTGAAGTGAGAATAATATGAAAGAAAATATTATTTTAACTATAAATTTAATTAAGGAATTTGATTAGAAGCCTGTCAACCTGTTACGAAAATTAAGTAAAAGCATCAGCAGTTCGTTAACTCTAATTACAGATTAATAATAAATTTCCAAGACCGCTGACTTCTGATTCAAATGATACTTGGAGGTTATAATCGAATAACTGCTCTGAAGGTGGAGATTTATTTTGATAATAAGTTGAATTTGAGTTAAAAAATTGTTTTGATATTGAATTTGATTATCGATTATTATTTTCTATTCCATTTTCGTTACACTACATCTGTTCTTGGACAACCAAGTCAAAAGATTCCTTGCTGCCGTTTTTCGTTCTGTTTTGTTTGACCTAAGCCGTCAACACGTCTTATCAATCACATAACAACTGTTTTCCTCAATAGTATGTAACAAAAAAAAATATAAAATTTGCAATGTCATGCACTATAATACTGCACTCTCATATCAACGTGTTAGTCAATTGAAGCCCCATCACCTACTAGGAATTATTTATTTCAACGTAAATGTCGACGCTACATGGCGCTAGCATGAACGCCTGCAAAATCGTAAACGTCATTAAATATATCGTTGCAAACGTTATCCTAATATAATTGTGGATAAAATAATCTTGGTATTTTTTTATTATTTATTTCATTATGTATGTATAAATGCAAGATTTCACTATGTATCATATATAAAATAATACTATGCAGGAATGTTTCTCATTCAGTGACCAAAATTGAAGAGTGATTTTCAGAGATAAAATTTTAACAAAACATTTGTCTTCATTTCTCGGAAATTGGAAACGAAACTACAAGCATCCTATGATTTTTAAAAAAACACGGAATGTCTAACTAATTCCCCTAACTATGGCACCTAATTAACGCTTCTTCCGAGATATGGTTACAATTCGAGAGCCGGCATTCAAAATCATAATTCGGGGCTCGCTGACGTGTGACACTTGATCATAAATGTTCGTAACGAAGAATTTGTGACAAGTTTAAAATGTTATTATTATTTATTAATCGTTATTATTTATAATAACGTTTCAAAAAGATCTTTATTTTATGCAAACTTCGATTTATTAATAGAATTCTCTTCTTGTGAAATACCATTGCAATTTTTCTTTATACGATCTTAGCACCGTGATAATGAATGTTACTTTTTTATTTAAATCAGAAATTTCATTAAAAATTGGAATTCAACTTCTTAATTATATTTGAAAACTTACACGCCCAATTAACTTCTGTTCGTACATTGTAATCCTCGTTTGTCCGTTTCACTCAACAGACAGCTGAAAATTGCATGTTCTTTTTAAGATTTTGTAAACTTCCACATAAGTGTTTCACCACAAAATTTACTAGTAAATTATTGTGGTCGGATAGCCATTTTTATGAGCATAACAAACACAGAACTCCCATACTCTACTACTGAATTAATTTCGCCTCTACTGTCTTTTACGGTAAGATGATTTTTGTTTTTTCGCTGGTAAGCGGCTAATTTAACATAATAGTAAGGTATAAATTCTTTATTTACCAAGAGAACGTTAGTTAAGTCAAAAAAATTTGCTTTTTGTTATTATATGATTTAGTGGCCGATTCTGAATTGCTCATTAAAATTTGATCCCTGACATAAAAATTACATAAGAACTTATATCCATAAATCTGAAATAATATATCTGTCAATACATCAAAGATAAAACTTACAAAAAAAACAAAGTTTAGAATTTTCCTTTTTACGAAGTCAAAAGATCTAAAGTAGTTCTGCGATTATTCTTTAGGAGGTTGCCTGAAGAGTAATCACAAAAATTTTATACAGGCCGCCTTTTACGACAGGTAATTTCAATTACTTTGACATAATCAGTTCCAAAATAACCGTCATCTATATTTCGGATACATCGGAAAGCATATTATTGCAATAATCATGCTATTTCTAATCTCTAATTATCATTGCTATTTTTTGTTCTAAGCTCAATAAAAGATAATACATTACATGTTCTCTGTGTAAATCAAATTAATTCGTAGATGATTTATCACTAGGAATTATAAAAAATGGTTGTAAAAGATACCATAATCATGCCTGACACCTCATTATAAATCTCACTTTCATTCTTTCTATTTATGGAATCGAGGATATATTGTGAATTTCTTAACTCTATTGACTTTGGATGCCGTAGATAAACCAACTCAGAAATAAACCATCTGTATAACAAATTGTCAATTTGTTTTCCATATTTTTCTTTCAAAATATATGGACTTTTTAACCATTTCTACCGTCATTACTATTCCCTCGCCAGTCTAAATAACAAGCTTCTTTGGCTATATACAGCTGACCATGTATTCAGTAATACCAATCATGGTTTTTATTTAAATTTATCTGCCTGTCATTAATATTTCTCCAAAAGTTAGTTTTATTTAACGTAGTTCCATCCACGTCCAACTACGTTCACTTCAGTAAGTGTTCGTTAGTACACAAATATAAGAGGCAACGATCGAGATGAACTGAAAGGAAACCATTAGGCTGACGCAATTAGGTGAATACAACCTTTCTGCCGCTAAGCCAATATATTTTATTTGCATGAATTAACTTTATGTGAAACGAACGCAACTAATAACTTTAATACTTTGTGTCGCAGAACATCTATTAAATATTGTCCATTGGATCAAACATTGTTTTACATTTGAAACTGGTACATTAATTTTTTGAATAATCATAATGCTCAAAGTCGAATACGATGATATATAATAAAATGAAATATTGTAAGCGAGAAATAAAGCGACGCAGATCCTACCGTTCAATGCGAGGTCTAACTCGCTAATGAGAGGCGCGCTGAATTGCAATTTGCGGTAACAAATGGCATTCATATTAACAAATATGACAAACACGAAGGATTTTTTTAGTTGGTTTATTTTCTGCATTTTTTTATTCAATACATTGAAGATGCAAAATGTATTATTAAAGTAAATGATACGTATAATGTATATGTATAATGTGTTTTATTGCATTTCATACAAATTCATTACGTACTCGTTCGCCAAAATTCGCGTAATTGTCGATTTTTCGACTCCTTTCACTAATGTATGTTGTTAATTTTATTAACTTTTAATGAAGAAAATATAAATGGATGAATTATCTACCCAGCAGTACTATTATTTACAAATATAAATATAAATGAGCGAAGAATGAACTGATTACGGTCGTTGGAAAACGATTGATTTTTGGAATTCGCTTATATCGATATATATACGGTAGATAAACCATAATCCTGATCCACCCTTTGCAGTTAGAAAAAAATTATTTGAAAATATCAATAAACCATTTTTATCTTACTATTTTAAAATGTCGAGAAAGTGAAGATGAGTCAGCGTACGCTAATTGCGAAGCAGAAAAAGAAATCTAAATCCTAAAGAATCAAAAAAGTAATTGGAAAACCTGCCTGCCAAAAGAAATGCTACTGAAACCAAGAGTCATATGGAATAAAAACTTACAGATGCATATCTTTACGAACAAATCGATTCAGAAAAAAATTATTTATAGTTGATGAATGGAAAGCATTATTGACATATTCTATCAACAAAGCACAAAAATTCGATCAGCATATGAAGAATTTGTGAAACCTGAATTGACAAGCAGAATACTTAAAAAAATTTCTTTGCTTAGTTACCTGAAGGAAAAAGTCTTTTTGATCTTATAATGAGAGGAAGTTTGAAGGTTAATAGTTTATTGCTAAATATGATTTATAGTATCTGCATAAAAATTAATTATTTATCACCCTATAATCAAGTTTTTTCGAATTATTTAAAATTCCCTCAATGGACCCTCTTTTTTTTTGGTCTAGCAACTTGCTACTCGCAGTTTTATTATTTGCGCTAATTTTAGATATCTTAATCCCCGAAAATAGAGAAGAGTTATCATTTGTACTTCGGTGTAGATCCAACAATATTAACCTAAACGCCTTATTTATTTTTTAACAATCGATAAATAAATCTACGTGTTGCTTCCTCTCTTAGTGAGATTGTGAGAGAATAAACTGCATAATTACGCTTTACTTTTTTCTGGTAATGGGATTATGCTTACAAACCTATGTTCACAGAACTGGAGTGCTTCCGATAGTGTCATGAGAATGGCTTCGACCATTTTTTTAATTTTCTAATCTAAAGAGCCTTAACGGTTTTTATTTGCTAATTTGATAGCAAATTAGCTGACTTAAGGAAATTGTTAAATTTAGTTTGAGGATTTTGGCTATTTTTAATAAACAATGAAAAAAAAATGTGTTGCAACAATTAGATTCAAATGCAATATAAGTTTGTTTTCATTTTTCTTTAATATAATATTATAGAATGAAGAACGTTTTAATATAATATTTTGAAAGTAAGGGTACCAAGACTATTATAAAATTCGACAAGTTGAATTTTCTGTAACTTTCGAAATTTTATCAGTTTTACTCAAAACAATTTAATACTAAAATCGAGTAAACACAAATAATTAATTACTAAAGAATTATAAATTGCCGCTAAAAAGTAGAGATATCACCTATTCAAAAAAAATCGATGGCAACCTTTATAAACGTTCCTTCTAAACAATCCAATACGGACCATGAAGCACACGAGCACCTCATATATTCATTAAAGCGAGACGAAAAGCGTGTGCTGCGCGTAACGAACGAAGAGTTTCATCTGGCGGGAGTCACCCGCGTTTAATCAAGGGGCAAGATTGAGGCGGCGATAATGCGACCCGTGCGACCCGTTGTGGAGACGCGCGCATCCGCCCGCCCCGCCGCATTTAGTTTACGCTTAATCCTCTGAGGACATTAAAAGGATAAACTCCTTTTGACATCCTCTTACGCAGGCTACTGTCGTCCATTTCTAGGAATAACCTTATGAAATATTTCCTGAACAAATGGCAGCTATATGGAGTTTAAACAGCTTATGGGCTTGCCGGTGAGATTCAGATAATAACATAAAAAAATATTGTATATACAAACGTGTTTAATTAGATAAAGGGAGAAATCTTTTTTTTTTGTTAAAGTATTTGGCGACCACCAGCTTATATGGTTTGTATGATTGTAGAGTTTATAATATCCCTGTATTTTCGGTATATACCGCATTTAAATAATTTATGATGATCTTGTATTTACGATGATCCGTCAACATGAGTACGAGAACACATCACAACATCATGCCTGCCTACGGCTATGTAGTAAACATGGCAAGGGTTTTTTCTTTTAGCGCCATTTCTTGGATTTCCAATCTAATTTTTTTTAATTTCACTATATTTTTCTTCACTTGACAAACACTGTATATAATATATATATATATATATATATATATATATATATATATATATATATATATATATATATATATATATATATATATATAGATTCATCGAATTTGGGCTCATTAAACTTGTTTTTACGCATCCATAAGTCATAAATTCTGACCCTGGTCTGACTGTAAAAAATATTATAGTTTCAGATAGAAATTTATTAATTTTTATATAAAATATCTGCCAAAATTCATCATTTGTTATTTTATTGAGGAGATCAACATAAAAATTAACTACTCGTTAACATAGTGGAGCAGTATCGTGAAGTAATGACCGGCTATTATAGTTATTCTATGATAATACCACAGAAATATTCACTGCGTGATGAAAACCTTCAGTATCTTGGTAACGACACGAAGCTATGACAATTATTTTACTAAATAGTAAATAAAATATTTTCAGGTCAAAAATTCATAGATAATGAAATTTGTACAATACTCATATCGAAATATATAATATGAGATAATAGGTTGGAAGGACTAAACACTGTAAGTCATTAAAACATACAACCCAACGTATTTATTTCAGCATAATGTACATATAACTTCACCAATCACCAAATTATGGACATAAATATTGACGTTAACCGTAGGGCAAAAACCCGCCTAATTACACTCGATCGCAACAACGAGACAGTCGAAATGATAATAAATCGAATTAATGAGTGGACGAAGTAACATATTATTTCCCAGAGGGTCATTACGGCCGCCGCCGCCCTAAAATTGTTCTACATTAGAACTACCATAAAATGTGCACGCATGCGACATGCGACCGTAAAGCTACTGACTTTTCAAATATTATGGAAATCTGGTGGGTCGTTAGCAAAACTTTTAAGAGAGTTTATAATTTTGTAAAGAAAATTATGTTTGTCGTTGCACATTACAGTCACGAATAAGGGAGTAATTAAACCGTGCATTTTAATCGTTAATTAAAATTACATTTAAAAATAAACTAATAATTGCGTTTGGAAATTTCGCTTATAAAAAAGAATATTAAAAATAACTCATAAAGCTATAAACATTCAAGGTAAAAATATTTTAAGCCGCAAAACGTTTTCTTTTCTTGGCACGAATTATATTTATTACGAATTATATTATTTATATGGAATTTTAAATTATAACAATTTTAATTGAAGTTTTTAGACAAAACACAATTGCTTTCACACGCGCTATATTAACGGAACTTTAAAATTGGATAAAACTAAATTATAAAAGACATATAAAGCTTCACATATCAAAATACAACATATTGTACGGAGTCAATAGACGCTATACAAAATTGTATAGATAAAAATCAGAGTATATTGTCCAATAATTAATTATCCAATAAATTCAAAAATGTTTTGACGTTATCTTTGTATAAACAATTCAAAATACTTAAAGTTTTGAATCCATAAATAAATTGTGACGCGTGAATAAATAAAGTGGTCATAATTTATTTCTCCACGAACACCGAAACTATGAATGAGGACCCTCCGTCTGTACATTATATGAACTCATTTCATTAAACTGCTTCTTATTTTTATGTTTACTGATTTTCTGGAAATAATTATACTATAGATTCTATAGTATAAGGATTTCCTATAGTATAAGGATTGTTAATCCTTAAATCGTTTTGCAATACAAATTTTTTTTTTTAAAAACGGTCCCGTATTTTTATTTTTTTTGTGTGCGGATACATTGCATATAGTACCTTATGTTGATACAGTCTAAGAACTGTTGAAACAGATTCAATATTCAATGGCGCAATAAATAACTTCTCCGGTTGTTATAATCTACAGTTGATCCCTAAATAAACAAGTGTTTAGAAGGTGTATATCCGATCTTTCGAATGCTTGGTATTGGTCATCAAGGAAAAAATGGATTTATTTTTTCTATCGCTTCTCCTGAATCGTGTATGATGTATTTTATAAATTTCAATTCAAATAGAACCAATACGTCGGGACCGAAATGTGTATATTTGACTTTAAATATACTCTACCCAGTATTAGTAATCAAACAAATATGAAGCAATTGTAATCTGTTTATTAGTTATTATTCATTTAGAAATATCATATCGTATTCATTGTTTTAGTTGGATCGAATCATAAACATTTTTGGGTTTCGCAACAAAACAACGAATTTCGTCACGTTCATCCATCCGTTCACCTGTCACAGCCTTACACTGAATATAATTTCAGATCTGTGTGCGTGAAATTTTGCAAGGCGATACTTCATGTAAAGATTCCGAATAGTACGTTTCAAAATATTAAAACAGTATCTTTTAACGTAACTCACATTATGTATAATAAAAATTGGATACGATTTTTTCACGCATCCTATCGAATATGATTTGATAAATCTTTTAAAATTAAATTTAGGTTCTATTTAGCATTTTTAATTTTTAAATTATGTTTCTGGAATTTTAGGCTTCAAAGTGACTTACGATATGACTTTGCGGTATGTATTTTTGTTATCAAGATTAAATTCAATAATTAAATTATTTAATAATAACACTGCAGTTGAAATACGCCATATACTTGATTTGATAGTAAAGAAAACAAGTAAAAACAGTAATAACACAAATTAATTACACAATCTCTGATAATGGATTTTAACTTCGAATTTAATATTCACATTCGCATATACAAACATGAATGGTAACAAAAGTATATTCATCACATCACTTGCGTGTATTTTATTATAGATATAATATTCAACATCAGTCTACTTGTTCGCATGTAATTTTCATAGAATTTTCAACATCGCGTAGCGTTTTTATCCTGAAAATTCTTTGTGTATATACACTAATATAAATGATCGAGGTATGTGTATTATTTGGACGGTGTGTTCCGGTACTCAGGCAAGCACGAAGAGATACTGATAGCAAGATACAGACGGCAGCAGATCAAGTATGCGGTATCCCGTACACTTGATCTGCTGTGAAGTCATTCTATCCGAAAGAGTTTTAAGTTCAATTACAAAATTTTGTAAATTTTAAAAACCATAAATTCCACGCAAACAGAGCAGGGCGCAAAACTACTTATATAATAATCTGTCAAAATTAAGGAGGTGAATTAGGATCAGGATTGGATTGGATGAGTTTATGAAATCATTCTAAGATTTTCGGAGAGTTAACGTACACTCACTAACTTTAAACTTAAATGTACAAATGATTTTTGTTTTTTAAGAGCGACGCAGTAAGTAACAACTCAACTTGTGATATCTTTAACTTTTACTAAAGATTCAAGCAACTCACAAACCAATCGAGAGTAATATTTACCAACTATGTAATATAACAAAAACAGAGGTGACACCAAATACTAGATACTAGGTCTGGCCTACGTTTACGTAATTATTTAAACATATTTCGACAGTGGCGAATTCGAATAAATCGTGAACAGCAAGACAATTTGCATAACTGATTTTAATTACCGACAATACAATTGTTAACATTCCTGTAAACATCCTTATTTGTACAGCGCCATTTTATTTCATTTAAATGAACTGGCTACACAGGGTCATACATTACCACCAGATGTTATACATTTTTATGAGTGTTTCTCATTCTCTGCAATATGTTCTATTGACAACCTAATATAATCTATAATTAGTGTCACAGATTCTTTGATATGAGTAGAGTAGAACTAATCTGCTGTATGTATGTGTGTACATTTGCATGTTTGTCACACAATAACTTTCGTGACACTAAACAGAATTTAATGCAATTTGACAGGATATTTCTTGTACCAGCAATTTGGAAATTTCAATTTAATTTAATAGTATGAAAATATATAGTCTCTTACTATATGTTTTTTTTCTCAAAAGTACTCTACATATATGCCTTCTCTGACTTTCCAATACCACATCTTAATTCGTTTTTACAATCGAGATCAAATCGCCGTGTGACGTATTCTATACCAATAACTCTATACATAGTTATAAATATATACATAAACATTGTAAAATTTTACTACTAAAAATTTTGGAGGAAAATAATAATACATAATGTAATTTATTTTTAGTCATACTTCTGTTGCAAATTATTAAAATTATTTACTAGTACTGATACAAAATATAAATTATTTTTAATTCATTTTGCAATCATTGTAAAATGTTGATTCTGTGATTGCAAAATGAATTTTAGACGACCGTTTTACTTTTGAATTACCACCGTTTTGAAAGTATTGGGCAAAAGGGTATATATACATATATACAAAATATAAGATGGCCTAAAATTTTTTATTTGGAAACATAATAGCTAGAAATACATTGAAATCACGTCGAAATTCAGAAGTTGAGATAACCGTAATAGGTATATTTTTGCGAAATTTGCCTAATAATAACGCATAATAATAGAAATTCATTCAAACTTGTACGAACTATTATAATGCAATCAATAAACTTGACGTTATATACTAAATACCAACAGCCTATAATGCTAATATGCTTTTTTAATAGAATAAAGAAATCGGCACTTTTTAATTTACGCAAATCAAAGTTTTCGCAGCTGTTTCCTCTCACCGATCATTGCAATTGCACTCTTCACTTATTTTTGCTATTTTCATAGGACATTTCGAAAACGTCCCCTGTCAATGCGCTCATCAATATTGCACCGCTTAACTTCAATATTGCTAATGAACAATTTGCATACTTGATTCGTTTCGGTTTGATATCGGCGATCACTCGGACGTCCGCTTTGATTCACACGAATGTCACAAAGTTTAATTGCGATAAAGCGTGGCGAGGTTTAAATTTGATTAGTGTTTAGATTGTATGTTCTGCACGTCCGTTTAAGCTGTTTTAACAACACGATATTAGTTAAAAAGGATTACTCAACTACTCAGTTTAAATAGAGCGATTTAATAATAAAATATGTAATTTTTTACTTTCATTAGAAATGCAACTTTGACACCTATTTTTCCAAAATTTTGCATAAATAATATTTTGCAGTATTATTACATAAATAGTACATATATTAGATAGAATCGTAAAAACGGAATAGTTTTAACTTTGATTCCACAGGAATATAGCAAAATATTTATCTCAAGTCTTAGGACGAGACTCAAATTTAATTGTTTCAATTATACATACTTGTACAAGTTTACGAGGATCATTAGTAAATTAAAATATGGGAAAAATAGAACTCTTATTTTTAAACGAATGATCTGTAAATAAAAAAAATATTTTTTTTAGTCGAATTAAAAAAAAGAGAAGATCCCAATTCGTTTGTATTTTTCATGCAGATTAATTTATATTTCCGGTATTTGTGAAACGATCTCAATAAATTATTAGTAGTGGTCGAAGACATTCGACTTGGTAAAATAATCACAGAACTAGCTGTACCAGAGTATGATGATGACGTAGGACTTATACCAATAGAACTCCTCAAAGGATGACAGTACGTCACTTGTAAATTACACATTTTGTCAACAATAATCAAACATATGTATATTAAGCTGAAACGGGGAACACCTTCCTTTACGTTTTCATTTCTTACTATCTTATTCGTATAAACTCTAATTCATGAAACGCAGTGTACACACTGCTTATTTCTTGTACGATAATAAATCTTTTTGAAAAGTTGGTCTCGTAGACTAATAATCAAGGATTTTATATATTGCCTTAGCTATAAGATTGTACAGTAATACTAAATAATCATCCCAGGTGCTCTGCCCCTAGTAACAATTGGTTTGAAAAGGGCAATAAACCATTTTCTTCGTATTATTTCAAATTACTAAAAGAGGTAATTTTAAAACATTCGAAAAGCTACTTGCCCATAAAATGCTAAGGAAATAGGGTTCTATAACAAATTAGACTATGTAGTAACTGCTTTCAAAAACATTTCTGCCAAAAAATAATAAAATAGCCCCTGACTATAAGGCAAACAAATAAAGAAAAACACTTGCTTTTTACGAATGAATAGTTATATGTTAATGAATTCGCTCCTTAATAAGCTTGAATGAACAGATTGTTTGGTGATTGGTTCAAAATATTTTGTTCCAGAAACTGAAGCACATTTAATTAAAATGCCTTTACCTCTTAATGTGCTTTTACTAAGTTTTATCAAAAATTTTACTCCTTTCATTTAATATAATTTCGCTTGTCTAACGGCTATATCAAGTCGCTGTGTTAGACACATTATTGCTGTTCTGTTTAAAGGGATATACAAAAAGAATTGGTTGGAAAAATTACAATATATATTATCACATTACTTATGTGAAGTAAGCTATTAGCTAAGCTAAAATTACAAAGGTAATGCACAAAAACCCTGGTGATAACTTTTTTCATCCTGAATTGAAAGGGTAGCCGACATATTAACAATAAACCAGAAGCTGTTAACAATTGTTGACACTGACGCAGAAAATTTGTCAACGACTCGTTCAATTCTTCAACGTTCATTTGTTTATGAATATTCGATAAGTTTTGCAGATATTCTTTACAGATTTATATCTGTATAGCCATAGAATATATACGAATAAATTAACTTGGTGTTGAAGAATTGACAAAGTTTACAGATTTTATCAGTTATATATAAGAATAAGATTAGTAAAAAGACGAATATGTCAAATTAATATTAACAATTCAATTGCCATTCTGTAGACGAATATTTTCCACTTTGACGCATTCACTGTTTTTTTGTTTTAATCGTTTTTAGGGTCCCATAACCAAGCTAGATATATTGTTTGTGTCCGTCTGTAAGTCACAGTTGTCCGTCTGTAAGTCAGGCAGTAATTTTTTTATTCATATACTCCATTATGTAGGATATCGTTAAACAGTTTTTCTAAAATATGGAGGTTATATCATGAAGACGTTTTCAGTACAATGATTCGTTTATGAAATATTAAGCTTTAAAACTGGTATTGTTTTTCAGAGTTATATGTTTTCATCCCTACCAGATAAACTGATATTTATGAAAATCTAAAAAGTATTCACATGCATATACAACAGTATTAAAGGCAAAGTCATTACAAATAAGCAAGCTCTACTCGTTTACATATAATAGTCGACCAACTTATGCCATAAAATTGAACCTTTAAGTAGTTCATGGAAACTGTATACAAATGACTTAAATTAACTACAAACAAGACTGCATTTAAAGTACATATTTATTATATCTGTTAAAGCTATATTAATTAATATATTTATATATTTATGTGGTGACAAATAACATTAATATTTGTAAATAAATTAACAGAAATTCTATTACACTCGAATATTAATATATGCCTAAGTGTACACGGAACCCTCGTAGTGAAAGTTATTAAAAAGTTTATTTTTACGTCATAATTCTTTAGGTTTTCCTCGACGATTTAGTTAGTTATTCTGCGCTTTCAACTACAGGATTTTCCAGGTCATTGTTGTGTATAACTGTTAAAAATAATATTTTAATATAAAGATACAGTTCGTTTAAAATCGATCATAGCCGACAATCTGCCGTAATTAGCAATGTACATCCCCGAGTTTTTATTGGTACTGAATTGGCTGTATGAACTTCCATAATTATTTTAATACGAATAAAGTAATTTGAAAGTTTATTTCGGAGATATATCAAATATTCAAACGTTCTAAAAATATAGTATATTCCCTTTGTGCATCAGGACATTATAAACTATTCGATGGTTAAAGTAACTTTTATCTTTATAAACCTAACTATGATTATATATATGTAAAATAACAGTTTTTTTATTATCTGAATCTCACCCGAAAGCCTGTAACCTGTTTAAACTCGTAAAGAATCCCCTTTAAGTTCGCTGCCATTATTCAATAAAAATATTTCATAGCTAATTCCAGACATAGACGGGAGTGGCTCGTGTATGGGCATGTCAAAAAGAATTTATCCGTTTAATGTCCTCGGAGGATTAAACGTAAACTAGTGTGGCGGGCGGGCGACTAAGCGCGTCTCCTCAACGGGTCGCACGGGTCGCGTTATCGCCGCCTCAATCTCGTCCCTTGATTAAACGTGGGCGACTCTCGCCCGATGAGATTTTTCGTTCGTTACGCGCTGCGCACAATTGTTATCTCACTTTTTAGAACATATCACACGTTCGTGCGCTCTGTAGTCAGCTTGATTGTCTAAAAGAAGCATTTATAAATGATGTTACCGAATTTTCTGAATCGGTGATATCTCTACTTTTTAAACAGCAGTTTATCACTTTTATTAATGTTAACTATTTGTGTTTAACGCGATTTTAATATTTAATTTAATTTTAAAAAACGAGTAAAATTTTGAGAGTTAAACAAAATTACAATTTTTGAATATTTTGTAGACCAAAAATTGTTAACCTTCACATAAAATATAGTTATACAACATTCTTTATCAAAATTAGTAGCATTTAAATGTTCAATATATAGTAATTTCTTCAAATAAATAAATAGGCGATCTCAGTTTAAATTCTTCTAACATAATTATACAAAGAAAAATAAAACTTGTATAACATTTCAATTTAATTATTGCAACACATTTTTTTTCATTCCTTTAAAAAAATAGTAAAAATCTTCAAACTAAAATAAAAAATTGCTTGAACTGAAATTATCAAATAAAATCCATGAAGTTTTCTTTCTAAATTTGAAAATAAAAGTTACTTTCCATACCCGTACAGCAAATGTGAATATAGGCTTGTTTACATTGACCCATTACAAAGAAAAATAAATATAACACTTTTGAAGTGAAAATTTGTTTTAGCTTGCTTTGTTGGAAAAAAATTTGCGAGTTCGTATCACATCACTTGACGCGCTTCGGATACACTCGGCGTCAGGCCGAGTACGGCCGACGTGAGAAACGTGTATGTATATATATATATATATATATATATATATATATATATATATATTTACATGCTCCTCTCTTGCAGTAGGGATATATTCAATAAAACATTTCTATCTTTGTAATGAAGACATACATTTACTACTTAGACAAATGTATTTATTTATCATGGTTTTTATATGTAATTGCAAAACTTTTGTAAATTAATTGAGCTTATTTACATTCATTAATATGTCATATTTGTTATGATATTACTTGGTGACAAAGTGGATAAAATATTATCAATTAATTAAATCATTGCATTCTTTGCACTTGATCTTAAGAAAATCCAATTTGTTTTCTTTCATAATCTCACTATGATAAGAAACTGCACGTAGGTTTTTGTATCAATTATCAAACATAAGTAATGTGTACAAGTTTGATTTATCATCACACGGTATAATTAAACTACATTACAATTTTATGATGCCAAACAATTAGATACCTTTTTTGTGGGTGTGTTTGTGTGTGTGTGTGTACGCGCGTGTGTGCGTATTTTGGTGCATATGTGCGTATATTTAAACACAAAAATTGGAAAATCAAAAATGCGTTTCCAGAATAATTGACACATGGAAAACAGACAAGAAATCACAACTAGTAATATGGCAAAGTTTATTATTGAGTACACGTGCTTTAATTCCTAGTCTTAGAAAATTACAAATCAGACAAAAACCGAATATAAAGTCCTCCAATGAACTATCAACATGAACAATTTGAAATAATAACTCTAGTTATTACTTCAAACATGGATGCAATTAAGGAAATATCTCTCCGGGATGACAATGGTAAAAGTCTGAAACACATGACAAAACGTATGAAAATTGCATAACTACTCTCGAAAAAATACACAAAATGTACTCAACATATCTAATATTTTCAATGTGGTATCTAACTTATACATGCCAATGTAAGTTCGTTTGTTTATTTAATTTATTCTCACGCCTCAATTGCTCGGCCAATCTTCAAAAATTATTTTTACGTTTAGTCTGTATAATGGAAGTAAATATTGAATAACATGTTTATTCAAAAACAGAATATATCTCTTTGGTAATTAAAAAAATTATCCTACGAGGGATAACACTGTCCACATAATTAGTATATAACAACACATCAGGGCGACAGTCAGCCTAAGTCTACCTACTTTAGGGCACGGATTTTTTCTTTTCACTTCATTCCTTTGATTTCGCTCATCTTAAAATATTTAATCATTTTTAACCCCATTTTTTTTAATTTAACTACAAATGTTTTTCTTTTCAATGCAAGTGAATTCGAATGCTGAGAAAAATTTGACGCCAAAACACATTTAACAAACAAAATAATAATAAAAGAAATAACGACAGTAATAATAATATTGCAGTCACTTTCCATTTTAAATATTCGTTTTCAAGATTATGTTTATGTTTTAAATAAATGAATTTCTGTTTGTTAAACTAAACCGGATAAATAATTGGAACTATCTAGTTAGCAGGGTAACTTAAGCTAGCTCTTTCAGCGCTCACAGCAATATAATCACATCAGAGCTAGTTCGAATATTGTATTTTAAATTCATTAAACTCTGGGCGATTCCTACGCCATCAATGTGACGCGATTTTTACGAAAATAAATGGGTGTAAGACAACCCAAAAATAAAGTATAAATAAATGATTTGCGGAAAGTATCAGCTTTATAAGAAGTGCTTTGACAACACCATGTCCCAACATAATGATGCCATACTCGATATAATGATGGCTTTCCATGACGACATAAAAAAGTACCCAGTCTTTACTGGCTTCAGTGACAATTATGATAAAGAAATTTAACTAGTATATTGATTTTCGTATTTTTCAGAACCGAATCGAACAGCATTTACAGAAATTTAATTTTGTAGGTCATAAACAAGCAACAGATACAAAAAAAAGGTGCATGTACTTATGTACGCGCGTGAGAAGTTATACTTCTTTGGCATCATTAAATAATACATACGGATATATATTGGAGCACTTGAAAAAGTCTATAAACACAATTTTTTTCACTATTTACAAATAGTAAATTTATTAATCAAAATATTGAATTTAAATCACTACTGAATATAATTTATCAGCACATATATAAATCGTACTTATATGAAACTAAAACACGTGTGTGAATGTAACACTAGAAACATGTGGATAAATACTATGAATATGAAAACAGTGAATAGAGGCGACGATGGTGCCAATAGCTTTTGTTTCGAGACTGCAACCGCTGCAACTTCATACTGTAACTTTTGTGTGACGAATCTTAAAATTTCACTCTCACCATTTTTTCATAACGCGCCTAAAGAAGTATAACTTCAAAAATTTGTTAAATGAATCTGCAACAAACTTTGTTACTTTAAAACATCCATCTAACAACTTTACTTAATGGTGTAAGTAATTTCTCTTATTTTCATTCCTTTAATCAAGTCAAAAGGGTGTGTAAAAATAATACTTTTAAAAAAATTATTTTATTTTCAATTTTGTGTTTTAACTGTGCACTCGGTTTTTACCTAATTTTCTCTGCATTGAACTTCAACTCAATAGTAGCACAAAAAAGACATTAATCGGGTGGCAACACACAGTTTAATAGACATGATGTAATTATAAGGCTATGAAACCCTAAAATGGAGTAAAATGTGAAGAAAAATTTACAAAAGTAAAAATAAAGCATTTCTGTGAACTTATGACCAGCTGTTATAATGATAACATAGAAATATTCACTTTAATATCTTAATAAGTAATAGGATATGTGGCGATTACAATTGTTTTACGAAACCGTAAATTTAATTTTTCGACTAAAAATCCATAGATAATGAAATTTATACATTGTTCATAGTAAAATACGTAATAAGGGATATTGGCTTGGAAGGGCTAAGCGCTAAAAACCATTAAAACGTACAAAACAAAATATTTATTTCAACATAATGTACATGTAACTTCGCCAATCAACAAATTATGGACATAAACATTGAAACCGTAGGGCAAAGACCCGTTTAATTACACTCGATCGTGAAGCAACGAGAGACAGTAGCAATGATAATATACCGAATTAATGAGTGGACAAAGTAACGTGTTATTTCCCAGAGGGTCATTACGACCGCTGCCGCCCTAAAATTGTTATACATTAGAGCTGCCCCAAAATGTGCACGCATGCGACCGACTCACTTTTCAAATGTTATGGAAATCTGAAGGGTAGTCTGCTCATTAGCAAAACTGTCGAGAGTGTTTATAATTTTGAAAGCAATATTATGTTTGTTGTTGCACATTACTGTCACAGATAAGGGGATAATTAAATCGTCCAAAATAAGCAAATAAATGAGTTTGAAAATTTCACTTATAAAATGGAATATTAAAAATGACTCACCAAGCTTTAAACGTTCACGGTAAAAATACCTTAAGTAGTAAAATATTTCTCCTTTCGTGACATGAATTAAATTCCCTTCATTTTTACATGACATTGTAAATTATAAAAAATTGGATTGGAGCCACGTTTTTAGGCAACAGATGACTCCGTTAACACGTACTATATTAACGGAACTTTAATCTAATGATGAAACCATTCAATTTTAAAAGAAATATAAGGGCGGCACTTATCAAGCCAATGCGGCGTGCGGAGCCAACAGATGACTATATCAAAGTATATAAAATAAATCACATTATATTGTCTAATAAAAATTATTGAAAAATTAATTATTTGTAAAATTGAAATACCGATAACGTCGAACCCGCGAATAAATTTTGATGTCTGAATATGTATTTTTTTCTTTACAAATACGAATATAAGCGCTTGACTTCATTACATTAAACCGTTTGTTATTTATATTTTTACTTATTTTCTGGTACTAAATACGGTAATATAATATCAACTCGCTGCTAATCTTTAAATAATTTTGAAATATCAGACACTTTTTTTAATAAAATTTTGTGGAAATTACAATAATTGAACCAAAAGAAAATAGGATATGACAAAAAACGTATTTTATGGACTGATAAAAAATAGACAAAATTTTTCGAATATTTGAGTTGTCAATATTTTAAAACGCTTTTACGACTTCTACAATATCATTATAAATTATATAGGCGAGAATAATGTTGAATATATAAAGTATGATTGAATATATTGTATAGTATATACAATATATTCAATCATACTTTATATATTCAAGTAAGGAATTTAATCAAATATATGTTAACATATTACAAAAATTTAATGAAAGCACCAGAATTTCGTTAACTCTAATTACAGATTAATAATATATTTCTATTTATTCTCATTCGAGTTATACTTCAAGGTTATAATAGAACAATAATCCTGGAGATGGAGATTGATTTTGATAATTATTTTAATCTGAGGTAAAAGATTCTTTTTATATTGAATTTCATAATCGCTTGCTATTTTCAATAAATACCATTTTCGTTATACCACATGTGTTTCCTAACATTTAATACAAACGATTTCACTTAAACTCCTCGATCAACACTCATCCATCACTCGAAGACAGTTGTCCGGTACAAAACGATTTTTTGTGCGATAGTGAATCTTTTTGAAAAGTAGGGCTCTTAGATTAATTATCAAGAAATAAATGCATTATTTTAGCTTCAAAATTATACAGTGTTAATAAAACTACTTTTCAAGAAAAATTAAGAAAAAAAAGTGAAGCATTACTAAGAGCGAACTATGCTTCATTTCACGCAATGTAAAAATAGAGAGAATAGAAAAACTATTAAGTGAATAGAAAAACTATTAAAAGTCATCTGCTAAAAACAACGGACTAGTATTAACGTGTTCGTCAATTAAATAATAATCATAGCAGGTGCTTGTCCGGCTAGTAACAATTGGTTTGAAAATATCAATAAACCATTTTCTTCGCATTCGCATTGTAAGTTACAGTCGTTTTACTCTTTGTCTATTAGCGCGATAAAGCTGAAATTTAGCAAAATTATACATATTTTTAAAGCCTTAAAAGTTATGAAATAGAATCTTTTAAAAAAAGATTAGGGCGCCTAGATGTAAATCGGGAAATTTTTTTTTATTCACGTTCCATTGTATAGGATATCGTTGAACAGTTTTTCAAAAATATGGAGATTGTATCATGAACATGTTTTCGATACAAAGATCAATTTATGAAATATTAAGCTTTAAAACTGATCTTGTTTTTCAGAGTTATATGTTTTCATCCCTATCAGCTAAACGGATATTTATGAAAATCGGAAAAATATTCATATATTATATATAACAGTATTAAAGGCAAAGTCAGCACAGATATGCAAGCAAATGTAGTTAGATATTTAAATACTTCATGGAAACTGTATACTTGAATCAACTGCAATCATCACTTTGTATTTCAAAACATATTATATGCAATAAATATATATACATATTGACGTGGTGATAAATAATATTAATATTTGTAAATAACTTAACAAAAATACTATTACGCTTGAATGTTTATATATGCCTAAGTGTACACAGAACCCTCGTAGTGAAAGTTATTAACAAGTTTATTTTAACGTCGTAATTATTTACGATTTTCTTGATGGTTTAGTTAGTTATTCTGCGCTTTCAACTATAGAATTTTACAGATCATTGTTATGTACAATTGTTACAAATAATATTTTAGTATAAAGATACAGTTTGTTTATCCCAAAAATATTTATTGTCCCCTTCGTAACAGAAAACAGATAATAGCCGACATAATAATGCACATCCCTGAATTTTTTGATAGGTATTGAAATTGCCTATATGATCTTCAGAAATAGTTTAATGTATCTATAGTGATTTGAAAGTTTGTATTAGATATACCGGTTAAACTTTAACTCCGTTCAATTAAATAGTTATTGCTCATTGCTCCCAAGTTCTAAAAATATATTATATTCCCTATATGGATCAGGAAGCTATAAACTATACGATAGTTAAAGTTTCATACCTGTAGTGTAAGCTTTTTTGTGCTAAATTCTGAAAAACAAACAAATAAATTAAACTTTCATCTTTATAAAATTAAGTATGATTACACGTATATGTAGTAAATTTTTAGGTCATTATCTGAATGTTATCTGCAAGCCGATAACCACTTTAAACGCCATATAGCTGCTATTTGTTCAACAAATATTTCACACAGCTACTTCCTAAAATAGATGGAAGTGGCCTGTGCAAGGACATGTCAAAAGGAATTTATCCGTTTAATGTCCTCGGAGGATTAAGCGTAAACTAGGTGCGGCAGGGCGGGCGGATGCGCGCGTCTCCGCAACGGGTCGCCCGGGTCGCGTTATTGCCGCCTCAATCTCGCCCCTTGATTAAACTCGGGCGACTCTTGCTCGACGAAACTTGGTTCGTTACGCGCAGCGCATGCTTTTGTCTCACTTTTATGCATATATAACGCGTTCGTGTGCTTCATAGTCTGTGCTGGATTGTTTAAAAGAAGCATTTATAAATGCTGCTACCGAATTTTTTGAAAAGTTAATATCTCCACTTTTTAAATAGCAGTTTATTGATTTTGTCAGTGTTAATTATTTGTGTTTAATCGAGTATTTTAATATTTAATTTAATTGCACAAAATATATAAACTTTCGAGAGTTAAACAAAATTTTTCAATTTTTTTGTAAGCAAAATTATATTGTTAGCTTTCATATAAAACATAGTTATACATCATTCTTCATCAACATTAGTGGCATTTAGATGTTCAGTTTAAACTGTTCTAACATGATTAGAAAAAAAAAATAAAATTTATATTAACATTTCCATATAGTTATTGCAATACATTTTTTTCATTCCTTTAAAAAATATTCAAAATCTTCAAATTAAAATTAAAATACACTAGAACTCAGACAATTTGCTTTCCGAAGTAAAAAATAAAAGTTACTATCCAAAGCCGTCCTTCAAATGTGAACGTAGCCTTGTATGCATAGACCCATTAAGAAGAAAGTGAAGAATATCTAAATTTCTTGAAGTAAAAACTTGTTTTAGCTCACTTTTATTTAATGAGACAAAATTTGCGAGTTCGCGTCACGTCACGATCTTGGCGCGCTTCGGGCACACTAGGTGGTAGGCTGAGTACGGCCGAACGATTCGACGTACTTTGGATCCACTCGATGGTAGGCAGAGTACAGCAGAACGAGGTGAATGTCGAACGGCCGAGTGAAACATTGTTTGCAGTTGGGAAAAACTGCGAGTTTGCATCACGCAGCGTGACGCGACTCGCATATTTTCAACGGCGGGCAGAGTAGATCCCAATGAGAGAGCCGCTATACGTATATATGCTCCCTCTCTCTCGCACTCGAGATATATTCAGTATATTAATTTCACATTTATAATGAAAACTAAATATACTTTTCAGACAAACGTATTTATTTATAATGTTTTTAGGATTCCGTGCCTCAAAATGGAAAAAAGAACGCTTATAAAATCACTTCGTTTTCTGTCTCTCCGCCTGTCTGTCTATCTCTTAAGACCCTTTTTCTTAGGAACACATGGAGGCATCAAGTTGAAACTAATACCAAATATTTAGGCCTACATTCTCTTGGGGCTGTAAAAAAATGAAATTTCTTAGTCAACGCAATCAAAAATAACTTAAATATGTTCATTTATGCCACATATTTTGACACTCGCAAATAAATCCAACCTATAGGGTACTTCCCGTTGACCTAGAATCATGAAACTTGGCGGAAATCAGTTTCACAGCACAAATAAAGGAAAACATCCAAAAATTGTTAACTTGTATCACATAAAAAATATTTTTTTAAAAAATGCGCCTTGAAAGATATAGTGGGCAATATATTCTTTTCTAAAGAATTAATATTTTGTAAATAGCTTAATAGAAATATTACGTACCGTTAAACTTTTATAGACGCCTAGATATGTACGGAGCCCTCAGTTTTTACAAATGCCTCATTGTGTGAATTCTACTCGTGTTTGACAGTTTTTTTTTCATATAATTGCAAAACTTTTAGAAATTAATTGAGCTTATTTGTATGCATTAATATATCATCTTTATTACGATATTATTTCGAGTCAAAGTGGACATAGTGCAATCAGTTAAACGTGCACTGAATTGTTTGCACTTCTACCGTTCGGTTTAAGGCAAGCCCAATTTGTTTTCTCTAACAATCTCTCTGTAATAAGAAACTACATATACGTTTTTGAATCGACTATTAAAAAATAAATAATCCGTGCAAGTTTGATTTATCATCACACAGTATTATTCAAGTGCATTGAAATTTTGTGAGGCCTTAAAGTTAGATAACTTACTTACATAAATAAATATATATAGAAATGCGTCTGTGTGAGCGAGTGCGCGCACGTGTTTGCATGTGTTTTATGTGTGTTTGTGGGTATATTTCAAAGCAGAAATTTCGACAATCAGAACTGTGCTTACATAATTCCGACGACGATCAATCAAGGAAATTTAATTAGTATTATTGAATACACATATTTAATTGCTAGCATTAAAAAATTATCAATTTGAAAGAATAACTCAAGTTATTGCTTCAAATACGAATGCATTAAGGAAATATCTATCAGGAGAAACAATGGTAAAAGTCTGAAACATAACAATTACATAACAGTTACTCTAGAAAAAATACTCACGATAAAAATATCACTATGTACTCAACACATCTAACTTTTACAATGTAGTATCTAACTTATAAATATAAAATAAGTTCTTTTGTTCCTTTGTTTATTTGGTCTATTTTCACATCTTAAGTACTCAGTCAATACTCATAAAATTGCAGAAATGTAGCCTTTGTTAAGGAAATAAACAACAAGTAACACATTTATCCAAAAATGGGATTAATTTTTGGTAATTAAAAAAATCATCCTATTAGGGATAAAGCATGAACATAATTGGTATGTAATAACACATCACAGCAACACGTCAGCATTTGGCTACCTACTGTAGCGAAAGAGTTTTCTTCTTTCCACGCCCTTTCTTTATTTCTGTTCATCTTGAAATATTTAATCATATCTAACACCATTTTATATTTAATTTAACTACAATATGTTTTCCCTTCCAATGAAAAGTGAGCAAATTCAATTACTGAGAATATTTCGACACAAAGACACACTTAACCAATAAAATATTATGTAGTGCATACTTGGCACTGCAAGTGGGCATCATACCTCAACGGAACCTAAGATTTACAAACGAAATAAATAATAAAAGAAATAACGACATTAATAATAATATTGTCGTCACTTTCTAAATATTTTTCATACTAAATAGCCGGAATTACGTTTGTTAATATATACCGGATAGTTTTTTATAACTATTTATTGCGGGGTAACTTTAATGATGCATAAATTAAATTTAATCTTGTTTTTCATCTTCTACAGCAGTATAATCACATCAGAGCTCATTCGAATATTGCCAGAAAATTTATAAAATTCGGAGCGATTTCTACGACATCAAAGTGACGCGACCTTTTACAAAAACAAATGAGTATAAGAAAACTCATATATAAGATGAAAATAAATGAGATATAGGAAGTGTTCATCAGCTTTATAAGAAGTGCTTCAACGACACTATATCCCAACAGAGTGATGTTATTCTCGATATGATGACGGAATTCCGTGATGGCATAAAGTACCCAGTCTTTACTTGCTTCAGTGAAAAATATGATTAAGGAATTTATTGAACATATTGACTTTTCTTATTCTTCAGAAATGAAGAGAACAGTATTTGAAGAAATTTAACTTTGTGTGTCATAAACAATCATCAGATACAAAAATTGTTTAATTAATCTAAAATAGTTACAATTGTTAACATTCTCGTTAACATTCTCGTAAATATCCTTATTTGTACAGCGCCATTTTATAATAGTTCATTTAAACGAACTGGCTACACAGGGTCATGAAATACAATCCTTAGTTATAAATTTTTAGGAGTGTTTCTCATTCTCTACAAAATGTAATATATATATATATATATATATATATATATATATATAGAATTAGTGCACAGATTCTTACATATGACTGGAGTAGGACTGACCTGCTATCTGTATGTGTGTACATTTACATGTTTGTCACACGATAGCTTTCGTGACATTCAACAGAATTTAATGAAATTTAATAGAGATATTCCGTTTTTGTACCAGTGATTTGGAAATTTTGCAAAATATTTTCGAACATCGTATCAAATAAAAGGTATTGAAAACTAAATCATAAATATATGCAAAGCTTCTTTGAAAAATTTTGAGTATTGACGGAAAAAAAATTTTGGAAAATATAAAAAAAATTTCCTTATTGTCGAATGCGGTATAAAATACATGTATATATTCCATAAAACTCAACAATTTAAACTCATTCCATTAAATTTTGTTCGTTTCTTACGCCATTAATCAATAAATTTCAAGCTTGATTTTGGCGAGAATTCACCATCTAAAATCGCCATTTTGGAAATATTTAAAAGAAAAAATTTTTTCAAAGATTTGAGTATGAAGTCAAATTAAAGGTATTAAAGAGGGAAAATGAATTTCCGAATATTTTTTTTAATCTTTAAAGTGTACATAAACATTACAAAGTTTTACTACCAAAAATAGTAGATGGAATGATAATCATAATATTTAATGCATGTAATTTCTTTTTAGTAATACTGCTGGTGTAAATTATTAAAATAATTTTCAAGTATTAATATATAATATAAATTGTTTTCATATTAAAATTCACAAATATTTATCATTTAATAATGAAACAATATCATTCTAAACTGCTTTTGTAACTAGTATTTTAAAAGAAACGTGATATTTTCTTTTTCAATCGTAAAGTACGATGTCAATTATTGTATTAACCAGCAGTAATAAAATAAAACTAATGTGTTCTATAAAAAACAAAATTTTATATTATTGTAAATACACATAATTCGTACAAGGTTACTCTTTTATTATGAGTGAGTGCCAATAGCGAAGTGAATAGCGAAGTGAATTTCATAGTTTCCATATTTTTTTATATTATTAAGGAAATAATAATAATAGAAAACATTTTTCGAGAAAAAAAAAATCGCATATCATATCATATTGTTACTCAAGAAGTCAATTTTGAATTGGCATTTTGATTTGCCAAAAAAAAAATTGTGAATAATACGAAAATAAAAATAAAATGCAATGCCATTTTTTTGTAGAAACAAAATGGGGGTTAATTTTTTCTAGTTTAGATGGCGCATCTACCTAAGCCATGTGACAAAAAACAAATATTAATTAGTTATTTAGCAAGGTTTTTGTTAATTACTTTACGTAAGTATATATTCAAATTAAAATTGTATTAAACGTATTCCAACCCGTAAATATCACAGGTGCATGGGTTAGAATACGTTTTAAGACATTTTCTTTTTTTCCAATAAGCGATTTTAAAAAAAATTGACAAAACTTTCAGTACTTTAAAAGTTCATAAAAATATATAAATTTTGTACTATGGCTGCAAGATGAATTTTAAGCATTTTTTTACCCCTTGTACTACCAACATTGTCTAAAATTGTGAATATTTATATGGTAAATATATAAACTTTCAAGGTGACATTGGATTTTGGGACTATGATTAATGAAAATGCAGTGAAATCACGTCGATATTCATATGTCTAGATACACAATCAATGTAAATCTGCAAAATTCTCCTAATAATAACTTATAATAATAGAAATTAGTGGTCGAAATTCGACCCTAATTAATTAAATTTTTAAGTTCTAACATTATATTTTTAGCTTTCTACATTCTTCCTCCACACAAATTTTAACTATGCGAAATCTCACATTTCTCCATGCGCGCAATATACTTAAACAGGAATACAAAATTTTCACGTATTAATATATAGATTCTTGAAAACTTGGACCAATTATTACAATGCAGTCGATAAATTTGTCATTCTTAACTGGATAGCAATGGCAGGTAGTCGCGATATGATTTTTCTAATAGAATAAAAAATCGGCACTTTTTAATTTACGCAAATCAAAATTTCCGCAGTCATTTTCTCTCAGTGATTATTGCAATTGCACACTCCATTAATTTTTGCTATTTTCATCAGACATGTTGAATGCAGAGGAAAAACATCCCCTATCGATTGAGCGTCGCTCGCCCATCAATATTGCACCGCCCAACTTCAATATTGGTAATGAACAATTTGCATATTTGATTCGCTTCGGTTTGGTATCGGCGATCACTCGGACGTCCGCTTTGATTTACGCTCACGTCACAAAGGTAAATTGTGATAAAGCGTTGTGTGGTTTAAATTTGTTTAGTGTTTAGATTGTATCTTCCGCGCTTAGTTACGTTCCGTTTGAACTGTTTTAACAACATACTGTGAAAACCAGGTTTAGGTAAAAAAAAGATTACTCATCGACTCAGGATAAATGGAGCAATTTCAAAACAAAATACGTAATTTTTTATTTTCGTTGGAAATGCGATTTTGGCACCGATTTTTCCAAATTTGTGTATAACTAATGTTTCGTAGTATTATTACGCAAATGGTAGGCATATTAGATATCATCATAAAAATGGAATCATTTTAAATTTGATTCTACAGGAACATAACATAATTTTTATCCCAAGTCTGGTCCTAAAAGTTCAATTGGATCAAATGTACATACTCTCACCAGTTTATGAGGCTCATAAGCAAATTAAAGGTTACAAGAAATAAAGTTTATATTTTATAACAAATGGCCTGGAAACAAACTATTTCTTTTTTTTAGTCGAATTCAAAATAGGGGAAGATCCCAATTCGTTTATATTTTGTATGTATACAAATGTAAACGAATTGGGATCTTCCCCTATTTTGCATCTAATACATACAGATAAATAAACTTGGCTTGAAGAAATGAAAGAACTGACATATTTTATCAGCAACATACAAGAATTTTATTAGTAACGAATATGCGATATAAAAATTAACAAGCAGGATTTTCAAAAAAAAATTCAATTTCCACCCAGAAGAAAACAATTTTGATCAAATTTTACTAATTCTTATTTTAATTGTTTTTAGGGTGCCATAGCCAAGCTAAGTACCTTTATAGTTTCGCTATGTTTGTCTGTAAGTCACAGTTGTTTTACTCGCAAATGAGCGCGATAAAGCTATTACAGCTATAAAGTTGAAATTTGGCAAGATTATACGTATTTTTAATGCCCACAAAGTTATGAAATAAGACCTATTAAAAAATTAGGGTGCTTCCCTTAAATGTAAATTAGAAGGTTATTTTATTATTCACATAACCCATTGTGTAGGGTTAAACAAGTGTTTCATAAACATTGAGGTCATATCATTAATACATTTTCAATACATGTATATATATATATATATGTATATATATATATATATATATATATATATATATATATATAAGGTAATTAAAAGGAAAATGTTACAGCTAAGCGGGCTCTACTAATTTCCAAGTAGTAGTAATAGTCGACTAACTTAAAGTCATATAATTAGGTCTGTATATAGTTCATGGAAACTGCATGGAATTAAATCAATTAAAAATATAATTTTCATTTTAATATACATTTATTATGTCTGTTAAAGATGTACTAGTACGACGCAATATATTTATATATTTACATGGCTATATATAATATGTGTAAACAATTTAACGGAATTATACGCCCAAGTGTACGCGGATCCCTCGTAATGAAAGCTATAAACAAATTTATTTTTAACGTCGTAAATCTTTACGATTTTCTCATGGTTTGGTTATTTATTCCGTGCTTTCGACTACAGCATTTTACAGGTCATTATTACGTAAAATTGTTATAAATAATATATTAATATAAAAATGTAGTTTAACGCAAAAATATTTACAATTCGATTTTGTAACAGAAGACATCACAGCCGACAATTTATCATAACTAGTAATGTATACCGCTGAATTGGTTTATGGGTATTGAACTTGCCGATATGAGCTTCATAAATTATTATAATGCGACTATAGTGATTAGAAAGTTTATTTCAGAGATATACCGGTCAAACTGCAACCCATTTCAATTAAACCATTTCAAAAATATAGTATATTCCCTATATATATCAGGACATTACAAACTAGACGATTGTTAAAAATTTATTATCTATAGTGTAAGCGTTTTTGTGCCAAACGCTGAAAAATAAATAAATAATGTAAATTTTCCTCTTTATAAAATTAAGTATGATTACATATATGTTATTATAATTTTTTAGGTTATTACCTGAATCTCACCTGTAAGCCAATATACTCTTTTTAAACCACATATAGCTGTCATTTGTTCAACACAACACAACAATATTTCGTACAGCTACTTCCTGAAATAGGCGGGAGAGACCTGTGTCAAAAAGAATTCATCTGTTTAATATCCTCGGAGTATTAATAAACTAGGTGCGGCGGGGCGGGCAGATGCACGCGTCTCCGCAACGGGTAGCACGGGTCGCGTTGTCGTCGCCTCAATATCGCCCCTTGATTAAACGCGGGCGACTCTCGCCCGACGAATCTCTTTGTTCGTTGCGTACAGCGCACACTTTTTGTATCACTTTTATGAATATATCACGTGCTTCTGCGCTTTATAGTCTGTGCTGTATTGTTTAGAAGAAGCGTTTATAAATGCTGTTATCGAATTTTTTTAATAGGTGATATCTCTACTTTTTAAACAGCAGTCAAACTGAAATACAAATTTACTTTCAATAACTATATCGCAAATGTAAATATACAAATGTAAATATGCTTGTTTGTACAGACCCATCATAAAGAAGAATAAAGCATATCTATAGTATTTGAAGTTAAAAATCGTTTGAGTTTACTTTGCCAATTCTATTTGATGGAAAAAGTTCGTGTAACACCAGGAGCTTGTGTATACTCGGCGGTAGGCCGAGTACGGCCGAAAGGTTGACGTAATTTGGATATAATCAACGGTAGGATCAGGCAGTGTAACGCGCCTGGCTTGTGTTTCCCAAAGAGATTCGTGTAATATACTTTTATATATATATATATATATATATATATATATATATATGTATACATTTATATATATATGCATACATATATATATATATATATATATATACATGTATATATTACATGCTTCCTCTCTCTCGCACTCGGGATTTCTTCAGTTAATAATGCTACGTTTGTAATGAAGACCTTCATTTACTACTTAGTCAAACGTATTTATTTATCATATTTTTTGTATATTATTGCAATTTTTTTAAAAATTAATTGCGCTTATTAGTTTATGTTTATATTTAAACATCATCTTTATTGTGGTATTAATTTGAGTTAAAATGGAAAAATATGATCGATTAAATGTGCACTGCTTTGTTTGCACTTATACCGTGTAATCTTAAGCAAACTCAATTTGTTTTCTCTCACAATTTCATTAAGAGAAGAAACTGCACATACGTTTTCAATTAACTTTTAAAAAATAAATAATGAGTACAATTTTATTTACAATCACATGGTATTATCAAATTGCATTAAAATTTTGTGAGGCCAAACAATTAGGTAACTTACTTATATAAATAAATGTATGTAGAAGTGCGTGTATTTGTGCGAGTGAGCCCGCATGTGTATATTTGGTTGTTGTATATGTGCGTACATTTAAAAATAGAAATTGCAAAAATCAGTCACCTTTCACTCCCATTCTTAAAAAATAATTTAAAATCAGACAAAAAGAGAATATAAAGCCAAACTTCAACAAACTATAACATGAATAATTTGAAAGAAATTATATTAGCTAATTGCTTCAAAACCGAATGGATTAAAGGAATATCTCTCATAATAGTAAAAGTCTCAAACATATAACAAATCACGAATTACATAAAAGTCACTCTCGGAACGAAACACGTTTATTCCATGTATCCGATATATATATATATATATATATATATATATATATATATATATAACCTTTACAATGTGGTAACTTATAAATGTATTTAACTTATAAATGCCAAATTGAGTTCGTTTATTCCTTTGTTTATTTGTTCTCCTTTTACACCTTAACTAATAAGTCAATCTCCATGAAATTTTGTAGACATGTAGCCTGTATCATGGGGGTGGTCAATAAATAACACATTTATCAAAAATAGAATACATTTGATGTTAGGAATAAGGGCATGAACACAATTGGTATGTAATAACACATCACAGCAATACGTCAGCCTACGGCTACCTACTACAAGGAAATCTTTTCAAACAGTTTCTTTATTTCTGTGCATCTTAAACTATTTCTAAGCTCATTCTTCTAATTTAACTACAATTTTTTTCTTTCCAATATGGACAAATTCAAATGCTGAGAAAAATTCGACGTACTGAAAAAACACAATAATATGTAGTGCATTCTTGGCATTACCAGTAGGCATCATCTCTCAAAAAGACCTGCGATTTGAAAAGAAAATAAATAATAAAAGAAATAATGACAGTGATAATTATATTATCGTTACTTTTTTTTATAATACTTGTTTTCAAAATTATATTTTTCGTATCAAATAGACGAAATTCCGTTTGTTAAACTAAACCGGATAAATTTTTAGGATTGTATGTTTAGTAGGATAACTTGAATGATGTTCAATAATGAATAATCATGTACTTTTTCAACTCTTACAGCAGTATAATCACATCAGAGCTCGTTCGAATATTGTCAGAAAATTTATTAAACTCTGAGTGATTTCTACGTCATCAAAGTGACGCGATCTTTTACGAAAACGAATGAGTATAAGACAATTCATAAATAAAGTATAAATATATATCTGCTTTATTCGATGTGCTTCAACGTTACCGTGTCTCAGCAAACTGATACTGTTCTCGATATAATGATGGCGTTCGGTGACGGCATGAAAAAGTACCCAGTACCCAGCCCCCACATTACATTATTTGTTAAATGAATAGTAATTGTATTATCTGTTGATTACACTCAAAAAACTTAAAAACCGGCCAAGAAAGCATCGATTACGCCCATGAAAAGTTTCCGTGGCCTTAGATTTATAAATATTAGATGTCATAAAAATAAACACTTTTAAAATAATATCCATATAAAACAATGATAAGTTCCGACATTGTTTCAAATTATTTTCAATTTCAAAACAAACTTCATGGCCTTTTGAAAAACATATCTATGGGCTTTACTTCACGTATAAGTAATTGTTATCCATCCCTTTAATTAAGTCGAAGAATTTGTAAAAAATAGTATTAAAAAAAAATAATTTCATTTTTGATTTTGCGTATTAACTGTACACACATTTTTTTCTAATTAGTGTACATAACCACTAGACTTCTCAACTCAATCGTAGTATAAAAAAGACACTAATCGGGCGGTGACATACAGATTGATAGACATGATGAAATAATAAAGCTACGGAACCGTAAAAATGGTGTAAAGTGAAAAGAAAAATTTAGAAAAGATATAGTTAACCAGTTTCGTGAACTTACGAGCAGCTGTTATTGTTATTCTATAATGATATCACAGAAATATTCGATAAGCGATGAAATCTTTTAATATCTGGCACGTAGCGATTACAATTACTTAACCACACCGTAAATTAATTTTTTCGTGTGAAAATCCATGGACAATGAAATTTGTATAATGCTCGTATTGAAATGTATAATAAGGGATAATGGGTTGGAAGGGCTAAGGGCTAAAAGCCATGAAAACATGCAAACCAAAATATTTATTTCAACATAATGTACATATAATTTTGACAAACAACAAATTTTATGTATTGTGGACATAAACTTTGACGTTAACCGTAGGGCAAGGACCCGCTTAATTACACCCGATCGTGAAGCAACGAGAGACAGTCGCAATGATAATAAATCGAATTAATGAGTGGACAAAGTAACATGTTATTTCCCAGAGGGTCGTTACGGCCGCCGGCGCTCTAAAATTGTTCTACATTAGAGCTGCCCCAAAATGTGCACGCATGCGACCTTAAAGCGACTCACTTTTCAAATGTTATGGAAATCTGACGGCAGTTGGTCGTTAGCAAAACTGTCTAGAGAGTTTATAATTTTGGAAGGAAAATTATGTTTGTTGTTAGTTACGTTTGTGTAAGTTACAGTCACAGATAAGAAGGGTATATAATAATTCGTGCATTTTTAACGTCGAATGAAATTATATTTAAAACTAATCAAATAATTGAGATTGAAAATTTCACTTATGGAATAGAACATTACAAATGACTCACCAACCTAAAAACCTTCAATTTAAAAGTACTTTAAGCAGTAAAAAGTTTTTCTTTTCTTGGCACGAATTATTTCCTTTCAATTTTACATGACATTATAAATTATACCAAATTAAATTGAAGACACGTTTTCAGACAAGACACGACCGTTAAGACGTGCTACATTAACATATAATTTGATGAAACTATTCAATTTTAAAAGAAATACAAGGCGACACTTATTAAGATAATGCGGCGTGCGGAGCCGACAGATGGCTATATCAAAGTGTTTAAAAAAGAAATCACATTATATTGTCCAATAACAATTCACAAATTTTCCTACGTTATTTTTGGATAAAAAATTTTAAAAACCGATAACGTCGAACCCACAAATAAATTCTGAGACCTGAATATATAAAGTGGTCATAATTTTTTTCTCTACGAATTCGAATATAAGTGCTTGACTTCATTACGTTAAACCGTTTGAAATTTACAGTTTTACTTATTTTCTTGAACTAAAATCAATAACGTAAGAATTTCAATTCATTGCTAATGTTTAAATAATATTGAAATATAAAATACTTTTTTAATAAAATTTTGAGTAACGCTACCAAAATGTTATTTTTTCTTGTAAAATGTATCTAATATAGTACCCACTGTTGACACAGTCTGAGAATTATCGAATCAATTTTAATATCAGTTTCCATAGGTCCGGCCAGTTATTATAGTTTTAGACATATAGTTTGGTCATGAAATTTCAAGTAAAATACAAAGGTCTTAATTAATATTGTAGCAAGAAACATCTCCGTGCGTATAGTATACAGTGAGAACATTTTCTTCCCGCATTCTATCGAGTGGGGCATAATTGGACAGATTTTTCTAAATAAAATTGAGGTCCTGTTTATCATTTTTCATTTGTCCCTTTGTCCCAAAAACAGCTTGAAATATGAAATTAATATTGTATATCTTTTATTGTTATAAAAATTTCAACTTTTTTGGTTCAAGAAAGAAAAAGTGCGGCCCTTCAAAACATATTTTTTCTTTACTTTTAACTTAGTCTTAGACATTTATTATTGAAATCTTTGGGGTACATCCGGTCGACCTATGATCTTGAAAATTGGCTTAATAGGTGGTCTTAGTTCAGGTAAAAATCCAAAAATCAATGATTTCTAATTGCGTGTGGAATTATACATTTTGGTAGGCAATATATTTGCGTTCTAAAAAAATTTAATTACTAATAAGTTCTAACTCAAAATAATCGGGTATTTGTCTCGTCTTTCTTGTCTTTCCTCTTAAGATTATTTCACCGTCATGCCAACAAGCCTGCATGTAAAGGATAATAGCACATGCGTGATTCCATGTCATGAATATTTAAATTCGCCGAAAAACTGCAAATAATTTTAAGTGTTCAAATAAGGGTAAAATAAGATATTTTTAATGAATATTTTAAACTTATTCTCTCAAAAAATAATCTGCAAAAAGTTTCTCCTTTACTAGATCAATATTATAAGCGAGGTAACCTAACATGTATAATTAGTATGTACTCTTTAATCTTAAACGAAAGAATCAATTGCTTTGCTGTTCTTCATAGTAAAATAACAAATATAAAATTGTGACAGGAATTTTTCATAAACTTAAATAAAGTTCTATCTGAAATCATATTAATTTGTGCTGTAAATATTTCTGTTTTCAAGAACAAATTCAACAATTAAGTTATTTAATAATTACACTACAATTTAAATACGCGATACACTTGACATGATAGTGAAAAAAAAGGACGGGACACGTGGGCACAAAGCAGTCTATGATTGTGAGTTCTGACTTCGAATTAATATTCACATACGCATTCAAAATTATGAACGATAAAAATAGCATATTCATCATATGACTTGCGTGTATTTCTATTACATTTAAAATTCAACATCTCTGCGTCTGTCTGTGATTTCTGCCTGATCGTTCACTTGTAACTTAAGTTTTACTGCATGAATTTTCATATTGCATAGGATTTTCAGGAATGCATAGGATATTTATCACAAAAGGTCTTCGTATATAAAACACCATTGTAAATAATCTAGTTATCGAGATATATTTCCGAGGTTCAGGGGGCGATTCAGGGGTGCAGGAAGGTGTGAAGTTGTGCTATCAAAGAGAGATTCAAGATCAATTCTATATGTTTGTAAATCATCAATATTATAAGTTCCACGCAAACGAAGCCGCGGACAGAAACTGCTCATATAATAATCTGTCAAAAGTGAGGAGGTAAATCAGGATCAGGATTAGATTGTATGAATCATTCTAAGAGTTCGCATCGTTTACGAATACTCATTAATTTTAACCGCAGTTCGTTCGTTTTTTATAAACGACTGCAACATGTGACAATGCAAACTGGGATTTTTTTATTTATGACTAAATACTCTTGCAACTCACGAACCAATCGCGAATAAAATTTACCAACTATGCACTATAGCAATAAACTCGTTCACAGATAACATGAAATGCTAGACGAAAGGACCAGCCTACATTCACATAATTCGTACCCGACTGTTGAACGAATTTCGTCAGCGGCATATTTAAATGAACCGTAAACAGCAGACCGATTTGCATAACTGATTTTAATTGCCGAAAATACAATTGTGAACAATCCAGTAAGCGTTTCTGTTTGTTTGGCGCTATTTTATAATAGATCATTTAATTGAACTAGCATGAAATTTATTTAGTCACGAAATTCTGTCCTGAGTTGTAAGATTTTTTGGATATTTCACCTTTTTTACAGCATTTAGAAGAAGTACCGCCAATTCTTACATTTCATTTGCGTAGGACTAATCATCTGTATATATATGTGTATATGTGCATGTTTGTGACACGATACCTTCTTTTAAAAGGTTTTACTAAACTCTTTTAGCATGATATGTAAAAAATAAAGCCGATGGCAATCGCCAATTGCAAGGTAAATTTCGCAGCTATTTACATTGTTAAGGAAAAAGTTACAATAGAAAACGTTGTAAAAGGCAATAACATTTTGCATTTCAGTTGTCTACAGTTCAGTTCTATATAGCTTTAGGGCATTTTCCATTTTTCCAAAAAGGAATTGAAAAAAAAATTTCCGCAAAGTTTGTGACATTTGTAAAGTTCTGAAAAATGTATAATTTTTCTACAATAGCTGCAAGAAGAAATTTAAGCGGTTTTTTCACCCCTCGTACTACCACCATTGGACAAAAGTGTATATATGTATATGGTAAATATATAAACATTCAAAGCGACCTTGGATGTTGTGATAAACTTTCAAGTTGACCAAGGAACCACGATTAATTAAAATACAGTGAAATAACGCCGAAATTCAGAAGTGAAGATAACCACATTAGGTGTATTTATGCAAAATTCACCTAATTAAAACGCATAATAATAGAAATTCTTAAAAACTCGTGCGAACTATTATAATGCCGTCAATCAACTTAATATTCTGAACAAGATATCAAAGGCAGGTAGTCGCAATATGATTTTTCTAATAAAATAAACAAATTAGCACTTTTTACTTTATGCAAATCAAAATTTCCACCATTATTCCGCAGCTCTAAGCGATCATTGCAAAAGCACTCTCCATTACTTTTCGTCCATTTTCATCGGACATCCCTAATGCAGGGGAAAAACGTCCCCTATCAATTGAGCACCTCCCGCTCATTAATATTGCACAGCCTAACTTCAATATTGCTAATGAACAATTTGCATATTTGATTCGCTTCGGTTTGGTATCGGCGATCACTCGGACGTCCACTTTGATTTATGCTCACGTCACAAAGAGAAATTGTGATAAAACCGTTGTGCAGTTTAAACTTGATTAGTGTTTAGTTTGTGTCTTCTGACTTTAGTTAGGTTCTGATTGACCTGTGCTTGAAAATTTATTACGTATAAAGGAAATTACATATAGGTAAAAAGATTATTCATCTACTCAATAGAAATGGCGCGATTTAATAATAAAACATGTAAGTTTTTATTTTCGTTGAAAATACATATTGACGCCAATTTTTACAAAACTGTGTGTAAATAATATTTCGTTCTATTGCTACATAAATAGTACACATGTTAAATAGTATACTCTATATTATAGTAAAAGAGGAATGATTTTTAGTTTGATTCCACAGGCAGATAGCAAAATATTTATCTCAAGTCTCGCCCTGAAAATTAAATTTGATCTAATATACATACTCCTGCAAGTTTATGAGGACTAGCAGCTAATTAAAGTTTGCGAAAAAGAGAGCTCTTATTTTAAAACGAATGACTTCTAAACAAACCATATTTTTTTAATTTTTAGTCGAATTCAAAAAAGGAAAAAATCTCAATTCGACTGTACTTTTTATGTATGTTAATTTATATTTCCCGTATCTGTAAAACGTTTCGAATATTCTTTTATTCCAAAGACATAAACTTAAAGGTTCTATATGTATATATCCATCTTAAAATAGACAATAGAGCTCCTCAGCATTTGATCAGTCATGATCGAAGACATTCGACTCGTTACGTAGGTTTTGTTGACAAAACAATTACAGAACCAGCTGGATCAGAGTCTGATAATAGCGTAAGGCTTACACCAATGGAATTCCTCAAAGGATGACAGTACGTCACTTTTTCAGAGACAAGACAAATATACGTTTATCAGGCAGAAGCGGTGAACATTATCCTCCACGTTTTTATTTCTTAGGGTCATTTTCACACAAGCTCTATTTCATGAAACCTTACATACACGCTGTTTAGCATTATCTCTTGAAATATTCTTTAAATTTCTTTACCTCTTTTTTCCACTGTTTAAATATTAATTTTGAGAATTATACAAAATAATAATAAACTATATTGATAAAGCACATCCCACACATCTCACAACAATTGAACCAAAAGAAAACAGGATATAATTAAAAACGCATTTTATGAACTGATAAACAAAATAGACACAATTTATAAAATATTAAAATTAGCTATATTTTGAAGCATTTCTACAATATTATAATGCATTATATAGACGAGAATAACATACAAAATATAAAATATGATTGAATTTGTTGATGAAATTATTCCAACTATAAATTTAATTAATGAATTTCATCAAATATGTGTCAATGTTTTGCGAAAATTTAATAAAAGCATCAGCATTTCCTTAACTCTAATTACAGATTAGTAATCAATTTCCCAGATCATTCCGACTCGAGTAATATTTCGAGATTATAATCGAACAATAGTCATCTGGAGATTGATATCCATAATTATTTTAATTTGAGATATACACTTCTTCATGAATCGAATTCATTATCGTTTGCAATTTCCCTTTCATTTTTGTTATATTATATATAATTCCTGACAATCAAGACAAAATATTTCGCTTGAGTTTCTTGACCAATACTCATCCATCACCCGACAAATGTTGTCCAGTACATAACGATTTCTTGTGCAATAATAAATCTTTTTGAACAATTTGTCTCTTAGATCAATTATCAAGAAACGAATAGATGGTCTCAGCTATACTATTATATGGTATTAATAAATTTACTTCAAGAAAATGAAGAAAAAATTCAGCGAAGCATTACTAACAATCAGAGCGACACTTTCTGCGGTAGTGTGCTTTATTTCATGCAATGTTAAAATAGAGAGAATAGAAAAACTGTTAAAAGTCATCCACAAAAACAACGTATTAGTATCAACATCTTAGTCAATCAAATAATAATTATGGCAAATGCTTTGTGGCCAGTAACAATTGGTTTGAAAATACAAATAAATAATTTTCTTTATACTATCTCAAGTTACTAAGTGAGTAGTGGTGAGTCTGCACATTATGAAGTAACAAAATTATTTCTAAAGAATGATAAAAGGTAATGGAAAAATCTACCTGCCAAAATTGCTACTGAATCAGGCTTCTGCGGAAGAAATATTTCTAATCTAAAAGTTATATGTCGATTCCACTGTTCGTCAATAAGCTTGAATGAGGAGACCGTTTGCTGACTGGTTTAAAACGTTTTGTTTCAGAAATTAAACGACATTTAACTTCAATGCTATGGCCTCTTAACGTGCTTTTAGTACGTTTTAACATTATATTATTGGAATTTTACTCCTTTCATTTAATATAATTTTGCTTGTCTAACCGCTGTATCAAGCCGCTGTGTTCGACGAACGATAGCTGTTCGATTGAAAGAAATATATAAAGGGGATTGGTCGGAAGCATAACAATGTACATTATCAACTTACTAATGTGAAATAAACTACTGGCTAAGATGAAATTATAAAAGTTACATACTAAACACCTTGGTGGAAACTTCTTTCCATCCTGAATTGAAGAAGTAACCGACATGGTGACAATGAATTAGAACGTATTAACAATTGTTGTTATTGACGCAGAAAAGCTGTCAACGACATAAACGTTTGTTTGTGAATATCCGATATCTTTTGTAGATATTGTTCACATATCGTTGAAGAAATAAAAGAACTGACAGATTTTATCAGCGTAATACAAGAACCTGACAAGAAGTTACCACAACTTCTTTTCATACTGAACTGAAGAGGTAGCCGATATAGCACTAATAAATCAGAAGATGTTTGCAATTATTGCCACTGATGCAGAAAATCTGTCAACCACTCGTTCAATTCTTCAATGCTAAATTCATATGCTTGTAAATACTTGATAGCTTTTGCAGATATTCTTTATAGATTTATATATGTATAGCCATCAAATGCACACGGACAAATGAACTTGATGTTGAAGAATTGACATAGCTGACAGATTTTGTCGGTTATATATAAGAATCAGGTTAGGACCGTGAGGAAACCGTGAAATATCTGATTGCACGGTAGAATACCAAAAAAAATTACTTGCTATCTGGAGAAGAAAATCTTTAACTTTGATCAACGTTCACTGCTTTTTACTTCAATCGTTTTTAGGGTCCATAACCAAGCTAGAAATCCTTCTTGTTTTACCATGTAGTCACGATCGTTTTACTCGCACAGAATATCAGAAGGCTGAAATTTATACAAATTATACATATTTTGGCAATATTATACATATTTTTAATGCCAACAAAGCTATAAAATAAAATTTTGCTAAAAAAAATTAGGGCGCCTCCCCTAGACGTAAACTCGACGGTTCTTTTTTATTCCCATACCCCTTTGTCTAGAGTTAAACAAGTATTTTAAAAATATTGAGGTTTACATGAATAGTATTTCAATACAAATATCGTTAAACAAGTCTGTCAAAAATATTGAGGTTATGCCATAAATACGTTTTCAATACAAAGACCGTTTATGAAATATTAAGCTTTCAAAATGGTCACGTTTATTTGAGTTACAGGTTTCCGTCCCCTACCAGCTAAACAGCCATTTATCAAAGTCTGAAAAGTATTCATAATATTAGTATATATAACAAAACTAAAGGCAAAGTCATCACAGCTAAGCAGGCTCTCCTAATTTGCTAGTACTAGTCGATCAACTTGTGACACGTAGTTGGGTCTGTAAATGGTTCATGGAAACTGCATGCAAATGACTTAAATCAACCGCAAACATGACTTTGTATTTTAAAGTATGTATTTTTAATGTCTGTTAAAGGTCTAGTAGGCAATATATTTATATATTTACATGATGATAAATAATGTTAATGTTTGTAAATAATTTAACAAAAATACTAATACTCTTGAATGTTTATATACGTTTAAGTATGCACGGAAACCTTGTGGGGAAAGTTATACTCGTACTTAAAAAAACGAGTGAGCTTTAGACCACACGACTGAAATAAAATTCAAATTCACAAAATATGAACTTGAAAATCACCGTTCGCGTAACGCTAGCAAACTCGCATATATATATATATATATACATATATATATATATACATATATATATATATATATATATATATATATATTTCATGCACTGGCTATAAGAGGAAGAGAGAAAGAAAATGTGCACGCGCACTGCTCTCTCTTGCTCCTACAGCGTGATACAGACAATAGGCTTGCACTGTGTCTTAGATATACGAAACATAACTGGCTATGAGAGAAAGAGAGAAAGAAAATGTGTGCTCGCACCTCTCTCTCTTGTCCCAGTAATATACGAAACGTAACTCGCTCTCTTTCTGTCTTCACTAACTTATATCTCCCTCTCAACTTCCGTTCGCCTCGCCCGATCACACTTTTCGTAACGCTCTCCTCAGGCATTCACCAGCTTACTCCCCAAGTCAAGCGTGCGTAAGGAAGTTTTACTTCAAAAGTTTAGTTAGTTACTCGGTGTTTCCGGTTACAGGATTTTGTTTATGTATTTCATTATTATGAACAATTGTTAGAAATATTTTTTTGAAATAAGTTGCAGTTGATTTAAGTCACAAATATTTTTATAGTCCGATTTTGTAACAGAAAATGGGTCACAGTATTCTGATATATTATCAGTATGTACCGCTGATTTTCTTTTGTAGATTTCGAAATTGCTTACATAATTTTCGTAAACTATTTTAATGCAACTACAAGGACTTTAAAGTATACTCTTAGAAATATCGATTAAACTTCAAATCCCTTCAATTAAATCGTTATTACTCATTACTCATACGTTTTAAAAATATATTTTTTCCATATATGCATCAGAATAATATAAACTATACGACAGTAAAAGTTTCATATCTATGTGTTAATATATGTATAAGCTGTTTTTGCCCCAAACAAAAATAAAGAAATAAACTAAACTTTCATCTTTATAAAATTAAGTATAATTATATATATGTATAATAATTGTTTGTGAAGATTATGTAGACAATTTAAAAATCTAATTCTCATCCGCAAGCCTATAATCTGTTAGAACTCCACAATGCTGTCATTTGTTCATCAAATATTTCATACAACTACTTCCATAAATAGACGGGAATGGCCTGTGCAGGAGCATGTCAAAAGAAATTTAACCGTTTAATGTCCTCGGAGGATTAAGCGTAAACTAGATGCGGCGGGGCGAGCGGATGCGCGCGTCTCCGCAACGGGTCGCGCGGGTCACGTTATCGCCACCTCAATCTCGCCCCTTGATTAAACGCGGCGAGACTCGCCCGACGAACTCTTCGTTCGTTACGCGCAGCGCACAATTTTTATATTTTACTTTTATGAATATATCACGCGCTCTTGCGCTTTATAATCTACGCAGTGTTATTTAGAAGAAGCGTTATCAATGCTGACACCGAATGTTTTTAATCGATCGACTTATTAAACAATTATTTATTAATTTTGTAAGTGTTAATTATTTGTATTTAACCTGATTTTAATATTTAATTTAAAAATTGCAAAACGAGTGAAGTTTCGATAGTTAAACAAAATTAATTTTTTTCAATACTTTCGCAGACAACAAATTTTTTATTCTTAATATAAAATATTTTATAAAAACATTCTTTATCAAAATTAGTAGCATTTAGATTTTCAATGTATCCTAAGTTTTCCAGATAAACATGTAGGTGACCACAATTTAAACTGCTCTAACATGATTACGAAAAGAAAAGTAAAACTTCTATTACATTTAAAATTGATTATTGCAACACATTATTTTCATTCCTTTAGAAAATAGTCAAAATCTTCAAACTAAAATAAAAATTTGCCAGAAATTAGACAATTTACTAGCAAATTAACAAATAAAATCCCCGAACTTTTCTTTCTAAATTAAAAAAAAATTCCTTCTATAACCGTACCGCAAATATGTATATTGGCTTGTGTACACAGACTCATTACAAGCAAAAAATAAAGCATATCTATAGAGTTTGTAACGAAAACTCGTTTTAGCTCACTTTGTCCAATTTTATTTGATAGAAAAAAATTGTGAGTTCGCGTCGCATCACGAGCTTGACGCTTTTCGGTTATACTCGACGGTTACACAGCAATGCCGAACAAGAGTAACGTCGGCCAGCCGAGTGGCGTATTGTTTGCAGTTGGGAAAAACTGCGAATATATGTTTTGTACGTATATATATTTATATATATATATATATATATATATATATATATATGTATATATATATATATATATATATATATATATATTTATGTGTGTGTGTATAAATATATTACATACTACCTCCGTCTCTCACATGAGATGTACTCGGTTTATTAATTCCACGTTTAACGAAGACCTAGATTTACTCTTAGACGAATGTATTTAATCATCATGTTTTTTGTATATTTTACTTTTATAAATTAATTGAGCTTATTTGTACATCATCATCTTTATTATGGTATTATTTCAAGTCAAAGTGGAAAAATATTATCGGTTAAGTATGTACTGCATTGATTTCACTTCTACCGTGTGTTCTTAAGCAAACCCAAATTGTTTTCTCTCACAATCTCGCTGTGAGAAGGAAATGCACGTACGTGTTTGTATCGACTTTTAAAAAATTAACAAAGCGTACAAGTTTGATGTGTCACACGGTATTGCTAAGTTACATTAAAATTTTGTGAGGCCCAACAATTAAAATCACTTACATAAATCAATAATGTTGTAAGTGCGAGTGAATGTGTATGTGCGCACGTATATGTGCGTATGTTTGATGTATGAGCGTATATTTAAATGAAATTGCGACAATCAGAACTGCTCTAATAAAATAGATCAGACTGGATAACAGGCAATAAATCACAATTAGAAATATGGCAAAGGTTGATTATTGATTACATCCCTTTAATTCCTATTCTTAAAAAGATAATTTCAAACCAAACAAAAAAAGTATATCCCTCCAATGAACTATCAACACGAACTATTTGAAAGAATAACTCCAGCTAACTGTTCACAATTAAATGAAACTATGAAGATCTTTGCTAATAGCCCATCTGAAAATATTGTAATACAACGAAACTTAGGTCGTGGCAAAGAAATTAAAGAAAGTAGAAATAATCATTAATTACGAACAATGAATTTCTAACTGTTTCAAACACGGATACGTAAAAGAAATATCTATTTGCAGAGATAATGGTAAAAGCATATAACCAATTACAAATTACATAACAGTCACTCTCGAAACGAAACACTTTTACAATGTATGACCTTTAAATGGAAAAGTGAATTCGTTTTTTCCTTGTTGATTTGTCCTGTTTTCACACCTCAACTACTCAGTCAATCTCCATGAAATGTTGTATACATGTCGCCTGTGCCATAGAAATTCACATTAAATAACACTTTTATCCAAAAATAGAATAAGTCCTTTTTGGTAATTAAAAAAATCATTTTGTTAGGGATAAGAGCGTGAACATAATTAGTATGCTATCACGACAACACGTCAGTCAGCAGTATGTTATCATGACATCAAAGCAACACATCAGCCTACGGCTATGTACTATAGGAAAGGGGTTTTCATCTCTTCACGTCGTTTGTTTGATTTTGGGCATCTTAAACTGTTTAATCATTTTTAACATATTTTTTTCCTTTCTTATGGCACGTTACACACTTGGTGAATGAGAGCTAGTCCAAGAATTGTAAGATTTCAAACGCTACTTTTGATACAGTATAAACACAAGCTTATGTCAATGTTCTTTTTCTGCTGGATTTCTATTATAACCTGCCAGACCGTTTCCGATTCGGTGTGTATTTATTTGCATTAAAAATTATTGCTTCATCATTTACAAACATTTGAAATTGATTAATTATAATAGACTTTCAACATATTCTTTTATTTTCATTACTAATTAAACTTTAGTCATATCGTTTTAGTAAATTTAACAATTCATTATATTCATTTCAATTGTAAAACAAATAAATTTAACCATAAAATTAATTTTAAATTTAATTTGATTGATTTAATAAAAAACTAAAATAATACAATTTAAAAAAAAAATTAGTACAATAAAGTTTAATGTTAAAATAAAATATCAAATTATTTATTACTGTATAAAATAACAAAGTCAAAATAATAAAGTGAGAAACGCGATAATTCGGATACGATCTGGTAGCTGACTGGCTTACAATGGAAAACCAGCAGAAAAATGAAATAATGTACCTGTCACCTCCGAAATAAATTTTAACATTTTCAATTTAATTATTTGTTTTTATAATCACGCTCGTATTATTATTTTTGTTATTATTTTATTTCCATTAATTATTTGCTTGCTAAATGATGTTGATCTTGTGTTATGCTAAAGAAGTATAACTTCTATTGCACGTAGATAAGTACACATGATCTTTTTTACCAATAAAGAATGAATTGTAAAAGTGATTCAGTAGAAGTTGAAGATGGTGATGATGAAATCAGATAAGTACCAGGGTTGAAGTGACAATGAGTGGATGATTTATTTTAAACTTAAATTTTGGTATCATCTTTTATTTGAATAGACTAAGTTTACACATGTAGTAAACTGATACCAAAATTAAATCATGCAATACTAGTCACGTATTATGCAAGTTTTGTTTAATTAAAAGATGTTGCTCGGATCGCTTCACTGTCATTATTTTCTCACGTCTTAAAATTAACAATGTTTTATTATGCTGAAATATTTTTTTATTTAATACATAATATATAGCGAAAGGAACTTGTTCCAATGGGAAGTTCAATGTCATCTCTCATTCTTTTTTAATTTAACCACAATTTTTCTTTTCAATGCGCGCAAATTCAAATGCTAAGAAAAAGACACATTTAACAAACAAAATAATACGTATTCCACACAGGTATGCATACAAACATTGCTAGTGGACATCATCCTTCAATGAAACCTGAAATTTACAAACTACATAAATAATAAAAGAAATAACGACAGTAATAATAATATTGACATAACTTTCCATTTTAAATATTCGTTTACAAAATCATGTTTTTCATATTAAATAGACGGAATTTTGCTTGTTAAACTAAACCGAATAAATTGTTAAGAATAAATTGAATGACTAAAATTTAAATTTCATCTAGCTTTTTCAGCGTCTGTGATAGTATAATCATATGAGAGCTCGTTCGATTATAGTCAGAAAATTCATAAAACTACATCAAAGTGATACGATCTTTTACGAAAACAAACGTATAAGGCAACTCATAAATAAAGTATAATTAAATGAGATACAGTAAAAATTTATTAGCTTTATTCTAAGTACTTCAATGACACCATGTCTCACCAAAATGATGCTATTCTCGATATAATGATGGCATAACGTGACAGCATGAAAATGTACCCAATTTTTACTAGATTCATTGAAAAATATCGTTAATAAATTTAATGAAAATATCGACTTTTGATATTCGTAGTTCATACACAAATATCAGATAAAAAAATGTGAAATGAATCGTAAGTTACTAAATGAATCGTAATCCTACTTTCTGTTGATTACACTCAAATAAACTTGAAAAATCGACCAAATAAATGTCAAATACGCCCATGAAAAATTTACGTAGTCTTATATTTATAGACATCAGATATTATAAAATTATACTACACATAATTTTACATATGTACCATATATCATTTCACTAGTGACTAATATACTTTACATGATTTTCATTGTAAAATCTCTTAGAGTCTACCAACTAAATTTCAATACATGTAGCAATAAGTCCGCCATATGCACTATAAATAAAAGTTGATAAATAAGTACACGGAACCGTAAAAATGGTGTAAAGTGAAAAGAAACATTTGCAAAAATCATAGCGGTGGAAGCAATGAGATAATTATGACAAACTGTCATTGTTATTCTATAATGATATCACATAAATATAACAGCCTGATGAAATCTTTTAGTATCTTGATGTGTATTATGACACGTTGCGATTACAATTATTTCACGAAATCTTAAATTAAACTTTTTCGATTAAAAGTCCCTCTACAATGAAATATGTACAATGTTCATATTGAAATATGTCTTAAGGGATAATGAGTTGAAAGGGCTAAGCGCTTAAAGTCATTAAAACATGCAAACCAAAATATTTATTTCAACATAATGTACATGTAATTTTGACAACCAAAAAATTTTATGTATTGTGGACATAAACTTTGACGTTAACCGTAGGGCAAGGACCCGCCTAATTACACTCGATCGTGAAGCAACGAGAAACAGTCGCAATGATAATAAATCGAATTAATGAGTGGACAAAGTAACATGTTATTTCCCAGAGGGTCGTTACGGCCGCCGCCGCCCTAAAATTGTTCTACATTAGAGCTGCCCCAAAATGTGCACGCATGCGTCCTTAAAGCGACGCGCTTTTCAAATGTTATGGAAATCTGGTGTGTAGTTGGCCGTTAGCAAAACTGTCGAGAGAGTTTATAATTTTAAAAGGAAAATACATTTATTGATGCGCATTACCGTCACAGATAAAAGGGTGATCACGATGTAATTCCGTTAACATGTGCCACGTTAATACATAGTAATACGTTTGTTAGTCGTTATATGATTATCATTAAATATATCTCAGTGCATTGTATTGATCGGGTCAGATTATGAACCTTTTTATAGTTCCGCAATGAAACAAGAAATTTCGTCAAGTCGTTCCATCTCTTTTTTTTATAGTTTTAGATATACGATCACGAAATTGCCAGTAGGTACTTCATGTAAAGGTATTAATTAAGATACATAGCAAGAAACCTTATCATGCTTATAATATACAGTAGAGACAATTTATTTCCCATATTCTATCGCGTGACATATCATTGGATAGATTTTTCTAAATAAAATTGACGTTCTGTTTACAATTTTTCATTTGTCCGTTTGTCTGTGAATACCCTTTTTCCCGAAAACAGTTTGAGATTGGAAATTGAAATGAATATAGTATGTCTTATTATATATATATATATATATGTGTATATATATTATAAGTGCCTAAACATGTACAAAAGCCGCGTGCGAGTTCTACTCGTGCTTGACACTATTTTAAATTTCATTTTAAAAATATTAAGCTTCAAAATGACTTAAAATGTTTGCCTCTTCCTTTTAATTTTTTAACTGTGGTTTATAAAAATATATTTTTCAAACTATTTTGGTTACCTAATATCCAAAATATCGAGGATATAAATACCTAAATGCGATATTTTTTTATTATTATGTGATATCACGGCATTTGTTCGATAATTACTACATGACACCAAAGTGGTGCCATTGGACCGTACTGTGACTTTATGTTCGATACAAAAAGACCCCCTCTCCTCTCATTTTCGCAAACTTTCAAGGACATACATACAAATAAAAAACCCTTTATTATTACGTGGTATTACCAGAATTTGTACCATAATTTTCACGTCGCCCCAAGAGGTTACAGTCGTAATAATATTAAGATCAATTTTATTACAATTAAGATGAAAACTAAAGGATCCTTGAAATGTAACGGTCAGTCGTGTATTCAACGGCATTGCAGAATTCTATGTGTGATGTATTTCATGTATGAAGGATGGCGTGCCTTTCTCCTTTTGCCGGGTACAAAATTTACATCAATGTATTAATGATAGTACTCTGAAGGAAAATTAATTTAAAAATTTCACTGTAAAATTTTATTGTTTTTGTTACACAGTTATGTTGCATCGAAAAAAATTCTCTTACATCATATTACTATAATAATATGCTTAACTTTCACCCAACAACCAGCCAACAAGATGTATATATAAAGGACAATGCACATGGGTGCTTCCATGTATCTTTCAGCATGTCTATTAGTGATGTTACGAATATTTAAATTCGCCAAAGTATTGCAAATATTTTTAAGAATTCAAATAAAAACTATTTTTAATAAATGTTGTAAAATTATGCTTTCAAAAAATAAGCTGTATAAAGCTTCTTTTTTTACTATATCGATGTTGGCAAGGAAAGTAAGCTTTCGTTTGCAGTTAGTGAGTACCCTTTACTCTTAAACAAAACAATTAATTGTTATGCTGTTCTTCGAAATAAAATAACAAAGACAAAATTGTGACAGGTATTTTTCATAAATTTAAATAAAGTTCTATCTGAAATCATATTAATTTGTGCTGTAAATATGTCTGTTATGAAGAACAAATTCAACCGTTAAGTTATTTAATAATTACACTGCAATTTAAATATGCGATTCATTTGACTTAATAATAAAGAAACCATTAGGGGACATGTTGGCACAAAGCAGTCTTTGATTGTTAGTTCTTATTTATTTTCGCATTCGATATTATGAATAGCAAAGATAACATATTTATCATATCACTTGCGTATATTTCTATTATATATAAAATTCAACATCAGTGCGTCTGTCTACTTTCTGTCCATCTGTTCGCTTGTAATTTGAGTTTTGCGGGATGAATTCAGGATTGAATAGTTTTCAGGATTGCATAGGGCGTTCGTTTCACAAAATGTCTTTGTATATAAAATACTAGTATAAATGATGTGGTTACCGAGGTATATTAATATTTCTAAGGCATGTTCTGAAACGCAGATAAACACGATGAGCTACGACGGCGGTGCAAAAACAGCATCAGATCAGATCAGACGAAAATCATTATATCAAAGAGAGATTCAAGATCAATTACATATTTTTGTAAATTGTGAATATTATAAGTTTCACGCAAACAAAACCGCGGCTAACAAGAGCTTATATAATAATCTGTCAAAGTTAAGGAGAAATCAAGATCGGGATTGGATTGTATGCGTATATGAAATCATTCTAAGATGTTCGGATAGTTAACGAATACTCATTAATTTTAACCGCAGACACGTAAATGACTTTGTTTTTTCATAAGCGACTGCAATAAGTGGCAACGCAAACTGGTACGTTTTTATTATTGACTTAAGACTCCAGCAAATAACAAATGAATGGAGAACAATATTTACCAACTATGCAATCTAATAGTAACACAGATTACATGGAATAATAGGCACAAGGACCAGCCTACGTTCACGTAATTCATACCCGACTGTGGAACGGATTTCAACAGCGGCATATTTAAATGAACCGTAAACAGCAGGTCAATTTGCATAACTGATTTTAATTGCCGAAAATACAATTGTGAACAATCCAGTAAGCGTTCGTGTTTGTTCGGCGCCATTTTATAATAGTTCATTGAATTGAACTAACATGAAATTGATTTAATCACGAAATTCTGTCCTGAGTTGTAAGATTTTTTTATGTTTCTACTTTTCTACAGTATATTCTGTATATATCCTGATATATTTAAACTATAACTAGAGGGAGTGACGCGAATTCTTACATTTGATTAGCTTAAGACTATTCGGCCGTATATACGTGTTATATTTGCATGTTTGTTACACAATTATTTCCGTAAAAGTCGACAGAGTCGATTAAATTTAATAGGGCCTTCCTTATGACCTTCCCCGAAAATCCGCCATCTTAAGCTGGAATGTTAGAAATTACAAAAATGAATATTTATGAACATTCTGTGCGTGAGTAAAATTGAAGATATTAAAAAGATTATAAACATATATGAAGAGTTTTAGAAAATTTTTAGAAGTATTTGGAGAATAATTTTTGGAAATTAAAAAAGAAATATTTTTTTAAATACCTAGTGTGGGTATAACTTTAAAGGCATTACAGATTAGATCGCGAGTGTTCGAGTGATCGTGTGTGTGAAAAAAGAAGATTAATGACACTTGCAGAGATAATCGCGAGTGACGTCCCCCCGCGACGCAGCACTTGTTAGACCGAGAGAGACGGTGTTACAATTGATCAGTGTAGGGTAGTTTGGCTGTGTATAAAACAAAACAATTTAAACTCATTTTATTAAATTTCGTGGGGACTTTCCTTACGCCATTCCTCCATTTCAAGTTAGCCACCTTTCAGCAGATTCATAAATGTTTCCATCAGATTTGTAAATATAAGACAAAATTGTGATATGTATCTTACCATATGATGATTGTAACTGGGAATGCGGATGTGAATATTAATTCGAAGTCAGAACTCACAATCAAAGACTGCTTTGTACCTGCATATTCCAACGTATTTTCTTTACTATTAAGACAAGTGTATCGCGTAATTATTAAATAACTTTATTATTCAATTTATTGTTCGCAATAAAAATATTGATAGGAAAAATTAATATGATTTCGAATAGAATTTTATTTCACTTTGTGAAAAATGCCTGTCACAACTTTGTCCTTGTTCTTTTATTACATTTACGATTTTTTTTCCGCAAATCAAATTGCCAATTTAAAATTTAATTCTTAAATAACTAAAATGCAAAATGTTTTCGCCTCATACGATGTTTCCTTTTATTATTTTTTTCCTTAATAATATAAACAACATAGGTAATTAAAAACTATGTAATTCAGCTTGCAATTGGCACTTTTCCACGGTTTTATTTTTTACATCTCATAATAAAAAGTGAAAAAAAATGATTCCACTTTATAAAAAACAACTGTCATTGGGCATGATGATGGCATCCCAGAATTTTTTCTTTGTAATTTTATTATATCAACGAATTTTTCTTTCGAAAATCAAAATGTCAATTCAAAATTTAATTCTGAGAGAAATAAAATGTGAAATATTTTAGTTTTACATTATTGTTTTTTCCCTAATAATTTTACCTACCTATATGGTAGGTAATCAAAAACTACGAATTTCACCATGCGATCAGCGACTTGTCAGAGGCTTGATTTTTTTACATTTCATAATAAAACGAGTTTCATGAAACCTTGTACGATTTATAATTGTTAATGTATTCCAATACAAAAATTCGTGTCGATTTTCTTTATGGTAAAAAAAAACTATATTTAACAAATATTATTTGAAATCAAATATATTTAAAAAAAAACTATATTTTGAAAACACGTACTTGCATTTTTTTTCTATTACAGAAAAATAGAAATTTATTGTTTTATTTTTAGAAGACTAAATATTTGTCCATTCTAATAAAGAAATTATTCATATTTAGTATTAATGCTCCCAAAATATTTTAATAATTTAAACCAACACACATTATACATTATTATTATCATTTCGATCTACTATTTTTGATAGTAAAATTTTACAATATTGATGTATATATTTATAACCATGGTTAGAGGTATTACTACTACGTCACAAAAATACTTCGCTAGCAAGTTTCAAAACGAACTAAGAAGGGTAATGGGACATCAGATACGTAATGTATATAGAGTACTTTTTTTAAATATTTATAATAAAAAAATATTTATTAAATTAAATACTGAATTCGCCTTTTAATTTGCGAAAAACTATTCGTAAATAAAATAAAATAACAGAGACTAAATAGTTACAGGTATTTTACGAAAATAAAAAAAAAAAATAGAAGACGATTAATTTTGCATCACTAGTTTAGGTTGAACATCTACTTAGGCCATGTGTGATGAGTATTTTAAAAGTTCTTAAAAATTTTCGTTATTATAATATGTAAGATAATTAAGATAAACTTGAAGTTTTTTTTACCTTTCGACTTACCACTATTTGGATAGTATTGGGCAAAATTGTATATATTTATATTGTAAATACGTATACAAACTTTCAAGGTGAAATTCAAGAATCTACATTTCAGCGAAATACACCTAATTAATTAATAAACGCATAATAATATAAATTCATTCATACTTGTACGAACTATTATAACGCAGTCAAAAAACTTGACAACATATATTAAATACCAATGGCAGGTAGTGGCAATATGATTTTTCCAATAGAATAAAAATATTCCGCAACTGCTTGCATCTCAAATGCAGAGGAAAAACGTCCCCTATCAATTGAGCGCCGCTCACTCATCAATATTGCACCGCCCAACTCCAATATTGCTAACGAACAATTTGCATACTTGATTCGTTTCGGTTTGGTATCGGCGATCACTCGGACGCCCGCTTTGATTTGCGCTCGCGTCACAAAGGTAAATTGTGCTAAAACCGTTTTGCGGTTTAAATTTGATTAGTGTTTAGATTGTATCTTCTGCACTTAGTTATGTTCCGTTTTAACTGTTTGAACAACACACTGAGAAAACTACGTTTAGATGGAAAAAGGATTATTCAATTTAAGACAAAACTACTGTGTAAAAATTGCGCGATTTAATGATAAAATGTATTTTTTTTTGCCAATACAACTTTGATAGCGATTTTATTCCGAAACTGTTGGGAATTGTGTATAGATAATATTCCATAGTAATATTTCTATAACTAGTGTATGCATTAGACATCATATATTATAAAAAAGAAGAACTTTTAATTCAAACTTTGAATTCACAGGATAATACATATATTGCAAAATATTTATCTCGATTCTCCTCTTAACTAATTCATTAGAATAGAGTTACAGAACAATTCAAATCTACGTATTCGTACAAGTTCATAAAGATAATTAAAAAATGTATTGTTGCTAATATATTTTAAAATGAAAGGCGTTTTAAACAAACGACAATATTTTTATTTTCAGTCGAATTTAAAAAAGGAAAAGATCTTAATTCGACTTTAATTACGAAAAACGAATATTTTAGAACATTCTGTGTGTGAGTAAAATTGAAGGTATTAAAAAGATCATAAACATGTATAAAGCGTTTTAGAAAATTTTTAGAAATAACCGCTATTTTGGAAAATAATTTTTGGAAATTAAAAAAAAAGAAATATGTTTTTAAATACCTAGTATGAGTATAACTTTAAAGGTTATACTCATACTAACAGATTGGATCGCGAGTGTTAGAAAAAAAGAAGATTAATGACACTTGCATAGATAATCGCGAATGACGTTCCTCCGCGACGCAACACTAGTTAGACCGAGAGAGACGGTCTTACATCAGTGTAGGATAGTTTGGCTGTGTATGAGTGCATTCCATAAAACCCAACAATTTAAACACATTTCATTAAATTTTATGGGGACTTTCCTTACGCCATTCTTCCATTTCAAATTAACCATCTTCCAGCAGATTCGTAAATATTTCCTTCTGATTCATAAATATAATAAAACAACAAAGACAACATTGTGACATTAATCTTACGATATGATGAATATTCTGTACTTACCATTCATGATTTTAAATGGGAATGCGGTTGTGAATATTAATTCGAAGTCAGAACTCACAATCAAAGACTGCTTTGTACCTGCATATCCCATCGTATTTTCTTTACTGTTAAGTCAAATGTATCACGTAATTATTAAATAACTTTATTATTCAATTTATTGTTCGCAATAAAAATATTTATAAGAAAAATTAATATGATTTCAAATAGAATTTCATTTTACTCTGTGAAAAATACCTGTCACAATTTTGTCCTTGTTATTTCATCACATTTACGATTTTTTGTTAAATTTAATTCTTAAATAACTAAAATGCGAAATGTTTTCACCTCATACAATGTTTCCTTTTATTATTTTTTTCCTTAATGATAGAAACATCATAGGTAATAAAAAACTACGTAATTCACCTTGCAATTGGCACTTTTCCACTGTTTTATTTTTTACATCTCATAATAAAGGAGTTTCTCGTAACAATTTAATAAAGTGAAAAAAATTTATTCCAGTAAAAATTAAGAAGTAAAAATTATTCCACTTTATAAAAAAAACCTATAAGAATTTTGTCTTTGTAATTTTTTTATGTTTACGAATTTTTCGTTCGAAAATCAAAATATCAATTCAAAATTTAATTCTGAGAGAACTAAGATATGAAATATTTTCGTTTTACATTATTGTTTTTCCGAAATAATTTTACCTATCTATGAGGTAGGTAATCAAAAACTACGAATTTTACCATGCAATCAGCAACTTGTCAGGGGCTTGATTTTTTACATTTCATAATAAAGCTAGTTTTACGAAACCTTGAACGAAATATGTATATTTATACTTGTTAACGTATTCCAATACAAAAATTGACATCGTGTCGGTTTCTTTATGATAAAAAAAACCATATTTATTATTTTGAAAACACGTACTTACATTTCTTTTTCTATTTCCGAAAAATGGAAATTTATTGTTTTATTATTAGAAGACTAAATATTTGTCGATTCTAATATAGAAATTATTCACATTTTGTATTAAATCTTCCAAAATATTTTAATAATTTAAACCAGCGCACATTATACATTATTATTATCATTTCGATCTACTATTTTTGATAGTAAAATTTTACAATATTGATGTATATATTTATAACCATGGTTAGAGGTATTACTACTACGTCACAAAAATAATTCGCTCGCAAGTTTCAAAACGAACTAAGAAGGGTAATGGAAGATCAGATACGTCATGTATATAGAGTATTTTTTTAAATATTTATAATAAAAAAATATTTATTAAATTATACTGAATTTGCATTTTTATTTGCGAAAAACTATTCGTAAATATAATAAAATAACAGGGACTAAATTTTTACAGGTATTTTACGAAAACAAAAATAAAATACGCGACATGTTCTGGAAAAAAAATTAAAGGCGATTAATTTTGGTTCACTAGTTTAGGTTGCACATCTACCTAGGCCATGTGAAAAAAAAATTAATACCATTTAATTAATTAGCTAGACTTTTGTTAATTAATTCACTAAAATGTAGATTCAAACTGAAATGATATTGTATGGAGATGCCATAATTATTACAAGCTCAAGTATTTTTTTTTTTAAAAGTTTTAGTATTTTAAAATTTCTTAAAAATGTTTCGTTATTATAATATGTAATATAATTAAGATAAATCAATTAAGATAAACTTGAAGTTTTTTTTACCTTTCGACTTACCACTATTTGGATAGTATTGGGCAAAATTGTATATAAGTATATTGTAAATGCTTATACAAACTTTCAAGGTGAAATTCAAGAATCTACATTTCAGCGAAATACACCTAATTAATTAATAAACGCATAATAATATAAATTCATTTACACTTGTACGAACTATTATAACGCAGTCAAAAAACTTGACAACATTTATTAGATACAAATGGCAGGTAGTGGCAATATGATTTTTCCATTAGAATAAAAATATTCCGTAACTATTTGCTCGCAGCGATCATTGAAATTGCACTCTCTACTACTATTTACTCATTTTCATCGGACATCTCTAATGCATAGGAAAAACGTCCCCTATCAATTGGGCGCCGCTCACTCATCAATATTGCACCGCCCAACTCCAATATTGCTAATGAACAATTTGCATACTTGATTCGTTTCGATTTGGTATCGGCGATCACTCGGACGCCCGCTTTGATTTACGCTCGCGTCACAAAGGTAAATTGTGATAAAACCGTTTTGCGGTTTAAATTTGATTAGTGTTCAGATCGTATCTTCTGCACTTAGTTATGTTCCGTTTGAACTGTTTGAACAACTCACTGGGAAACTACGTTTAGATAGGAAAAGGATTACTTAACTTAAGACAAAAGTACTGTGTATTTTGAGCGATTTAATAATAAAATGTGTTTCTTTTTTTGGCAATGCAACTTTTATAGCGATTTTATTCCGAAACCGTTGAGAATTGTGTATGGATAATATTCCATAATAATATTATGCATTAGAAATCATATATCAAAAAAAGAAGAACTTTAACTTTGAATTCACAGAATAATATATTGCAAAATATTTATCTCGATTCTCCTCTTAACTAATTCATTGGAATAGAGTTACAGAACAATTAAAATCTACGTATTTGCACAAGTTCACAAATTTAATGTTGCTAATATATTTTAAAATGAAAGGTGTTTTAAACAAACGACAATATTTTTATTTTTAGTCGAATTTAAAAAAGGAAAAAATCGTAATTCTGCTTTAAGTCCTTACAACGAAGTCGCTTCCCGCGACTGTCTGCCCTCTGTAAGCTTAATACTTTTAAACTACGCAAAGGATTTTGATGCGGTTTTCACTATCATTCAGATAATTTCCTCCTGATGGTCTATAGGTTTATAGGTAATACAGGCATGTCATATTTACAGAAAATATAAAAAAGTTAATGTTTTGTAAAAAAGTTAAAAGAATTTTGGTCGCTTTCATTGCTCCCGATGACTAAACATTACGAGATATATTAAAATTTTGTACTATGGAATATTGTACCTTAAACACAGTGACCGTTTTTACTAATGTTTTTGTGGGTTATATTTTCGAAGTTATTTTGATGAATATTATATTAATCTTTATTTAATTAAAGTTGTTTTCGTTAAGCATTTAATGTAGATTATAGAATTATAGATTAGAGAAATTTCCTCTGTGCAGTAAATCATTATCATTAATATTTTAGAAGATATCACAAATTTAAAATTGCCAAAAATCAATATTTGCGATGCTTATGCCGATGCCGTGCACCGACAGTTGTGGCGGTGGACAAGAAAATATATTTTCCTCCCCCTTATTTCCGAAACTGTAACAGTTTCGGACCTATATATGGCGATGATTCTAGATATCATGATTTTTGAAATACGTATCATGTTTTACGCCTATGAAAAGTACGGTAGGCAATATTTTTACGTCTTTTAAGATGTTGATATTCTCAGAATCCATGCCACCAAGAAACTTGAAATTTGGCATAGTAACACATCTTATTAAGCCACATATTTTGCACTAGCTAACTTTTTCAAATAGTTATATTATAATTAAAGACGATTAAATAAAAGTCTTATATGTTTTTAATTAATACATCTCGGGGAGTGTCATTTAAAACTGCTTCATATGAAAAATACGAAAATATTTCTTTATAATTTTGAATTGCATAATTAAAAATATATTCAAAATATATGTGAATAGCAATTCCCCTTATTTCCGAAAGTGCTCAGCAAAAAAATCATGGAAAAAACGGGATAAGTATAATCTGACTATAATATTACAGGAAAACTATATCGATTATTCTTATATTTGTTTGAATATTAAGCATGCCCATAAAATTTATTTACATTGTGGAAAGTTAATATTTGTATTTAAACAGAAGTACTATGTACCCTTAAATGTTAATAAATGCTTTAATATGTACGGAACCTACGTAGTGTGAGTTTTACTCATGCTACACAGGGCTAAAAGTGTCATCTTTTATAGAACCGCAAATCAAACAAATATTAAATCCATAAAATACATCAAAATGCGGCCCTTAAGTAATCAAAATATGTTGTCACCGGGCAATACAAAAGATCAACATCAATGGCAGCTGTTCCTGAAATGATTGTATTATCGCTGGCGGGTCCGCTAATGAGGAGCGACGTGTGCGACTGTCCTAATGCAATTTGAACACTCTTACATTCGCCCACGACCCCTACGACTTATCCTTCCCTTCCACTCTTCGCAAGACAACGCCCTAACACAATTACCCCCTGTAAACACTCGCTAGCTGCCGGCGATGCCGCTAATTGAGAACTTCTGCGCGTCTTCGGTTGCGATCATTTTTGTCTTCTATTGCTTGTTTTCTTTTTATTGTTTGTATTTTTTATCGTATTGTTATTGATTTTATTGGAGTACAGATGACATTTATTGGATAAGTGTGCTAGCAAGGGATATTTACAGACAAATAAAATGGATTCAGGTGACGCTCGGTTTATCACTCTTAACTGATGATGGCGATGCCAATCGTATTCATTATATCCTAAACTAAGAATTCATTCCACTATTTACATGGAAAAAATTGTGCTGTTTTATAAATTGCTAGATACCGTAATTATTTTATATAAATTTAAATGGATTATTAAATTAAAAATTGTATAAAATAATTAAATAAAAACCACGTATAATGAAGAATTACAAAATTGCGTTATGATAGTTTCTTATAACAGAAATGTCGCTATTAATATACTTACTTAGTTGTATGTGCGAGTTATTATTTCTTCTACTGAGCCTTCATTGTGAAAAGCGTGATTATTTATATTGCGGATGTTGATCAAGTCTCTAAGGTATGAAATTTAATAATGTTGTTGAAATTATTCATCCGGTTCTGCGTGATCCCCGCAAGAAGAAAAAACATTTGTAACATGTATCTAATAATTCGGAATGCCGTATATCCACAGAATACGCATCATCATTTACTTATATTTTAGTTAATATATTTCAAGGGTATTTAGGATTTACTTGTACATACTATATTTTACAAAATTACTAACAGAAAAATGACGATGACATTTCACAAATTGGTTTTTGGCCCTATTAATAAACCCAACGAATCAAAATGAATAGGTGATAATGCTGCCTGCGTTATCACGATTATATATAATATATTATTATTAAATATTATCATTATTATTACTTACTTACTGCTGTTTTTTTAAATATTGTACGGTTTATAGTCCAATCTAAAAATTTAACACTTATAATAAAAGTTCAATTACAAGTTTTCTTAATTAATTCAAATGTAAATATGTATTGAAAATATCAGCAAAATGAGCAATTAGAAGCTGAGAAAAAATTAAAACACTAGAAATTAAACGGTTACACATTTCCTTTTAGTAATTCCATCTAATTAAAACTTTGTACTACAACTTTTCTCTGTAAAACACACCATTTAGCAATTACTGTAACCTTTTAGCTTTAGGGACACCTTTTATAATTTTCAGCACGGCGCTCAACAAACTATGAAGAGAAACATAAACGTCAATATGTTACTTCGCGCCTGTAATCATTTAACAGTCGATGTAATCATCATTTAACAGTTGATGTAAATTCATTTCTAATTACTCTCTTTACGTAACATGTTTAAATTTTTCTCTACGTCCCTGTGCAAAATCCCTCTCCAAAATACTGTACGCGGCGCGTACAAAATGTTTTGACATTAATAATTTCTAAATCCGACTATGAAAACATATATAAATCTTTTTGTTTACATGAAACCACATGAAGTAAAATATAATGACGTAACATACTGTTCATGTTGTTAGCAGCACAACGCTGTCTTTGTCTTTTTATAATGTTTTTTAATAAGACAAAGACTGAGATGTTGTCTTTTTATAACAGAGTAACAGAACTCCAGTCATCTCATCGCTAATGCTTCTTTGTTTTCTTAGGATAACAAATTCATCATATTTAAAAATAACTTAGGCAACATCATTTGCTCCTTTAAAGTATATCTCAATTTTTTCCCATTTACTTCCTACATAGTGCATTGTTACGTCGCTCGCTCGTTTACGCTCGCTATCATGCACACGCATATGCACGTACGTAATCACGCACTGGTACGAGTGAGTGAGTTGGCAAGTAAAAGTGCGAGGGTAGCTTCTGCTTCATGTGACCATCGACCTATCACATGGTTTTCATTCTTCATTTCTTTCATTTATAACACATGGTTTTCATTCTTCACTCTGCATCGCCCGCCGATCCTTGCATGCCCACACTTCTTTAGTGTGCATTACGGCTCGTAATCCTTATGCTGACCATATTGGTACACTAGCCGCATTTGAGCTACCAGTTCCTTGCTCGAACCGTCGTCTTTATTTTTTAAAAAGTTCAAAATACTTGTTAGATCACCAACTTTCGCGTTCAAAGAGTTTCGCTGACTCTTTTCAATCTTATTCTGGCCACATTCTACCGATTTAGTTTTGCTACTAATTTCTTCTGATCATACACAATTTTTCCATCTAGATTTATGTTATATAATATTATTCTGATAACACCGCATCTACTGCTGGAGGTGATTTCGTTCGAAATCATTAATCTGAGAACGTTTATCTCAGATTTGAACTGTTGAGAAACCCCATTCAATCGTTAGCTTTTTTTTTACTTTTGACATTAAATTGTAATGTATATTTCGTTGTTTAACTCCAGTTCATTTCCATAATAAGTACTTTTCAATACTCAAAATTCTTAAATAAATACGTCGACAGCCATAACCAATTGCAAAGAGTAACCAATATAACCAATACCTCAATCAAAACAAATCACACCTCCAAAATTAAACACGAGTTCAAATTCAAACTGCCAACAAGGGTGTATGTATATATATATATATATATATATATATATATATATATATATATATATATATATATATATATATATGTATGTATATATTTATATATATATATATATGTATGTATATATTTATATATATATATATATGTATATATATATATATAAGTATATATATATACATATATATATATATATATATATATATATACACACTTACACTACTGGAACGAGTTTGGGTTTTTTTATCATTTTTAATTAATCCATCTTGTATTCTTTTGTATTCTTTATTTTCCACTTTTTCTTTTTTAAGTTCCCATACTCTAAAAAGCCGGACCCTGTTATTGTAATGAAGTCATCTTTCCGTCCGCCCATCCATCCACCTGTATATGATGAACTTCTGACTTCTAAGCAAAGTAATATAGCGACTTGAAATTCAAATATAAAAAATACATTTCCTTAGCCTGAAACATGAAATGGCATTCGGACGTAGGAAGTTGTAATTCAGGTATATATATATATATATATATATATATATATATATATATATATATATATATACATATATATATATATATATACATATGTGTGTATATATATATATATGGCGAAAAATAATATTAATATTATTTTATGACTTACTAGACATACTATGTACCCTTAAATATTTATAAGTGCCTAAAGTGTACCGAATCCCTAATGTGCCTTCAAATCGTTCTTAATGCATTAATTTTATCTTCAAGAGACTTTTTCGTAATAAATAATTTGATCCTGCAAACAAATACGTTAGCTAATGTAAGCTCTGCAATGCAAAATGTTTTACGTCATTTGGTAATAGTTTCTGAATACTGAATTTAAATCATGACATAGGTTTGTGGCATCAAATAGATTAAAAATTCTAATATATGGCACCAGTTCCAGTTTTGAAACACTCAAATTCTACGAGTGCCAATTGTTTATGTTAACAATACAAATATCCGACATAAATTAAAGACTTTTTATGAGTGTATAATATAGTCTTATGTCGTATCAGTCAACTTAAAAAGTATTTTAAGCCTCTTCTTTCTTTACCGAACAATTTGTATGCGCGAGAATAATATCAACAATATACGAAACAAGAAAATCACACTCGTTATTAGAGAAGTGCACTAATAACGGATATTTACAAAACAAATAAAAAAAATTAGGTAACGTCGACTTTCATAATATTGTCGCACCGAGTCAATGAAAGTGAACTTAATTGGTTTTTCTATTCCACACAAGGGTTTCACTCTTACTCTTAAAAACAGTGAAATAATATTCTCTGTAATAATCAATGCAATTGAAATAAGACGGTGTTTATTGTATTCTTCTCCGGCCTATTTAAAAAAGCGCTAACCCTTTCTTTATTAAAACTTACGATAGTTTTTAGCTTTATTAAATCTTATGTAACATCAAGAAGTTTACATTGGCCCAGGTTTCCTAATAAAAACGTTTGCGCATACTAAAACATCTGCTTAAGCAATCTCCACAGACCACACCTGTATTAGCATTTAAATTGTTTTTTCTTTTTCTCGGACTACCATCTGAAATGCTAATTTTCTTATTTCAAGAATTAAACCTACATATATTTTACATAGAGCACCAATTCTTGTTTTTCTTCTATTTTAAATATGAATTCTACAGTTTCCAAACTCGTAGTAACCTAAACCTCATTCTTTGTTTTTATAATAGTTCACACGTATTTGTAAAGTACATTACAAATAGTTGTGAAATATTATAATAAGATAGATATTAAACGTAACCACTTTTCTATGGCTTATTTTCTTTTATGCTAAATCACATATTGTTTGTTTTATACTCTCCTTAGATCATAATTTTCTATTCATCTTATAAATTTTCATAACTTCCGTTGCCTAAAGAAGAGCATTTTCATCTTAAGCCATATCCGGTTTCATTTTGCTTCGGTGATTCTAAAAAAATATAATAATCTGTACAACTTCATAATAATAAATGATAATAATAAAAAAGTAAAATAATCTTGTACTTCATTAACTCGCCTATTTTTTAGAGACACGAAGAATGTAAACGGAATCCAAATTATTGCTACAATACTGTCTGCCTGTCCGCCGACCGTTTGTTAGACGGAAATCTAAACGTGATAAACTATACATGTTAAAAATTTTATATATTTCTTAGATTTATATTTCTTAGACTATATATCAAAAATATATATTTGATTTTGACAGGTTACGCTCGTTTGTTCGTTTCGAAAAAAAAATAAAATAGGAAAAATAAATTAATTATTTAAAAGAAAAACAATTTGCAACAATTCAGTAATAATAATTTAAAAAACCTGTCAAGTACGAGTAGAACTCGCGTTACAAAGATTTCGTATACTTTTAGATACATATAAATATTTATAGTTAGATAGTATTTTTCCTAAATTAGTTACAATAATTAAATAAATTATAACGTATTGCCTACCATATCTTTAACAGGGGTAAAAACATGGACGACAAACAAGATATGAGTTTATTTTCTCATATTTTTTTAAAAGTTTTTAAATTTCCAATTCAAAATTATGAAAAAATTGTATTTGTATTTTTATAAGAAGTTAATCTTTTTTTAAATGGTATTTGAAATTAAAAAAAAAATAGCACTTTATTTACTGCCTTTTTTATTATTGTATGAATATTTAAAAAAAATTAGCTAGTGTATTAGTATATATTACTTTACCAAATTTCTTCAACTTTCTACGTTGAATGGTTTCTTAAAAAATCATCTGTCACATACACTTGAGTGATCTTAAATGGTTCCGTTTTTTAAATTTGTGTTATTAATCCTAAAAAGCAGTGCCAAAATTAAGAATCAATAAATTAAAATCGCATAGGTAGTATTTTTTTGTAAGATATCATTACTGGACTCACCACGTAACTCGCAAGTGCCTACACGAGTTGTGATTAAATATTATTCAACAATTAAACTCCTAGCGTCCATAATAATGAAGATGAACAAGGTTCCAATAACAAACGAGGAAAATCAAAATAACTCTAATGAATTAATAGAGAAATAAAACCAGTAGTGTTGATCATATACACGTACGTTACTTTCACCGTAAAGACAACATCTGGTGATGAGATTGATTTTACATTTGTATTGGACATGAAAAGTTATTAAGTATTGAGTTTTAAATATATATCCATTACAAAATGTGAAGATGAAAGCTATTATCATATTCGGTTATGTTTTATAAGAGATAACTCTGACACAAAGCAGTTTCCTATAACAAGTACACCTCATCTCGCTTGGCAAGTATGGCGTATGTAATGGCTATGCCGCTGGAAAGTAGATATGCAAAACATTATAATTTTGGGGACTCAATCTCTAAATAAGTGTGTAAAGAGAGACATTTTATTTAAAAAGAAATTTAGTAAACAAATGAGAAAACAATCTATTCCCAAAAAAAATAAAATATTACTCAAAAACTCGCTGATGCTTGACGCAACTAAATTCTGAAAATAAAAGCAACAGGAAAGTAATATTTTATAAGTAAAACAATTAATTAATGTCGTACACGTAATTCTAACTTATTTTGAGATTGTAGAATGGTAGTTATATCTTCATTCGACTCGTCTTAAAAATGTTTCCGAAGTAAAAAAATATCTTATTTACATATAATTACTAAAGTAGACTACTTGTTAGTCTGCATACATATCCACAAAGTATTAAAAATGTATTTTGGTGGCCCGAAGTCGAACGCTTCTCGACATGTAAATGTTAATTTGTTTCCTATCGCCCTGCGATCGGTCAACTTATTTTTGCAAAACTCCTGTTTCCCTGGTATCTAATAAACATTAACAGCAATGAATTTAGATTAAGTAATACGTCTTTGATTGTATGGTGCATTAATTACACATATAATAAAATTGTAATATAGTAAATTTTGTTAATTGAAAAGTATTTTTAAAAAATGTGATTGTTTTAGTGTAAAGAATGATAATAGATGCCATTTAGAATTTTTATCTATTTGTCTGTATCTTATTTTGTACGTCAATCACGCTAAATGGTCTCCGCTGGACTGATAAAATTTGGTACGATAATAGTCTATAACTAAGAGCAATAAATGAGAAAAAAAAGGAAAATTGTCTTTCCTACCTTCTCGGGAGTGAAACCGTGATGCACCGATAGTATATAATCAAATCATGATTTTTTTAAACCTGTACTTACTTATGTATCTAAATACCAACTAATAAATTAGTTGTTTCATTTCTTCGTATGCATCTACTATACATATATATACTTACCAACCTATCAAACTAACATACACAAAACAGACTGTAACACTACAGCATTAGGTTGTAAAATTAGAAACCCAAGTTCAGTGATAGAGTCTGATATTTGCTTAAGACTTACGATACTAATTTAAAAACAGCCATTTTCTTAGCCCTTATACTGCAAGGGTACTCCTTGCTTAAATCTCAAGATTTAAGCAGGCAGTACCCATGCAGTATGAGGCCGAAGGAGTAGAGGAACCCAGAGTTTAATTGTTTGAGACTCGCAATACTAAGTTAAAAATAGTAGATCCTGATGTCGCGTGGTTTAAGCAGAGAGTACTCCCGTAGCGTCAATTCTGAGTAGTCAGAGCCCGGAAATCAGTGGCACACTATCTTTTTGAAACGCACAATACTATTTTAAAAACAGCAGATCCTCAACCCTCAGAGTTTAGGCAGGCAGTACCCCTGCAACGTCAGGACTGAAAACCGAAGTGCGATAACAGTCTTTACTTGAGATCGATAATACAAATTTAAAATCAACAGATTCTTAAGCCTCGCGATTTTGGTAGCCAGTGCACCCACAGCCTCAACATTGAGAAGTTGAAACCCGAAGTTAAATTGCAGAATCCCTGCTTGAAACTCACAATATTTATTTAGAAACAGCAATTCCTCAAGTCTGACGGTTTATGCAGGCAGTACTCCTGTAGCATCAGAACTTAAGAGTTGGAACCCGTAATTTAGTGACAGAGTCCCTCCTTAAGACCCACAATACTATTTTATAAACAGCAGATCTTGAGGATCTCGATTTAGGCAGACAGTAGATGAATAAATCTTAATGCTGCACATCAAGCTGTGCAGCAATCAAGAAGAAACTGTTCGAACTTGGCTCATCACCTAAAAGCCCCTATCCTCACCTTCCAGCTCCACCACTGCAAGGTGATTGATATAACTAGACAGCAAATTTATGTCGTCCTTAATCATGTCTTACTAGGTTATCACGTATATCACAGAAAATTAATTACGGCTCCTCTGCCCCATTCCATGTTGAGGAATTCCGTGGTATAATTTTAATATCCATAGTCAGGTCATTTCACGGAACAATATTGGTAATAATCATCCATACCATATTGGTTTAAAAATAAATAATCATCCGAATCGATTGAGAAATGCCGGAGATATTAGGCAACATACATACAAAAATAAAAAAATACAGTCGAATTAAGAATATTTTCCTTTTATGAAGTCGGTTAATAATTGTACGTTACTTGCTTTTGGTGAGTCAGATATATTATCTCCATGACACGAAAGCCTCCCTGGCTTTTGTATTAATGTTAGAAAATCGGACCGAAACCACTGCAAAGATTTTTGCAGGCCATTTTATTTTCGTATAATTCTTACATATTTCGATAGTGGAATTATTTTGTCTTCAATTGCTCGTCGTTGTTTTCCTAAAATTTTATTGAAAGTTCTTTATAAACCATTGAGCTCAATTAGTTGGGTCAGAGATCTCTGCAAAATTGCGCAAATTTTATGAAATCGTTGTCAATCATATTAATAATACATTGATCTTCTAAACAACTATGGATAAATTTTTACCAATTACCAGGTATCACAAATGTGAAAACTCTCATTGTTCCTTCTAATTTTCTATTACAGGATATATAACTTTTACTCTCATATACATAGGGTGTTTTAGAAGATATATATATATATATATATATATATATATATATATATATATATATATACATGTAATTTATTACCTTTAAATTTGTTACTTTATTAATTTTGAAGCTACTTCGTTATTGCTTTGTCTTATTATCGTTTTCTGCTTGCCGTTACTTTCCGTAATATTGGTGTAGTGGACGCACTTAAATATATATTAGTGACTAGTTACCTCGATATGTTTATCATATTATATTTCAAATCTGACCTCTCAGCATCATTCATTGCATTTTTACAGTTAATCACAATTTTGTCACATTCTTTGTCACTTCTAGGTGGATTAAACCCACGATTCAAGTTTCACTTGTAGGTGGATTAAAACCACAATCCTATTCGATGTGTCGTTCCTCTTTTTTATATTTCCTTTCACTACAGTTTCTTGTATAAGATATTCTATATAAAGTATAGAGGATCTTGTATAAGATATTCTGCATATGGTATAAAGGGTATAAACTTTCAGTATTTTAGTGGCGACTCAGATACAGATATTTCCTCCTTGCCGTGCTGTAATAACTTTCGTATTTAGGGATCATATTAGTGTAGTTACATACTATGTTTTATATTGTTGGACCCTTTATTGAATAGCATATTTTGTTTTGTCTAACAAATCCATCAAATCCATCTTTTCATTTATTATCGTATGTCCGTGGCACGAGTAGGTTCTATAAAATCCTGTGTATATGATGTTGAAAAATATTGAAAAAAATTAGTACTTTCTAATTTACAAGTTTTGCCTTTGCTTGAAACTGATGGAACATACAGATTTCGCTACACCATATATCTCTTCGACTAACTTCGTTGGCAAGAGTCTCGCCAGATTCTAATATTTTGACATTCCCTGCTGAATCGTTTTCTTGTCAGAAGAACTAGTATCCGTATTACAGAGTGCTCTTTATAAATTTTCCCTTTAAGAATCAGTAAACTCATCATCACTGAAGGATTTTATTTTCAACACACTATTATTTACATTCGATAAGAACATATTTAATCAAAATTAGAAAGTGCCTTTCTTCCAAATCATAATTTACCAAATCATATACTTTTGATAATGGCTAAGTCACACAACATTCTTCCTCGTCAAATAAAGCTTTGAAAACAACGACGTTAATGTATGCTAAATTTTGTTGAAAATGTGTTTCGTTTTACATCTTGCTTGAAAAAATACAAATACGAAACGGGAATTTAAAAGGGAACAGGAGCAGAAAAGTATTAAATACCAATGCAATATTCTAAATGATGATGGTGTCATTTCACATTAAACATTTCATTTTCCCTACAACTTAGAAGTCACTGTCTTATACCATTGCAGTGCGGGAATCCTCCGCACTGCAATGGTATAAGACAATATGAAAAAGAAAAGAATGAAGAAATAAATGAATGAGATGAACATAAACCTCTTAAACACACGATTAACATTGTATCTAGGAAGTGAAAGAAAAAAACAAAGCTAATGAATATTAAATTATTGTTACAGACTTTAAGTCACACAAAACACAAAAACTTCATACAAAAAACTTCACACAAAATCGTTCACACCCACATACACACACACACACACACACACACGCACGCACGCACGCACGCACACACACATATGTATACATATTTTCGATTACATCGATTTAATGCAAAACATTGTCGATATAAATAGTGAGCAGATTTACATAAAAAAATGGCTGTGTGCAACGCCGCTTAACAACAAGTAGAGCTACCCTTTAATTAAAAATACTGGCTAGTCGATAAGTAGTAGCTTAAGATTGACATAATAAGCCTTAGGATTTATTTCTACAAAATGCGTGAGTGCTTATACTCATATCCGTATCAGGTGGTCTAGGGTATAAACCAATGGACCAATTAGAATGAAATTGCTATTTAACAGTTTTCAGTAATGCGGCTAGAAACAATTTTTTCTATATTTAAATTTTTTATAACCTCAAAATAAACGGTACTTTACGAAGAAATTTAAAAATTTTTTGGAGTTTACTCCTTAAAAATCAATTTTCATATTTAGCACCCGATATAAAGTTTTATGAGGAGTAAATCAGAAGTTCAGAGCGTACAAAGTTCCGCGAAATATTTCTGCGCATCTTTAGAGTGAGATATCAATATGTTTATTTGGCATTTTCTTATGACGTAATCGCAATGACGAAGTGTGACACACATATTGGCATTTTCATATGAGATAATCGCAATGACTGAGTGTGACACACATAGTTTACTATCGTTCGCTTATATCAAGATGTAGTCATTAAATATTAGTATGTGTGAATATATCAAGATGTAATAATTAAATATCATTATGGGTGTCTTCCATCCTACAAATTTAAAAGGTCTCTTTTAATTTTAGTTTTTTACTCTAACGTTCCTAAATGTTTTTAATTTTATTGTACAAATGTTATCTGGTTGATATGTGTTTCACTTGAAAATAAATATATTGTGAGCTTTTTTTATTAAATAATTTTCCATTTACGTTTAATGATATTTATATTTATATACAGTTTTATCTATTTTATACATTTCAAGACAATCGTACTTAGGGAATAAACCTCACTCGCGCGTTGGAATTAACACGCACATTTTTCTTTTCAAAAACTTGTTAAACATTTGTTTTCAAACTTCCACATCGTTAAGACTCTTTTATAATCCATAAAATTTCCCCATAATCTGTTTCTGTTTCCTCATAATAGCTATGGTTTCGCCATAATATGTTTCTTCTTTATTTTTGGCTCGGTAATTTCGGAAATAAAGTGTAGGGGGGGGGGCTTGTTATATTTTCCAATATTTTTGGAATATCTTTTTAAATATGCTATTTAAAATTATGAAAAAATATTTTTGTATATTTCATAGTAAACTATTTGAAATAATATGACATGTTAAATAAAAAAAATTATGACATTTATTTACCCACTCTTTAATTCATACGCGACTATTTTTCAGATGTTAGGTAGTGCAAAACTTGCGGGTTGATAATACGTATTATCACGCTCCATTTTAATTTTCGACATCGCATAATTTCAGAAAAAATCGGGTGCGACTATAGGAAAATATAAATATATTGCCTGCTATATCTTTCGCCATATTTTTCTGTAACCTTTGCACGGATTTCTAAAAGCCATATTTTTTATTATTTTATTAGTTGAATAGTCTTGAAATAAGAGGAACATATTTTTTCATATTTTTAGTACATCTTTAAAAATATTACACCAAAAATCATAAAAAATAACTAGTCGTGGGACTAGTACACTTATATACAAAAATAAAAAAGAAAATTTTCTAGTATGTAATATGCCCTCGCTAAAATTTATGAACAAATATTTTCTAGCTTTAGCTATTGAGATATATGTGGATTAATATTTTTTATTAATATGCCAAATTTAAATTTTCCACGTGAAATTCTTTTTGAAGAAAAACGGCTGTGACGGATGGACGGACACGTAAGTGATCTTGTGAGAGTTCTGTTTCTCCTTTTGAGATGCGGAAATCTAAAAATCCTTTTGCCTAACGCTACTGCGTTATGGTTTTATTGGTACATTCTTAATTAAACGACGATAGATTTTATTTACCTATTATATCATTGGAATACCTATGGAAGTGAATACAGATGGACAAGAATACATTGAATGCAGATGCGTATACCACGCATAAAAATTTATACGACAGCGCTTGACCTCTCAATATTTTTTAAAACAGAAAGAAAATATCTATTATATGTACATAACCCACAAATTTCTTATTATAATAAAACTAACTCAAATATTTACGTCAACATTAGCCAGTAGCTAAAGAAACCCATTAATAAGGATGTTCTGTTCTGTAAACAACAACTATTCGCTCTGTTACCGCTTACAGCGTCTTCGTTACCCTTATTAGATATAACCAATTCATGTATTATATTTTACCGTAATCATCTTCCTATTGGAATATTAAGTTATTTAGCAGTGAATAAAAAAATCAAAGAATACCTCCATTATTAACTTTCCCAGAAACACTCAGTCATTGTAAATATTTGTTGCTCCTCCCATCGCTTCTATCAGCTGTACGAGGGATAATCCGAAATGATTTTATTTCGTTTCGTTATACCTACAGCAATATACAGGTGGAAATTTGTGACCGGTGAATAAGGCCAGCTACCTTAACTATTATGGGTATAGCAAAACGTTTTTAGAAGACTGTCCATGAATTTTGAAAATATTTCGATTGGCACACAGATTTTGAAAAAGATGAGTATAGAAGATAAAAGAAATTTCCTGAAAACTTTTTTTACTGCCATTCAATCCTGTGTCTTTAAAGATCAAAATATTAACAGACCAACTGAATTAAAAATACTAGAAATGTCAGAAATCGTAAAAAACTCTTATCGTATATTTCGTAAGTAATATTTAATAATCAGGAAATTATAGAAAAGGAAACTGACAAATTTTCAAAGTAAGAACGATAACGAAAAGAAAAAAGAAAGTACCTATGATAGTGATTGTGGCCCTGACGCACGCATTGATTCGTTCTTTTCCGCAATGAGCAGGTAGCGGCTGAAATTTTATTCGGATTAATTCCATTCAAAATTGTGTTAAGTGCTTCTTTCAGTTCTTGAACACTGTTGTATTTTTCTTTGTTAACTTAATTATTTTAAATGGCCCCAAAAGAAAAAAAATCAGGAGTTATCCCATCAGAATGTGTTCGGTAGCTATTGCGTGGTGAAGCACCATCTTCTTGGAAATAAACTTTTCTCAAGACATAAAGCGGCAATTCATCCAAACGATTTTGAAGATTTTTTTAAATTGTATCATTATAAGTGTCAGAATTCAGGGTAACCTAATAAATTTCCATCAATTAAATTTCCAAAAAATAAAATTCCATCTATTCAATTCCACGTAAGACCGCACACACAATTACTAAGAGAAACGAATCTCATCATGGATTTTAGTAAATCTAAGCGGATTTTCTCTTGACCAATTATAATGATTTTGCCTATTATACACGCCTTTGTTTGGAAAATTGATTTTATCAGACCATAAAATGTGATTTAAAAAATTATGATCTCGAATTATTTTTCCTCTAAGCTATCTGCAGAAAGAAGTTATACGGATATTATCTCCGACATGTACGGCTTGAACTATTCGATCCTGACTATAATATTTGTATCCGTATTTTTTCCAACCAAATTACCGCTTCGTTGGCTACGTATCTTGAAGATATGTCAGAAAAGCTTCTGCTATAGTTAAAATTGCAGTGTCATGTTTCCGCCAAGAATGCGAGATTGTCGTACCGTTTTTATCTTAATGGAATCACATTCTTTAAGGTCCTTTAAAATATTTATAATAACTTTCCTGGTTGGCACTATTCGCAAAGGATATTTGATCCTATGCCACTCTAAGGTAGCTGAACAGTTTTCATTATTTGAAAAATTCGTTTCTAACAATTAGTTTCTAAGAATGGTTAGACCATTCTGAATTTGAGAACATTTTGATTTAAAATCATATAAAAGGCAACAATTCTACTGAGTATTCTCCGCAGCAAACAAAATAAAGCTGTTCTCAATTTAAACAAATATATAATTTCAACATAAGTAGATTTATTAATTATATTTGAAGTAACCAGTTTCTTTTTTAAATAAGAGGTTTTATTTAAGGTTTTTTTTACATTAAAATGTGCGGTAAAATTGTTTTCCAATTGCTGACAATTTTAGTACTCTTACCTCAATTGTTCCAGTAGAGATTGTTGATCTTTATTATAAACAGGATCGGGTGGAATAAAAAAAAAGTTTTGTGACAATTGGGTTTCATTTTGCTTACTGTACCATTTTTTTCTAAATCTGTGAATGCCAATCAAAATATCTTCAAAATTTATGGACAGTCTTTTAAGAACGTTTTCCTGTACCTATAACGGTTAAGGTAGCTTGCCTTACTGACCCGTCTCAAATTTCCACTCTGAATACCTCGTATGCGTATATATATATATATATATATACATATTGTATCGTCGTATCGATCTACACATTAAACTTTTAATTAGTCGAAAAGTGATTTCAATCATGTTTTATACTAAGAAACATGATTGAAATCACTTTTCGACTCTTTCCTCATTGTGAAATTTCAGTTTATTTTATTGAGTATGCCAACACGTACGCATGCACACGGGCGTGCACGCAATTTCTCGCGCCCGCGCGCAGATACGTACGTAATTGTTAAAAAAGTAACAAAGCCAAAGGCAGAAGCTGAATTTGCTTCTACATCGAAACTCGTCTTAAGTTCAAACAAATAAGCAAATGTTTACACCCGTGACTTATGCAAACGAGAGCCAGAGTATTCCTATACAGGAGCATTGAGAGTCGTCAATCTATTTTACATCATTTAACATAACGACGTTTGCATTGCAAATTGCCGGAACCATTCGCGCACTCAAAATAAATGCTAATGGCATGCGACAACACATGCCGTGACGATTCTATTTGTCTCTCGTTGCCACGCTCATGTTTACAATGTGTTAAGCTTTTGTTGAATTCTGTGCGGGTAATGAATAGTGTTCTGCCGAGATACGATTTATGGTTGATTTGAGACACCGGGAATACTTCGAATCAAGAATAGCGTAATTAATAATCCATAGATATATGTGCGTATATCCATATATATATATATATATATATATATATATATATATATGGATATACACACACATATATATATATATATGTATATATATATATGGATTATAGTTTTTGTCACCTTTACCTTATTCGTAAACAAAAGTTCCCTAAGTCTTAGTGATGGTACAGCATGGTTTAACATTCTAATCAATTGTCTTAATATTGTTTCGGCAAGTCGAACCTAACATTACCTTCAAGATTTACAGTTGATACTAAATAATCTATTCATTCTTTCCACATATCTGTGATGGACAAATACCCGTCTCCTCGAATCAAACTTTTAAATTTTGATTCATCCGGCTATAAAACAGTTTTCCACTGTTCTGAAGTCCAATCTTGATGCACCCGTTTCAAATGTTTTATCTTATGAATCGGTTGGAATAATAACTTTTTTACTGCTGCACATACGCGAACGTCAGCAGGTAAAAGAAGCTCTTAACAGTTGCGAATGACATTATTAAGTCATCAACTCACAAGCAATATATGAAGCTATAAATTATTTGTTATGATAAATATTATTTGCTCTTATACTATCTATCCTATCTCCATTAATACTTTTTCTTGAGATTATTGATAAGTTTTAATCCATTAAATATTCCAACTCTCGAGTTTATTTGCTATTATACTATACCTATCTGCTCCACTAATACTTTTCCTTTAGTTTATTGATAAGTTTTTATCCATTGAATATTCAAACTCTCGAGCAATATCTGAAGCTATAAATTACAATGCCTATTTGCTCTTATAATATTTCTATCTTCTCCACTAATATTTTTCCTTCAATTTATTTATAAATTGTTATCCATTAAATATTCCAAATCTCTAGCAATATCTGAAGCTATAAATTTTAATGCCTAATTACTCTCATACTATTCCTATCTCCTCAACTAATACTTTTCCTTTAGTTTATTGATAAGTTTTTAACCAATAAATATTCCAACTCTCGAGCAATATCTGAAGCTATAAATTACAATGCCTATTTGCTGTTATGTTATATGTGTCTTCTCCACTAATATTTTTCATCACTTTATTGATAAATTTTAATCCGTGAAATATTCCATTTCTTCCCTAATATGTGGAGAACTTTTAGAACAACACTATTTTTAGGAAAACTCAGAATATATTTGTCTTCCTATAACTATAATTGCATTACGCATTTCAATTTCGTATTGTTCCCTTTTCCATTTTTATTGTACATTCTATTTTTTTTACAATAAAGAAATCTATATAACTAACAAAAAAGATAAATTAAAGAATCTTGATATAATCAATACCGAAAATACCATAACGTGACAAATTTTTGTATACTAGAAGGCAATTCCCAAGTATTTATAAAAATAAAGCAGAATGTGACTACTAATGACATCATAACTGCAAAAACAAGTTTGTGTTTTTGACTCGCCCCTTCGCCGTTTACATCTCAACAATTCAACCTGTGTCATGGAGAACATTGTAAATATAAAAGTGAGTTTGTTTAATAGCCTGTTCAATTTTCTCTTCATATATAATCGATCTTTGCATATTTGTAATGTATAATTGAGATAAACATAGGATACTTTTCATCCGGGAAAAGAACATTATAAATAGGAAACTGAATTTGTTTGTTATTCCGACTGTCACGTCTCATTATTCAACCGATACTTGTGAAATTTTGCATATATCGAGCCTGTTCTATATATATATATATATATATATATATATATATAAACATATATATATATATACATATATATACATATATATATATATATATATATATATATATATATATATATATATATATATATATATATACATATATATATATATATATATATATATATATGCAAAATTAATATAGATTAAACAGTTCAAACGCAAGGAAGACCAAATTTTGCATACTTATGAGAGTATATTGTAGCAAAGTGATAATTTAACGTTTAATCTCCAAAGCCGTAGAGCGTACGACCCTGGCGTTTGGAAGCATATACAATATCCAATTCGGTGACGATTTTGCGCTTGGCGTAGCTTCGTTTCGCGTGTTTCGTATAGGTGACAGCGTCACGGATTACATTCTCGGGGAAGACCTTCAGTAGGCCTTGCATCTTCTCGTACATCAGCTTAAAGCTGCTCTTCACTACGCCTCTTTAGGCCGGCACGGCCGAAGTAGAGTTTTGTGATTACCTCCTTTACTCTCTTGCCGCGGCCAATCGTTGCAAATATGTTGTGGTCAAGTAGTTTATGTGTTTAAAAATTTCAATTTGTAAAATTGTTGCCCATCAAATATTTGTTTAAATACTTTATATCAGTTATGGCTATAAGTTATAGATATATTTATAAAATCGCATTTCCTTGTAGGCGTCAAACTTTGCACGTCAAATATTGCACAGGGTAAAACCGGGAGTGCACCACAGCTCTTTACACACACTGAGGTATTCTTTAAACACGTTTATGATTTTATTTTTCTTTTGAATGCAATAATGCAAACTGACCACTTTTATTATTGTATTTTTTAAAATCGATATATTTAATAAGGCATTAACCATGATACTAAGACTATTCTATGACGTATTTTTATAACTGTAAGTAATTATTTGACTGTTATAACATTTTAGTTAACAAACGCATGTATATTAAAAACTTTGCCACGATTAATACAAAACACCTCAACGTTTACACCGCTTTCGAATAATAGCAAACAATAAACATATCCAAGCTAAAAGTTATAAATATAAAAATTATGGTCCTTCTACTTCATCTTGTAAAAAAGCCTAGATACGTTATATTTGGAGCAAAAGAAAACCTGTAAAACATTGCAAAAACCTCTTTTCTATCTCTTGGACTTTTTCATTTCTAGCTTTGTCCTTTTTGAAAACATGCTAATCATAATAACACTGTGTGAAATTAGTAGATTTATAAGCAGTATATAATACGTATTTCTCAGGTTTGGATATTGCATCGTTTTCTTAAGAAGGCATAGGTTTGACTTCATTATCAATACACTATGTTACAAATATGCGTAAAAATTTATAAAGGGCCTGTTTGAACAGCCAGTTAAGTTGCAGATAATTTATTTGTGTCTTTTCTACAACAATGACTTTCATTTAAGTTTGCACAAATATTTTCAAACATTCTTTTTTTTCACTTTCTGTAAGTAACTACGTAATTGACATCAGCGTTTATTTCTTATTTCTCACTTTAAAATATTTCATTCTATACTATAAATATTCATATACGTACGTTTACAGGCCTTTGTATTCTCTTCAGAAATAAGATAGATGAATCAGAAAAAACATAATCAAAATTAATTAAAAAGAGGGCAAAAAATGAAAACCTAGTGATTAATAGCTGAGATTGTTGGGTGTCTTTCAAAGGAGAAGAAAACATCCCTTGGAAATTAGTCACTTTAAGGCCTTGAGATACTTGCACTTAAATTCTATAACAAGGTGTCGCCCTACCTCCTTTTAAGCACATATGTTAATAATCTAAAAAACTCAAAATATAGTACACAGTGAGTACTTTTAATGAAAAATAATAACTAATGCTGTAGCATATACAGCTTCAGAAAAATTTTTTAAAAATTCTAATTTTTTGTCCAGATAAAGTAGCTTTTATGATCATTAGATACATAAGATTAAACGAGATTTAAGTTTAAAAAATTAAATGGGTAATTGTATATAATAATTAAATCTGACAAATTCGATAGTTGACTGAACAATCTACTATCTAGGGTGCGGCAAAACAGGTATGATATTATTATTAATATTGTGAAATAATACATATAGGACCTGAGGTCGAAGGGGGATGTTAATGAGTATAATGTAAATTATTATAAAATGGCTATGGAGTCCTATCTGCAATTATTTTTTCTTCCATTTATAATTCGTTTTTAATCAGAACATTTTTATTTATCCTTTTACTTGCTTTCATTCATTTTGGGATACCTGAAGAGAAAAAATTTAACTCTCATAAGATCACTTACATGTTCCTCTGTCACAACCGTTGTTCTTTCAAACGGTTTGACATGGAACATAGGTCTCAATAACTACTCAATCCTCAAAAATATTCATATTGACGTTTTGGACCGGGCAAATTAATTACTCGATTCTTTCAATTTCGTATATAATGTGGAGAATTTGTTTACACAGTCATTTACGCAGATTTCAAAATTATTATTTTCAGAATTTTAAGTATGATAGTTGATATCCGCAAAAAATATCTTGCACCCCTAAAACATATTATTAATACCAAAATAAAAATTAAAAATGGGAGAGGTTTTCTCAATGTAGATTGGAATTGAATTTCCCAATAAATTCTATATATATTTAGATAATCTATAACTAAATTTAATAGTTTGCATCCACCTTTAATCATTAATTTTAACAGTTTGCATCCACCTTTAGTTATTAATTTAAATATCGACGACAGTACTTTATAATAAAATAATACAATAAAGACCAAAGACTTCCTAAAATGATTCATTGAGAATATCCACCGACGAACGGCAAGTTTCACTTTAGAACTTGTAGTCTAATGAGAAAACTTCCGCCACATTTAACTGAAACTTCAGCGAATATGCAGCCAACTTTTAACGAATGAAATGTGAATTGATTCAGAGTGTCGAGTATGACTGGGCAAAAGTGTATATATTGATCTACGAGTGCTGTTAATTAAAGACTAATGTTTCTTTTACATAACTTCGTCGTTTTTGCCAGCGTATCGACAGTTTTATACATGTATATTATTTCTCATATTAAATATATTTATTTTCCTAAATAATACAATTAATAGCTTTTATCCAAAATTGAATAGTTTTTTTTATGAAATAATATAGATATTTTAATACCTTAAATGAGTGTCGTTAATTGATTATTTAAATTTTCTCTGTAAACTTCGACTCTTAATACAGATGCCCCAACACTTATTGAAACTGGTCATATGTGAAATTAAAGACTTTTTTATAGACTTTTTTTCTTTTGTGATCTTTCTCTAACGGTTGAAATACCAAATATCTATGGATGTAAATCTTTTTACATAGCAAAAAAATATCACCATGCAAACACAGAAAATTATCACGTACGAGGAAATAAAATCTATTTAATAATACGAAGCACAGAATGTTTTCGCTTATGTCGCAAAAAATTAATTTATATTTAAAGAAATATTTTTTTGATTTACGAAGAAATTTGCTTAAAATAAAATAAGTTAAAAAGAGAAATACCCAGGAACGTCTTTTTATGCATTCACTAGTACTGTGTTGTACAATACTAAGTCTCGTTTAGACTCCAGATGATTAAATTGGCTTCTAGCTTACCCTGTACTCATAAAACGTACAATATATAAACTAGAAATACTCAGAGGGAAATTCTGACTTTAGGTAGAAAAAATCCAAACCCCAATATTTTTCCTTCATGCGTCAAATGACCCAAATAGTCCTTCCTCAAAAATGATTTCGACCTATTGATGTACTGCTGAATGTATATATATATATATATATATATATATATATATGTGTGTGTGTGTATATATATATATATATATATATATAGTTTAGCCAAAAGTAGCTCGTGACGCTTTATTTTACAGCAATGTTAATGTCACATTGCAGAAACCACTACAATATATATAGTATATAATTGAAAATATTGAGGTTGGACCTTACATTATTTCTATTTGCTATGAAGTGACATTTTACAGCACTCTTTTCTTTACGGTGCATAACACAATACCATCAGCACCCTTCGGAATAATTTATGTCACAAAATACGCTTAGAACATATATTCGCAAGCAGTAATGTAGCTATGAAACCGCACAAGAAATAACATACTTAACATTTCAGAATATACCATAATCTCTTATATTTCGTGTAACTTTTGCTATGCTCCAAACTTCAAGGCAGCTTATAAGACTTCAAAGTAATGCACACGAAAAAATGACAATACAAACAACACATATATAACCGACCGTACGGAGAAAAACTTGAACTCACAATGTGAGAAAGAAAATATGTAAGCGTAAAATTGAGAGGGAACGAGTGAACACGTAAAACGCGAGAGATATCGTGCCGCGCTGAAACTGGACCACGCGTTAAATATTGATGCCGGTGAATACTTCCGCAAAACAAACGGCGCCTGTGTAGAGGAAAAATGCATATAAACAAATCTAGTTTCTGTTTATGTGACGTGAAAGTAAAATACGTGAAAAAGAATCGAATGTGTTAGAAATAATATAATTCTGGGCAAAAGTTCATAAAGTTATTTTTTTTAAAATTAGATAGTGGTATGGAATACGGGTCGACACGATGCCGCATTTATTAGTATCGTTCTCAAGTTTATACCTCAATAAAGTGTAATTGTAACACATTTTGAAATAAAAAAAATATTTTGTTTCAGAAATGGATTGTTTTTATTTACAACCGTAGAACGTTAAAACCACAACTAAGATATTTGTAAACAGCGTAGGTATAATCTATAAAGGTAAAACTGTGGTTTTAATACCAATTTTGCTACGAAATTTTTTTTGGTTAGATTCTGTCTATCTACAAATTCAATCCAGAGACAAATTCAAAAATCATGCAATGTTTTACAGTAGATAAGTTTGGAGTATTCTTTTTTTATTTGGATGGGTATACTCGCAGTTGCATGAATTTGCTTAGAATCTGACCAACAAAATCGAAGATACACCATAGAATATCTAAATACTGAAGAACATATGTATTGTGATTGAGTTTGGATGATATAGAGACGTAGGTTTGTTCTTTAGCAAATCGGAATACAATGATTGAGCTGGAAGGTGGTAACAGAAACTTACCAGTGATGTGAACTCATGAGGAGTGAACTCATCGAGTTTGGATTCGTTTGACTTATATTGACATAAGTAAGTAAAAATGTAAATGGGTATGTAAGTATACATATAAATATGTTTCAAACAGCAGGTTGTAAATAATATCAGTAGCTATATTGTAACATCGGATGAAATGACGTAAAATCTTATTATTAATACTTTGAGAGTTAAATTTATTGAACATAATCGTACCCACAAGGACAGAAAACTTACTTTCCTTTATCATTATTTGTCTGTATCGTAAATTATGCTTGAACGGGAAAGAGATGAATGGATGCATCACTGGACCTCATTTCATAGTTTTCGTGTGAAAGATTTCTTCAGTTCGATAATTTGCAGGTTAATATAGGGAAAATATCATTTTCTACTTCTAAAGTCATAAGCTTTTAGAACAGTATAGCGTAGCTGTATTGAGCAAATTAGAAATACATCCATACGCTGTTTAAAGTCTCTCGATGTACAATAATATACATATATATACTTACTTTATTGAGGTATAAACTTGAGAACGATACTAATAAATGCGGTATCGTATCGACCCGTATTCCATACCACTATCTAATTTAAAAAAAATAACTTTATGAACTTTTGCCCAGAATTATATTATTTCTATATATATATATATATATTATATTATATTATATATATATATATATATATATATATATATATATATATATATATATATATATATATATTAACCACCTGCCTATCTGCAATCCATTTCATTCTCGTAAAAAATAAATGGTAAATAATGGTAATAACGGATATGCAATGGTAGTAAAGACTTTATTCAGATGAAATATTGTATTGAATATATTTGGCGTTAATTTTGTAGAAATTCATTAAACACAATTAAATGAAACTACGTGATGTAGTATTATTTCTACTTTCTTTAAGTTCTTTACCACGACCTAGGTTTCGTTGTATTAAAACATCTTCAGGTGGGATATTAGCGAAGATAAGATATCCTTAAGAATCTTCGCTAATATCCCACCTGAAGATATTCTAATACAACGAAACTTAGGTCGTCGTAAAGAAATTAAAGATAGTAGAAATAATATTACATCACGTAGTTTTATTTAATTGTGTAAAATATTGTACTTACGTCACTTCTCTTATTATCATTTCAAACTTTACTTAACCCATTTTACTTCCTAATTATATCTTTAATAGCCTTGTATTATTTTCCACCTTGTTAACTTTTCATTATCCACATGGCTAAACTACTATTTAGCATGCCTTATTTTTATTTTCTCTGCCATACGGTCATTCGTGTTATATTTTCGCCTAATAATTTAGTTTTTAATCTTCCAACAATTGAAAAGCATCAATTTTCAATGCTCCCACTTTTTGGAGTTTACTCCTTAAGAATCGATTTTCATATATAGCGTCCGGTATGCATTTTTATTAATAGTAAAATCAGAAGTTCAGAGTGTTAAAAAGGAAAATGTAATCAGCTAATTTTAGGCACATCTTTATTTGACATATCAAATTATTTACTGAGAGTTGTAAGCTTCATTTGTTTTTGCTGAAAATATTGCGTTTAATAAAAGAAGTAAAATGAATACAAGAAGAAGAAACTATACGGAAACAGAGTGAAGATATTGGTCTCTCACAAAGATTTAATTGAAAATAAACGCATCGACGGAACAAACGTGAAAATGAAAAAAATACCGAGATACCCATATAATGCTAGTAGTATTATTTTAATAAAAAGAACAAAGTATAAAACCAGACTATAACTCTAATTACGCGTCCACAAAATGGTTAGAGTATTATACTCGTATGTATACATTTTCAGGGGTTACTTGTGTTATTAAATATATTACAAAATGCATTGATCAATTATTAAAGTAAGTATTAACTTAAAATTATATTATTTTCTACATACTGAAGAAAACATTAATTCTATCGTAGCTGGTTTTAATTTATAAATAATACATTTCGTATTTCCTTTTTAAATGTTAATAATTTCGGTTCAAAAATGTCCAAGGACAGCTGTTGAGAAACAATATCGTTATGCAATCGGAACATTCGAATTATAGTATTATAATAAGAGGTATTATTTTTATAAACTTGTAGTACAAATAATCTCTGTAATGGTATAGGGACAATCAGCATGAAAATTCGTTTGTATGATTATATATAAATATAATATATGAGCGTTTTTTCTCCGCGCAGCTAGCGCATTTAAATTATGGAGTTATAAAAAGAGGTATTATTGTTATAAACTTGTAGTACGAATAATCTCTGTAATGATATACGGAATTTGAGACCCTGCGGTTTCCTTAATAGCGCCAGAGCTAATTGTGGAAGTCCCATCAAACGAATTTTCCCAGCAATTTAATCGAGGTAAACAACATGTGTTATATAATCGAGGTAAATAAGTGTGCAATCAATATTTAATTTATAGTGTTTTTTAGAAACAGTTTAATATGGGGGCACCGAATGTTTTTAGATTGATTTATTTGAAGTGATTTTTACTCGAATTTGTGTTTAATACTAAAGAACCAGTATTATAAACGAAAGTAGTTTGTAATTTTATCACCTTTAAAGCATTCGGACATCCGGTTCACTTTCAGCCAACGTCAGTTACTTCAGACGGAAGAATAAAAAATAAATTGCATGAGGCATGAATGGAGCAGAGTAACGAATAGAAGTCGAGCTTCATGAAATTTGCAAGGAAATTTTGTGAAGTCAATATCGAGAAGCGAAGGTTTGTACCGAAGTTGCAGAGAAGGAAATGAAAAATAAACGAAATATGTTTTTACTTTATTAATTTTCTTATTTATACGTTTTTCTTCCATTTTGTGTTTTTAAATATTGCTTTTTTCTCATTTCGTTTTCAGTTTTCATATACCATATTTATATACTTTTTGTATTTTTTTTCTTTTCATTACTTTTATTTTTATAAATTTTTCTACTATATTGTGTTTTAATTTAATTTTTTTAAATTTCACAACATGCAGTTAAATTTTCATTAATAAAACAAACATTGAAAAGCTAAAAAATATTGCTGTTTATGTTTTTGATCCTACACAAAAATGGTGGGAATTTTTTACTAATTATTAAAGTCGCATTTATGTTGTCAAGCGTTGTAATAAGGGTCTATAAGTATACAATTTGGTAAGAGATTGGTAAAACAAATGTTCAATGAAACAGTGTATTAACCAATGAAATAGGATTTCTAATGCACTTTTTGTAACTAATTTGATGCACTTTTTGTTTTAGTTATCAGCAAATTGAACCATACATTGCATTTTTATAACATAATCTGTCGTCATTTGTACTCGAATTCAATTTGTCAGAATACAATATGTTTTTGCAAGTATTTATTAAATTGCCAAATATTAAGGATAAATACGTATTTATAACTTCTTTAATTAAACACTGGCTTGTATCATCTAGTCCAAACTACGTGACTAGTATCACTGGATTATATCATTTAGTCCCAAATAATTAATGCATATTTTAATATTCTAGTTATAGGTAAGGAGAATCAGGTCGCTAATAAGATTGAATTTCAATAATATAATTTTTTAATTTTAATAATTAAAAGTCATTATATGTGAATATTTGGTGTTGATTTTAACTTCTTAGTCTGACGTTCCTAAATGTTCTTAATTTTGTTCCATAAATTAGATCTTGTTCATTTGTGTTTTATTTGAAAATAATTATATTGTCAGCATTTCTTTATCAAAGAACTTTCCATTTACATTTAATGATAGTGATATTTATATTTACATACAGTGTTACGTATTTTATACATTCCAAGACAAATAGTACTTAAAGATTAAATTCCAGTCGCGCGTCGGAGCTGACACGCACAATTATTTGTTTCTTATTAACAATACTCATTCTCTTCCGCAAACGTTATTGTTCATTTACAGATAAAGTTCTGACAAAAACGTTAAAATAGAAGACGCTATTTCAAAAAAGCCATTAAAGACTATGCCTTTGAGAGTAAAATAATTTTTTTTTCTAATTACAATTTACTTTTTAAAATTTTAATTAGAAAAAACTGATGAAATATTATTAGGAACATGCATGTTAGAGAAGATAATAAATATTATTAAAAGCATGTAATTCTGGTTCATAACCCATTATTTACAAATTATTAATTAAAACTACTATACCCACATAAATTTTCAAAGTATAAAAGCAAGTTTCATTCTTTTGTCAGCCTTAACTATTCTATTAAATAAACATTTCTTTTGGGCATTTCTAGCATGAAAAGTATTCTTAAAAAGGATACTTTTGGCTATTGCAAATATTTTCACGTTTTATAATAATTTCAAAAAGTCTCATTTTATACTTGTCTCAAAAAATATAGTATTTAAAGTAAAAAATAAAAATGTGTTAACATTTGTAAAAAGAATTCTTATAATGACAAATACCGTCCAAAAATTGTCATGAATCTCCTCAAAGCTTGATTGATATTTATGATGGGGTGTGCTGTAGAGATCATTTTTTACCACTTCCTTTTCCTATACTAAAAAATCACCTCAAATAAAGTATCCAGTAAAGTTGAGATCCAGTGAAGAATGCAGCCGCTGAATTGCGTATGATACTTTAAGTATGATCCACCTGCCAGCCACATTATTAACGTAATCCCGCAATCGAGGAGCATTACCTGCATCATAACTTTGCAGCCAAAGAAATATTCATATTTCTGAAAGATTTTAATTCAATAATAAGCTTTCTGTCAGTTAAATCTATTTAAACAACACGTATTCAATATCATGTCCGAAAATGTATCCGAAATTATTTTCACTTATCCAATGGTACACTAAACTTATCAACTGGTACTTGAAATTTTATTAGAAAAGTTTGGATCGTCCCAAATTATTGTTAAATTTTATTTCTTTAACAATTTTACGAATAGTAGATCCCGGCAAGCCCATCAAAGTTGAATGCGGAAAGAAAGCCTATATTCGAAAATTACTTTTATGTTGAGAGATATTATTGATAATGTACCACATTTTCACTTAATGTCCATACGGCTTCAATTTCTGGTTGTATTTGTAATAATTGTGAAAACGATCATTTATTGCAAAATATATTTTTGACCCCAAAATAAATTTAATCTCGTACTATTTGATTAATTATAAAAAAATTGAATTTCGCCATATGGTGACTAGAGTAGAAGAATAAAAACCAAGGGCGTTTAGGTTTTGCAATCAAGCATTGTTCAATTACGGCATTATCATATGATTCCATGAATGAAAAAACAACTAAGCTAATAACATGAGAAGGAAGCATCTTAATACGTGAATATTGATTGAGATACAATTAATAATCACGTATTTAGACGCTTCCTTTTTATTCACAGTGAGATCTTCCTGAAGTTGAAATAAAACTCGAAAGCTTTTATGATAGCGAGATACCTTTTTTTTTAAATAGATTATATAAGTTTTGAGTATTCTTATATAAATTTTATTCAGTAAAAATTTTAGAAAAAAATACTGGCCCCATTTTTCATATTTATACTAATATGTATCAGAAGGAGTTACTTAATCTACTAGAGACCATTGTAATAGTAATGATATTAAAAATAATTACAGTTAATTATTACTTTTATGATAAGATTAAATTAATCTCTTAAAAATAGTGAAATCTTGGAAAAATTAAAAAAAATATAAAAACTAAAAGTGTTAAACCGTCAGTTTTCAAAATTATATTACGGCTTCCTGACAGAGTCATTCCCGTCCGTCTATCAATATTTTTTCAAGCAGTTTTCATCATACAACTATAAAAATAAATAAATTTGCATTATAAACTAGTGTGAACTGAATTAATTACCTATATCAATAGTTCATTTAGTACATAAATGGATATCTCACATACATTTTTTTTACAGATCCATGTATACCAGGTACGGTACATTGTTTTCCTTTTAAAGGAGATGGGTTCCAAAATGGATACTATAAGGAAAAGTTTAAAAAAAACTGGTAAGGAATGTTACATTTTAACAATTTTTATTGCTATTATATGCTAAATTTATCGTAGTTTAATGATGTATAAAGGAATTGTCATTAAGTCTTCAAAATAAAAAACCCAAAGGAAAACTCTTACCAAAGCTTGCTTTTATCCAAATGAGTTGCTTAAAGCAAGCATATCTTGCAGTTTTAAAAGACTATCATGAAAATAGAAACAAATTAGAAGGAAACTTTGCAAACATACACAAACAAGGAACATAAATCTTTATTACTCAACAAAAACTATGAAAAATGATTCACGGTGACTGGTTAAAAGAACATCTTTTTTTGTACTCCCGTTTCATCCATATTATATGGACAATAACATCAATCGTTTCCAATGGACAATAACATCATCAATGTCATGCTTTCCTATATGTGACTTTAATACATCAAAAAGTCTGTAAACTTGAGGTTTATTAAATCCTCGTACTCGGAGAATGTACGTTGATGCTGATTTTCTTAAGGCTATGTGAAGGTGTCATTCGACAGACAAAATTATTGATACCGATCCTTTTCGTTAGTATAATTTTTAATGGGTGATAGACACGGCTTTTTCGGCATACTGGAAGACGATATCGAAAAAACCTCCTCTTGATAATCCATAAGCAATATCGTCCTTGTGAATACGTGTTTCAATAATTGTAACTCTTATTCTGAAGTGTAGACACCAGTGAGGCGTCTGCGCCTTTCTTTAATATTTGTTCACCACCTGAAAGACAGAGTTATTATGGTTACTTGATTTTTCCATACATACCGTTTGTTATAGCCTTTAGGATAGCCCCAATCTTTCCAGTATAAATAATGTAAAAATTGCTTCTTCAACTTTGCATCTTCTTTACTGATATAATTATTGAAAAATTCCGCAGTTTTATTTTATTTTTGCTAGATAATTAATAATAATATAAATTTAAATTCTATCTAACATAGCCGTAAAAAGAGGAGCGGGCATGTGCTCATTTTACCCTGCGGACCTTGTTTTTTAATCACTTGCGCATTCTCATCAAACCTAACCTTTAAATGTTGTGAAATATTGATAAAAATATAACAAAAACAGAGTGGAATGTACACAATACATTAATCATATTTTTAAATCGACACAGAATACTTACTAGTATACGTCACAGGATGTACATACCTGGACTGTTTTAAGAAAACGTTGAATTTTTTTGCATAGGAGCCGTACTTACGCACAATGCGTAGGCTGGATGACTACCGCGATTAGGGCGGATTGCGGGGAGTGTCCAGACGTAGCGGTACCGAGGTAAGTTAGAGAACGACATATTTACGAGGAGTGCTCAATTTGAGCAGGGTGCCCATTTTAGGCTTCCATCCCCTCTAAAATATGTAAAATTTGCATTACCCCACATAAATTAAAGCTCCATAAGCTCTAATCTAATTTAATTATTCAAACTTTACGGTCAATAATCTTCACTTGAGAATATAGTTACAACTACTCTGTATTTATTTAAAATTTCATACTTTAAATCATATGTTTAAAAATTCATATCATTTTCCCTGTCAAGTTTTAGTATTCGGTATTAGCTGTTAAGTATGATGTTTGATGCACAGCTTTGAAATCACAAACAAATGGAATGATAATACTTGTATCCACAGATGAGTTTTCAACCAGTTCACAATTGTTAATTTAATAATATATTTAATTATTTAATCGCGGTGTTGTTTTTATTGTTTATTTATATCTTTCCCGTCAAGAATTTACTTATTTTAATAAATCCGTACACAATTTAATTTGGTAAAATTATATTTCTTTCGAAAATTAATAATAAATATTTACAAAATTCTTTAAAACAGCACACTAATGTAAAAAACTAAAGAAACCTAAAATGATAGGATAACATACAGACAAGTTTACTCGTACGTTGGTTATTTATTTGGCGCGGACATGTGGCGAACCTGGCGCGGATCGCCGCCTGGTATGGAAAGCCATTTCTCCTTATCCCAATATATACATACAGGTGTTTGTTAATTAATATAGATATTTTTCCGGATTCGTAAAAAATAGAATATGAAAAGAATGGAGGAATAATTTATGTTTCAATGTATTATTTTATTTTCAATATTTGCTCAAATTTAATTAGATTTGAGCGATTTATTATCATAGACAGAATCTCCAATATAAAAAATCTTGATATAAAAACTGAATTAACAGTATAATCGATTTTTCTTTCTGCAAAATAAGACGCTTATCTCTAACGTATTGCTTTGATAATGCACGTACTTCAGGACGCTTAATGCAAGGACATTCAAGTTGAAATAATATGTGTCAAGAAAAGGATGAGATACGAAAATAAAAAGATACGATTCATTATAATCGTCTTATTTTGTCCTCAGAAACTTATGGAATCTTGCTTGCTATATTATCTTAACCACGACGTATATGTTGAGTAGGTAAATATAATGTTTATATTCCAAATAAATCTTTCAAGAAATAAATTTATAAAAATAGAATATTTTAAAGCGAACCATTTCAATAATTATGTTTAATTATTATAAATATGCTTTCTAATCAAACATTTATTGTTAGATCAAAATACTGAAGGTATCCAACCTTCTCTCCTCTTCTTTTTTGATTGAAACTATTTATTTCACCGTATATAAGGAAAAACCATCTTTCAGTTCATGAAGAACAACTGTTTAATACATATTTTTCTAAGACTGGTCGACTTTATTATATTCAAACGTCGACTAAATTGGCCGCCAATAGCATACTACAATTGATCTATACAGCTATACATCGAACCTGTGTGAACTTGAAAGGTTTTCTACCGCTCTACTAATAGAAATTGAAGACATCTACATCCATTATAGTGGATGTGAAACTGCACCTATAAACTAATAGTTGTATAAAATGGAAATTAATATACTTTAGTGACTCCGATAAATATTAAATTAGTTGAAACATTCAAATAATAGTTGTACATTAAAAAACGAGGCGTCACTAATTTCACCCAAGGATGCATATACCAAATGAATGTAATTAATAGAATAAATGTAGATTTCCAATACGAAAGAATTTGAATGCAATTCCATGAAAATGCTGATGACAAACTAATAATTGTCATAAATATTTTCTTCTTACACACTATCTACAGTTATTTATTGGAATAAATAACTAAACCGCTGAGAACATTGTCAATAAGTTAAAAGTAAATAATTACTTTATACAAAAAACAACTAAGAAAATCCAATCATTTTTCTTTTTTTGCCAGGACAAAACCAAGACGGGCAGTTAATATTATACAAAGTTAATATTATTAAATCTCAAGAGCTCCAAGAAAGTACTTGCCTTTGTATTTTTCATAATCTTAACACCATAATCATCAAAAGAACAAGGTTTAACTGAATATCAAAACTGATACTAGAATTTTAAAAAACCTGTCAAGAACGAATGGAACTCGCGCTACGATGGTTCCGTGTACACTTAGGCATTTATAAAAACTTCCCTTTATAAAAAAATGGTACATAATATTATTACAATGAAAATATATCGCCTACTATTACTTTAACAGGCGCATATTTAAAGAGAATTTTTTTTTATTTTATATAATTACAAATCAACGATTTTCGGATTTTTTCCTTTACTTGTACTATAAGACCTTTCTATTTGCAAAATTTCAAAGACAACAAAAAACTTTGATAAGGTTAACAGGAAGTATCAGTTGGCCTAGAATCATGATTTTGATTTGTTAGTACGTCCAGGTTTAAATTTATTTGCGAGTCTCAAAAATGTGGCATAAATGACCGTATTTTTAGGTTTTTTTATTTCAGTGCAATCAACCTTATAAAGGTTGATTTTTCATAGCTTCAAGGGACCCTAGATCTAAATATTAGATATTAATTTCAACTTAATATACCACCAAGTGTTCCTGAGAAAAATGGTCATAATCAACAGACAGGCAGACAAAAGACGGACAACGAAGTGATCCTATGAGGATTTCTTTTTGCTAATAAAAAATACTTCTATCATTTTACTAAAAGTTTCTTAATTTTTACCCAAGGTTTTATTCAAATATAAAATGCGGAATTTTCAGATTTGAAAATAATTTTTATAAAATAGTATTTCAACGTTTTATAAATAATACAATTTACACTTTTAGTACATAAGTCATTGAAATATAACTCTCTTAATTTATTATCTACTAAAAATAAGGAAGACAATATAACAGTATATTACACTCATATTGCAAGTTCTACGTACCATTATAAAACTTACTGCAACCAACCACTTTGATATTAAATGATAATAATAAATGTTTAACGCTTTACGAACACGAAATTTTATATCTAAATTGCGTTAAGAAATGTACAGTGTGATATTTCATTTTAGTAAATCTTAGATATATTTATAAATAGCATTAGGAATTATATTTTAATAGTAATAATCTTCGAAATGATCAATCATACCACTGACACTACAGGTAAGCTGCAAGATTATTTTGTGATTAAGAAAAATCACTAATATTTTCAACATTAATACAAAAGTATGACATTATAAGCACATATATATCTGAATTAATTGTCTCAATCGAAAAGAGGTAAATCCAATTTATAAAAACATTTGAAGCTCACAACTGACAGCAAACTAAGAATCATTTCACAATTTACCAATTGGAGAGGAAAAAAACACCGAATAATCCATATTATGTGCCATACCCAATTCCGTATATCAAAACGTAAAAAACCCTGTTAGATAAAAATATTTTAATAAACACGGAGAATATATATATATATATATATATATATATATATATATATATATATATATATATATATATATATATATATATATATATGTGTATATATGTTATCTTGTCAACGTGAATATTTAAAAAATTTAAGACTGAAGCAGCTCGTTCATTCACTTCAAACCAGAGCGCGTTCCTACAGAAGAAAATTAAATCTGTTCGAGGTGTATTATTACAGTTGTATGAAATTATCTAATTTTAACTCAGCCTTGAGTTTGTATGCAAGTCGGTATTAATATACATGGCCATTGTTTTCGGAGGGAAAATTATTGTGTAACTTTTACTTAATATTAGGTCGTCTCTTGGCCCCGTTTTTGCTGCTCGAGACACCCCTTACTTTATGGGATGGGGAAGTGGAACTTCTCTTTTAAACTTTTGAAGTATTTAGCTATTTTAAATGAATATGTAATATCATTTTTGTCACTTCAGTTTCTGGGGGACGTATCTAACGCGACGCCGCCTGGAATTTCGTTATTTCGCCTGGGGCGAGTAAAGTTTTTTGGTAATTTTCTTTATCGCGTTGCCATTGTGAATTCAAATACTCGTGTATTTAGTATATTTCCACCGTTTATAATTTTATGCAAAGCGAAGTTATAGTATACTTTTACGAACAATTACTGTTTGTATTTTCGTTGGGAAGATAAGAATATACAACAAATATAATTTTATTTTTTGACATAACTCAACTTTAAACATGTTTCTTATTGTTGTCTAATGCGAATCTAATATATGAGACAAGTTGTGAACAAAGTTTACACACATTTGGAAATCATAATCGTTTTAACACAATTTTTAAAGAATGATTTGGCTAGAGAAGGTATAAAATGTAACAGCCAAGATTCCACGTAAACGACAGTATGAGAAATACTGTTCAATATATTTACGGTGTTTAATGAAAAGACGGATAGCAATGATCGTCAAATAAGTATATCTTCATAACTATATATAGTTTCATTTTTTTTAAACATCGATTTAACTAGGTTTCTGTAAATCCTATGAATGAAATCCTACGAAACAAATTTTTAAATGTAAACTAGTGTTGGTAATCTATTCTTCTGATTTTTTTGATACTATCAAAATGCTTTTCCTCTCTTTCTAAATATGTCTTCATGCCGTCTGGTGCCAAAACGAACGGACAGGTTACGACTGCAGAATCTATCGTGAGTTACGTTACGCGTTACGATTGCGCTGTTGGTAATGAAGTCTCTACTTAAATGTAAATGTCGAAAGTCACTGAATGAATTTAGGGCCGAAAAATTCCGATTGCCAATACCAAAAATGATATAAAATTACTCGTCATTATTATGTGACATTGTTTGTTTCAATAGGCATATGTAAATAAAAAAAATAATTACATTAACTTGTTGACTTGGGTATATATTAGCATTTGTACAATTTATATTATTTTCAACTTTAATAAACTTATTTTAATATGTTTTTTTTGTAGGTCGTGTTTCTGACAATTATATTAAATCTTTTTATATTTTATTATGTAATATATATCCCAGTTATATATTCCATGAATGTATACATTACACTTTTTAAATTTTAAATTAGGAATATGTGACTTGTTTTTACTTCTAGCATTTAGGTAATGATAATGTCTACTTTGAAGAAATAGTAATTGTTCCTTTAATATATTCTTTTCGGCAAAATTTTATCCTAAGCTTAATATTTTACAAACGGGAAAAGTTCATTTCACAAAATGTACGCCATATTAGGCAGCTATCAAATTTTTTCCCGTATCCTAACCTCATTTTACTTTAGTCGTGTATGCTGTGAATATTCAGGCGATTTTGTTTTTATTTAACTTGGCTTTACATCTTTCAATTTCTTTCATTGTGCGAACGACGCGGTATGCAACAGAATACTACAGGCCCTACGGCGCTACGATGCTAATGCTTTATGTATACGCCGGTATTTATGTGTTTGGGTGCAGCGGACGATGTGAGCCCGTGTTTATTAAAATAATTTTATCTAACAGGGTTTTTTACGTTTTGATATACGGAATTGGGTATGGCACATAATACGGATTATTCGGTGTTTTTCTCCTCTCCAATTGGTAAATTGTGAAGTGATTCTTAGTTTGCTGTCAGATTCGCTTTTCGCTATCGCAGTTGTGAGCTTCAAATGTTTTTATGAATTGGATTTACGTCTTTTCGATTGAGACAATTAATTCAGATATATCTGTGCTTATAATGTCATACATTTGTATTAATGTTGAAAATATTAGTGATTTTTCTTAATCACAAAATAATCTTGCAGCTTACCTGTAGTGTCAGTGGTATGATTGATCATTTCGAAGATTATTACTATTAAAATATAATTCCTAATGCTATTTATAAATATATCTAAGATTTACTAAAATGAAATATCACACTGTACATTTCTTAACGCAATTTAGATATAAAATTTCGTGTTCGTAAAGCGTTAAAACATTTATTATTATCATTTAATATCAAAGTGGTTGGTTGCAGTAAGTTTTATAATGGTACGTGGAACTTGCAATATGAGTGTAATATACTGTTATATTGTCTTCCTTATTTTTGGTAGATAATAAATTAAGAGAATTATATTTTAATGACTTATGTCCTAAAAGGGTAAATTGTATTATTTATAAAACGTTGAAATACTATTTTAAAATAATTATTTTCAAATCTGAAAATTCCGTATTTTATATTTGAATAAAACCTTGGGTAAAAATTAAGAAACTTTTCGTAAAATGATAGAAGTATTTTTTATCAGCAAAAAGAAAACCTCATAGGATCACTTCGTTGTCCGTCTTTTGTCTGCCTGTCTGTTGGTTATGACCATTTTTCTCAGGAACACTTGGTGGTGTATCAAGTGGAAATTAATATAAAATATTTAGATCTAGGGTCCCTTGAAGCTATGAAAAATCAACCTTCTAAGCACCGAAATAAAAAACCTAAAAATACGGTCATTTATGCCACATTTTTGAGACTCGCAAATAAATTTAAACCTGGACGTACTAACAAATCAAAATCATGATTCTAGGCCAACTGATACTTCCTGTTGACCTTGTCAAGGTTTTTTGTTGTCGTAAAAGTATAACTAATTGTTCGTGAAAGTATAACTTCCCTTTGCATAAAATTATAAACGGTGAAAATATACTAAATATACGAATATTTGAATTCACAATGGCAACTCGATAAAGAAAATTACCAAAAAACTTTACTCGCCCCAGGCGAAATAACGAAATTCCAGGCGGCGTCGCGTTAGATACGTCCCCCAGAAACTGAAATGACAAAAATGATATTACATATTCATTTAAAATAGCTAAATATTCCAAAAGTTTAAAAGAGAAGTTCCACTTCTCCATCCCATAAAGTAAGGGGCGTTTCGAGCAGCAAAAACGGGACCAAGAGACGATCTAATATTAATAAAAGTTACACAATCATTTTCCCTCCGAAAACAATGGCCATGTATATTAATACCGACTTGCATACAAACTCAAGGCTGAGTTAAAATTAGATAATTTCATACAACTGTAATAGTACACCTCGAACAGATTTAATTTTCTTCTGTAGGAACGCGCTCTGGTTTGAAGTGAATGAACAAACTGCTTCAGTCTTAATTTTTTTAAATATTCACGTTGACAAGATAACATATATATACATATATATATATATATATATATATATATATATATATATATATATATATATATATATATATGTGTATATATATATATATATATATATATATATGTGTATATATATATATATATATACATATATATATATATATATATATATATATATGTATATGTATATTATATATTGCGTACAATGATTAAACACACTATTTTTTTTACAAAATTCTACATTTCTATACTAAATTTATCTTCATTTTATTGATTTTATTCTTAATTTCGTACCTATACTCTCGTTCATGTAGATATAGAATTTAAAACTAATTATTTGTTACTATATTTTTTTAATATCAAACTGAAATAAAATATAAAAATATGTTTCTAAATAAATATTGTCGGTTTCCCATAGAAATCGCTGTTACTGTTAGGTATTCAAAATGTTAAAGCGGGAAAAACTAACGCATGTTATTTACCATATGAATACTGGTGTTCATTTCTCACATATAATTAGAGCGCGTTCGCTCTAACATAGTTATTGTTCACTTACGTTTAAAGAGCTCACCCTCACCTTAATTGGATGGCTCATTTTGTACGCGAGAAGGAAAGAAATGATACTTATGTAGCCCGTTATTTATGTCGGTTACCTTCAAGACCACGAGCTAAATAGCACAGCTAACAGTTCGCATGGCATTAACTTAATGTTAAGGAGACTCTACATCGCGGCCATTAATTTTCTTTATCTTTCCTCGTACTACCAATTTATTTCAATGTGTTTTTTTATGAATTTTTCTTTGAAGGGTTCTTAGGGTAACTGTCGACATAGCACTACACTTCAGACAGAATTTTTCTTTGCATCGTTAAAAGCGTACTAATAAAACAATCAATATGCGATCTAGTTACACGCAAATACATATTTCTTTTAATAAAATAGTAACAAAATATTTATTTCTTTATTAAACTAGTCAAACATCGAATTAGACCACATTTTTAATTATCTTCAAGAATTTTACGGTTTGTTTTAATCAATTTTTAATAATATATACAATTTATGAAAAATAGATTTTCACGCTTCGTAGTTTTAATAACGTTTACTTAAATTGATTAAGTCCTTACTAGCTTTTAAGCTATTTCAGTGCCATATAGTACCGGGATACATGTATTTTCCTTATTCTGTACTTTATTCCAACACCATTTTATGAATCTTGATATAAATTTTATTTGTTCGAAAATTGTTTTTTTTTATCTCAAACATAAAAGTCATACTTCTTAAATCTTAAGAAAACTTCTATATTTGTTTATGCTAACCATTTGAAATTACGATATTTTACCTCTATATATAAAGTGTATATCCATTTAAGTTAAAAATAAATTTATTATATATTTATTTAAGTTGTATTAACAGTTACTATGTTGCTACAAACTCAAACCTGTTAATAAAGATTTGAATTTGATCCAGTGGCACCGAATTAAGAAAAGCAAATGTTCAAACGATGGAAAAATTCTGATTGCGCTTCAGAATATGTATAAAACAATTATTATTTTGCGCGTAATAAACAAACAAAAAATAACACCCGGTACAACGCTGATAATTCCTGAATATAATTTTACGTGCATTATGAAGCGACTTGATAAAATACGTGGACAAAAGCAAATTTGGTCTGGCTAAAAAATATTAAAATCCCTTACATCCGGTATTGAATAATAAGGAAAATAAAGAAGAAAATATGCATTTTATTGAATGAATCATTGAATTGTTTTTTTTTCCCGACATTATGAAATTCATAGAACTAGTCTCATTCTAAAATCGTTCCGTCCTTTAAAAACACTCGTAGTAATATTGCTGCACTTTTCAATCTATTTCATATACAACCCATCTAAAAGGAAACCCTAATCTTACTTACACTCTCAACTGAAGACAGCCTTATTTTCATCCTAACGGGGCCTTACATTCTTCATATCGCCGTCATTAGTTTAACCGCCACGAACTAATGCCGACCTCAGCAGCACGTCTCGTGAACTTTCAGTCATAATTACTTCCGATGCTTGTTATTAATGCAATACTAGTGGAGACTTGCAGCGGCCGCTTTCAGAGACAGGAGTCACTTTAAACATAACACTGTTACAACAGCGAAAGTGAATGCAAAGCCACTTGGGTTCAGGGGGTATTCACGTTGCATTACAGGGTTGATAATATTAACCAGTTGAGTTTAATATCTTTAACCATAAATGTAAAAGTTTCCAATTAAAATCTATCGCTATCTTAAGAGGAAACCATTAAATATATTTAGAGTAATCCACCCATATAGGATACCTTTATAAGCGAGAAATATCAATAATTCTCACTAATATTTTCTTTCCATTAACAAACACAAAAATGTTCATTTAACCATATCGTATTACGTACTTACTTAAATATAACAACCGGTGCTATCTTTCGGTACTATCTTCCATTATCAATATGCAACAAGCGATACCGGTTCTGAAAATACGCACTAAAGCACAGATTATTGACTTATTTATATTCACTAGGGATCTGGTATTTCTTCACGAGGGATTAATTTCAAGTCTCGTTTTAATGCTCAGCTGAAATGTTAAATGGAAGAAAAATCAAAAGAAAAATATGAGACTAAAATGAACACTAAACACAAGTACTTAAACCGTTGAAATGCGAAATAAAAACAAGCAACGATAAATCGTTAAGTTTTCGTATTTTCTCACGCCACGAGACCGCATCGTGGTCGATTCCCTTACTCGTAAAAATAAGATGTAACAATAAATATTTTCGGCAAAGATTTACGGAATAAGAAAACAAAAACTTTTTCATTTCAGATTCTTGTCTTGATTATTTTAAATCACTTGACAAATGAATTCCTGCACTAGTTTAATTTTAAATTAAAATCATATATTTACACCTATACACTGTTGGTTAAAATTTTGCCCACTCATTGGCTAAAAGATAAATAAGAAATTAATTGACGAGGCTAATGGGGGAAAAATGTGTGAAAATGAATTATATTACTGTTAATATTTTAACTTCCATCCATCAAATTCTAAAAAGATAATTTCATTTATTCGAATAAAATCAAAAATTAATCACATATTTATTTATATATTTTTAATTCAAATATTTTAGAGCAAGATTAAATCGAAAGAATGACAGACGTACTGTTGTGTGTCATTTAACCAATGAGAAAGATGTAGATCAAAAATGAATAAATTAATTATTTATATTAAAGTAAATTTAAACGAAAATGCCAAAAATGTCAACAAAATCAATTCAGCTAATAGCATAAATATTTTTGAACAAAAAAGCTTAAAAAATATTGTCTCTATATAAACTACCACACCGTTTCTCATTAAATTAGAATAGAGAATGACTATTATATCCCATGTCTAGAGCTAATACAAATTATAAAACCACGTAATTCTAATGTCTTCATGAGTATCTTCGCATTTATACAAGTAGATACCTAATATAAGTAAGAAATATCTATATACACTATGTATATTTATTAAATAAATTAAAAGTTTGTAGCTGGTTTAAAGTACACATTTTTCACAACTTCAACACTTTTTTGAGTTTTCAGTTCTGTGCGAAAAATAACAGGGCGTGTGTTTTTCACCACTTCGTTATTGTCAAGTTATTGTCTATCTAATGTTGTCTTCAAATTCCCAAGCAAATATAAATTATAAAGTTACCAGTCTGGAATGTAAAGTAGATGTTTACCAGGACTCCAGTGCAGTTACGCCAATTTCTTATATAGTATGGTAATTGTGTAATGTTTAATAAAATGGTGGCTGACGTCTACCATGACGATACCGCATCACAAATTTGTACTTAATATAGAAATTAGAAATTATTTGTTTTTTATTACCAATAAAATGTAAAACAATATGAAATAATAAAACTAAATAAAACAGACACCGGGTCCGAAAAGAGCGCACGAGAATGCTTAAATTTTGTATATATATATATATATATATATATATATATATATATATACATATATATATATATATATATATATATATATATATATATATATATATATATATATATATATATATATACTGTAGTACGTTCTTCCATGTAATTCTATTAAACAAGTATTTTCGGAATGTTATCATGTAAGGGTAATAGTTTATGCTTCATTATCGTCTCAACGTCGTTTCTGATCTACCTATGTAATGACATTTATATGAAAAATAAGTCATACGAAAGTTTAATTCTAAATACATTTAGATTTTCATATCTGACAATTTTACGTTAAAGTTCCATTTAAAAAAACTTGTCATATCTCTTGAAGACTTGTATTTAATTAAATATGTATATTTCAGAACCATACATAAAACAATAAAAATTATATTTTTTGGAAATAATAAAAATTATATTGAATCCATGAAAAACGAATTCATTCATACATTTACGATATTCTCAAGACCAAGAAGTATCTTTAACAAATCAGTGTTTTCAATTTAATTCATTTCGTTCCAATTCATTTCGTTCCCGTTCTTGTGAAAACGTGAGAAATGAATGTATAGAATAGACCGCAAAAACCCTTGACAGAAATTTGGAGACTTACACGCACACGGATAATATTGGAATACATATATCTTTGATTATAAGAAGAATTCGTCTTTGATAAAAAACTTTAAGATCCGAATGTTTCCCTTAAAATCCACGTTTTTTCGTGTTTTGTGATATTATGATAAAAATATTACCTCTCCCTCCTCCCTTCCTCGTGTTACAAAAATTGAAGGATGCATAGTAATAATAATAAGCTATTAATAAATTCTAAACAATTTGTGATTTACCACAGAAATATACTGCCTAAATGTTTTTGAAACATAAAATATAACGGATTTGCCGAAAAAAATTTATTTGATTACTCATAACTTTTTTACTTATATTTATTTAGCTCATTATATATTTATTAAGGGTATGAGAAATACAGCTTCCCATGTAATGATGTTATGAGTTAAACCTGGTAACAGAATTGATCTATAAATAGAAATCTTTATAGCCCACCAAATCATCGTCTTTCACTGGAAAAACATTAAAAAACAGATTTGTGTCATTTTCAAAGAATTATTTTGGAATGAATCCAATATTGATTTGTGATTGGATTAAAATGAATCGCCAAATGCCCGTGCAGAATTATTTTTAGCCTTTATAATTTTATTCTTTATGTATTTTAAAATCCCTTAAATAATTATCTATTAAGACAATAAACTATTAGACATTTCAAAACAATTTATAGTTTCAGGCTCAGGTAATAAACATTAAGTGTAAATTTAAACTTCGTATATTATTTTCACTTGTAATTTAGAAGTCTTTAACAGACAGACAGGCGGTCGATAGACGACGTTGCTACATTGCTGCAGAAATAGGGTTCCACATGAAACCTTCGGATACGAAACCCTAAACATTGGTCATATTTTAGTATATTTTACTTTTATTTTATATATTTAGTGAAAGGCTCACAAAACAAGTTACAGTCACGTAAATGCATAATAAAAATAATAGGGTATAAAACTTGACTATAACTCTAATTATGTGCACAAAATAGTTAAAGTATTTGTGTACACATTTTCAACAGTTACTTGTTTTATTAAATATATTTACAAAAGGTATTTATCGATTATTAAAGTTTGTATTAACTTAGAATTTTATTATTTTCTAAATGCTGAATAAAACATAAATTCTATCGTGGCTGATTTTAATTTATAAATAATATATTTTGTATATCCTTTTTAAATATTCATAATTTCGGTTCAAAAATATTCAAGTACGGATATTGAGAAACAACATCGTTATGTAATCGGAACATTCGAACTATGGGATTATAATAAGACGTATTATTTTTATGAATTTGTAGTTCGAATAATCTCTGTAATGGATCTGAGTCTAGTGTTGAAGTTGAGTGGAGAGAGGAGATAGGGACAATCAACATGCGAATGTATGATTTTATATAAATGTAATAGTCTGAAATAATACATTTCCATTAGTTCAAATAGGGGATATAGCTAACCATTAACCCTAATTAATTTTTATGGAAAAATATTTTATAACAAAGAAATATATATATATATATATATATATATTTATCACACACAATGTGCGAGTAACATCAATGAAATCAATTATTAAGAAATTTTTTATAAATTACTGTACATGCAACAAGTGATTCTTACTTGCGCTGGCAACTTTTTTAAACAATTTAGTGGTTTGATTTTCTAAAAATGTGCATGTATAGTAGACACTTCATTGCTATTCTAAAAATGTACATGCTTATAAAGCTTCATTAAAATTGAATTTTAAATGCTATTACGATTAATGTATTTAAGATAAGCCAATTGAGTTATGCTGTAACAACTTAAAGTAACAAATTGATCTTTTTTAAAAATGCTAAACTATCTTGTTATTTATATTAGATTTACTAACCGAATGCAGAGGTTTAAATGTAACTTGATATAAGACACCTAAAATTGAAAAAAAATAAAACTGGGTATTCGCCGGAGTTAGCTGCCTTGAAATTACCGCGAATAACGAATCCGCGAAGAATGAGATTTTGCATGAATAGAAAATATTAGAAATATTTAACTTAATAAACAAATTTAAACATTAATTTCATATTGGATATTTCATATAAAAAGAAAGATGTGAAGATTCCTAAAGAAAGTATTTATTCAATATTATGTAAGATATATTGTTATAAAAGAGTTACCCATCGTTTAAAATGTCCACAAAAAAATTTTCCATCTGTTTTTTCTCTGAAGCTACTAAAGTAAAAATTATAAAATATAAATTTACTAGAAATTTATCTCGATTTTACTGAAAAACTATAGAAATTATTTCTTCAATTTTTGAAGTATTCACGATATTTTTACACTTCTGAAAAATATGCTACGTAATACACTCACGTTGTGGAAAATTATTTTAATATTTATTAACTGTTTAATAGAAAATACCATGTATCTTCAAATATTTGTATATAGTAATGTGAGTCCTACTCGTGCTTAAGAGGGTACTTAAATTTAAAACCCTAAACGAGTGATTTTTAAAAATATTACATTTCAACGTTGATAAATGGAAAATTTACTTAAGAATTAAAACTAGTACTAATTATGCTAATTTTCACATAAAACGTATTCCTAAAATATTAATAGAGATATTACCTCAAAAATAGATTTTAATTCTACGTCACTTAATCGCCACGTTACCTCTTTATATTATCATGTGATATCTTTTACAATGTGAATTTTTTCAAATTTAAAATTTTGTAATCCAGTACCCTGCGGTAGGAATACACATTGATTTGAAGTATGAACTACGAATCACGTATGGAAATAAAGTAATATATATTCTGGGAAAGTTCTAATGCAAATGTTTATATATTAGTATTTTATGTTTAGCATTATTATTTGACAATTTTGACTTTAATTTTTATCGTAAATATTATAGTAAACTACATATATTTAGCGTATATAAGTTTTATATAAGGAAATTATTAAATTTCAAGCAAAATGGTTATTTATTGTCAAAGTCTTCGTAATGCGGATATTGGGAATGAACTTTAGCATGCAGGAGACGAAAAGTTCTTTTAGGAGATGGATCCGATAATGAGCCTGATGGAATCATTTAAGATTTTCATCACGTTTATGAGGCTCTTAGGAAATGGAAAGAGAAGAAATCGATTTGAATGTAGATGATGATGCACAGTATCAGGTGGGTGATAACTTACAACCAAGGTAAGACTTGGTAACAGTTGTGGGTGTCTCTGTAGCTTTATTTGGAAGCTATGAAAATAGTGGACATAAATGGAGTGGTGTGCAGCCTTCACTTTTGCGTACCCCCAAGGCGAAATATACTTGTTTATCCCTTGTTCGACGAACAAATTTTGAGTTTTATAGCTACTAACACTAATAATTATATTTCTGACTGAAGATGATACGGCCTTCGTTTGTTCGAGATACTGAAGTTATCGACTTACGAGCCCTTTTAGAACTTTCATATTGAAAATTCCAAGAAAATAGTACATTTTGGAGCTTTCAATATGAACATTCAGACCACCAAGGAAATCTTAATAAACTCGCAAGAGTGGCTTCATTCAGAGTCACTATGCCAATATGCCGTGGAACTGATCGATTGACTTCTATAAGGGAAACATATTATCAAATTATAAAAGTTGGCCAAGATACGTATAGACCGTCTGATTTCATCACAGTTGATGAAAAATTACTAGCTTTTTATGGACGCTGCATATTCAAAACGCACATACCATCAAAACCGGATAAATATGGCCTAAAAATATATTACTGTGGGATGCTAAAACGAGATATACGGTTAATTTACGGTTAATTATACGGTTTTATGTGGAAAAAAATTCGCCTCCGGGAATCCCAGTAACAGAACATTTTGACGTATACACAACGATACAAAGCGATTGAATAAGATAGTGTCGCGCATGTGTGCGTTGTAGATTTACGTCTCAGACGTTACATAAGAACAGCTGGGGTACCACGCATACACTGTTAATATTTATTCATATTATCTTGAAAATATCGAGTCATATCCGTGACTCGATATATCATCTATCTATCTCATATTTTAGTTGTCACAAACCAGTAATATCAGTATTACCAATTGAAGCGCTGACCAATGATGGTGTAAATATTGAATAAACGGAAGATTTTTTTGGAAAACATTTTGTATTGTTGTATTTCTTTTGAGATACTTAGAGAGCTTCTCTCTCTCTCTCTCACTCTCTCTGTCTCTCACACTAAATCTCTCCTATTTTTCATGTTTTAAAAAGTTTAAGTTTCACTTCTATCTCGTGTACGGTCCTACAGACTCAATTTTTTTATACGGCTCAAAACTATTATTTTAAAATCACCATTTATGGATCAGTTGTCTTGCTTTCTCTAGAACAAGTAGCAATTCGCAATTTTATAGTTTTGTCACAAACACCTAATTGTTATTTATTACCGAATCGTGACAATATATTTGTGTTGTGGCAGTTTATCGTAATATTAAATAATGAATTTGATGCAAAATATTAAAAGAGGTTTATTTTTGTCGTTTGACAGAAAAGTGGTTTTAAAAAATTTAGGCCCTCCGCGACTGGCATTAAATTTAGTGCAAAATTGTTCGTCTAAAACTAAACATTTCATGCGTTGTTTTAATATAAATGTATATAAAAAAACTAGTGAATTTGCGGTTGTGAACAATTTGACGTTCTTTTTTTAGTTTTCCTTACTTAATTTATAGTAGTTCTAATATAAATCCGAGAAATGGCGTCAGTGAGTTTAAATATCAAACTGAAAAAAATTAAAAACACAGCTCTTTCAGTCAACGTAACTCAGACGTTATCAATTTAGCATTACTCGGTATAAACAATATTTGTTTACAATTAGATAGTGGTTTTCAGGTATCTATATAACGATATAATTGTTTGGTAAGTAAAAACATACATTTTATGAAAAATTGTTGACTATGTAAAATTTTGTGGCATGTTTAAAGTCGCCCTCAGAGGCTGCGATGAAAGTTCAGATTCAAATAATCCGGGGATAATTAGAAGTTTAATAGACTTTGTTTCAACTTTAGATGATGTTATGATAGCACATTTATATTCAAATTCAGTTTTTAAAGAAATATCGAACTGTATAATATAAGACTACGAGTAACAAATATAATAAAAAGCGATATTTTGGACTCAATTTTAAAAGTCCCGCAAAATTTAACTAAAAACAAAGTAATTAATTCCAAATATTTATTTATTCAGATCGATGAAACACAACATTTTCTAATTATTGGGTATTTATTAATATAGTGGCTGTTGAGCGGTTGTAATAAATTAATATCTCAGTGCTATGATGGTGCAAGTGTAATGAGTGCAGCTAATGATACACGCCACTTGCAATGAGTGGAACTAAGACTTAAACTTCGATTAAACCAAATTATCCTGAAGCATTTTATATTAACTCTTATGTTTATCAAGGTAATCTTATACAGGCTATATCTAAAACAAGGCCGATTAAGAATGTTTTCTTTCTTTGCAAGGTTTTCCAATATTTTTCATTCGGTTTGCAAAGCATGTATTGGATAACACTGTAGAAAATCGTTTACCTAAATCTGCACCAACGAGATGGAATTTTCAAAGTCATGTCGAGATTATTTTTCGTGTATATAAATCTAGATTACTGATAAGTTTTAAATTTTTAATAGAAAATTAATCTGATAATTTAATAATAGTGCCAACGCTAGGTTAATCAAAAATATTGCGCAACATTGAATTTAATTACTTGCTAACCTTTTTTATAAAACCAAGCCCCATATTGAATTTTTTTAACATCAAACAAAAAGGTAGGCTAATTGTTTTGAAAGCGTATAACATTATTCAATGTTTTTTTACTGAAATTTCATAAATAAGAAATACGCTCACTTCGACGGTGTCAAATTGTACAGTAATTTCAATTAAAATAACGGAAAGTAAAAAACATAGCGTTCCAGCCGATAATAATACCTGTATTTTTGCAACCGAATGTTGCATTTAAGTGTATCAAAACTCTTTTTGTGCGATCAGCTTCCTATTTATTTTCAAAATGTTCCTGTGGATGAATTTAAGACCACTATGGATACTTTGACTTAAACGAACCATCTTTGAAAATTGAATTAAATATTTTGTATGCACGTGATAATTTTCACGAGATTGCTAAATTGTTGACAATATTACAATGTGTTATAGAAAATAAATTGGAAGAAGTATTTAAAGCAATTACAACTCTTCATTGAATAGCATAAAACCTTTTTACGCACCACCATTTAACAACGCAGATTGACTTCACTCGGTATGTTATGTATAGAAAAGCAACTTATTCGCGATTTACTAAATTTCAATGACCAAGTAGTGAAATATTTTGTTCCTAATAAAGATAGAAGGATGGTTCTCATTTGCAAATAAATTTAAGACTTTGTTAACCCACTTCTCTGGTAGCATATTAAATCAATAAAGCTTAGACGTTTAGACTCTTTTATTTGCAAAACAATATTGTATCAGTATGAAAAACTTGTTGACCGCCGTGCATGCGTTTAAGCATCTGACAAAGAAGTATCCATTATGCCGAGGTTTTAAACGACTAATTTTGTTGTTAACATGAAAGGTTTTTTTTATTTGACACCATAAACAATGTACGTACCTAAACCAATAACGTTACTTCAAATGTTAGTTATATTAGCGCACCTGTCAATAACGGAAAACGGCACCATTCCTACTTTTTCAGCGCCCACTTTCACACAAACGAACGAGTGAAAAAAAAAACAAAAAATTGTTTTATCGTTTTCTTTATTTTCACTTCGCCCAACCTTGGACTTTTTTGTAAAACTCATACTTTTTTATGTTCATATATGCTTGTAGTAGTGTCAGGCAATTTGAAAACTTGGCTGTAAAAAGGTTAAAAAAATTCTAAGGTTAAATTAAAACCCATACGTACATTTCATACGTAATTTTATTTACTAACAGGATTAGGTGTTGATAATTTGATTCGCAATAAAAACTATTGAGATTTGTAGAAAACTTTGTACGTATATTTCGACACGTCACACAAGCTTACAGGGAGAAGAAAAAAAACTAATGTACGAACATACATAAACAATAAACCATGCGTTCCGAAATACCGCGACGATTGATGTGGTTGCGTTCTCAATTCCTAACACTCCCTCCAGAACGTAGACTCATCTTATTTATACAATACAAGTGTTTTACAAGTGCAGTACCCTTAGTTAAGTTATCAGCCGCCATATTACTACGTTTTCTCTGAGAAAATATAAACGAATGTCTATATAGTTAGTTTTCGGTTTGTAACAGTCTGCTGATGCCAGTCTGATTGCACTTTGGTATACACCACAGTAGATGGTTAACGCTCCCTCCACGTCTTGGCCAAGTTCACCTTGTAGTTGTTGAAGCCACAGAGCCTCCTGAGTCGCTGACGCCATCGCCATGTATTCGGCTTCTGCATAAATTCCAAGATATAGCTGCATTCTGAAATAAAAAAGCGTAACCAATGCACGATCATGTGTCCAATGAATCACTGGCTCAGTCAGCATCACAATAATCACTAATTTCTTTAGAGTCTTCTTTGACATAACATAGTTTTAGGCTCTTGGTTCCTTGGATATATCTCATCACTCTTTTTATCCTAAGCCAGTGCTGATTTCCTGCATTCTTGCAGAATTTATTTAACTTATTGACTGCGTAGGTGATATCATGTCGCGGATATATAGGATGTGATATCATATGCCAGATATATAGGACAACCCACTACTTCCCTGTATGTAATTATATTACTATTTTTGTCTTCAGGATCCTTGTAAAATTTTGCATTTACCTCTATTGGAGCATTAACTGGTTTGCATTCAAATATGCCAAATCTTCTCAACACACTCTCATAATCACATCTGCCTCATGATTTCGATTTATAACTATGCCAATACATTGCTTCACTTCATCCATAACTTTCATACTAAGTTCTCTTCTTAATTTTTCCTTAATTTCTCCGATTTTTCTTATTATTTGCAAAGATCAGAAAGTCATTAACCCATAATGCAATGATTATCATTATCGATTTATTCACTAAATAATAAATACATGGATCAATTTTAGATCTTTCCAATTAAATTTTCAGTAAAACGTTTTTCAATTTAAAATTCCACTGACGGCTGGCTTGCTTTAATCCATAGATTGATTTATGCAAGCAGCACACTTGAGCATTTTCTTAGTAACATTCGGGTTGTACAATGTCTATGTCGCCCTGTGCAAACGCACTTATTGCGTCCATTTGGACCATTTTAGGTCGTATTTAGCAGCTAGTGCAATGAAAAAACGGACTGATCAATATCTGACTACTGGAGCAAATACCTCATCATAATCACTACCCTTTCTTTGAGCATACCCCTTAACAACAAGCCTTGTTTTAAAGCGAATAATATTTCCCTTCTCATTGGTTTTGGTTTTAAATACTTATTTACACAGTAAGAATCATTCACCTGGTGGCAAGCGACCAGCGACCAAGTTTTGTTTGTAATCAACGTGTCTTATTCTAAGAAGAATGTCTGTGTCTATGGCTGTCTTCCACTGATTTGCATGATATAATGAAAGAGCTTCATCTAGAGACTGAAGACCATTGAGATCCAGTATTGGACAAAAGTAACTTACATCATGATCATCCTCCTCAACATACTGCACAGCTCTGGCCGGACGCAAAATTTATATTATGCGTTGGTATCTCGGTGTCAATCGAAGCCTCTGGAAGGTAGGGTGAATCATCATTATCGCCAAACTGATAGTCATCACTTGAAGAAGTATTGTGTTCTATTTCTTGCTTTGCACGGTTCTTCAGTTAACTGCATTTTAGGACTGTGGAATTCACAAGGTATATTTTGTAATAATATTTTTGAACATTTTCTAAAAACACAAACTCTCTGCTCTTAATTATTTTATTTGTTTATTGATCAAGTGTTCGATATCCCTTGTTAGATTCTCAATAGCCAACAAATACGTACTTACTGGACTTTGAATCCCATTTTTGACGTTTTTCTTTAGGTGTTTGAACCATAACTTCAGAGCCAAAAATTTTAATATTTAATAAATTGTGTTTCTTGCCAGACCACGTCTTCATGGGAGTTTCACCATCAACTGATTTTATGAGTGATCGATTGATGATGTAGGTAGCTGTTGTTAGGGCCTCTCTCCAGAACAGCTTCGACAACTGAGCATCAAACAACATACATTTAGCTCTTTCTACCGGGGTCCTATTTATTCCCTCTGCAAGGCCATTCTGCTGAGGCGAGTACGTAGTGATTGTTTGATGTTCAATTCCATGCCTACTTAAGAGCTCTTTGTTACAATATTTGTTTCAATTATCTGAGCAAACAGCTTTTCTCTTTCTTTAAAATTCATGTTCTACTTTACTTTTATAGTCTTTGAAAACTTCAAGCACAATCATTTCGCTCTTGAACCAATATTTTTAAAAGACAATCCACTCGGTTTCCCTGTAAGATAGGTGTCACATGTAATATTGTTACCCTTATCTAGAAATGGTTCAACTCCTTAAGTGCATTCTGGTAACTTGCTAACATCTGAAAAATTGCAGTATCCTATGTGTCTATGCTACAAGGCAACATCATATAATTTATCTGAATACGTAAATTTGGAAAATACTTCCCTGTGAGTGTTTAACAAATACATATTGTTTACTAATGTGACTGAGCATAATAGTAAGCCATTTTGGTGACAAATATCACAACCTTTATTTCTAACACTTATATTACAGCCATTTTTCACCACAACTAGAGATCACAGCAAGTTTAAGTATGTACATAACTTGTCTTATCTGAATTTTATTATTTTCATTACCATTAATTAATAAATTGAAAGGGTGAAACCCTTTCAACATGTAGTGGTGTATTATTGGCAACAGTTATGGTAGGTATCGGTGGACTAGTTACATAATAATCAATATAATAATCACTTCTATTGGCCATATACATGGAGGCACTGGAATCCACATACCATACATCCGAATTCATAACTTGCCGATAAGATGCTGAAAATGTTACAACAAAACTTTTACTTTCTTCTTTCTTCTCTAAGTTCTTCTTTTCCAAAACTCAAAAGTTCTTAGCATAATGCCCAAACTTATTACAGTTATAACACCGAGACCCTTTATTAGCTTTTGTTATATTTTGATTGCACTCATCAGTGAATTAAATTCGTTTTTTAAAACGAAAATACGTGATATAAATGTTAGATCTTTGGAAAAATATTACTTTTTTGGGTTAAATAGATAAAGCGGTAAAGTATTTACCATTTTCCCAAATTTAGTCAACTAGCCTATTGCTTAAGGCATAAGGTTTTGGATACATCAAACTCACCCCTCTTCTCATTTCATTGCCATTGGGCAGCCCATAATAGTAATTTACACAAATGAGTGAGGCAAGCAATTTAAAAAGTCGCGTGCAATCAAATTCATGACGACCTCATCTGATGTACATTTAAGCGCTGCGGTTGACCGTTTGGGGTGAGACATGGGTAGCCCTTGTTCCCATCTGGCTGTTTGGTTTAATATTTAGTTTTTTGGATTTTGCAAACAAATTATGAATATGTAACATTTATAATTTCATCATGATTGTTGGGTGTCCGTATATCGCAGTGACATTTTTCTTTTAGTTTAAAATCTGTTAAGCTGAAACCTTTGTAAGGAAGATGTAGTTAAATTAATTGAATATAAGAACAGATTAATATTTCTTAAAGACCTGTTTACAAAATACTGCATGGCGAGAAGTTATATTTACTAGTCATAAACTCACTGATTTTTGGTGGGTAAAAACTTTAATGCCATTCACGGTATCTTGAACTTTTATATTACAACTAAAATGAAAATAGATGTTTTGGTAAGAAGTTTTATTTTATTGTTCAAATATTAGTATCATTCCAGTTTTCGTTCGGACTTTATCCACTTACCAGGCTAGCTAACCAGAATGGTTGTGAATAATCATTTTATCTTCCACATGCAGATGTGTCGAGGCCGCAATAAATCGTGACTACTAATTAATGTTTAATAATATTTTGCTTATTGACATGCACTTTGGTTAATCTAATTAGTTTCAGACTGTAAATTAAACACAGTGTAAAAATATAACCACCAGATATCATATTTTAATGGGAATAAGAACATGAATACAAAAAAGTGACTCCGCTGATACTTTCAAAAACCGATGACGCCGCTTGATTTCTCAAATCTTCCCAGAATATTCTCGCTTCTTCCGCCCTTCTTAAAATATAAATAATTTAATTGAGTACCAACAATAAATATGACAATTAAGTTTTAAACTAACATATCCTAGAATACAACTATATCCTTTCAATGAATCGTGACAAACTATCTCAATAAACCGACGTTGTCGGAGCTACAAATACGACATGTGTTGCTTTCATTCGTGAATACTGCCTTAAAGCTACCGCTCGACTATCTTTTAAAATAATACTGTATCATATATCGAATTTTAGAAACTAACATAATACTTCAGTAATTGGCCTTAAAGAATAAAATATTTATATACCTTTGGATATGTCCTATTCTTTGTTCAAACGTGCAGTTTAAAGAGTCACGAATCTTTGAAAATTTAATGATCTGCAAATAAAACAAAGCGGCTGAAGATTTATTTTCTAACTCTCTTAGCCCTCTCTAGAAAGTATTATTAAGTTAATTGTAAGATTAGTACACGTAATACCAGCTATTATAAAACTTAAAAAGTTAGTTTTAAAACGTTACTCTTCTTTTTAGTTGCCATATCTTCTTTTTAGTTTGTCGATTGCGATAAAATATAGCCTATAGCTACAGGAATCCACTTGCAAAAACTTCATCGAAATTCTTTTAGCTATTCTTTTCTCGTTCGTGAATAAATCATCTGGCTCACAAAGGCACATTTTAAAAACAATATATTTATGTTCTGTTACTTTCTTATGTCACCTTAAATATTTTTTTCGTAAAAATCTTCAATGTACAGATAGACCAATTCTACAAATTTATTATCTTAACTAACTAAATGCAAAAGTGTATTTGTTTGTGCTTCTTTCACGTCGCAACGGAAAACAAATTGACGCGATTTTTATATAAAGGTACCTGGGGTTCAGAAAATGACGTAAGATAGTTTTATAACGAGAAAATTAATATATAAAACTTAAAAAGTACACAAAATGAATAAGAAAACAACGTCGCAATAGAGAAAAGGGCCAATGTTATTTTTTCAATTATTACGTATATAATACAAAGTAGCAACCGCTTACTTCTGAATTTAGTCCTATTTAGAAAATTATAACTGCAAAAGTATGTTTGTTTGTCATTCATTCACGTCACAGATAAACAACATATCGATGTACTTTTTTTGCTCGGAAATAGTTGGCTTATAAGGAAATGATATGGGCTTATGATTTTGACAGTCTAGTGACTGCTTACAAGTTTATTGCGACTTTTTAAAAATGTATTGATAAAATATTAATGTACGAGTTGACGTTAAGTTGTGTATACATACTTCACAAATATAATGTCAAAACCAGCATAAATGCTTTAAGATACGTGTGTAAAAAGAAACGCTTTCCGACTACGAAACTGCAACAACGCTTACAATACATATTTTACACTCGTGCATACTTACATTAAAGTTTTAACATTCCGAAATTCTGATAAACCAGTATAAAAGATAAAGAGTGACTTCCTCTTTGACAAGAAAAATCTACTGAGCATCAATTTAGGACAAATTGATACCGTTTGCTATAAAATTGACAAAAATTGATAAAAACGAAAAATTAATCAAGTAACCTGTTCTGTATACGAAAATGTCAATAATAACGTAGAATTGGTGTTTTGTGATGTGTGGTGTAACGGTGTTCATTGTCACGTGGCTGAATTCGTAATTTTGCCTAATTTATTTTCTAAAATTAAAAATAATCTTTTCCTTTAATAATAATTTTTTTTAGATATATCTATATCGTGATTAATCATTTACTGTTGCTCAGTTTTACTTCTACCTCAATCAGGCAGTGGTAAAAATGAACCTTAGAATATTCAAATAGGTCGCGATCGTGTTTCAGATATTTAACTAACTTTTTTTTTCATAAATCATAATTTCAAGATACAAGCTGATGATAAGTGAAAAAAATGTTAAAGAAGTCTAAAAATTAACCAAAAGGTAAATGTTTGAACTTAACGTTAGATGGAGGACGGCAATATTAAATTACGGCGTCATTTTTAGGAGTACTCATATTATTTTACGAGAGGGAATGAGATGATTCTATCTCTGCAATTAAATTTAGAAGCTCAGAAATTACTTATTCTGAAATGAATTTTTATGTTTTTTTCAATACTGGTTTTTAAGTAACCTGAATTTTAATGATATTCTGCAAGAATAACAAATTTAGGAGTAGTAACGATCAAATTACAGCATTAAACCCGAAGACATATTTAGTATTTTTTGCATATTTATGGCAATGAATATAAAATAAATTTGTCCTAAACTGAAACTCAGTGAATTTCAGTAACGTTTTCAGGTAACGAAAATAATAAGTAAACATCTAATCCATTGGCCCTCGGAAAATGCCAGTGGATTAGATGTTTTATAAATTAAAATGAAAATTCTTTAGCATTTACTTAAAAACATAACAATCAATAAAAGTATTAACTAAAAAATGACGTCAGCTTATTAATCGTTCTTTAATGTATGGATGTGGGCGAGCTATTGTGAATGTAAAAAGTCAGTTTAGTTACTCGCTAAAAACAAAGTTTTTTCGGACGATGCTGGTAGACTGACCGGTTTTCGAGTAGTTCAAGCGACATGAACTTAATATCCGCGCTTAACGACTTGATATTGATCCAGACCTGGTGTTTTACCGTACACTCCAGTATAAGCATTGTGTTTAGTAAATATTCTTACCTTCGTTTTGCCAATAGATTTAAATAATCATCTACACCAATATTTAATTCACTTTACTCAGGAGTCATTCGTATGAAAATAATGCTTCATTGTCTACATCTATAACTTTACAAATACATAAGTACAGATATATACAATTTACAAATATATACAATTTTTCCCATTTCATGTATAAACTGAACTATAAAATAAAAACAATAATAATATTTATGAACTTTACGAAGTGAGACATACTTGTAACAATTTTTCTTCTTAACCAACTAATTTAATTTAATGTCAATTGCTTACAATTAATTTCCAGTGATCTATTAGACTTATTCTGTATCGATTTTATTACTTTATTTTATTTATCTTGATACACGTAATTTGAACTATTAAATCACATTCATCACACCTACCGTAATGCAATATAATGCAAATGAAAGTTTTAGACGGTATTGAACGAGCGTAAAGTTCAATGTACCGAATTTCAGTGTACAAAGTGATCAGGAATAAATGCGAGGAAAACGCAAGCGCTTTTAAATGTTCATCTCTAACGTTTCCTTCGATTCAATGACGTGGTGAAAATTTACGACAGATTGTATATGCCAAATGGCAGCGTTGATGTACACCACACATTTAACAAATTATGTACTAATACCCATGTTTCATTATATATTTAAACAATATCGTTAATGTTAATATCCACATTAAAATACACTTTTTATGTGGGATAAGTAAAAAATTTGGTTCAGTAACTCCGTGATATCTTCTAATGTATGATCACTTCCTAAGTAGAGATAGCACAAAATAATAAAGTTAAATATTTTACATCATTTAAATGTGTCATTTAATAAACTACCAAGTAAATAAAATGTCACATACATTTACCTTTGTAATTAGTAGGAATAACACGGCTGAGCAATATTATTTTTCTTTTAAGCTGTGTAGCAATGCTATGTTTATATAATAATTTTTTTATAGATAAATAAGACGTTTTAAATAAGTCATTAGCTACGTTCTGGGTATTATTATAAAAAATGCATCATAAACTATTCAGATACTCATTTTATAATTATAAAAAAATATTTTGAAATTGTATGAACATGTTTTTCTTTTCCGTATGTCATATAATTTTTGTTTTACCATTATAAAAATTGGTAAAACTTCTATTACTGCCTCACTCAATAAACTCATGCATGCAATAAACGTTCGAGTTAGGAACGTTGAAAAAATAAAAAAACTGCAGTATAATATTATTAAATATTACTATTAAATTTGGCGACTATTAAATTTGGCGACAGGTAAAAAATCTTCAATTGCCATTTGTCGATAACCATTTGAATTGTTTTAGTGTGAAGGCCGCGCTAACGAGATCAAAAGACTCATCATTATATTTTTTGCTTATACGAATACTTCAAATTTTACAAACGGTTTCTAGTAGAGATTCAAACAATGTGTTTATTGGTACCGACACGCCCTTTCATATATTTTCTTCTATTGATAATCTAATTTACTTTTCACAATGTGTGATGCTATTATGATTTACTATAAGGGGCGTATAACGATATATTCATATGACCTAACAATTTTTTGCTTCTAATTACAGAGGTTATATCTGGGTTAGTGCGGAATAAGTGTTTCTTTAGAATAAGCAAATCGAATACGGGCAGACGCATAAAGGCAGACATTGTTGTCGGTTGTCCCCCTCCATACAATTTTTCGATTTTGCATATATTCGATATAAGCTTACTTTCTTTTCTCAATTTATTCATAACTTGAATAATTCAGTTGCTTTAGTAGATCTAGTATTAGGCTTTATAAATTTGGTTGTTAAGGGTTTTGTGTACTATATATACTTATATAAAAACTGTAAAATTGGCTTCTTTTTACGTTGAAGGTATTTATAAAAAAATGCGTTGGGGAAACATAACGAACATAGTAGAACATAATAATATTGTTTTTGGAACCTTTGCCTCCTTGTGTGCCTGTGATTATGTTTATTTGTTGGCTCATCACGCAAGAACAGCTAATGAAATGTCGATAACATATAAGATATGTTTCATCGCAATCGACCAATTAAAATAAGGTACGGTAATTTGACATTACATTACAAAGCACAATTAAATAGAAAATTACTTTCATGCTAATTATAATAGACAGGCTTGCTTACACCATTACAAAATATTATCATATTGCACTTTATAATATTTTGTAAAGATTTAATCGAATGAGATCGCGGGCACAACTAGTTGTTTAAATATATTGTTGTCATTTGATATAAATGTTACGTCGATAAAGAAATTTTATCGTCGATGCAGTAACATTCTCTTATGTATCTGTAAATGTATGTGGAACATATAAATGTTACAGTCTGATAAAAGTAGATTTCGGAATTAATAATTTAATATCGATTTTTTTACAATTCAGTAGATATGCTAGCGAGAGCATAAGCGGAGATGGCCGGCGGCGGCGCGTGACGCGATCCAATCGTCGCGCACGGAGCGAGCGAACCCGCCCCGGTACAAATTCGCCTTTCGGTCATATTTCTGTCGGTTAATTTGTTTCCAGGTCTAGATCCCCGACGTGACTGTGTTATTATATCGCAGTCCCGCTGACTACGCACATTTTGTACTCACGTTCACTTCACATATTCTTGTATAAATTTATTTTATCTAACATTGATATGTTGAAATAAAATAGAGATATTTTTGATTAAAGGTTGGAAAAGCTAAAATTGAATCAAAACACTAGCAGTTGGCTTGATTCACTGAAGTGTAAAGTATATTTAGTAATAAACAAGCTAATTATACAACTAACTGTGTTTTAAAAACTGTACACACTTTATAAACCCAAATCATTCAAAATCAGAACTGCTTTATAGCGGGTCATGTAACTTTTTTAATAATAAAACTCATCCAAGACGATTTCCATACTTCTTTATGATATCACCATATTTTAGCTCACAATATTTACAGCAAAATCACTCTAAAATCATGAGTTTTAAAAAAATACTTAATACCTATCGACCAGTGAAAACATTTTAGAAATCGGGAAAACAGACGTTTCTAAGATTCATAAACTTTTCCTCTTTATAATATTAGTGCAGACAACAAGTGTTTAAAACAATTCAAAACCAAAAATCAAGGAAAATTATTATTTTATACTTCCATTGTTTCCTAGATATTTCTTTATAGCAGCTTTTATTGGTACTCGCCGCAAGATGGCGGGATAAAAGGTTTTAATGAATTAGACATTCTTCAAATTTTCAAATTTTGCTATTAAAATTCAAATATTCAATTTCCTTTATTATTAATTATAATAAGTAGTTAAAAATCGATCGACGAGTATGTATCGATCCTCATGTACAAAACAATAAATAATTAATGACAAAATTAAAAATAATTTTGGTATAATTTAATCAGTAGAAAAATATCAGGGTGAAACTTTTGAATATTTACACAATATCTCAGTTATAGTAAAAGCTTTCAGACACTCAGATGATATTGAAAATTATACAAACGAATAACTTGTGTATGCATTAGAAAAATTATTTTACCAATGGCACAACCAAACGTTTATTTCCGAAGCGTGTTTGAAGGTAATTTTACGGTTGTGATAACAGTCTTCCACGCCTTCATTATTGACAAATACGTCGATGCTTAAAAGGTCGAAAGAAATATAAATTGTACAGAGATAAGTCTACGTCATAAAGATCCATTACTACACGGGTATTATTTAACTGATTTAACAAGCTGGCTTCCATGGATTCCTGATTACAAAATAATACGAATACAGTCAATAAAACTTTTCTGTATTTGTATCTGCTCTCTAGATACACTACGAGTATTTCAAAGTAAACTAAAGGATTAAAATTCGTACAATGCACCGCACACCGGGCATCCGCACATCAATCAATATAATGCGACGAGACGATGTACAATAAAATTTGGATTTGTATATTGAGTTAAATCAGAGTAATAATATGAGTATTATTTGACAGTAATAAATTTTAGTTCTACTGGTAACTCAGTGTTTATCTCAGATTTTTTACAATGAAATTCTGTTTATGTTATCTAATAATTTAATATATAATTCAATAAATTAAACAAATTCGTTTTCGGTTTTGTCCCAAATTCATCTGCCTACCGGTAAAAATATAATCAACATGAATCGCTAATATTACGAATATCTCGGAAACAGATGTCGACTAGAATATCTCCCTTCTTTATTATAGTTATAACTAAGTATAATTTCAGTGAAATGAAATAGGGAATAACCGTCAGAATGAAAGGAAGAAAGCTGAAATTGCCCAGACCTTTGTCTTGACGTTCTGAAAATAGGTTGAAAAATCTCAGAAAATATCATATCCACTGGTCAAGGCGTGAAAAGTCAAAAATCACGGAAAACGGTCTGAAAATATTGCGCTTCTTATACCTTGCATCTCTTTACAGGTATAATAAACTTGTTGAACATTAAAATTCTTTGTAAATTTGGTTAATGTGTATTTCATTCGTATGACTAACATTTTTCGAGACATAGCGCGGAGTATAGGAAACGTGCGGCCGTTTTTAGAATGACACGTGTAGGCTGTGAAGTCAAATGCATAGAATACTTTAAAAAGTTCATTTTATGGTAAAAGTATTATTATTAAAAATATTTGAATAGTTTATTTTTAAGCATAATAAATCATAGATAAATTCAATACATAAGATGTGTGAAGATTTTATTGTGTGGTGAAATATCTACAATTACAATAGTTGAATCGAATTATTTTAATTCAATAACTTAAAGTTCATATCGTGTTGCTTTATTTCTTATTGCACCCTACCGAAACATGTCACGCATGTACATATAAAACGATCGAGAGCAACACAGATTATTACCTTCTCACGTCCCGTTAGCTTCACCTCCCCACTAAACTGTCCTCATGGTACCCATATAAATTATTTTTGATGGCATCTGCCGTAAGTCCACCGTGCCTTGGCGAGACGATCCTACCTATATAATTGTGTTCGGTCAAATATCCGAATCAGAATTTTCGATGAATTCTAAAAAAACATATATAAAAAAATACTCTTGATGACAAATGTGCTATCCTTGCATCATGAAGACAACAATAGGCCGCGTGCGTATTTTTAACGTATCATTCATATAAAATTCATAAAGCCCATGATAATAACATACACTCAAATATTAAAGTTCTTTATCCGTTCGATCCGAGAAAAATCATCTTATTATTTCCAGTATTTGACAACATCTACAACTTGTATGGTATATAACCTAATCTATGTTGTGTGTGTACAATTCATGTGGAAAGGTAACCCACAATTTCGGCGAAGATATATAAAATATATTATGTCATCGTAAATAATGCCTTTCTTTATCTGCGACATCTCGGCGAGATTAGTCGCGGATTATAGGCGAGCGCTCACAGCTTCACCACTACTTCTATTTCCGAAATAAAATCTTCCCTCATTCATATTTAATAAAAGTGTGATTTATTTGAGCGCTGTTATTATTACGCTCTTACATTAAAACGTTTCATGATCCGTCTCAGAATCCTGCAGTCGGTGCAACATTTTTCTATTTTTAATACTAAAAACTTTTTCAAACGTTGACTTTCTTTACTCTATGAACATAAATGTTGACTCATATCTGTGCATAAACACGTTAAGGAACTAAAAGGAGTTTTACCTTGTTATATATATATATATATATATATATATATATATATATATATATATATATATATATATGTATATATATATATATATATATATATACCCATATACATATATATTTAGATATATATAAATAGTAATTTGATAATGTGGTTCATCCTAAGGGCCAAAAATATTTTCACAAGAATGTTGAAATTTTTTTCCAGGCGAACAAAGTTTGTAAATAAAGTCAAAGTGAGATTTTTAATCAAATAGGTCCTAAGTCAGGTTAGAATTTCTGTTTGTACCGATTTCAGCAAGTAAAACAAGATTCTGAAGTAACATTATTTTTATATATGTTACGGCTTCATTACTACGTTTTAAATTATATACTTATGTGACGTTTCCTCGTGTTTCCTATGTCCAAGACTGCTGTTTATATTTATGTGATTTAAATAAGATTTGGTTAACACCCTCTCTTCACATAATTTAAAGTGACTCTCAAGCTATAATTGGAAATTCGGGCGACACATCCTTGCAGAGACGTAGCCTCACCCACTTAACGACTACATGTTTTCCTACTCAAAATTTAATTTCACTTAGTGACGCTAATAATAAATAAAGAAATTTAAAAATGTGGTTAACCAATCGGGTTTGAGGTTAATTACTGGATAGCTATCTGTTCATACGTAATAGCTTCTTTAATGTATTGATGTATTTCTGGGTGACCACTTAAAAGAAGTGAAGTAACAGACTATTTTTGTTACAAACGGTTATATCATCAGCTTGTCTGCACATTTATATTTAAAGGAAACAACTGAAATTGCATGTAAGCAAAGTTTGGTAAGTGGAATATCCATGATCAGGAAAATATTGTGTCCGAATGACCACGGACAGTAGGTAACAAACGTAGGCGAAAGACTGCCATAGACAAGTTAGAGGTCTCACTCACTTTTGAGATTGGATGAACAAGCAATGTACCAATCATACTTTGCTCTACGGCTACTAAGTGCGAGTAATCCAGAGAGCATGTCGACGCAGAGCTTTATGTCAACACACGTTTGTTCTTATAGCGAGGCGCACAAAACAAATTTAAATAAACAAAAAAGCTAAAACTATCCTAAACAAAAACAAAGTGCACATAGTTTCTCGTTAACCAAAACTGTATATATAACTAACTTACGTTATGTCGCAGTAAGATTATATTCCTTCATTTTATTGTTGGGCTTATAAAATATTTGTGGCGTTGGGCTCAAAAAAATATCAATTCCCCTCCACGTAGCAAGTGCCACCCTCGCATTTGCTTCAGTTTTATATCAGATATAGATATTCAAATAAGATTTTCCCCCTGAAAACGAATGTTTGTTTATTATTATGCTTATAAAGTACTAACAACGTGGACAATTAAGAGAGCTTTTGCGAGTTCAATTCACTTCACATGACAGTAGTGAAACTTTTTCGATCTTTCGATTTAAGTCTCGATTTGTAATTATACAGTGAGAGGGGAAAGTGCCGAGAGGAAAGAGAGAAATAAGTATTAATTAACTTTAACTATAACTCACAAACACATACAGCACGTGCGCATGCGCACACTTCACATCGCAAACGTACTTATGAGCAGCATAAATAAGTTGAATTAAATATTAAAAAATATTCCAAGTCTAAGTTCATAGATTGTACCAAATTTGTTTAAGACGATTTTAATACCACACATTCATAAAAATTAATAAAAAGTCACTACAGATCGACGTAAGCATCTAATCAAATCTTCATATAATTGTGACATTTTTCCTTTTCTTCAATAAATGTTGTGTCTTTAAAGACCTATTTAATTTCATATTTTTCCTTAGTCATGAACGACGAACGAAAATTTCCGAATTTTATAAATTAATATCAGCTTCCCTGGTCCAGTCTTAACACTCGGTATTGGAGCAGGACCATATTCGTTCTGTTACGTATGATGTTTGATGCACAGCTTTGAAATTACAAACGACTGGAATGATAATACTTGTATCTACCGATGATTTTCAACCAGTTCACAATTGTTAATTTAATAATGTATTTAATTATTTAATCGCGATATTGTTTTTGATGTTTATTTACATTTCTTCCGTCAAGAGTTTACTTATTTTAATAAATCCGTACACGATGTAAGTTGGCAGACGACATTACTCGTGCGTTGGTAAATTATTTCGCGCGGACATGTGGCGACACTGGTGCTATGCTTCACCCCTCAGCTACTCAAACAACCTCCGTGCAATTTTGCATAAATAAAACCTTTATCGTGGAAACGTACTTTGCGAAACATATTTATCCTAATATAAAATAATTTTTTTCGGTAATTAAAAAATCAACCCTTTATATACAAGAGAACATACGTAAGGGTGTTAATTATGCATTCAGTGTGTAATAACACGTCACGGCAAGATGTGCAGCCAAATTTCGCCACCATTATTTCCCTTTCTCAAGGGAACGAAGTTGCAGACTAGTAATAAACAAAATTAGCAAAAGCTAGTGATTTTACATGTAGACAATTTTATGTCTTTGTTTGTTTTTGATAGTTTACCATAAAAACGATTTATCCTTAGGAAATTAAGCATTCACCATCGTATAGCTATAGGATCTAGATGAAAATCGGGTACATGATATCTTTTCAGAACGTGTGGGTAATTAGCGAAACTATTTAAGTGACGGACATCATGTACCGTTTTTTTTTGAGCTAAATTTTTAAACTATTATATTTATTAATTAAAACGTTTTCGAAATATTTTTAAGACTAATTTTCCTTTACTGAGTCTTTGTTGATATGTCTAATAGTAATAGTTTGTCATAAGTCTTTTCCCGTTACACACTACCTACATTTATCTATAGTTATTTATTGGAATAAATAACTAAACCATCGAGAACATTGTCAATACGTTAAAAGTTAATAATTACTTTTACAAAAAAACAACTAAGAAAATTCCACCATGTTTCCTTTTTTTGCCAGGAAAAAACCAGGACGGGCAGTTAATATTATAAAAAATCAAATCTAAGGGGCACTACAAAAGTACGTAGCTCAGTATTTTCCATAATCTTGACATCACAATCATCTAAAGGTCTAACTGCATATTAAAACTGGTAATTTGATAATCTGATAATTTGGTCTAACTGCATATTAAAACTGATAATTTAAAACTGATAAGAAAATTTTAAAAAACTTGTCAACACGAATGGAATTCGCACTAAGATGGTTACTTACACATTTAGGTATTTATACAACAATTTTCGTATTTTTTCCTTTCTTTGTATTATGAGACTTTGTTACTTGCCAAATTTCATAATTCTAGATCAACAGTTAATTCTAGATCAATATTTTAGCTCAAAGGCATATTAATTTTAACTTGATATACCTCCAAGTGTTCCTGAAAAAAAGGATTTTAACAAACAGAAAGACAGTCACACTAACAGACGGACAACGTAGTGACTCTATAAGGATTCCTTTTTTCCTTTAAGGTACGAACCCCTAAAAAAATAGTTTCTTCATTTTACGAAAAATTTAAACTTTTAATTTTTACCCAATATTTTACTCAAATTTAAAGTACAGAATTTTCAGATTTTAAATTAGTGTTTACAAAATTGTATTTAAAGTTTTTTTTAAATATTTTGACCTGCATAAATAGTACCATTTACCCATTTATTACATACAAACAATACAAATATGACCTCTTAATATATTCTTCATCAAAAATAAGGAAGGCAAAATAAAAGTACATTATACTCATATTGTAAGGTCTAAGTACCATTATGATGAGACTTACTGCAAGCAACCACTGTAATATTAAATGAAATGATAATAATAAATGTTTTAAAATTTTACGAACAAGAATTTTTATATCAAAATTGCATTAAGAAATGTAATTACAATGTGATATTTCATTTAGGAAAATCTCCAATAGATCTGAAAATATAATTAATCTTCGGAATTATACTTTACAAAATTAAAACTTTAATTTTGTTTCATAAATGCAATTTGCACTTGATTATTTTGTGATCAAGAAACTACTAAAATTATCAATATTAATGCAAGGGTACGACATTGCAAGTGCAAATATATCTGAATTAATTGTCTTGATCAAAATGATATAAATCCAATTTATAAAAAACATTTGAAACTCTCAAAGCTCACAACAGTGATATCGAAAAGCGAACCTGACAGCAAATCACCTCACAATTTACGCGTTCGTGTGGAATAAATACACGAAATAATAAGTACTATGTGCCGTACCTAAATCCATACATCAAAACGTAAAAAACCCTCTTAGATAAAAATATTTTAAATATTGAATATATTTGGCGTTAATTTTGTAGAAATTCATTATTCACAATTAAATGAAACTACGTGATCTAGCATTATTTCTACTTTCTTTCAGTTCTTTACCACGACCTAGGTTTCGTTGTATTACAACATCTTCAGGTGGGATATTAGCAAAGATACTTGCTAAGATCTTTGCTAATATCCCACCTGAAGATATTGTAATACGACGAAACCTAGGTCGTGGTAAAGAAATTAAAGAAAATAGAAATAATACTACATCACGTAGTTTCATTTAATTGTGAAAACTATTTTAATAAACACGGGCTCACATCGCCCGCTGCATCCGTACACATAAATAACCGCCGTAGACATAAAGCATTAGCATCGTAGCGCCATAGGATCTGTAGTATTCGGCCGCATGCCGCGTCGTACGCACAATGAAAAAGATTGAAAAATGAAGCCAAGCGAAATAAAAATGAAATCGCCTAAACATTATTGCATACATGACTAAAGTAAAATGAGGTTAGGACACGGAGAAAAATTTGATAGGTTCCTACTATAGCGCACATTTTGTGAAATGAACTTTTCCCTTTTGTAAAATATTTAGCTTAGGATAAGATTTTGCCGAAAAGAACATATTAAACAAACAATAGAACTATTTCTTCAAAGTAGACATTATTACAAAACAAGTGACATATTCATAATTTAAAAGGTATATTGAATACATTCATGGCACACATAATTGGGATATATTATATTTTTATAATAAAATATAAAGAGATTTATTAAAATTGTCAGAAACACGACCTACAAAAAAAACATATTGAAATAAGTTACTATAAAGTTGAAAATAATATAAATGGTACAAGTACTAATATGTACCCAAGCAAACAAGTTAATGTAATTATTTTTTTCATAAATGATGATGATTTTATTTTTGCGTTAAAATGAATGTGATTTCGAAATGTTGTCTCATATATGTCATCATATATCAAAAAATTTGACTCATATATTATAATGAATATACACTAATAATTCTTTAATAATAATACTAATAATTTGTTTCCATTAACAAACACAAAAAGATTGGCATTTGACAACAACAAGAAACATGTTTAAAGTTGAGTTATGTCAAAAAATAAAATTATATTTATTGTATATTCTTATCTTCCAAACACCATTTTAAGCATTCTATAAACTCGTAACGAAAATACAAACAGTAATTTTTCGTTACAGTATAACTTCGCTTTACATAAAATTATAAACGGCCAAAATATACTAAATACACGAGTATTTGAATTTACAACGGCAACACGATAAAGAAAATTACCAAAAAACTTTACTCGCCTCAGGGGAGATAACGAAATTCCAGCGTCAGGCGGCGTCGCGTTAGACACGTCTCCTAGAAACTGAAGTGACAAAAATGATATTACATATTCATTTAAAATATCTAAATACTCCAAAAGTTTAAAAGGGAAGTTCCACTTCCCCACCCCATAAAGTTAGGGGCGCCTGGAGCAGCAAAAACGGGGCCAAGAGACGACCTAATATGAAGTAAAAGTTACACAATAATTTTCCCTCCGAAAACAATGCCCATGTATACTAAGGCCGACTTGCATACAAACTCGAGGCTGAGTTAAAATTAGATAATTTCATACAACTTTAATAATACACCTCAAACAGATTTAATTTTCTTCTGTAGGTATGCGCTCTGGTTTGAAGTGAATGAACGATATATATATATATATATATATATATATATATATATATATATATGTGTGTGTGTATATATATGTATATATTTATATTGCGTAAAATGATTAAACACACCATTTTTTACAAAATTCTACAGTCCTATGAACTAAATTTATTTTCTTTTTATTCATTTTATTCTTAATTTCATACCTATACTCTCGTTAATTTAGATTTTCAAACTTATAATTTCTTACTTTATTTTTTGAATATCAGATTTAAATAAAATATAGAAATATATTTCTAAATAAATATTGTCGGTTTCACATAGAAATCGCTAATACTGTTCGGTATTCAAAATGTTAAAGCGGGAAAAACTAACGCATGTTATTTACCATATGAATACTGGTGTTCATTTCTCACACATAATTAGAGCGCGTTCGCTCTAACATAGTTATTGTTCACTTACGTTTAAAGAGCTCACCCTCACCTTAATTGGATGGCTCATTTTGTACGCGAGAAGGAAAGAAATGATACTTATGTAGCCCGTTATTTATGTCGGTTACCTTCAAGACCACGAGCTAAATAGCACAGCTAACAGTTCGCATGGCATTAACTTAATGTTAAGGAGACTCTACATCGCGGCCATTAATTTTCTTTATCTTTCCTCGTACTACCAATTTATTTCAATGTGTTTTTTTATGAATTTTTCTTTGAAGGGTTCTTAGGGTAACTGTCGACATAGCACTACACTTCAGACAGAATTTTTCTTTGCATCGTTAAAAGCGTACTAATAAAACAATCAATATGCGATCTAGTTACACGCAAATACATATTTCTTTTAATAAAATAGTAACAAAATATTTATTTCTTTATTAAACTAGTCAAACATCGAATTAGACCACATTTTTAATTATCTTCAAGAATTTTACGGTTTGTTTTAATCAATTTTTAATAATTATACAATTCATACAAATAGATTTTCACGCTTCGTGGTTTTAATAAGGTTTACTTAAATTGATTAAGTACTAACTAACTTTTAAGCTATCTCAATGCCATATGGTACTGGTATATATGTCCTTTCCTTATTTCCTGTGTCAACTCCATTTTATGAATTTTATAAAGATATTTGTACAAAAATTGTTTTTGATTTCAAACCTAAAAGTCACACTTCTCAAATCTTACGAAAACTTCCATATTTTGTTTATGTTAACCATTTGGAATTACCTATATTTGTCTATGTATATGCTAACCATTTGGAATTACGACATTTTACCTCTCTATATAAAGTGAATATCCATTTAACATATCAAAAAATGAAAACTTATTCTCTGTAACGATAAATTAAAATTCACTTAGCTGTTATCACTGACATTTGCAGTGAGTAATGAATTGAAAATTGACATAATCAATCTGCTATTACGAATGTTATCAATCTGTTAATCGTTTATTTTTGAACGAATAACGTGGAAACAACTATAATTTGCAAACTACAAAATCGGACAAAATATTGAGGACTACACTTGCAACATTGGTTAAATTATGCTTTACTAATTATAATTAAACAATACCACCAAAGGCATATGGCATATTTACAACATATCATAAACCATCCCAAAAATTCACAATTGGGTACTCAAGAATACACAAGTGAACCGAACGATGGCGAAATTCAAAATAGTAACTGTTAATACAACAACTACCATCTGGTTTGAGTTTGATCCAGTGGCACCGAATTAAGAAAAACAAATTTTCAAACAATGGGGGAATTCTGAATGTGCTTCAAAAATATGTATAAAACAATTATTATTCTGCGCGTAATAAACAAACAAAAAATAACACCCGGTACAATGCTAATAATTCCTGAATATAATTTTACGTGCATTATCAAGCGACTTGATAAAATACGTGGACAAAAACAAATTTTGTCTGGCTAAAAAATATTAAAACCCCTCACATCCAGTATTGAATAATAAGGAAAATAAAGAAGAAAATATGCATTGGGAAATTCATAGAACTAGTCTCATTCTAAAATCTTTCCTCCATTTAAAAACACTCGTAGTAATATTGCTGCACTTTTCAATCTATTTCATATAAAACCGATCTAAAAAGAAACCCCTAATCTTACTTAAACTCTCAACTGAAGAGAGCCTTATTTTCATCCTAACGGGGCCTTACATTCTTCATATCGCCGTCATTAGTTTAACCGCCACGAACTAACTCTCGTGCACTTAACACTTTCAGTCATAATTACTTCCGGTGCTTATTATTAATGCAGTACTAGTGGAGACTTGCAGCGGCCGTTTTCAGTGACAGGAGTCACTTTAATCATAATACTGTTACAACAGCGAAAGTGAATGCGAAGCCACTTGGGTTCAGGGGGTATTCACGTTGCATTACAGCATTGATAATATTAACCAGTTAAGTGTAATATCTTGAAACCTAAATGTAAAAGTTTCCATTTAAAATCTATCGCTATCTTAAGACGAAACCATTGAATATATTTAGAGTAATTCACCCATATAAGATAGCTATTATAAGCGAGAATAATTACAACAAATATAATAATTACAATAATATATAAATAGAAGATAAATAAAATAATACAATAAAAATAACGAGAATAATTACAACAAAAATAAATAGAACAATAATTCTCACTAATAATTTCTTTCCATTAACAAACACAAAAATGTTCGTTTTAACCATATCGTACGTACTTACTTAAATATAACCACCGGGTACGGTACTTAAATATAACCACCGGAGCTATCTTTCGGTACTATTTTCCATTAACAATATGCAACAAGCTATACCGGTTCTGAGAATACGCACTAAAGCACAGCTTATTGTCTTATATATCTTCACTATGAATCTGGTATTTCTTCACGAGGGATTAATTTTAAGTCGTGTTTTAATACTCAGCTGAAATGTTAAATGGAAGAAAAATCAAAACAAAAATATGACACTAAAATGAAAACTAAATACAAATACTTAAACCGTTGAAATGCGAAACAAAAACAAGGAACTATAAACCATAAAGTTTCGTATTTTCTCACGCCACGAGGCCGAGTCACGGCCGATCCCCTTACTCATAAAAATAAGATATAACAATAAATATTTTCGGCAAGGATTTACTGAATAAGAAAACAAAAACTTTTTCATTTTAGATTCTTGTCTTGATTATTTTAACTCACTTGACAAATGAATTTCTTCCCTAGTTTCATTTTATATTCAAATCATATATTTATACCTATACACTGTTGGTTAAAATTTTGCTCAGTCATTGGTTAAAAGATAAATAAGAAATTAAGGTTAATTGACGAGGCTAATGTGGGAGAAATGTCTGATAATTAATTATCGTACTGTTAATATTGTAACTTCCGTCCATCAAAATCTAAAAAGATAATTTCATTTATTCGTATCAAAAGCAAATCACGTATTTATTTACAGATTTTTAGTTCAAATATTTAAGAGCAAGATTAAATCGAAAGAATGACAGACGTACTCTTGTGTGTCATTTAACCAATGAGAACGATGTAGATCAAAAATGAATAAATTAATTATTTATATTATAGTAAATTTAAACGAAATGTATACATTCTCTACTGATGCAAGACAAAATGCCAAAATGTCATCAAAATCAATTCAACCAAAAGCATACATATTTTTGAACAAAAAAGCTCAAAAATATATTATATCTCTATATAAACTACCACACCGTTTCTCATTAAATTAGAATAGATAAAGACGATGATATGCTATGTCTAGAGCTAATACAAATTATAAAACCACGTATTTCTAATGTCTTCGTGAGTATCTTCGCATTTATGCAAGCAGATACCTAATATTAGTAAGGAATATCTATATATACTATGTATATTTATTAAATAAATTAAAAGTATATTAAATTATCGTAGCTTGTTTTAGCTCATTTAAAATACACATTTTTTCACATGTGCCCCAGAGTATTCAGTTCTGTGCGAAAAATAACAGGGCGTGTGTTTTTCATCACTTAGTTATTGTCAAGTTATTGTCTATCTAATGTCGTCTTGAAATTCCCAAGCAATTATGAATTATAAAGTTACCGGTCTGGAATGCAAAGTAGAAGTTTACCAGGACTCCAGTGCAGTTACGCCAATTTTTTTAATATTATGGTAATTGTGTAATGTTTGGTGGCCGACGTCTAATGTGACGATACCGCGACAAATTTGTACTTAATAATCTGTGAAGATAAATAGAGCGATATAGAAATTACTTCTTTTTTATTACCAAGAAAATATAAAATAATATGAAATAATAAAATGAAATAAAACAGACACCGGTTCCGAAAAGAGCGCACGAGAATGCTTCAATTTTGTATATATACTGAAGTACGTTCTTCCATATTATTATACTAAACAAATATTTTCGAATGCAATCATGTAATTGTAATAGTTTATGCTTCATTATAATCTACAACAATGTCGTCTCTGATCTATCTATGTAATGACATTTATATGAAAAATAAGTCATACGAAAGTTTAATTCAAAATACATTTTGGTTTTCATGTCTGACAATTTTACGTTAAAGTTCACATTTTAAAAAACTTGTCATATCTATTGATAACTTGTATTTAATTAAATATGTATATTACAGAATCATACATATAATAATAAAAAATATATTTTTTGGAAATAATAAAAATTATATTGAATCCTTGAAAAACGAATCCATCCATACGTTTAAGACATTCTCGAGACCAAGAAGTATCTTTAACAAATCAGTTTTTTCAATTTACTTTTATTTTGTTTCACCACATTTCGTTCCCGTTCTTGTGAAAACACAAGAAATAATCGTATAGAGTAGATTGCAAAACGCTCGATGGAAATTTGGAGACTTACAGGCACACGGATAATATTGGAACACATATATCTTCGATTATCAAAAGAATTCGTCTTTGATAAAAAACTCTAAGATCCGAGTTTTTCTCTTAAAATCCACGTTTTTTCGTGTTTTGTGATAATATGATAAAAATATTACCTCTCCCTCCTCCCTTCCTCGTGTTACAAAAATTAGTAATAATAATAAGCTATTAACAAATTCTAAACAATTTGTGAATTACCACGGAAATATATTGTGTAAATGTTTCTGAGGCGTAAAATATAACGGATTTCCCGAAAAAAAATTGATTTGATTACTCATAACTTTTTTTACTAATATTTATTTAGGTCTTTATATATTTATTAAGGGTATGAGAAATACAGCTTCCCATGTAATGATGTTATGAGTTAAACCTGGTAACAGAATCGATCTATAAATATAAATCTTTAAGCCCAACAAATCATCATCTTTCACTGGAAAAACATTAAAAAACAGATTTGTGCCATTTTCAAAGAATTATTTTGCAATGAATCCAACATTGTTTTGTGATTGGATGGAAATGAACCGCACATGCCTGTGCGGAATTGTTTTTGCCTTTATATTTTTATTCTTTATATATTTTAAAACCCGTTAAATATTTATCGATTAAGACAAATTAAACACATTTCAAAACAATTTATAGTTTTAGACTCAGGAAATACACATTATGTGGATACTAAAACTTCGTATATTATTTTCATTTGTAATTTAGAAGTCTCTAACAGACAGACAGTCGATAGAAGATGTTGCTACATTGCGACAGAAATAGGGTTCCACACGAACCCTTCGTATAAGTATTTTAGTATTTTTTACTTCTATTTTATTTATTTATTTATTTATTTAGTGAAAGTTCAGAAACAAATTATAGTCACGTAAATGTATAATAAAAATAACAGAGCATAAAACTTGACTATGACTCTAATTATGTGTGCATAAAATGTTTAAAGTATCTGTGTGTTTCAAGAGTTACTTGTTTTATTATATATATATTTTACAAAAGGTATATATCGACCATTAAAGTTAATATTAACTTAGAATTATATTATTTTATACATGCTGAATAAAACATTAATTCTAATGTAGCTTGTTTTAGTTTATAAATAATATATATTTTTATATACTTTTTAAATATTAATAATTTCGGTTTAATCATATCCAAGGACGGATATTGAGAAACAACATCGTTATGCAATTGGGAAATTCGAATTATGGGATTATAATAAGAGGTATTATTTTTATAAACTTGTAGTACGAATAATCTCTGTAATGATATACGGGATCTGAGTCGAGTGTTGAAGTTGAGTGGGGAGAGGAGATAGAGATAATCAACATGCGAATGTATGATTTTATATAAATATAATAAATGAGCACTTTTTCTCCGTGCAACTAGTGACGACAAATTAAATCTCTGTAGTTGTACCAAGCTCGTCCAAGATGAAGTGTATAGCGAAGAATATTCAAGAACCTTATTGTTCAATTCTATCACCATGCGATTTGTAGTATGGAGACCAAATAACTGATCTATATTTGAGAATATTTCTGCTTAGTGAACAATATAAATATGTAAAAATGTGATGGTTTTTAAGTTCTTTAGTGGAACGAGGGATGAATCCTAGAAGTTGGGTGCATTTATGAACAGCGTGATCATAATTAGAACGGAATGCCAGTTTTTCATCAAAGCAAATTCCGAGATCGCTAATAACAGATTTCATTGTAGGGTCGAGCTCCCCAACACGTACTTAAATAAAAATTTATTTTTTAAAGTAGCGCAGGAGATAAAGAACTTTTTGACATTCAAAAATATCCTGTTAGAGGCACAACACTCGGCTATTGCAAATAGATTTGGTTATAAGTTTAGACAGTCTTAACATCATTGATAGTAGTGTAAATCTTATGATCATCTGCATAGAGCAAACAGGAACATGTAAGTACCAGATTGTTAATGAATATTACAAAGAGAAGGGATCCTAAATGGAAGCCTTGTGTAATCCCAAAGGTGATTGTTCTAAGTGCAGAAAGATGGCCTTTGATACTCACAAGTTGATTACTGTTAATTACGTAAAATCTAATCCACCCCAATAAATTCCCACGAATGCCATAACCTTCAAGTTTTGCACATAGTATCTAATGATTGACCTTATCAAATGCTTTCGAAAAGTCTGTGTAAATGGAGTCTACCTGCCTTCCCTTGGCAAAAGCGCTACAAAGATAGTTTTTATATTCTAATAAATTACTTATTGTTGATCTTTTTGAAACAAAACCATGATGTCTTGTGGGCAGAAATATTTGAAAATGGGTGTAAAAAGTGTTGTACAAAAGGGATTCAAATAATTTAACGAAAGCAGAAAGGATACTGATAGGTTTATAGTTTCTACATTGGTTTTTATCATCTGATTTGTGGATTGGAATAATGTAAGCAGTTTTCCATTGGTTAGGAAATATACATGATTTAATAGATTTATTGAATAGAATACTTCAAATTGTTACATGTTTTGTATTTACATGATATGGTGAATTTAATAGCCTGTAAAGCAATGGACCTGAGATAAAACTTGGACTGAAATTTCTGTGCCCATTAGATGTTTCCATTTTTCCATAGTTGAAGTTTGTTAACTTTGATTTAATGCAAATGGTTTTAATTACGTATATTAAAATCACAAAACACCAGCTTAAAAACTTCATTACGATTATATAAGAAATAAACACTCATGTATCAATAGTGATCGTTAAAATACACCATGTATCAATAGTGATCGTTAAAATACACCATGTATCAGTAGTGATCGTTCAAATATTTCGTCTGAAATAATAAATTCCCATTAGTTCAAATATATCCGTTATAACTAACCATTAGCCCTAATTAGTTTTTTTTTTACATAGGTACATATGTTAAGGAAAAAAATTCTTTGTGACATTTTATATAATTTGTTTTCATACATATTCGTAAAATTTTATATGATTCTTATCCGATTTAAAATTTTATTTTCTAAAACCAACTTTTAATATCATTATTTATTTTACTTTTATGTTAAGTGTTTTTAAGATCCCCTCTCCTCTCTCATTTTCTATTCTCCTAAAGTTATTATTAGGAAAAAAGTCGGGTTATTAGAAGTTTACCAAAAAACTATAGCAATGTTTATAAATCTTATAACCTATGTTCACAATTTGCATAGGCCTATGAATGATATGCTAGACTATATATTTACATAATAAGAAACTTTAATTGACAAAGTTTTTCATTATTTGTATTTTATCATAAATTTTATGATTTTATGATATATATGACAAATGATTTCGTATATGAAATTGTGTATTAAAAAAAACAGATGTGTTTTTATCACAGATTTTTTATAACAGATGTGTATAGCAAATATATTTTATAACAGAGAAATATATATTTGTCACACACAATGTGCGAGTAACATCAATGAATAAATTATTAAGAATTTTTGTTCCAAATTACTGCACATGCAACAAGTGATTCTTACTTGCGCTGGCAACTTTTTTAAACAATTTGGTGGTTTGATAATTTTATAAGATAATTTTTTTTATATTTTAAGTATATAAAAAAAAGAAACATAGTCAATTTGCCTTTAACTCTTAAACATACCGGAGGGATTGGATTACCCAATAACATTTCAAATTGTAATAATTCCAAAACAAGTGCCGCGCGCCCTTTGAGTCATCTTTTATAGACAGTCGATGTATAATTAGGTCAGTGTTTCGTAGATCCCGCGCAATTTTAGTCACCAACCCAACACTTCCGGGTAATCCAGTATTTCCGGGGAATACACATTGATTTGAAGTATGAAGTACGAATCACGTATGAAAATAAATTAATATATATCTTGGGAAAGTTCTTATGCAAATTTTTTATATTAGTATTTTATGTTTAGCATTGCTATTTTTTTTTCAATATTGACTTTAATTTTTATCGTCAATATTATAGTAAACTACTTATATTTGGCGTAAATAAGTTTTATATAAGAAAATTATTATATTTCAAGCAAAATGGTTATTTATTCTCAAAGTCTTCGTAATGCGGATATTGAGAATGAACTTTAGCACGAAGAAGACGAAAAATTAATTTAGGAGATGAATTCGATAATTAGCCTGATGGACTCATTTAAGATTTTCATCACGTATATGAGGTTCTGAGGAAATGGAAAGAGAAGAAATCGATTTGAATGTGTATGATGATGCACAGTATGAGGTGGGTGCTAACTTACCACCAAGGCAAGACTTGGTAACAGTTGTGGATGTCTCTGTAGTTTTATTTGGAAGCTATGAAAATAGTGGACATAAATGGAGTGGTGTGAAGCCTTTACGTTCGCGTACCCCCAAGGCGAAATATTCTTTTTTATCCGACGAAAAAATTTTGAGTTTTACTAACACTAATAAGTATATTTCTGACTGAAGGTAATACGGCGTTCGTTTGTTCGAGATACTGAAATTATCGACTTACGAGCCCTTTTAGAACTTTCATATTAAAAATTCCAAGAAAATTGTACTTCTTGGAGCTTTCAATATGAACATTCAGACCACCAAGGAAATCTTAGTAAACAGGGGTGACTTCATTCAGAGTCACTATGCCAATATGCCGTGGAACTGATCGATTGACTTCTATAAGGGAAATATATTATCAAATTATAAAAGTTGGCCAATATACGTATAGACCGTCTCAGTGCATCACAGTTGATAAGAAATTAGAAGTTTTTTATGGACGCTGCATATTCAAAACGCATATACCATCAAAACCGGGTAAATATGGCCTAAAAATAGATTACTGTGCAATGCTAAAACGGCATATATGGATGACGGCTTTATGTGGAAAAAAAATTCGCCTCAGTGAACCCCAGTAGCAGAACATTTTATAATGGACTTGATTGCTCCCGTACTTTACAAAAACAGAAACTTCGCATGTAGTAATTGGTTTACTGCTACAAAAAGAGTTACCATGGTTGGCACGTTGAAGAAAAACAAACGTGAGATCTTTTGTTATTACTCAAAGTATATCAAAACACCACGTCTATATTTGGCTATGATAATACGGTTATCAAATGTTATATTAACCTCTCTCTCTCTCTCTCACACACTCTTCCTCTGTCTCTCACACTAAATCTCTCATATTCTTCATATTTTAAAAAGTTTAAGTTTCACTTCTATCACGTGTGCGGTGCTACAGACTCATTTTTTTACGACTCAAAACTATTATTTTAAAATCATCATTTATTCACATTGCCAAATATTTTCTTTTAAAATGATTTTATACAAACTTATATAACCTTAAATATTTGAGTTAATTAAAGTAAATAAAAATGAAACAAACACAAACACCTAATTTTTATTTATTACCGTATCGTAACAATATATTTGTGTTGTGGCAGTTTATCGTAATATTAAACAATGAATTCGGTATAAAATCCCAAAAGAGGTTTATTACTGTCGTTTGATAGATAAGTGGTTTTAAAAAATTTAGGCGCTCCGCGATGGGCATTAAATTTAGTCCAAATTTTTTTGTCTAAAACTAAAAATGTCATGCGTTGTTTTAATATGAATGTATATAAAATAAACTCGCGATATTGCGGTTGTGATCAAGTTTACGTTTTTTTTGTTTTTCTTACTTAATTTATAATAGTTCTAGCAGTAAATTAAAAAATTAAAAAAACAACTCTTTAAGTCAACATAACTCAGACGTTATTAATTTAGCATTACTCGGTGTAAACAATATTAATTTACAATTAGATAGTAGTTTTCAGGTATCTATATAACGATATAATTGTTTGGTAAGTACAAAACATGCATTTTATGTAAAATTGTTGACTGTGTAAAATTTTGTGGCATGTTTGAAGTCGCGCTCAGAAGCTACGATGAAAGTTCAGATTCATATAATCCAGGGATAATTAGAAGTTTATTAGACTTCGTTACAATTTTAGATGATGTTATGATGACACATTTAAATTCAAATTCAGTTTTTAAAGAAACATCGAACCGCATACAAACTACGAGTAACAAATATAATACAGAACGATAATTTAGACTCGATTTTAAAAGTACCGCAAAATTAACTAAAAACAAAGTAATGAATTCCAAATATCTATTTATTCAGGTCGATGAAACACAACCTTTTCTAATTATTGGGTATTTATTAAAATAGTGGCTGTTGAGCGGTTGTAATAAATTAATATCTCAGTGCTATGATGGTGCAAGTGTAATGAGTGCAGCAAGGATACACGCCACTTGCAATGAGTGGAACTAAGACTTAAACTTCGATTGTACCGAATTATCCTGAGGCATTTTATATTCACTGTTATGTTCAACAAGATAATTTTATATTGCAACGAGCTATATCTAAAATAAGGCCGATTAAGAATTTTTTCTTCCTTTGCAAGGTTTTCCAATATTTTTCATTCGGTCTGCAAAGCATGTATTGGATAATACTGTAGAAAAATGTTTACCTAAATCTACACCGACGAGATGGAATTTTCAAAGTCGTGTCGAGATCATTTTTCGTGTATACAAATCTGGATTACTGGAAAGTTTTAAATTTATAATAGGAAATTAATCTGATAATTTAATAATATTGCCAGCGCTAGGTTTTCCAAAAATATTGCGCAACATTTAATTTAATTACTAGCTATCCTTTTTTATAAAATCAAGCCCCATATAGAATTTTTTTAATATCAAACAAAAAAGTAGGCTAATTGTTTCGAAAGCGTATAACATTATTCAATGCTTTTTTACTAAAATTTCATAAATAAGATATACGCTCACTTTGACGGTGTCAAATTGTACAGTAATTTCAATTAAAATAACGGAAAGTAAAAACATAGCGTTCCAGCCGATGATAATAACTGTATTTTTGCAATCGAATGTTGCATTTAAGTGTATCAAAACTCTTTTTGTGTGATCAGTTTCCTATTTATTTCCAAAATTTTCCCGTGGATTAATTTAAAACCACTATGGATACTTTAACTTAAATGAACCATCTTTGAAAATTGAATTAAATGTTTTGTGTGCACGTGACGATTTTCACGAGACTACTGAATTGTTGACAATGTTACAATGTATTATAAAAAATAAATTGGAAGAAGTATTTCAAGAAGTATTTCAACTCTTCATTGAATAGCATAAAACCTTTTTACGCACCACCGTGTAATAACGCAGATTGACTTCACTCGGTATTTTATGTATAGAAAATCAACTTATTCGCGATTTACTAAATTTCAATGACCAAGTAGTGAAAGATTTTGCTCCTAGTAAAGACAGAAGGATGGTTCTCATTTACAAATAAATTTAAGACTTTGTTAACCCACTTCTCTGGTAGCATATTAAATCAATAAATCTTAGACGTTTACACTCTTATTTGCAAACAAATATTGTATCAGTATCAAAAACGTGTTGACCGCCACGCATGCGTTTAAGCGTCTGACATATAAGTGTCCATTATGCCAAGGCCACTTTATAGGGCCAACTTTGTTGTTAGCATGTAAGGCTTTTTTTTATTTGACACTATAAGCAATGTATTTACCTGAACAAATAATTTTCTTTCAATTTAGATCGTAAATTTTTTTGAAATCTTAGTTACATTAGCGCACCTGTTATTAACGGAAAACGGCACCACTCAAACTTCAAAAAAAAAACAAATAAAACTGTTTTATCGCGTTCCTATATACTTGTAGTAGTGTCAGGAAATTTGAAAACTTTGCTATGAAAAGGTTAAAAAAAGTATGTTTTGTAAATAAAAACCCATACGTACATTACATACGTTATCTTATTTACTAATATTAGGTATTGACAATTTGATTCGCAATAAAGCTATTGAAATTTGTAGACAACTTTGTACATATATTTTGATACGTTACACAAGCTTACAGGGAGGAGGAAAAAAACTAATGTACGAACATACATAAACAATAGAACGTGCGTTCCGAAATACCACGACAATTGTTGCGGCTACGTTCCCAATTCCAAACACGCCCTCCAGAACGCAGACCCATCTTATTTATACAATACAAGTATTTTACAAGTGTAGTGCCCTTAGTTAGTTATCAGTCACTATATTATAACCATTCTCAAATAAACACTTTATATTTAACTACGTTTTCTCTGAGAAAATATAAACGAATCTCTATGTGTTTAGTTTTCAATTTGTAATAGTCTCTTGATGCCAGTATGATTGCACTTTGGTTATCACAGTAGATGGTTAACGCACCGTCCATGTCTTGGCCAAGTTCACCTTGTAGTTGTTGAAGCCACAGAGCCTCCTGAGTCGCTGACGCCATCGACATATATTCGGCTTCTGCAGTAGCGAGCGTCCACATTCCAAGATATTCCAAGATATAGCCGCATTCTGAAATAAAAAAATCGTAACCAGTGCACGATATTCTGTCCAATGAATCACTGACTCAGTCAGCATCACAATAACCACTAATTTCTTTAGAGTCTTCTTTGACATAACATAGTTTTAGGCTCTTGGTTTCTTGAAGATATCTCACCACTCTTTTTATACCAAGCCAGTGCTGATTTATTACAGAATTTACTTAACTTATTGACTGCGTAGATGATATCAGGTCGTGTGACATATGCTAGATATAACTCCCCTGATTCCGTGTATGTAATTATATTATTAATTTTGTCTTCAGGATCCTTGTCAAATTTTGCATTTACCCCTATTAGAGCATTAACTAGTTTGCATTCAGGTATGTCAAATCTACTCAACACTACACTCATAATCATATCTGCCTCATGATTTCGATTTATATCTATGCCAATGCATTGCTTCACTTCATCCATATCTTTCATACTAAGTTCTCTTCTTAATTTTTTCCTAATTTCTCTGATTTTTCTTATTATTTGCAAAGATCAGAAAGTCATTAATCCATAGTGCAATGATTATCTTTATTGATTTATTCACTAAATAATAAATACATGGATCAATTTTAGATCTTTCCAATTCAATTTGCAGTAAAATGTTTTTTAATGTAAAATTCCTCTGACGGCTGGCTTGCTTTAATCCAGATTAGATTAGTAGATTGATTTATGCAAGCAACACACTTGAGCATTTTCTTTGTAACATTCGAGTTATACCATGTAAATCTCAGTGTCTATGTCGCCCTGTGAAAACGTACTTATTGCGTCCATTTGGACCATTTTATATATATTGCGTCCATTTGGTCGTATTTAGCAGCTAGTGTAATGAAAAATTGGACTGACGAATATATGAGTACTGGAGCATATACCTCATCATAATCACTACCCTTTCTTTGAGCATACCCCTTAACACCAAGCCTTGCTTTAAAGCGAATAATTTCTCCCTTCTCATTGGTGTTGATTTTAAGTACCCATTGACACAGTAAGGATCTTTCATCTGATGGCAAATCTACCAGCGACTAAGTTTTGTTTTTAATCAACAAGTCATATTCTTCTTACTATGGCTACCTTCCACTGATTTGCATGATATGATCAAAGCAGGGCCGTCTTAGACTATGCTGGGCCCCTTGGGCACACAAGAATTTAGGGCCATTTTGGAATGTAAAGAAAGCGAACTATACTAATTTTTTTCACTATGATGTGTTTTATTATGGGTTATCAAATATATTATTATAATACAATATGTCATTAATGATATTAGTATTCTGCTGTTTTTTTATCATGATTACGATAATAGTTTCTTTCGAGACTTCACTTTCTCTGCTCATAATTGACAAATTACTTAGTCGTTATTGTAACAATGTTGTTCGCAATTCATTTTTTATTCTCTTAAGCTGCGAAAATGAACGCTTCCCACTACAATTGGTAACCATTAGGCAAAGGAATATTCTTGTAGCAACTACAACATTTGGAAAAGTTTCTTCTAATTTATTAGACTTTATTAAGTTATGTAAGACTGAGATATTTAAATCCGCTGATTACTTTGCTATATTTTTTAAATATTGGCTTAAATGAAAACATTATGTTTTGAGCTCATATGAATTAATGTCTTCATGATAAAACTGTGCAAATTCGTTGCATTCTTTGGTCAATTCGTCAGATTCGATTGTTGTTAATTGACAAAGAAAACTAAATCGATTATCAATTTCTTGGTATGCTGCCGAACGTTTTTTTAAATGTGTAATTAATGTGTCAATTATGGGAATGAAAGTATCTACACGAAACTTTTCATTGCATCTCAACTGGAGAGTCTCTAATGGTCCTTTAAAAAAAGTGAGGCGTGAGCTGCGAATTCTTTTTGTAAGCATCTGGATTTTTTTCTTTAGCAGCCGTTTCATACTGATCTAAATTATTGCGTGCGTTATTGACATAACTGGTCAAAGATTCGTAAAGTTTTGTTACAGCGTCCATAGTCATTGTGCTATTCTATAAACTTAGACTTGTTTTATTCATAATTCCCAAAATACATTCCATATTTCCGTTAGAAGAGCAGTCTCAAATTTTTCCATTTTTTTGCTAGGCTTTGGGCTTCGTTTCTAATATCTTCTGGTTGATTGATGTCACTTGCGATGAAGGATAATGCTTCGGAAATATTTAAAACACCATTTCGCAAAGCATTAATAGCATTGTCATGTACGGACCATCTGGTTTCCAAAAGAGACTTCAGGACTCTATTTACACCTAAATGCTCTGTCAAAATTTTCCATCGTGTGGTTGAAGCTGAGAAGAAATTGTACAATTTTTGTATAAATTGAAAGAATGCTACTACTTCAGTAATACACTCGACAGCTTGAAAACCCACTAAATTTAGCGAATGTGCCGCACATGGAACGTAAATTGCATATTCGCATATTTCTTTTATTCTAGACTGGACACAGGAGTACTTTTCAGACATATTTGAAGCATTGTCGTGGCTCTGCCCACGGCAATCTGTTATGGGCATCTCAAGGCTTTCAAAAAAGTTTAAAATGGTATCTGCTATATATTGCGAATTATATCCATCTATAGGCAAAAATTGCAAAAATCTCTCAATAGGCTGTCTGCCTTTTACGTATCTAACGATGAAAGTGAGCTGATCAACGTGAGACAGATCCGGCGTAGAATCTACACTAATAGAGTAGTATTTTGCTGATTTAATTTCTTTGGCAATTGTTTTTAAAACTCGCTGTCCCATTAAATTAATAAATTCATTACAAATATTTGCAGATAAATATGATTTACTTCCTTTTCCACGATTTCTACAGTTTTATATGTGATCAGCAAGAAAAATATCAAATTCACTAATCAGTTCTAAGCGTCCCAAATAATTCCCATTATTTTGCGATCCCAATGTCTCATCACCGAGAAAATCAAGACCTCTTGAAGCTAAAAAATTTACTGTTGCAACAATCCTCCTAAGGACATGTTTCCAATGGCTAATTTCTTTATTATATTGGGACAACAACTCACTATCAATTCGTCCAGTAGTTTTCATTATTTTAACATAATTCATCATAGATTGCCTGTGTTGCAAACTGTTCTCATGCTCCATCAATAAGTTACTTATATGCTTCCAATCCTTATATCCATTTAGAGAACTCATATGATGTCCAGTACCAATAGTGGTATTAAATAGACGGCAGCAATAACAGTACGCAGATTTCTTTACTCGGGAATAAAGGAGCCATTGTCTGTCTAAAGACTCACCATTCGTCAATTTACGGGTAAAAATATTTTTTGTCAAGTATATAGTTTTTGTTTTACCACTTGAATCTGGAAAACTTGTAGAAGTTTCGGAGAAGTCGTAATGTTTATTTTGGAAAAACTCTGGCCCTTTTCGAATCCAAATATTACGGACTTTTTCCTTTAAAATATCATCACAGTATTTACCAGGATCATGAGATACAGATACATTCTCCAAGTTTGCAATTATTAACTCACAGTTGCTTGAAGTCGGGGGTTCAGCATTTGATGTGTGTTCGTCATTTTTGTCACACGTAATAACCTCTTTTTCCTGGTGATATTCACAGGTATTTTTGTCTTGAGGTAAAGAATTCCCCAACTTATTCGTTTCTTCCACCGTAAAAAACGAAGTAAGCTTAGAAAGTTTTTCCGTGATTTCTTTTTGAGCTTTTTTTCTCTTTTGTGACCACTTGAATATATTCTTTTCGACATAATAAAATAATATTTAAAGGAACAAATCAAAACTTCTATTAACCTTACCCAACTTATATTAAACGAAATTAAATCACCGTACTTCTGTCCGACTGAAAGTTTATACATCATCCGGGGATTCCCCCAACCATAGACAAAGTCGACATTTATTTAGATGTTTGAGCTATAAATTCAGAGCCAAAAATTTTAATATTTGAGAAATTGGGTTTCTTACTGATTTTGTGAGTGATCGGTTGATGATGTAGGCAGCTGTCGCTAGCAGCCTCTCTCCAGAACAGCTTCGACAACTGAGCATCAAATAACATACATTTAGCTCTTTCTATCGGGGTCCTATTTATTCCCTCTGCAAGACCATTCTGCTGAAGCGAGTACGTAATGGTTGTTTTATGTTCAATTCAATGCCTATTTAAGAGGTTTTCAAACTCTTTGGTACAATATTTGTTCCAATTATCTGAGCGAACAACTTTTATCTTTCTTTCAAGTTCATGTTCTATTTTACTTTTATAGTCTTTGAAACCTTCAAGCACACTCATTTTATCTTATAGAAAATAAAATGAATTCTCTTTGGATAATCGTCTATAAAGGTAATAAAATATTTCATACCTTCACATCACTTGCTCCTTAGGTCCACATAAATCAGTGTGGATGAGCTGCAATGGTTGTGAAGCTCTTGAACCAATATTGTTAAAAGACAATTCACTCTGTTTCCCTCTAAGATAGGTGGTACATGTAATATTGTTACCCTTACCTAGAAATAGTTCAACTCTTTAAGTGCATTCTGGTAATTTGCTAACATCTGAAAAATTTAGTATCCCATAAGTCTATGCCACAGGATAACATCATATAATTTATCTGAAAACGTAAATTTGGAAAATATTTCCCTGTGAGTGTTTAACAAATACAGATTGCTTACTAATGTGGCTGAGCATAATAGTTTGCCATTTTGGTGATAAATATCACAGCCTTTATTTCTAAAACTTACATTACAGCCATTTTTGACCACGACTAGAGATCACAGCAAATTTAAGTATGTATTAACTTGTCTTATCTGAATTTTATTATCTTCATTACCATTAATTAATAAATTAATTTTACCCTTTCAACATGTAGTGATGTCTTATTGGCAACAGTTATGGTGGGTATCGGTGGACTAATTACATAATACATCCAATCACTTCTACTGGTCATATACATGGAGGCACTGGAGTCCACATAACATATATCTGGATTCATTGCCAATAAGATGCTGAAAATGCTAGAACAAAACTTTTACTTTCTTCTTTCTTTTCTAAGTTCTTCTTTTGCAAAACTCGACAATTCTTAGCATAATGCCCAAACTTATTGCATCGAGACCATTTATTAGCTTCTGTTATATTTTGATTCCACTGAGCAGCCCTTTTTTGTGTTAAGAACGCCGAGTCATTGTTTAAGACAGAATTTTGCTACTTTTTCCATATTTCTTTATTGTTTTGAAAGCTGGGGTACTACACATTATTGGAAAAGACGAATTCATTTTTAATTAAACAAAAGAAGCAACTGTCCTACACATACATAATTGTTTTGATTTGTTTCGTGAGTAGTGATGTCATTCAAGATGCTTAGGGGTTTTCGAGGTAAATTTAAATTGGTTTTTTAAAACGAAAATATGTAATATAAATATTTGATTTTTGGAAAAATATTACTTTTTTGGGTTAAATAGATATAACGGTAAAGTATTTACCGTTTTCCCAAATTTAGCCAACTAGCCCATTGCTTAAGGCATAAGGTTTTTGATACACCAAACTCACCCCTCTTCTCATTTCATCGCCATTGGGCAGCCCATAATAATTTACACAAATGAGTTATGCGCTGCGGTTCACCGTTTGGTGTGAGACAAGAGTAGCCACTGTTCCCTTCTAGCTGTTTGGTTTAATTTTTAGTTTTTTGGATTTTGCAAACAAATTGTGAAAATGTAACATTTATAATTTCATCATTAATGTTGTGTGTCTGTATGTCACAATGACATTTTTCCTTTAGTTTAATGTCCGTTATCCTGAAATCTTACAAGAAGATGTAGTTAAATTAATTGAATATAAGAACATTAATATTTCTTAAATATCTGTTTTCAAAATACTGCAGGGCGAGACGGGATATTTACTAGTCGTAAACTCACTAACACATGCATAGCAACGCCCCTTTTGGTGTGTAAAAACTTTAAAGTCCATTCACGGTATCTTAAACTTTTATATTGCAACTAAAATGAAAATAGATGATGATGACTAAAATGAAAATAGAGAGTTTAAAGAGTCACGAATCTTTGAAAATTTAATGATCTGCAAATAAAACAAAGCGGCTGAAGATTTATTTTCTAACTCTCTTAGCCCTCTCTAGAAAGTATTATTAAGTTAATTGTAAGATTAGTACACGTAATACCAGCTATTATAAAACTTAAAAAGTTAGTTTTAAAACGTTACTCTTCTTTTTAGTTGCCATATCTTCTTTTTAGTTTGTCGATTGCGATAAATATAGCCTATAGCTACAGGAATCCACTTGCAAAAACTTCATCGAAATTCTTTTAGCTATTCTTTTCTTATTCGTGAATAAATCATCTGGCTCACAAAGGCACATTTTAAAAACAATATATTTATGTTCTGTTACTTTCTTATGTCACCTTAAATATTTTTTTCGTAAAAATCCTCAATGTACAGATAGACCAATTCTACACATTTATTATCTTAACTAACTAAATGCAAAAGTGTATTTGTTTGTGCTTCTTTCACGTCGCAACGGAAAACAAATTGACGCGATTTTTATATAAAGGTACCTGGGGTTCAGAAAATTACGTAAGATAGTTTTATAACGAGAAAATTAATATATAAAACTTAAAAAGTACACGAAATGAATAAGGAAACAACGTCGCAATAGAGAAAAAGGTCAATGTTATTTTTTTAATTGTTACGTATATAATACAAAGTAGCAACCGCTTACTTCTTAATTTAGAGACCTACTTAGAAAATTATAAATGCAAAAGTTTGTTTGTTTGTAATTCATTCACTTCACAGATAAACAACATATCGATGTAATTTTTTTACTCAGAAATAGTTGACTTATAAGGAAATTATATGGGCTCTTACTCCTGTAAAATTGATTTTAAATAGTTTTTGAATTCCAACTAATATTATATTTGCAAAAGCCCGTACATTTATCATTCTTTCATGTCGTAACGGAGCTGCGCTTCGATGTGATTTTTCGCACAAATGTAGTTGGCGGATCAGAAAATTATATGGGTTACTTTAAGTAAACTACCCTTATATCTATTTAACCCAAAAGAAAGTGATATTTGTACAAAAATCAAGCATTTATATTATGTATTTTGCGTTTTAAAAAAACAATTTAAATTACCTATAAAATCCCCAAGATTGTCATGGCATCTTGAATGACATCACTACTCATGAAACAAATCAAAACAAATATGTTTGTGTGTGACAGTTGCTTCTTTTGTTTAATTAAAAATAAAATCGTCTTTTCCAATACTGTGTGGTGACCCAGTGTCAAAACAATAAACGAATATGGAAAAAGTAGATAAAAATTTGCAATGAGCTGACATTATTTATTTGCAGTTAAGTACTTATTCGATAAACTGCTTTTAACTATAAAATTCTGTCTTAAACAATGACTGGTTTTGTGTTTTCTATAGAAAAACATTAAAATATCGAATCTCTGAGCTAATACAATTGATTACAAACAAATAAATTAATATGACTCACACAAAATATATTTCTAAATTTAAAGCAATAGTGATGAATTTGACAGTGACTGCTTACAAGTTTATTGCAACTTTTTACAAATTTATTGATAAAATAATAATGTACGAGTTGACGTTAAGTTGTGTATACATACTTCGCAAATCTAACGTCAAAACCAGCATAAATACCTTAAAATACGTGTGTAAAAATAAACGCTTTCCGACTACGAAACTGCAACAATGCTTACAATACATATTTTACACTCGTGCATACTTACATTAAAGTTTTAACATTCCAAAATTCTGATGAACCGAAGCCACTGTTTGACAGGAAAAATCTACCGAGCATCAATTTAGGACAAATTGCTACCGTTTGCTTTGCTAACACCTAATTCTATTGCAAATGGTACTTCTCGGCTAAGGTTTAATTGAGAATAACTCTATCACATTGACAAACATTGTTAAAAACGAAAAATTAATCAAGTAACCTGTTCTGTATACGAAAATGTCAATAATAACGCAGAATTGGTGTTTTGTGACGTATAGTGTAACGCTTTCTGATTGGTGTTCATTGTCTCGTGACTGAATTCGTAATTTTGCCCAATTTATTTTCTAAAATTAAAAATAATCTTTTCCTCCAATAATACAATTTTTTTTGACATATCTATATCGTGATTAATCATTAGAAATCATAATCCATCCAATTTGTTCTTAGTGGAAACTAGACTGTTGCTCAGTTTTACTTCTAACTCAGTCAGGCAGTGGTAAAAATGAGCCGTAGAATATTCAAATAGGTCGCGATCGTGTTTCAGATATTTAACTAACTTTTTTTTTTCATAAATCATAATTTCAAGACACAAGTCGATGAGAAGTGAAAAAAATGTTAAAGAAATCTAAAAATTAACCAAAAGGTAAATGTTTGAACTTAACGTTAGATGGAGGACGGCAATATTAAATTACGGCGTCATTTTTAGGAGTACTCATATTATTTTACGAGAGGGAATGAGATGATTCTATCTCTGCAATTAAATTTAGAAGCTCAGAAATTACTTATTCTGAAATGAATTTTTATGTTTTTTTCAATACTGGTTTTTAAGTAACCTGAATTTTAATGATATTCTGCAAACACAAATTTAGGAGTAGTAACGATCAAATTACAGCATTAAACCCGAAGACATATTTAGTATTTTTTGCATATTTATGGCAATGAATATAAAATAAATTTGTCCTAAACTGAAACTCAGTGAATTTAAGTAGTTTTCAGGTAACGAAAATTATAAGTAAACCGCCCGCGGAAAATGCCCGTGGATTAGATGTTTTATAAATTAAAATGAAAATTCGTTAGCATTTACTTAAAAACACAACTATAAATATAACTATTAACTAAAAAATGACGTCGGTTTTTTAATCGTATGCTAATGTATGGATGTGGGCGAGCTATTGTGAATGTAAAAAGTCAGTTTAGTTATTCGCTAAAAACAAAGCTTTTCGGGCGATGCTGGTAGACTGACCGGTTTTCGAGTAGTTTCCGAATTCCGACAGAGTTTTATGTACCTAGAATTTACCACAAGCGACATGAACTTAATATCCGCGCATAACGATTTGATATTGATCCGGACCTGGTATTTTACCGTAAACTCCAGTATAAGCATTGTATTAGTAAATATTCTTACCTTCATTTTGCCAATAGATTTAAATAATCATCTACACCAATATTTAATTCACTTTACTCAGGAGTCATTCCTATGAAAATGGTGCTTCATTGCCTGCATCTATAACTTTACAAATACATAGGTACAGATATATACAATTTACAAATATGTACAATTTTTCCCATTTCATGTATAAGCTGAACTATAAAATAAAAACAATAATAATATTTATGAACTTTACGAAGTGAGACATGTAACAATTTTTCTTCTTAACCAACTAATTTAATTCAATGTCAATTGCTTACAATCAATTTCCAGTGATCTATTAGACTTATTCTGTATCGATCTTATTACTCTATTTTGTTTTCTAATTGTAGAAATCATAAATTGTTACACTTAGTTTTATCTCAATACACATAATTTGAACTATTAAATCACATTCGTCACACCTAATGCAATATAATGCAAATGAAAGTTTTAGGCGGTATTGAGCATTAAAAGCATTAAAATTTTGCGTTGTAAATATGAAAAGTATTCATTAGTAAATATATTTACGACCAGCGTTGAACAAATTATTTACACATTTAACAAATTATGCACTAGTACCCATGTTTCATTACACATTTAAACAATATCATTAATATCCTCATTAAAATACACTTTTTATGCGGGCTAAGTAAAAAATTTGGTTCAGTAACTCCGAGATAAAATCACTTTCTAAGTAGAGATAGCATAAAATGATAAAGTTAAATATTAATAAATCATATAAATTGGTTATTTAATGAACTCCCAAATAAATAAAATATCACATATATTTGCCGTTGTAATTAGAAGGAATAACACGGCTGAGCAATGTTATTTTTCTTTTAAGCTGTGTAGCAATGTTATGTTCATGTAACAATTTTTTTCCAGTTCATAGTCATAACAAGGGAACGTGAACTTTTTAATAAGCCGTCATTAGCTACGTTCTGGGTATTATTATAAAAAATGCTGTGAATTATTGACAAGTAATTCCATCATAAACTATTCAAATATTCATTTTAAGATTATAAAAAATATTTTGAAATTGTATGAACATTTTTTTCTTTTCCATATGTCATATGATTTTTGTTTTACCATTATAAAAAATAGTAAAACTTCTATTATTGACTCACTCAATAAACTGATGCATGCAATAAACGTTCGAGTTAGGAACGTTGAAAAAATTAAAAACTGCAGTATAATAATATAAAATACTACTATTAAATTTGGCGACTATTAAATTTGGCGACAGGTAAAAAATCTTCAGTTGCCATTTGTCGACAACCATTTGAATTGTTTTAGTGTGAAGGCTACGCTAACGAGATCAGAAGACTCATCATTATATTTTTTGCTTATACGAATACTTCAAATTTTACAAACGATTTCTAGTAGAGATTCACACAATGTGTTTGTTGGTATCGACACGCATTCAAAGACCCAGATTCATACGACCTAACAAATTTTTGTCTCTCATTACAGAGGTTATATCTGGGTTAGTGCGGAATAAGTGTTTCTTTATAATAAGCAAATCGAATACGGGCAGACGCATAAAGGCAGACATTGTTGTCGATTGTCTCCCATACATACAATTTTTCGATTTTGCATATATTCGATATAAGCTTACTTTGATTTCTCAATTTATTCATAACTTGAATAATTCAGTTGCTTTAGTAGATATAGTATTAGGCTTTATACATTTGGTTGTTAAGTGCTTTGTTAACTACATATACTTATGTAAAAACTGTAAAATTGGTTTCTTTTTACGCTGAAGGGAAACATAACGAAGATAGTAGAACATAAAAATATTATTTTTGGAACCTTTGCCTCCTTGTGTGTCTATGGTTACATTTATTTGTTGGCTCATCACGCAAGAACAGCTAAAGAAATGTCGAGAACATATAAGATTCATCGCAATCTACCAATTAAAATAAGGTACGGTAATTTGACATTTCAGTACAAATCACAATTAAATAGAAAATTACTTTCATGCTAATTATAATAGACAGGGTTGCTTACACCCTTACAAAATATTATCATATTGCACTTTATAATATTTTGTAAAGATTTAATCGAATGAGATCGCGGGCACAACTAGTTGTTGAAATATATTGTTGTCATTTGATATAAATGTTACGTTGATAAAGAAATTTTATCGTCGATACAGTAACATTCTCTCATGTATCAGTAAATATAAGTAGAACATATAAATGTTAGTCTGATAAAAGTAGATTTCGAAAATAATTATTTAAGATCGAATTTTTTACAAATTCAGTAGATATGCTAGCTGGAGTATAAGCGAAGGTGGCCGGCAGCGGCGCGTGACGCGACCCAATCGTCGCGCACGGAGCGAGCGAACCCGCCCCGGTACAAATTCGCCTTTCGGTCATATTTCTGTCGGTTAATTTGTTTCCAAATCTATATCCCCGACGTGACATTATATCGCAGTCCCGCTGACTACGCACATTTTGTACCCACGTTCACTTCACATATTCCTGTATAAATTTATTTTATCCAACTTTGATATGTTGAAAGAAAATAGAAATATTTTTGGTTAAAGGTTGGAAAAGCTAAAATTGAATTAAAACACCAGCGGTTGGCTTGATTCATTAAAGTGTAAAGTATATTAAGTAATAAACAAGCTAATTATACAAATAACTGTGTTTTAAAAACTGTACACACTTTACAAACCCATATCGTTCAAACTTCGCCCGCTACGTTATCCGCGCTTACTAATTTTATATCACCATATTTGTACTCACAATATTTACAGCAAAATCACTCTAAAATCATGAGTTTTAAAAAAATACTTAATGCCTATCGACCAGTGAAAATATTTTAGAAATCGGTACAGACGTTTCTAAGATTCATAAACTTTTCCTCTTTATAATATTAGTGCAGACAACAAAGGCTTAAAACTAATGCAAAACCAAAAATCAAAGAAAATTATTATTTTTTACTTCAATTGTTTTCTAGATATTTCTTTACAGCATCTTTTATTGGTACTCGTCGCAAGATGGCGGGATAAAAGGTTTTAATGAATTAGACAAATTATTGTTATTCAAATTTTAAAATTTTGCTATTAAAATTCAAATATTCAATTTCCTTTATAATTAATTAAAATAAGTAGTTTAGCAAATTGATTGATGAAGATGTATTGATCCTCATGTAAAAAACAATAAATAATTAATGACAAAATTAAAAATAATTTAGGCATACTTTTATCAGTATAGAAATACCTAGGTGAAACTTTTGAATATTTACACAATATCACAATTATAGTAAAAGTTTTCAAACACTCAGATGATATGGAAAATTATACAAACGAATAATAGAAAAATTATTTTACCAATGGCACACCCAAACGTTTATTTCCAAAGCGTGTTTGAAGGTAATTTTACGGTTGTGATAACACTCTTCCACGCCTTCATTATTGACAAATACGTCGATGCTTAAAAGGTCGAAAGAAATATAAATTGTACAGAGATAAGTCTACGTCATAAATATCCATTATTACGCGGGTATTATTTAACTGATTTAACAAGCTGGCTTCCATGGATTCCTGATTACAAAATAATACGAATACAGTCAATAAAACTTTTCTGTATTTGTATCTGCTCTCTAGATACACTACGAGTATTTCAAAGTAAACTAAAGGATTAAAATTCGTACAATGCACCGCACACCGGGCATCCGCACATCAATCAATATAATGCGACGAGACGATGTACAATAAAATTTGGATTTGTATATTGATTTAAATCAGAGTAATAATATGAGTATTATTTGACAGTAATAAATTTTAGTTCTACTAGTAACTCAGTGTTTATCTCAGATTTTTTACAATGAAATTCTGTTTATTTTATCTATTCATTTAATATGTAATTCAATAAATTAAACAAATTCGTTTTCGGTTTTGTCCCAAATTCATCTGCCTACCGGTAAAAATATAATCAACATGAATCGCTTATATTACGAATATCTCGGAAACCAATGTCGACCAGAATATCTCCCTTTGTTATTATAGTTATAACTAAGTATAATTTCAGTGAAATGAAATAGGGAATAACCGTCAGAATGAAAGGAAGAAAGCTGAAATTGCCCAGACCTTTGTCTTGACGTTCTGAAAATAGGTTGAAAAATCTCAGAAAATATCATATCCGCTGGTCAAGGCGTAAAAGGTCAAAGATCACGGAAAACCGTCTTTTGAAAATATTGCGCTTTTTATACCTTACTTCTCTTTATAGATATAATAAACTTGTTGAGCATTAAAATTCTTTGTAAATTTGGTTAATGTGTATTTCATTCGTATGACTAACATTTTTCGAGACATAGCGCGGAGTATAGGAAACGTGCGGCCGTTTTTAGAATGACACGTGTAGGCTGTGAAGTCAAATGCATAGAATACTTTAAAAAGTTAATTTTATGATAAAAGTATTATTATTAAAAATATTTGAATAGTTTATTTTTAAGCATAATAAATCATAGATAAATTCAATACATAAGATGTGTGAAGATTTTATTGTGTGGTGAAATATCTACAATTACAATAGTTGAATCGAATTATTTTAATTCAATAACTTAAAGTTCATATCGTGTTGCTTTATTTCTTATTGCACCCTACCGAAACATGTCACGCATGTACATATAAAACGATCGAGAGCAACACAGATTATGACCTTCTCACGTCCCGCTAGCTTCACCTCCCCCCTAAACTGTCCTCATGGTACCCATATAAATTATTTTTGATGGCATCTGCCGTAAGTCTGCCGTGCCTTCACAAGACGATCCTACCTATATAATTGTGTTCTGTCAAATACAAAAAAAAAACAAAAATAAAAAAAAATGCGCTTGATGCAAAATGTGCTATCCTTGCATCATGAAGACAACAATAGGCCCCGTGCGTATTTTTAACATATCATTCATATAAAATTCATAGAGCCCATGATAATAACATGTACTCAAATATTAAAGTTCTTTTTCCGTTCGAGCCGAGAAAAATCATCTTATTATTTCCAGTATTTGACAACATCTACACCTTGTATGGTATATAACCTAATCTAGGTTATGTGTGTACAATTCAGGTGAAAAGGTAACCCATAATTTCGGTGAAGATATATAAAATATATTATGTCATCGTAAATAACGCCTTTCTTTATCTGCGGCATCTCGGCGAGATTACTCGCGGATTATAGGCGAGCGCTCACAGCTTCACCACTACTTCTATTTCCGAAATAAAATCTTCCCTCATTCATATTTAATAAAAGTGTGATTTATTTGAGCGCTGTTATTATTACGCTCTTACATTAAAACGTTTCATGATCCGTCTCAGAATCCTGCAGTCGGTGCAACATTTTTCTATTTTTAATACTAAAAACTTTTTCAAACGTTGACTTTCTTTACTCTATGAACATAAATGTTGACTCATATCTGTGCATAAACACGTTAAGGAACTAAAAGGAGTTTTACCTTGTTATATATATATATATATATATATATATATATATATATATATATATAAATATACCCATATACATATATATTTAGATATATATAAATAGTAATTTGATAATGTGGTTCATCCTAAGGGCCAAAAATATTTTCACAAGAATGTTGTATTTGAATTACACAATGTTTAAAATATTTTTTTCCAGGCGAGCAAAATTAATTTATAAATATAGTTAAAATGGGTTTACGACACTATTATTCACAGGTTTTTAATCTAATAGGTTCTAAGACAGGCTAGAATTTTTTTTTCAACCGTGTTTTCCAGTTTTGCCGTCTATGCCGATTTTAGCATGGAGCTAGTAAAACATGATTCTGAAGTAACATTATTTTTATATATCTTATGATTTCATTACTATGTTTTAAATTATATACTTATATGACATTTCCTCGTGTTTCCTATGTACATGACTGCTGTTTATGTTTATGTGATTCAAATAAGATTTTGTTAACACCCTCCCTTCACATCATTTAAAGTGACCAACTCTCAAGCTGTGATTGGAAATTGGAGAAAATCATTTGGTGCTATTTTACCTCTAGAGCAAACGTAACGAATTTGGATGACACATTCATGCAGTGAAGTAGCCTCATCCACTTAACGACTACATGTTTTCCAACTCAAAATTTTTTTTCACTCAATGATGCTATTGATAAATAAAAAAAATTAAAAAATGTGGTTAACCAATCGGGTTTGGGGTTAATTACTGGATAGCTATCTGTTCATACATAATAGCTTCTTTAATGTTTTGAGGTGTTCCTGGGTGGTCACTTAAAAGAAGTGATGTAACAGACTATTTTTTGTTACAAACGGTGATATCATAAGCTTGTCTGCACATTTATTTTTAATGGAAACAACTGAAATTGCCAGTAAGCAAAGTTCGGTAAGTGGAATATCCATGATCAGGAAAATATTGTGTCCGAATGACCTCTCACAGTAGGTAACAAACGTAGGCGAAAGACTGCGATAGACAAGTTAGAGGTCTCACTCATTTTTGAGATTGGATGAACAAGCGATGTACCAATCATACTTTGCTCTACGTCTACTAAGTGCGAGTAAGACAGAGAGCATGTCGACGCAAAGCTTTATGCCAATACACGTTTTTTTTTATTTGTATAGCGAGACGCATAAAACAAACTTAAATAAACAAAAAAGCTAAAACTAACCTAAACAAAAACAAACTACACCTAGTTTCTCGTTAAACAAAACTGTATGTATAACTGTCTTACATTATATCGCAGTAATATTATATTCTTTGATTTTATTGTTGAGCTTATAAAATATTTGTGCCATCGGGCTCAAAGAAAATATAAATTCCCTTCCACGCAGCAAGCCCCACCCTAATATTTGCTTCAGTTTTGTATCAGATATAGATATTCTAATCTGATTTTCCCCCTGAAAACGAATGTTTGTTTATTACTATGCTTATAAAGTACTAATACCGTGGACAATTTAAAAAAAATTGAGATTGTTTCTGATCTCGCAAAAGCTTTGCGAGATCAGAAACAAAATTTCACGTGCAACTCAGTTCAAATGACAGAAGTGAAACTTTTTCGATCTTTCGATTCAAGTCTCGATTTGTAAGTATGTAGTGAGAGGTGAAACGGCCGAGAGGAGAGCGAGAGAAATAAGCATTAATTAACTTTAGCTATAACTCACTAACACATACAGCACGTGCGCATGCGCACACTTCACATTGCAAACGTCCTTATGAGGAGCACAAGTAAGTTGAATTAAATATTAAAAAATATTCCAAGTCTAAGTTCATAGATTGTACCAAATTTGCTTAAGACGATTTTAATACTACACATTCATAACAATTAATAAAATGTCATTACAATCGACGTAAGCGTCTAATAAAATCTTCATATAAATTGACATAAATTGTCAAATAGAAAAATAGGCGCGATGCCAGTAGCAGAACATAGAACATAGGAAGTCAGGATATATTGTTCCTGTTGTAAATTATATTTATGACAACTACATATGTGGATTATCTCTCTCGGTTGTTTGGTAAGTACCCATTTTCCGTCCTCCTTGCGATAGATTCGTTGCATTCTGAAGTCACAAAACCGTCGCATGAAAAACATTGCAATCTTTACAATTTTATTTCCATCGCACTCGAAGAAATTTCACTCCGCAAAACATTAGTGCCACCCCGCGGGTTTGTGCTATATTATCGATTAGCCCGCCAGCCTCGAATTTCTCAAATAAAAGTAATTATAACTCAAACAGCTTTACGAAAAATCTACTTTTAATATAACTTTTTAAAAAGAGGAAATCTTCCTCTAAAAGATGATGGTAACTTTTAAAATATTTATTATTATCTAAATCTACCTTGGCAAAATTCCTTACCCTCCATGTTGTCTGTATGTGTGTTTGTACGTAAGAAGGCCATGATTATATATTATATATCTATTGTTTTTTCTCAGACGGGTGATTCTCTTTTCCATCCAGTCGTCCACTATCGGAACAAAATCCTATTGATTTTCACAATGGTTTATCAAATAGTTTAATTTTCATAAATAATTTTCTAGAAAAACTCCCTTTTTCCGTGCTATCGACTGTTCACAACCGCCGTTTAATGCTGACAGTTTTGCCTCTTCTTTCTGGTTTCTACTGGTTTTAACTTTTAAACGTATATGACGTAAGGTGTGATTAATAATCATAATTTTCATTGATTTTTGTCCGATTATTAGCTATAATTAACTAATGTAAACTTATAGCATTACTTAGAAATACAATTAGGAAATAAAATATTCAATATCATAATTATATCAATAACAGATAAAAAACATTGAGTACGCATTTTTAATTTTACCAAAGATTTTTTTTGTACATCAAGGTCAAACAATTTTTAAAAAAATAAAGGTGAGTAAATATTTTTGTAACTGTATCGAAATTAACACAAGTTAAAGTGTTGAACTACAGTACCAAATGTCACATATGTACAAGCACACTTATATTTTTTTTTTAATTTTAGTTATTTCACATCAATTTCCATTGAAATTTGGATTTTGATTTTTTCCATCGTTTCTATACTTTATGCACTAAATATCGTAATCGTTCATAATTTTTCATTCTCAGAACATTTTTCCTTTTCTTCAGTAAATGTTGCGTCTTTAAAGACCTATTTAGATTCCATATTTTTCCTTAGTGATTAACGACGAACGAAAATTTCCGACTTTTATAAATTAATATCGGCTTCCCTGGTCAAGTCTTAGTACTCGGTACTGGAGTAGGACCATATTCGTTCTGTTACGTATGATGTTCGATGCACAGATTTGAAATTACAAACGAATGGAATGATAATATTTGTATCTACCGATGATTTTCAACCAGTTCACAATTGTTTATTTAGTTATTTATTTAATTATTTAATTGCGATATTGTTTTTATTGTTTATTTACATCTCTTCCGTCAAGAGTTTACTCATTTTAATAAATCCGTATACGATGTAAGTTGGTAATCGGCAGACGACATTACTCGTGCGTTGGTAAATTATTTCGCGCGGACATGTGGCGAGACTGGTGCGGGTCGCCGCCTGGCATGTGCATTCATTTCTCACGATTCCAGTCATTTACCCTACAATCGTAGCAACATCTTACATACAGACTGTTTGTTAATTGGTATAGGTAGTTTTACTGGATTCGGCAAAAATATAATATGAAAGGAACCTACATTTTTTTTAATTTGGTCTTTCATAACGGAGAAAGAATCTATTTTCGAATATGTTATTTTATTTTTACATTTTCCCAATTTTCATTAGTTTTAAACTGTTTATTATCAAAGACAGAATCTCTGTTTGTACAAAACAACTTGATAACACTGAATTAACAGTATAATAAATTTTTCTTTCTGCAAAATAAGACTCCTATCGCTCGCTATTCGAGGCCGAATAAAGTGTACGATGCGTCGCGAAATCTATCGCTTTTATAATGCACGTACTTCAAGACGTTTAATGCAAGGATATTAACGTCGAAATAGTATATAAACAAAAAAATATAGATTAAAAAGACGCGCGTCACTAATTTCATCAAGGGGTAAATATACCATGTGAACGTCAGTTTTAGAATAAATGTAGATTTCTAATATGAAAGAATTTTAATGCATTTCCATAAAAGACTGATGAAGTCATATGCCGCTGCTAAGATAAATACCTATAAATACCTACTAATACGAAATTAAGTTTGTTTGATGGTATACTTGCTCTGCTCCCCCTCAACTACTCAAACAATCTCCGTGCCATTTTATGTAAATAAAACCTGTATCGTGGAGACGTACTTTGCGAAACATATTTATCCTAAAATAAAATAATTTTTTCGGTAATTAAAAAAATCAACCCTTTAAATACAAGAGAACATAAATAAGGGTGTTAATTATGCATCACGGCAAGATGTGCAGCCAAATTTCGCCACCATTATTTCCCTTTCTCAAGCGAACGAAGTTGCAGACTAGTAATAAACAAAATTAGCAAAAGGTAGTGATTTTATATGTAGACAATTTTATGTCTTTGTTTGTTTTTGATAGTTTACCATAAAAACGATTTATCCCTAGGAAATTAAGCATTCACCATCGTATAGCTATAGGATCTAGATGAAAATCGGGTAAATGATCTCTTTTCAGAACGTGTGGGTAATTAGCGAAACTATTTAAGTGATGGACATCATGTACCTGCTTTTTTTGGGCTAAACTTTTAAACTATTATATTTATTAATTAAACCGTTATCGAAATATTTTTAAGACCGATTATCCTTTACTGAGTCTTTGTTGATATGTCTAATAGTACAATAAAATCTTCAATTATTGCCAGTTATTAGTTTGTCATTAGTGTATTAGTTTACCATAAGTCTTTTCCCGTTACACACTACCTACATTTATCGATAGTTATTTATTGGAATAAATAACTAAACCGTTGAGAACATTGTCAATACGTTAAAAGTTAATAATTACTTTTTACAAAAAACAACTAAGATAATTCCACCATGTTTCTTTTTTTTGGCAGGAAAAAACCAGGACGGGCAGTTAATATTATAAAAAATCAAATCTAAGGGGCACTACGAAAGTACGTAGCTCAGTATTTTCCATAATCTTGACATCACAATCATCTAAAGGTCTAACTGCATATTAAAACTGGTAATTTGATGATCTGATAATTTGGTCTAACTGCATATTAAAATTGATAATTTAAAACTGATAAGAGAATTTTAAAAAACTTGTCAAGCACGAATGGAATTCGCACTGAGATGGTTACTTACACATTTAGGTATTTATACAACAATTTTCGTATTTTTTCCTTTACTTGTATTATGAGACTTTGCTACTTGCCAAATTTCATGATTCTAGATCAACAGGAAGTATCAGTTGGTCTAGAATCATAATTTTGATTTATTATTAGGTCCAGGTTTTGATTTATTTGTGAGTTTCAAAAAATGCGGCATAAGTGACCGTATTTTTAAGTTTTTTTTATTGAGGTGACTTTTAAGCTCGATTTTATTTTAGCTCAAAGGCTTATTAATTTTAACTTGATATACCTCCAAGTGTTCCTGAAAAAAAGGGTTTTAACAAACAGACAGACAGTCACACTAACAGACGGACAACGTAGTGACTCTATAATGATTCCTTTTTTCCTTTGAGGTACGAAACCCTAAAAAAATACTTTCTTCATTTTACGAAAAATTTAAACTTTTAATTTTTACCCAATATTTTACTTAAATTGAATGTACAGAATTTTCAGATTTTAAAATAGTTTTCACAAAATTGTATTTAAATATTTTTTTTTATATTTTGACCTGCATAAATAGTACCATTTACCCATTTATTACGTAAGTCATTACAAATATGACCTCTTAATATATTCTCTACCAAAAATAAGGAAGGCAAAATAAAAGTACATTATACTCATATTGTAAGGTCTAAGTACCATTATGATGAGACTTACTGCAAGCAACCACTGTAATATTAAATGAAATGATAATAATAAATGTTTTAAAATTTTACGAACAAGAATTTTTATATCAAAATTGCATTAAGAAATGTAATTACAATGTGATATTTCATTTAGGAAAATCTCCAATAGATAGAAAATAGAATTAATCTTCGGAATTATACTTTACAAAATTAAAACTTTAATTTTGTTTCATAAATGCAATTTGCACTTGATTATTTTGTGATCAAGAAACTACTAAAATTATCAATATTAATGCAAGGGTACGACATTGCAAGTGCAAATATATCTGAATTAATTGTCTTGATCAAAATGATATAAATCCAATTTATAAAAAACATTTGAAACTCTCAAAGCTCACAACAGTGATATCGAAAAGCGAACCTGACAGCAAATCACCTCACAATTTACGCGTTCGTGTGGAATAAATACACGAAATAATCCGTACTATGTGCCGTACCCAAATCCATACATCAAAACGTAAAAAACCCTCTTAGATAAAAATATTTTAAATATTGAATATATTTGGCGTTAATTTTGTAGAAATTCATTATTCACAATTAAATGAAACTACGTGATCTAGCATTATTTCTACTTTCTTTCATTTCTTTACCACTACCTAGGTTTCGTTGTATTACAACATCTTCAGGTGGGATATTAGCAAAGATACTTGCTAAGATCTTTGCTAATATCCCACCTGAAGATATTGTAATACGACGAAACCTAGGTCGTGGTAAAGAAATTAAAGAAAGTAGAAATAATACTACATCACGTAGTTTCATTTAATTGTGAAAAATATTTTAATAAACACGGGCTCACATCGCCCGCTGCATCCGTACACATAAATAACCGCCGTAGACATAAAGCATTAGCATCGTAGCGCCGTAGGATCTGTAGTATTCGGCCGCATGCCGCGTCGTACGCACAATGAAAAAGATTGAAAAATGAAGCCAAGCGAAATAAAAATGAAATCGCCTAAACATTATTGCATACATGACTAAAGTAAAATGAGGTTAGGACACGGAGAAAAATTTGATAGCTGCCTAATATGGCGCACATTTTGTATAATGACCTTTTCCCTTTTGTAAAATATTTAGCTTAAGATAAGATTTTGCCGAAAAGAATATATTAAACGAACAATAGAACTATTTCTTCAAAGTAGACATTATCACAAAATAAGTAACGTATTCCTAATTTAAAAGGTATATTGAATACATTCATGGCACACATAATTGGGATATATTATATTTTTATAATAAAATATAAAGAGATTTATTAAAATTGTCAGAAACACGAACTACAAAAAAAAACATATTGAAATAAGTTACTATAAAATTTAAAATAATAGAAATGATACAAGTACTAATATGTACCCAAGCAAACAAGTTAACGTAATTATTTTTTTATAAATTGCGTTAAAACGAATGTGATTTCGAAATGTTGTCTCATATTTGTCATCATATATCAAAAAATTTGTCTCATATATTATAATGAATATACACTAATAATTCTTTAATAATAACACTAATAATTTCTTTCCATTAACAAACACAAAAAGATTCGCATTAGACAACAACAAGAAACATGTGTAAAGTTGAGTTATGTCAAAAAATAAAATTATATTTGTTGTATATTCTTATCTTCCGAACGCAATTTTAGCATTCTATAAACTCATAACGAAAATACAAACAGTAATTGTTCGTAACAGTATAACTTCGCTTTGCATAAAATTATAAACACGAGTAATACTAAATACACGAGTATTTGAATTTACAACGGCAACACGATAAAGAAAATTACCAAAAAACTTTACTCGCCCCAGGGGAGATAACGAAATTCCAGCGTCAGGCGGCGTTAGATACGTCTACTAGAAACTGAAGTGACAAAAATGATATTACATATTCATTTAAAATATCTAAATACTCCAAAAGTTTAAAAGGGAAGTTCCACTTCCCCACCCCATAAAGTTAGGGGCGTCTCGGGCTGCAAAAACGGGGCCAAGAGACAACCTAATATTAAGTAAAAGTTATACAATAATTTTCCCTCCGAAAACAATGCCCATGTATACTAATGCCGACTTGCATACAAACTCGAGGCTGAGTTAAAATTAGATAATTTCATACAACTTTAATAATACCTCGAACAGATTTAATTTTCTTCTGTAGGTATGCGCTCTGGTTTGAAGGGAATGAACGATATATATATATATATATATATATATATATATACATAAATACACCATTTTTTTACAAAATTCTACATTTCTATGAACTAAATTTCTTTTCTTTTTATTGATTTTATTCTTAATTTCATACCTATACTTTCGTTAATTTAGATATAGATTTTCAAACTTATAATTTCTTACTTTATTTTTTGAATATCAGATTTAAATAAAATATAGAAATATATTTCTAAATAAATATTATCGGTTTCACATAGAAATCGGTTTCACATAGCTAATACTGTTCGGTATTCAAGATGTTAAAGTGGGAAAAACTAACGCATGTTATATACCATATGAATACTCGCATTCATTCCTCACGTATAATTAGAGCGGGTTTGCTCTAACATAGTTATTGTAATATAACTTATGTTTAAATAGCTCACCCTTGCCTTAATTGGATGGCTCATTTTGTACGCGAGGAGGAAAGAAATGATACCTATGTAGCCCTATTTATGTCGGTTACCTTCGAGACCACGAGCTAAATAGCACAGCTACAGTTCGCATGGCATTAACTTAATGTTAAGGATACTCTACATCGCGGCCATTAATTTTATTTCTCTTTCCTCACACTACCAGTTTATATCAATGTGTTTTTTTAGGAATTTCTCTTTGAGGTTCTTAGGGTAACTCTCAACATAGCACTACACTTCAGACAGAATTTTCCTTTGCATAGTTAAACGCGTATTAATAAAAGTCATAAAACAAACAATCTAATTACAGGCAAATACATATTTCTTATAATAAAATTGTAAAAAAATATTTCTTTTTTATTAAACTACTCAAACCATCTTCAAATTAGAACACATTTTTAATTATCTTCAAGAATTTTACTATTGATTAAGTACTAACTAGCTTTTAAGCTATCTTAATGCCATATGCTACTGGTATATATGTCTTTTCCTTATTCTGTACTTTGTTTCAACTCCATTTTATGAATTTTGATATAAATTTTATAAAGATATTTGTACAAAAATTGTTTTTTATTTCAAATCTAAAAGTCACACTTCTCAAATCTTACGAAAACTTTCATATTTTGTTTATGTTAACCACTTGGAATTACCTATATTTGTTTATGTATATGCTAACCATTTGGAATTACGACATTTTACCTCTCTATATAAAGTGAATATCCATTTAACATATCAAAAAATGAAAACTTTTTCTCTGTAATGATAAATTAAAATTCACTTAGCAGTTATCACTGACATTTGCAGTGAGTAATGAATTGAAAATTGACATAATCAATCTGCTATTACGAATGTTATCAATCTGTTAATCGTTTATTTTTGACCGAATAACGTGGGAACAACTATAATTTGCAAACTACAAAATCGGACAAAATATTGAGGACTACACTTGAAACATTGGTTAAATTACGCTTTACTCATCAGAATAAATCAATATCAACAATGGCATATCACAAATTCACAATATATCATAAAACATGGCAAAAACTCACAATTGAGTATTCAAGAACATGAGTGAATCGAACAATGTCGAAATCCAACATAGTAACTGTTAATACAACAATTACCATCTTGTTTGAGTTCGATCCAGTGACACCGAATTAAGAAAAGCAAATTTTCAAACGATGGGGTAATTCTGAATGTGCTTCAAATATATATATATAAAACAATTATTATTCTGCGCATAATGAACAAAAAATAACACACGGTACAACGCTGATAATTCCTGAATATAATTTAACGTGTTATTATCAAGCCACTTGATAAAATACGTGGACAAAAACAAATTTGGTCTGGCTAAAAAATATTAAAACCCCTCACATCCAGTATTGAATAATAAGGAAAATAAAGAAAAAAATATGCATTTTATTGAATGAATTATTGAATTGTTTTTTTCCCCGACATTGTGAAATTCATAGAACTAGTCTCATTCTAAAATCGTTCCTCCCTTTAAAAATACTCGTAGTAATATTGCTGCACTTTTCAATCTATTTCATATAAAACCCACCTAAAAGGAACCCCTAATCTTACTTACACTCTCAACTGAAGACAGCCTTATTTTCATCCTAACGCGGCATTATATTCTTCATATCGCCGTCATTAGTTTAACCGCCACGAACTAACGCCGACATCAGCTGCACGTCTCGTGCACTTAACACTTTCAGTCATAATTACTTCCGGTGCTTATTATTAATGTAGTACTAGTGGAGACTTGCAGCGGCCGCTTTCAGTGACAGGAGTCACTTTAATCATAATACTGTTACATCAGCGAAAGTGAATATGAAGCCACTTAAGTTCAGGGGGTATTCACGTTGCATTACAGGATTGACAATATTAAGCAGTTAAGTGTAATATCTTGAAACCTAAATGTAAAAGTTTCCAATTAAAATCTATTTTTATCTTAACACAAAAATATTCGTTTTAACCATATCGTATTACGTACTTACTTAAATATAACCACTGGTGCTATCTTTCGGTACTATCTTCCATTAACAATAAGCAATTAAGCGTTACCGGTTCTGAAAATACGCACTAAAGCACAGCTTATTGTCTTATATATATATATATATATATATATACATATACATATATATGTATATATATATATTCACTAGGGATCTGGTATTTCTTCACTAGGGATTAATTTTAAATCGCATTTTAATATTTGACTGAAATATTAAATGGAAGAAAAATCAAAACAAAAATATGAGACTAAAATAAAAACTAAACATAAGTACTTAAACCGTTAGAATGCGAAACAAAAACAAGCAACGATAAATCATAAAGTTTCGTATTTTCTCACGCCATAAGACCGCATAGTGGCCGATCCCCTTACTCATAAAAATAAGATATAACAGTAAATACTTTCGGCTAAAGTAAAGATATAACAGTAAATACTTAATAAGGATTTATCGTATAAGAAAACAAAAACTTTTTCATTTTAGATTCTTGTCTTGATGATTTTAACTCACTTGACAAATTAATTTCTTCCCTAGTTTCATTTTATATTCAAATCATATATTTATACCTATACACTGTTGGTTAAAATTTTGCCCACTCATTGGTTAAAAGATAAATAAGAAATTAAGTTTAATTGATGAGGCTAATGTGGGAGAAATGTCTGAAAATTAATTATTTTACTGTTAATATTGTAACTTCCATCCATCAAATTCTAAAAAGATAATTTCATTTATTCGTATTAAAAGCAAAATATTATCCACGTATTTATTTACAGATTTTTAATTCAAATATTTTAGAGCAAGGTTAAATCGAAAGAATGACAGACGTCCAGTACGGCTGTCATTCTTGATTGTGTGTCATTTAACCAATGAGAATGATATAGAATGATATTAAAGTAAATTTAAACGAAATGTATACATTCTCTACTGATGCAAGACAAAATGTCATCAAAATCAATTCAACTAAAAGCATAAATATTTTTGAACAAAAAAACCCAAAAATATATTATATCTCTATATAAACTACCACACCGTTTCTCATTAAATTAGAATAGATAAAGACGATGATATGCTATGTCTAGAGCTAATACAAATTATAAAACCACGTATTTCTAATGTTTTCATGAGTATCTTTGCATTTATACAAGCAGATACCAGATATTAATAATGAATATCTATATATACTATGTATATTTATTAAACAAATTAAAAGTTTGTAGCTGGTTTAAAGTGCACACATGTGCACCAGAGTTTTCAGTTCTGGGCGAAAAATAACAGGGCGTGTGTTTTTCACCACTTCGTTATTATCTATCTAATGTCGTCTTCAAATTCCCAGCTGAATATAAATTACAAAGTTACCAGTCTGGAACGTAAAGTAGATGTTTACCAGGACTCCAGTGAGTTACGCCAATTTCCTTTATATTGTGGTTATTGTGTAATGTTTAATAAAATGGTGGCCGATGTCTAACGTGATGATACCGCACGACAAATTTGTACTTAATAATCTGTATGAAGGTAAGTAGAGCGATATAGGAATTATTTCTTTTTTATTACCAAGAAAATATAAAATAATATGAAGTAATAAAGTGAAATAAAACAGACAGGTTCCGAAAAGAGCGCACGAGAATGCTTCAATTTTGTACGTTCTTTCAATTTCGTACGATATACGAGATTAAACAAGTATTTTCGAATATAATCATGTAAGGGTAATGGTTTATGCTTCATTGTCATCTACAACAATGTCGTCTCTGATCTACCTATGTAATGATATTTAGATAAAAAATAAGTCATACGAAAGTTTAATTCTAAATATATTTAGATTTTCATATCTGACAATTTTACGTTAAAGTTCACATTTTAAAAAACTTGTCATATCTCTTGAAGACTTGTATCTAATTAAATATGTATATTTCAGAACCATACATAAAATAATAAAAATTATATTTTTTGGAAATAATAAAAATGATACTGAATCCATGAAAAACGAATCCATTCATATGTTTACGACATTCTCGAGACCAAGAAGTATCTTTAACAAATCAGTGTTTTCAACTTACTTTTATTTTGTTCCACCACATTTCGTTCCCGTTCTTGTGAAAACGCAAGAAATAATCGTATAGAATAGACGGCAAAACGCTCGACGGAAATTTGGAGACTTACACGCACACGGATAATATTGGAACACATATATCTTCGATTTTCAAAAGAATTCGTCTTTGATAAAAAACTTTGAGATCCGAGTTTTTCCATTAACATCCACGTTTTTTCGTGTTTTGTGATAATATGATAAAAATATTACCTCTCCCTCCTCCCTTCCTCGTGTTACAAAAATTGAAGCATACATAGTAATAATAATAAACTCTTTACAAATTCTAAACAATTTGGGATTGACCACAGAAATATACTGCCTAAATGTTTCTGAAACGTAAAATATAACGGATTTCCCCGAAAAAAAATTGATTTGATTACTCATAACTTTTTTTACTAATATTTATTTAGCTCATTATATATTTATTAAGGGTATGAGAAATACAGCTTCCCATGTAATGATGTTATGAGTTAAACCTGGTAACAGAATTGATCTATAAATAGAAATCTTTATAGCCCACCAAATCATCGTCTTTCACTGGAAAAACATTAAAAAACAGATTTATACCCTTTTCAAAGTACTATTTTGGAATAAATCCAACATTGATTTATGACTGAATTGAAATAAACCCCACATGCCTGTGCGGAATTGTTTTTGCTTTTATATTTTTATTATTTATGTATTTTAAAACCCCTTAAATATTTATCTATTAAGACAATAAATTATTAGACATTTCAAAACAATTTATAGTTTTAGACTGAGGAAATACACATTACGTGTAAATTAAAACTTCGTATGCTATTTTCATTTGTAATTTAAAAATCTCTAACAGACAGAGACGATCGATAGAATATGTTGCTACATTGCTACAGAAATAGGGTTCCGCACGAACCCTTCGAATATGAAACCCTAAACATTGGTCATATTTTAGTATATTTTAAAGAAAGTATTTATTCAATATTATGTAAGATATATTGCCATAAAAGAGATACCCATCGTTTAAAATGTCCACAAAAAATGTTTCCATCTGTTTTTTCTCTAAAGCTACTAAAGTAAAAATTATAAAATATAATTTTACTAGAAATTTATCTCGATTTTACTGAAAAATTATAGAACTGATTTTTTCAATTTTTGAAGTATTCACGATATTTTTACACTTTTGAAAAATATGCTACGTAATATACTCACGTTGTGGAAATTTATTTTAATTATTTAAAAAAACTACAATATGAATTTTATAAGATAATTTTTTTTATATTTTAAGCATATACAAAGGAAACATAGTAAATTTGTCTTTAACTCTTAAACATACCAGAGGTATTGGATTACCCAATAACATTTCAAATTTGTAATAATTCCAAACAAGTGCCCCGCGCCCTCTCTCTGTCTATCTCTCTTCATCTCTTACAGACAGTCGATGTATAATTAGGTCAGTGGTGCGTAGATCCCGCGCAATTGTAGTCACCAACCTAACACTTCCGGGGTAACCAGTACCCTGCGGTAGTAATACACATTGATTTGAAGTATGAAGTACGAACACGTATGAAAATAAATTAATATATATCCTGGGAAAGTTCTAATGCAAATTTTTATATATTAGTATTTTATGTGTAACATTATTATTTGACAATGTTGACTTTAATTTTTATCGTAAATATTATAGTAAACTACATATATTTAGCGTATATATGTTTTATATAAGGAAATTATTAAATTTCCTTATATAAAACTTAAAAGGTGGGTGATAACTTAAAAAGATGGGTGATAACTTACAATCAAGGCAAGACTTGGTAACAGTTGTGGATATCTCTGTAGTTTTATTTGGAAGCTATGAAAATAGTGGACATAAATGGAGTGGTGTGAAGCCTTCACGTTTGCGTACCCCCGAGGCGAAATATTACTTTTTATCCCTTGTTCGACGAAAAAATTTTAAGTTATATAACTACTAACATTAATAATTATATTTCTGACTGAAGATGATACGTCCTTTGTTTTTTTGAAATGCTGATGCTATCGACTTACGAGCCCTTTTAAAACTTTCATATTAAAAATTCCAAGAAAATAGTAATTCTTGGGTCATTCAGACCATCAAGGAAATCTTAGTAAACTCGCAGGGGTGGCTTCATTCAGAATCACTAAGCCAATATGCCGTGGAACTGATCGATTGACTTCTATAAGGGAAATATATTATCAAATTATAAAAGTTGGCCAAGATACATATAGACCGTCTGATTGCATCACAGTTTATGAAAAATTACTAGCTTTTTATGGACGCTACATATTCAAAACGCACATACATCGATATATAGTTGACAGCTTTATGTGGAAAAAAATTCGCCTCCGGGAACCCCAGTAGCAGAACATTTTGTAATGGACTTGATTGCTTCCATACTTGATATAAACAGAAACTTCGCATGTGGCACGTTGAAGAAAAACAAACGTGAGATCTTAGCGCTTTTGTTACTACTCAAAAAATGTCAAAACACCACGTCTATATTTGCCTATGATAATACGCTTATCAAATGTTATATTAACCCCCCCCCCTTAAAAGCCAAAAAAGTAGTAATCATGTTATAGACCAGTGGCAATCCTATCTAAAGGGCTATGGGGCTATGCCTTCCCATCTGAATGTCAAAAAAGAAGGATCATTTTCCTTTTTTTATCCAGCCATACTTTATTCTCGTAAATTTAAGAACAAATTTTGATTATTTTGTAGTTCAAAGTTTAACGATAAAATAAAATTGACGAAAAATCTAAAAGTTAATATAAACTTTGTAAATATCAAATTACGCACCAATACCATACGGTATACGTAGATATATTGCATATATATATATATGTCATATAGTTACGGGCTACGTAGTAGGTTACCCCAAGTTTCGATTCAATATATTGAAAAAATTGTGTCATTAATGAACAGTTAAATCCTCGATTCGTATGGATCGTTGAGGCGCTGCCCAAAGTATTTTCGATACAAAATGAAATGATGGAGACGTTCGTAAAAGAAGATATTTTTTCAAGTGATTTTGAAATTTCTTACGAAACTTCTTAAGCGGTGATCGACAAGTGGATCGACAAGTGGACCAGAATTGAGAGTAAAATTTCAAGGTCGCGTCACGTTTAGATACATTTCGTTACACGAGAGAGAAGAAAGATATGACGTAGAGAGAACGAGAAAGAGAGCTATACATTTCGATGCCTTGGAAGCGGAGCAAGAAAAGGGACGTGTACACAATGATACAAAGCGATTGAATAAGATAGTGTCTCGCATGCGTGCGTTGTAGATTTACGTCTCAGACGTTACATAAGAACAGCTGGGGTACCACGCATACACTGTTAATATTTATTCATATTATCTTGGAAATATCGAGTCATATCCGTGACTCGATATATCATTTATCTATCTCGTATTTTAGTTGTCACAAACTAGTAATATTAGTATTACCAAATGAGGCGCCAACCAATGATAGTGTAAATATTGAATAAACGGAATATTTCTTTGGAAAATTGTTTGTATTGTATTTCTTTTAAGATGCTTAGAGAGCTTCTCTCTCTCTCTCTCACTCTCCCTCTTTCTCTCACACTAAATCTCTCATATTTTTCATGTTTTAAAAAGTTTAAGTTTTACCTCTATCACGTGTACGGTGCTACAGACTCAATTTTTTTTATGACTCAAAACTTTTATTTTATAACCCCGATTTATTCACATTGCTAAATATTTTCTTTTAAAATTATTTCATGCAAACATATATAATCTTAAATGTTTAGGTTAATTAAAGTAAATATAATGAATATACTTTTTTACACAATTTAAACAAAGACAAATTATCGAAGACAATTTCCGAACGCGATCGATCGACATCTTGGACCTGTTTTCTTGCTTTCTCTAGAACGACTAGCAATTCGCAAATTTATTGTTTGTCACAAACACCTACTTGTTATTTATTACCGTATCGTAACAATATATTTGTGTTGTGGCAGTTTATCGTGATATTAAATAATGAATTAGGTGCAAAATATTAAAAGAGGTTTATTACTGTCGTTTGATAGAAAAAAGATTTTAAAAAATTTAGGCCCTCCGCGATTGGCATTAAATTTAGTGCAAAATTATTCGTCTAAAACTATAAATTTCATGCGTGGTTTTAATATAAATGTATATAAAAAAACTCGTGAATTTGTGTATAGCCGAGAAATGGCGTCAGTGAACTTAAATATCTAAATGGAAAAAATAAAAAAAACACAATTCTTTAAGTCAACATAACTCAGATGTTATTAATTTAGCATTACTCGGTATAAACAATATTCGTTTACAATTAGATAGTTTTCAGGTATCTATATAACGATATAATTGTTTGGTAAGTAAAAACATACATATTATGTAAAATTGTTGACTGTGTAAAATTTTATGGCATATTTGAAGTCGCTCTCAGAGGCTACGATGAAAGTTAAGATTAAAATAATCCGGGGATAATGAGAAGTTTAAGAGACTTTGTTGCAACTTTAAGTGATATTATGATAACACATTTAAATTCAAATTCAGTTTTTAAAGAAACATCGAACTATATAATATAAGACTACGAGTAACAAATATAATAAAGAACGATGCGTCTAAAATAGACGCAATTTTAAAAGTACCGCAAAATTTAACTAAAAACAACGTAATTAATTCCAAATATTTATTTATTCAACTCGATGAAACACAACTTTTTCTAATTATTGGGTATTTATTAAAATAGTGGCTGTTCAGCGGTTGTAATAAATTAATATCTCAGTGCTATGATGGTGCAAGTGTAATGAGTGCAGCTAAGAATACACGCCACTTGTAATGAGTGGAACTAAGACTTAAACTTCGATTATACCGAATTATCCTGAGACATTTAATATTCGCTGTTATGCTCATGAAGGTAATCTTATATTGTAACAGGCTATATCTAAAATAAGGCCGATTAAGAATTTTGTCTTACTATGCAAGGTTTTTCAATATTTTTCAAAGCATATATTAGATAACACTGTAGAAAAACGTTTACCTAAATCTACACCGACGAGATGGAATTTTTGAAGTCATGTCGAGATCATTTTTCATGTATACAAATCTAGATTATTGGAAAGTTTTAAATTTATAATAAAAAATTAATCTACAATTTAATAACTATTATTAAATAACTAATTTAGCTAGCTGAGTTATTTTTGCTAGCTGAGTTATTCAAAAATATTACCCAACATTGAATTTAATTACTTTTTTATAAAATCAAGCCCCATGTAGATATTGTTTAACATCAAACAAAAAAGTAGGCTAATTGTTTCTAAAACGTATAACATTATTCAATGATTTTTTATTGAAATTTCAAAAATAAGAAATACGCTCACTTCGACGATGTCAAATCGTACTGTAATTTCAATTAAAATAACGCAAAGTAAAAACATAGCGTTCCAGCCGATGATAATAACTGTATTTTTGCAATCGAATGTTGCATTTAAGTGCATCAAAACACTTTTTGTGTGATCAGTTTGCTACTTATTTTCCAAATTTTCCTGCGGATAAATTTGAAACCACTATGGACACTTTAACTTAAATCTCTAATCTTTGAAAACTAAATTAAATATTTTGTATGCACGTGATGATTTTCATCAGAGTGCTGAATTGTTGACAATGTTACAATGTATTATAGAAAATAAATTGGAAGAAGTATTTAAAGAAATTACAACTCTTCATTGAATAGCATAAAACCTTTTTACGCACCACCATGTAATAACGCAGATTGACTTCACTCGGAATGTTACGTGAAAGCAACTTATTCGCTATTTGCTGAATTTCAATGACCAAGTAATAAAAGATTTTGCTCCTAATAAAGACAGAAGGATGGTTCTCATTTACAAATAAATTTAAGATTTTGTGAACCCACTTATCTGATATCATATTAAATCAATAAAGCTTAGACGTCTAGGCTCTTTTATTTGCAAACAAATATTGTATCAGTATGAAAAACTTGTTGAGCGCCGTGCATGCGTTTAAGCGTCTGACAAAGAAGTGTCCATAATGCCGAGGCTGCTTTAAATGACCAATTTTGTTGTTAGCATGAAAGGTTTTTTTTTATTTGACACCATAAGCATTGTACTTATCTAAACCAATAATTCTCCTTAAATTTAGATCGTAAATTTATTTAAAATCTTAGTTATATTAGCGCACCTGTCATTAACGGGAAACGACACCATTCCTACTTTTTCAGCGCCCACTTTCGCACACGAACGAACGAGTGAAACAAAAAAAGAACAAATAAAATTGTTTTATCGTTTTCTTTATTTTTACTTTGTTCAACTTTAGACTTTTTTTAAAACTCATACTTTTTTATGTTCCTATAAGCTTGTAGTAGTGCCAGACGATTTGAAAACTTGGCTGTGAAAAGGTTAAAAAAAGTCTGTTTTGTAAATTAAAACCCATTTCATACGTTATCTTATTTACTAAGAGGATTAGGTGTTGATAATTTTATTCACAATAAAAACTATTGAGATTTGTAGAAAACTTTGTACGTATATTTCGACACGTCACACAAGCTTACAGGGAGGAGGAAAAAAACTAATGTATGAACATACATAAACATGATGATCAAGAGCATGGGTTCCGAAATACCGCGACAACTGATGTGGCTGCGTTCTCAATACCTAACACTCCCTCCAGAACACAGACCCATTTTATTTATACAATACAAGTGTTTCACAAGAGTAATTCCCTTAGTTAAGTTATCAGCCACCGTATTACAACCATTAACAAATAAAAATTTTACTTTATATTTAACTACGTTTTTTCTGATAAAATACAGGCGTCCAGTGGCAGATTTCAAAGTTTGAACATAGTTTCTGAACGCAACACATAAGAGGGGCGCGGAAGGCGTCGTTAGAAGCGCAAGCGGTGCGGATGTTTTAGTAGCCATGGAACAGTGGAGTGGAGAGCACCGCGCTTTTGCCGTCAAGGCGTACATTTCGAATGGATTTTCACTGTCTGCAGCACGCCGTCGATTTAATAATCGTTACATTATTCGTCGATTACGTGATGGACCATCGATCAACCTCATTCAGTCATGAGTAGCAAGGTTCAGAGCTACAGGATCAACATTAAATTGGCCCAGTCCAGGATGGATCATTGGTAGCCACGGATGAAAATGTCGAGCGTGTTATGGTTTCTGTCGTTGAAAATCCCCGTTTATTACTGCGTACACGTTCATCGATATTGGGAGTTCCGAAATCAACTTTACAGGTAATAATGCAAAAAAAGCTCAAGTTCCATCCATATGAAATTCAAATTGTTCAAGATTTACACGATTCTGACTTTGAATTAAGAAAAACTTACGCGGAGGTGATGTTGTTGAGATTTCGTATTGCTACCCGGATGGGCAACATATTCTTTAGTGACGAAGCTTACTTTCACATTGGAGGATATGTGAATAAGCAGAACTTTCGTTACTGGGAAGTCCACAACCCAAGACAAATGCATCAAGAGCCTTTACATAAGCCTAAAGTAACAGTCTGGTGTGCCATGTCTGCATCTGCAATCATAGGGCCTTATTTTTTTGAAAATCAACGTGGCCAAACTGTAACTGTGAATTCGGAGAGATATGCCCAGATGTTTTTGACTTTTTCAGAGTAGAACTACAGAATAGTCCATCCTTCAACCAAAACACATGGTTCCAGCAGGACGGGGCCACAGCTCATACTGCTAATATGTCCATGAATGCAGTGCGGCAGTTATTTCCAGAAAAAAACATATCCCGAAACGGTACCGTACCGTGGCCACCTAGGTCACCCGATTTAAGCCCATGTAACTTTTTCTTATGGGGATACTTAAAATCCGTTGTTTACAAAACAAATCCGAGCACTGTGACACAACTTAAAGAAAATATTCGAGCCGAAGTCAGTAGGATACCCCAGTCGCTCTACAAACGTGTTTTTGAATACATGCGTGCTAGACTCGAAGAGTGTGTCAGACTCGATGGCCGCCATTTGGAAAACGTGGTTTTTAAAAAATAAAATCCGCATTTGTTGTTATAAAGTTAAAATAAACCTACTTTGTATTAGAGGTGTAGTTTTTTTTTACAATTTTTCAAACATTGAAATCTGCCACTGGACATCCTGTACAAACGAATGTCTATATGTTTAGTTTTCGGTTTATAATAGTCTGTTGATGCCCGTCTGATTGCACTTTGGTTGTCACAGTAGATGGTTAACGCACCGTCCATGTCTTGGCCAAGTTCACCTTGTAGTTGTTGAAGCCACAGAGCCTCCTGATTCGCTGACACCATCGCCATGTATTCGGCTTCTGCAGTAGCAAGGGTCCGAATTCCAAGATATTCCAAGATATAACCGCATTCTGAAATAAAAAAGCGTAAGCAGTGCACGATAAGCTGTCCAATGAATCACTGGCTCAGTCAACATCACAATAACCACTAATTTCTTTAGAGTCTTCTTTGACATGACATAGTTTTTGGCTCTTGATTCCTTGGAGATATCTCATCATCTGATTTCCTGCATTATTACAGAATTTACTTAACTTATTGACTGCGTAGGTGATATCAGGGGCTAGCATATTGCTTAAGGCATAAGGTTTTGGATACACCAAACTCGCCTCTCTTCTCATTTTATCGCCACTGGGCAGCCCATAATAGTAATTTACACAAAGTACCCTTATATCTACTTAACCCAAAAAAGTTATATTTTTCCAAAAATCAAGCATTTATATTACGTATTTTGCGTTTTAAAAAAACAATTTAAATTTACCTCTAAACCCCCAAGACTGTCATGGCATCTTGACTGACATCACTATTCGTAAAAAAAAATTAAAACAAACATATATGTATGTGACAGTTGCTTCTTTTGTTTAATTAAAAATAAAATCGTCTTTTCCAATACTGTGACCTAGTGTCAAAAGAATAAACAAATATGGAAAAAGTAGCTAAAAGTTTGCAATGAGCTCACAGTTTATTTACAGATTCAATAATATATTTTTGTGAAGATCATTTTGATGTAAGTATTTATTTGCAGTTTAAGTATTTATTCGATAAACTGCTTTTCTTTACAAAATCATGTCTTAAACAATGACTTGTTATAGCGTTTTCTATAGGAAAACATTAAAATATCGAAACTCTGAGCTAATACAGTTGATTACAAACAAATAAATTAATATGACTCACACAAAATACATTTCTAAATTTAAAGCAATAGTGATGAATTTGACAGTGACTGCTTACAAGTTTATTGCGACTTTTTACAAATTTGTTGATAAAATAATAATGTACGAGTTGACATTAAGTTGAGTATACATACTTCGCAAATCTAACGTCAAAACCAGCATAAATACCTTAAAATACGTGTGTAAAAATAAACGCTTTCCGACTACGAAACTGCAACAATGCTTACAATACATATTTTACACTCGTGCATACTTAACTTAAGTTTTAACATTCCGAAATTCTGATGAACCGAAGTCACTCTTTAGTCACAAGAAAAATCTACCGAGCATCAATTTAGGACAAATTGCTACCGTTTGCTTTGATGAAACCTAATTCTATTGCGAATTGTACTTCTCGGTTAAGGTTTAAATGAGAATAACTCTATCACATTGACAAACATTGTTAAAAACGAAAAATTAATCAAATAACCTGTTCTGTATACAAAAATGTCAACAATAACGTAGAATTGGTGTTTTGTGACGTGTGGTGTAACGCTTTCTGATTGGCTTTCATTGTCACGTGACTGAATTCGTAATTTTGCCTAATTTATTTTCTAAAATTAAAAATAATCTTTACCTTTAATAATAAATTTTTTTTTGATATCTCTGTATAATTATTAATCATTGGAAATTATAATCCAGCGAAAACTAGACTGTTGCTCAGTTTTTCTTCTAATTCAATCATGCAGTGGCCAAAATGAGCCGTAGAATATTCAAATAGGTGGCGATCGTGTTTTAGATATTTAACTAACTTTTTTATTTCATAAATCATAATTTCAAGATACAAGCTGATGACAAGTGAAAAAAATGTTAAAGAAATCTTGAAAATTAATCGTGAGGTAAATGGTTGAACTTAATGTTAGAGGGAAGACGGCAATATTACATTCCGGCATAATTTTTAGGAATACTCGTATCATTTTAAGAGAGAGACAAAGAGATATCAGCATTCTATCTCTGCCATTAAATTTAGAAGCTCAGAATTCGCTTATTTTGAAATGAATTTTTATGTTTTTTTTCAATACTAGTTTTTAATTAACCTGAATTTTAATAATATTCTACAAGATTAACAAATTTAGGGGTAAAAACGACCAAATTACAACATTAAACCCGAAGGCAAATTTAGCATTTTTTGCATATTTATGGCAATGAATATAAAATAAATTTGTCCTAAACTGAAACTCAGTAACTTTCAGTAAAGTTTTCAGGTAACGAAAATAATAAGTAAAGATCTAACCCATCGGCCCGCGGAAAATGCCAGTGGATTAGATGTTTTATAAGCTTAACATGAAAATTATTTAAGCGTTTACTTAAAAACACAACTATCAATAAAAGCATTAACTAAAAAATGACGTCAGATTATTAATCGTTCTCTAATGTACGGATGCGGGCGAGCTATTGTGAATGTAAGAAGTCAGTTTAGTTATTCGCGAAAAACAAAGTTTTTTCGGACGATGCTGGTAGACTGACCGGTTTTCGAGTAGTTCCCGAATTCCGACAGAGTTTCATGTATCTTGAATTGAGCACAAGCAACATGAACTTAATATCCGCGCTTAACGTCTTAATATAAGCAGTGTTTAGTAAATATTCTTACCTTCGTTTTGCTAATATGTTTGTAAAATCATATACACCAATATTTAATTCACTTTACTCCGAGTCATTCGTATGAAAATAATGCTTCATTGCCTACATCTATAACTTTACAAATACATAGGTACAGATATATAAAATTCATAAATATATACAATTTTTTCACATTACATGTATAAGCTGAACTATAGAATAAAAACAATAATAACGATATTTATAAACTTTACGAAGTGAGACATACTTGTACTAATTTTTCTTCTTGACCAACTAATTTAATTTAATGTCAATTGCTTACAATTTCCGGTGATCTATTAGACTTAATCTGTATCGACCTTATTATTTTATTTTATTTTCTAATTGTAGAAATCATAAATTGTTACTAATTTATAATATATTGTTATTATTAATAAATTGTTATTAATTTGAACCATTAAATCACATTCATCACACCTACCGTAATGCAGTATAATACAAATGAAAGTTTTAGGCGGTATTGAAAGAGCATAAAGTTCAATGGACCAACTTTGAAAAGTAAACAGGAATAAATGGCGAGAAAAACGCAAGAGCTTTTAAATGTTCACCTCTAACTTTTCCATCGATTTATTGACGCGGTGAAAATTTACGACAGATTTTGTGCGCATAGTGACAATTATATTGCTGTGCTTGCGACAAGGTTAGGAGGAAAGGCCAATCAAACTTTTAAAATTGAGCGCATATTCGAAACATAAGACAACTGTCTTATGTTTCGAATATGCGCTACCGTCAATTTGCAGTCGAATATTAAAGATATAATCACTAAAGCATTAAAATTTTGCGTTGTAAATATGAAAAGAGTTCATTAGTAAATATATTTACCACCAGCTTTGATGTACACCACACATTTAACAAATTATGTACTAATACCCATGTTTCATTACACATTTAAACAATATCATTAATGTTAATATCCACATTAAAATACACTTTTTATGCGGCTAAGTAAAAAATTTGGTTTAGTAACTCCGAGATAAAATCACTTCCTAAGTAGAAATAGCACAAAATGATAAAGTTAAATATTAATAAATCATATAAATTGGTTATTTAATAAACTCCCAAGTAAATAAAATATCACATATATTTGCCGTTGTAATTAGTAGGAATAACACTGCTGAGCAGTGTTATTTTTCTTTTAAGCTGTGTAGCAATGCTATGTTCATGTAACAATTTTTTTCCAGTTCATAGTCGTAACAAGGGAATGTGAACTTTTTAAAGAAGCTGTCATTAGCTAGGATCTTGGTATTATTATAAAAAATATTGTCAATTATTGACAAATAATTCCATTATAAACTATTGAGATCCTCATTTTATAATTATAAAAAAAATTTTGTAATTGTATGAAAAATTGTTCTTTTCCGTATACAATATAATTTTTGTTTTACTCACTCAATAAACTCATGCATGCAATAAACGTTCGAGTTAGGAACGTTGAAAAATATAAAACTGCAGTATCGATATAATAATATTAAATTAGGCAACAGGTATAAAATATTCAATTGCCATTTGTCGACAACCATTTGAATTGTTTTGGTATGAAGGCAGCGCTAACGAAATCAGAAGACTCATCTTTACATTTTTTGCTTACGAATACGAATACTTCAAGATTTACAAACGGTTTCTAGTACAGATTCACACAATGTGTTTATTGGTACCGACACGCTCTTTCTTCTATTGATAATCTAATTTACTTTCACAATGTGTGATGCTATTATGATTTACTATAAGGGGCGTATAACGATATATTCAAAGACCCAGATTCACACGACCTAACAATTTTCTGCCTCTCATTACAGAGGTTATATCTGGGTTAGTGGGGAATAAGTGTTTAAATAAGCTGGTCGAATACGGACAGACGCATAAAGGCAGACAATGTTGTCGGTTGCCTCCCATACATATAATTTTTATTTTGCATATATACGATATAAGCTTACTTTGTTTTCTAAATGTATTCATAACTTGAATACTTTAGTTGCTTTAGTAGATCTAGTATTAGGCTTTATAAATTTGGTTGTTAATGGCTTTGTTAACTATATATACTTATATAAAAACTGTAAAATTGGCTTCTTTTTACGCTGAAGGTATTTATAAAAAAATGAATTAGGGAAACATAACGAACATAGTAGAACATAATAATATTGTTTTTGGAACCTTTGCCTCCTTGTGTGTCTGTGATTACGTTTATTTGTTGGGTCATCACGAAAGAATAACTAAAGAAATGTCGATAACATATAAGATATGTTTCATCGCAATCGACCAATTAAAAATAAGGTACGGTAATTTGACTTTACACTACAAAGCACAATTAAATAGAAAATTACTTTCGTGCTAATTATAATAGATAGGGTTGCTTATACCCTTACAAAATATTATCATATTGCACTTTATAATATTTTGTAAAGGTTTAATCGCATGAGACCGCGGGCACAACTTATCGTCGATACAGTAACATTGTCTCGTGTATCTGTAAATATAAGTAGAACATATAAATGTTAGTCTGATAAAAGTAGATTTCGGGAATAATATTTTAATATCGAATTTTTTACAAATTCAGTAGATATGCTAGCTGGAGCGTAAGCGGAGATGGCCGGCGGCGGCGCGTGACGCGACCCAATCGTCGCGCACGGAGCGAGCGAATCCGCCCCGGTACAAATTCGCCTTTCGGTCATATTTCGGTCGGTTAATTTGTTTCCAAGTCTAGATCCCCGACGTGACTGTGTTATTATATCGCGTCCCGCTGACTACGCACATTTAGTACCCACGTTCACTTCACATATTCCTGTATAAATTTACTTTTTTCTAACATTGATATATTGAAAGAAAATAGAAATATTTTTCGTTAAAGGTTGGAAAAGCTAAAATTGAATTAAAATACCAGCAGTTGGCTTGATTCCCTGAAGTCTAAAGTATATTTAATAATGAATAAGCTAATTATATAAATAACTGTGTTTTAGAAATTGAACACGCTTTATAAAACCAAATCATTCAAAATCAGAATAGCTTTATAGCGGGCTATGTACACTTTTAAAAAATACTAACAATCGCCCGCTACTTCGTCCGCGCTTACTAACTTTCTCAACTATTTGAGTTGAGAAAACTCATCGAAGATGATTTCCATATTTGTTTATGATATCACCATATTTGTACTCAGAATATTTACAACAAAATCACTCTAAAATAATGAGTGTTAAAAAAACACTTAATGACGTTTCTGAGGTTATCCTCGACAAACAAACTCATAAAGTTTTCCTCTTTATAATATTAGTGCAGACAGCGAAGTCTTAAAATTAATGCAAAACCAAAAATCAAACAAAATTATTATTTTTCACTTCAATTGTTTTCTAGAAATACTTTATATTTCTTACAGCGGCTTTTATTGGTACTCGCCGCAAGATGGCGAGATAAAATGTATAAATGAATCTAACAAATTCTTGTAATTCAAATTTTCAAATTTTGCTATTAAAAATTCAAATATTCAATTTCGTTTACAATTAATTAAAATAAGTAGTTAACAATTGAATATTTGAAGGTAATTTTACGGTTGTGATAACACTCTTCCACGCCTTCATTATTGACAAATACGTCGATGCTTAAAAGGTAGAAAGAAATTTAAATTATACAGAGATAAGTCTACGTCATAAAGATCCATGATTATACGGGTATTGTCAAACTGATTTAGCAAGTGGGCTTCCATGGATTCCTGATTACACAATAATACGATTAAAGTCACTAAAACTTTCCTGTATTTATGTCTGCTCTCTATATATCCTACGAGTATTTCAAAGTTAACTAAAGGGTTAAAATTTGTACAATGTACCGTACACCGGGTGCCACCTAACACAAAACAATATAATGCGACAAAACAATGTAAAATAAAATTTGTATTTGAATATTGAGTTAAATCCGAGTAATAATATTAGTATTATTTGACAGAAATAAATTTTAGTTCTGCTTGTAATTCAGTGTTTTTCTGAGATTTTGTACAGTAAAATTTTATTTATTTTATCTAATCATTTAACATATAATATATTTTATATATAATTTTCAATAAATTAAAGAAATTCGTTTTCGGTTTTATCCCAAATTCATCTGCCGACCTGTAAAAATATAATCAACCTGAATCGCTAATATTACAAATATCTTGGAAACAGATGTCGACTAGAATATATTACTTCTTTATTATAGTTATAACTAAGCTTAATATTATTTCAGTACAGTCAAATAAGGTCTAACCCTCAGAATGAAAGAAAAGGAAAGTTGAAAATTTGCCCAGACCTTTGTCTTGACGTTCTGAAAATGGGGTGAAAAATCTCATAAAATACCATATCCGCTGGTCAAGGCGTGAAAGGTCAAAGATCACGGAAAACGGTCTTTTAAAAATATCGCGCTTCTTATACATTACACCTCTTTACAGGTATAATAAACTTGTAGAGCATTAAAATTCTTTGTAAATTTGATTAATATGTATTTCATTTGTATGACCAACATTTTTCGAGACGTAGCGCGGAGTATAGGAAACGTGCGGCCGTTTTTAGGATAACACGTGTAAACTGTGATATCCGATGCATAGAATACTTTAAAAAGTTAATTTTATGGTAAAAGTAATATGATTATTATTAAAAATATATGAATAGTGTATTTTTAAGCATTATAAGTCATAGATAAATTCAATATCAATATCAATTCACTCTACCGAAACATGTTACCTTATTTCGATTGTCTCCCTAGTTACAGTTGAATGAGATCAAAAACCTAAAATCTTTTTAACGTTTTGCTTTTTGTCTGTAATGACTTCAATCTTGAACGCTACTTCTCCTATTTCAATACCCATCGGCGAATAATTTATATCACCTAAAAATCGTGCATTCGATAAAGTTTCGTTAATGGACCAGGATCGGATGGCTTCAACATGATATTTCTGTTCGTCAAAATTTGATAACAACGCAATTAAAAACGCATTACTGTGTACGCAATCAGCGCTGCTTATCCACCCAAAATGCAATCTTTTGACAAATCGATCCAGAATAATGGAAATTTATGAATACTACATATGTGCTGATTCGAAACTGACTCGATATTAACGTTTGTTATATCTATTTTACATAATCCGTACAAAAGAACCCTGAAATCTCAATTAGAAATACAGCTGCCATCAAGATACCAATTATAATTCGATATAAATTAAACATAGCTGCAGCGAACAACTTCATCCTTCTTAATTGTCTTACAGAGAAGTAAGTTCTTATGAGATGAAGGAGTACCGTATCGGCAATAAGGCAAACCATCATCCGTAAGTAACAAATTCATACAGACTTATATATGTATGTAAATATATATATATATATATATATATATATATATATATATATATATATATATATATATATATATATAACATGCCATTGAATATGACTTCCACAAAACGTCTGCTCTTTGGTCTCAATTTTGGAATTTAATATAATTTGTTTAAGAAAATCTTCACTAAAAAGATGTTTCAAATATTCATGAATGTATATCAAGCTTTCACCTCTCGTAATGAAATAAGGGTACAGCGTCGCACGGACTTACAATAAATTGATGGAATATATTTAAATAAATTAACTAAAATATCATACTTATTGCGACGAGAACTTAGTCTAGGAGTTCTCTTCCTATTTACTTTCGCAGTACCCAGTCATTTTTATCATTACTTGCCGTAGGAACAGCCATGTAAACTTTAAACGTGTTTTGTTGCACTGACAAAATGACATAATACCATTTCCTTTACTGTCGATAAGAAGATTTTAAATGTGAAAATCTGCGTGCTTTACAAATCTTGATTAAAAAAATTGTTAACAAATGACTTGATTAGTATGTCTAAATTTAAAAAAATACAATAATCTTAAAGTTACTCATGCCAAAATGTGAAAATAATGTCATGATGCAACACATTCTTACCGCTTGAAAGAGGCGTTTGAAATAAGGAATAACTTAAAAGAAAAAAAATCAAATGTTTTAATATACAAATTTCTATTAATTTGACGTAGCTATAATATGCTATACATGTATGTTATTCTGAAAATAATAATTATTTTTATCAACCAATTATAGTTGAAGTTTTGTTATTGATAGCTATAGATAACAAACTTCAGCAGTAAAAACTAATTTTACTTCGAAATAGAATAGGCGAACAAATAAATTGATTAACTCTAAATAATCGTAGTAAATATAATCAAAACGTAATGCATTTCAGCTTCGAGTGATGTGAAAAACGAAGAAAATATTGTAATCGTGAAGCTACGAAACCCGTCTAATGAAGAAACCACATCGAGAGGTGATCAGGGAATTTTTACCACTTCTCTATGGAAAATACAAATAATTCGAAATTCAAATAATTCTTATGTCACTTTGTCTTTTATTCACGCATGTACATATAAAACGATCGAGAGCAACACAGAATATCACCTTTTCCTCTCTCCGCTAGCTTCACCTCTCCCCTAAACGGCCCTCATGGCACCCATATAAATTATTTTTGATGACGTCTGCAGTAAGTCTGCGGTGCCGTGGCAAGACGATCCTACATATATGATTGTATTCGGTCAAAAATCCGAATCAAAATTTTCGATGAATCTGATTTTATTATATTAGGTACCTAAGTCTAAAAAAAAAAATTAAAAAAATTGTCCTTTTCATCACAAAGACGACAATAGGCAGCGTACGTAATTTTAATGTGTCATTCATGTAAAATTCATAGAGCCCATGATAATAACATACACTCAAATATTAAATTATTTTTCAGTTCGAGCTAAGAAAAATCACCTTATTATTTCCAGTATTTGACAACCTCTACACCGTGTACGGTATATAGCCTAATCTATGTTGTGTGTGTACAATTCAGGTGGAAAGGTGGCCCGTAATGCCGGTGAAGATATATAAAATATATTTCGTCATCGTAAATAACGCCTTCCTTTATCTGCGGCATCTCGGCGGGATTACTCGCGGATTATAGGCGAGCGCTCACAGCTTCACCACTACTTCCATTTCCGAAATAAAATCTTCCCTCATTCATATTTAATAAAAGTGCGATTTATTTGAGCGCTGTTATTATTACGCTCTGACATTAAAACGTTTCGTGATCCGTCTCGGAATCCTGCAGTCGGTGTAACTTATTTCTATCTTTAATGTTAAAACTTTTTCAAGTGTTGACTTTCTTTACTCTAACAACATAAAGGTTGACTCGTCTCTGTACGGAAATACGTTAAAGAACTAAAAGGAGTTTTATTTTGCTCAGAATAGAATTATTTATTATATATATATATATATATATATATATATATATACATATACATATACATTTACATACAGATATATATATATATATATATATATATATATATATATATACATTAATAAATCGTAATTTGATAATATATACCAAAAAATATTTTCACAAAAATATTGTATTTGAATTACACAATGTTCAAAATAAATTTTTCCAGGTGAGCAAAGTTAATTTATAAATATAGTTAAAATGGGTTTACGACACTATTATCCACAGATTTTTAATCTAATAGGTTCTAAGACAGGCTACAATTTTTTTCTACCATGTTTTCCAGTTATGCCGTCTATACCGATTTTAGCATGGAGCTAGTAAAATAAGATTCTGAAGTAACATTATTTTTATACATCTATGACTTCATTACTATACTTTAAATTGTATACTTATATGACGTTTCCTCGTGTTTCCTATGTACAAGACTGCTGTTTATGTTTATGTGATTCAAATAAGATGCTGTGAACACCCTCCCTTCACATGATTTAAAGTGATAAACTCTCTAGCTGTGATTGGAAATTGGAGAAAATCATTTGGTGCTATTTTACCTCGAGAGCAAACGTAACGAATTCAGGAGAGACATTCATGCAGTGACGTAGCCTTTTTCAACATTTAATTTCACTCAATGACGCTATTGATAAATTAAAAAAAATTAAAAAGTGTGGTTTGGGGTTAATTACTGGATAGCTATCTGATCATACATAATAGCTTCTTTAATGTTTTGAGGTATTTCTGGGTGACCACTTAAAAGAAGTGAAGTAACAGACTATTTTTCGTTACAAACGGTTATATCATCAGCTTGTCTGCACATTTATATTTAATGGAAACAACTGAAATTGCAAGTAAGCAAAGTTCGGTAAGTGGAATATCCATGATCAGAAAAATATTGTGTCCGAATTACCATGCACAGTATGTAACAAACGTGGGCGAAAGACTGCGAAAGACAAGTTAGAGGTCTCACTCACTTTTGAAATTGGATGAACAAGCAATATACCAATCATACTTTGCTCTACATCTACTAAGTACGAGTAATACTGAGAGCATGTCGACGCAGAGCTTTATGCCAACACACGTTTTTTTTTATTTGTATAGCGAGACGTATAAAACAAATTTAAATAAACAAAAAAGCTAAAACTGACCTAAACAAAAATGAACTGCACCTAGTTTCTCGTTAAACAAAACTGCATATATAACTAACTTACGTTATGTCGCAGTAAGATTATGTTCTTTCATTTTATCCCTTCCACGCAGCAAGCCCCACCCTCACATTTGCTTCAGTTTTGTATCAGATATAGATATCCTAATCAGATTTCCCCCCTGAAAACGAATGTTTGTTTATTACTATGCTTATAAAGTACTAATACCGTGGACAATTTAAAAACAATTTAGAGAGCTTTTGCGAGATCAAAAACAAAATTTCACGTGCAACTCAGTTCTAATGACAGAAGTGAAACTTTTTCGATCTTTCGGTTCAAGTCTCGATTTGTAAGTATATAGTGAGAGGTGAAACGGCCGAGAGGAGAGAGAGAGAAATAAGTATTAATTAACTTTAACTATAACTCACTAACACATACATCACATGAGCATGCGCACACTTCAAATCGCAGACGTACTTATGGGCAGGATAAATAAGTTGAATTAAATATTAAAAAATATTCCAAGTGTAAATCTATAAATTGTACCAAATTTGTATAAGACGATTTTAATACTACACATTCATAGACATTTATAAAATGTCATTACAAATAGACGTAAACATCTAATAAAATCTTCATATAAATTGTCATAGATTGTCAAATAGAAAAATAGGCACGAGGCCAGTAGCAGATCATGGTTAAATGCGGCTGAAGGAAGTCGGGATATATTGCTCCTGTTGTAAATTATATTTATGACAACTATATACGCAGGTTCATTGGTGATTTATAAATAAATTAGGCACATAATATTATATTAGTCTAGCAGCGAATGAAATACTCGCAAAATTATTAATAAATTAATCACAAATAGATAAATAAATCAACGAAATTTTGACAGTTTACTTTTGACGCACATAACGTACAAAACAGCTGGTAACAATCGCGGGACCCATTTTTGTTTGTTTTCCCGCATAATTTTAACAGTTTACTTTTGACATGCGTAATGTATAAAATAAATAATAGGCGATTATTCTTTATTTTCTTGCATGCGTATTCTTCTTGTCTTATTCTATCGTGTTCACCTATCTCTCTTGGTTGTTTGGTAAGTACCTATTTTCCGTTCTCCTTGCGATAAATTTGTTACATTCTGAAGTCACAAACACGTTACATGAAAAACATTGCAATCTTGAAAATTGTATTTCCTTCTCATCCGAAGAAATTTCACTTCGAAAAATATTAGTGCAGCCCCGCGGGTTTGTGCTTTATTATCGATTACCCCGCTAGCCTCGAATTTTACAAATAAAAGTAATTATAACTCAAGCAGCTTTACGAAAAATCGACTTTTAATATATCTTTTTGAAAAGAGGAAATATTCCTCTAAATAATGATGGTAACTTTTTTTAATTATTTATTATTATCAAAATCTGCCTTTGCAAAATCCATTACCCTCCAAGTTGTCTGTATATGTGTATGTACGTAAAAAGACCCTGATTATTTTTCTATCCATTGTTTTTTCTAAGACGGGTGATTCTCTTTTCTATCCACTCGTTTACTAGCGGAACAAAATCCTATTGATTTTCACAATGCTTTATCAAATAGTTTAATTTTCTTAAATAATTTTCTAAAAAAACTCCCTTTTTTCGTGCCTAGCACGTCTGTTCACGACCGCCGTTTAATGCTGATAGTTTTGCCTCTTTTTTCTGGTCTCTACTGGTTTTAACTTTTAAACGTGTAATTTTTTTACCTTTCTATTCGGTATATTTTCATTGATTTTTGTCCGATTATTAGCTATAATTAACTAATGTAAACTTAGCATTATTTAGAAATACAATTAGGAAATAAAATATTCAATATCAAAATAATATCAATAACAGAAAAAAAACATTGAGTATGCATTTTTAATTTTACCAAAGATATGTTTGTACATCAAGGTCCAACAATTTAAAAAAAACAAAGGTGAGTAAATATCTTTGTAACTGTATCGAAATGAAAACAACGTTAAAGCATTGAACCACAGTACCAAAGGTAACATATGTAAAAGCACACGGATTTTTTTATTTTGTATTTTAGTTATTTCACATCAGTTTCCAATCAAATTTGGATTTTGATTTTTTTCATCGTTTCTGTATTTTATACACTCCAATATATATGTAAAAAAATTCATAAAAATTAAATATCATAATCGTTCATAATTTTTCATTCTCAGAACATTTTTCCTTTTCTTCAATAAATGTTGTGTCTTTAAAGACCTATTTAATTTCATATTTTTCCTTAGTGATGAACGACGAACGAAAATTTCCGAATTTTATAAATTAATATCGGCTTCCCTGGTCCAGTCTTAGCACTCGGTATTGGAGCAGGACCATATTCGTTCTGTTACGTATGATGTTTGATGCACAGCTTTGAAATTACAAACGACTGGAATGATAATACTTGTATCTACCGATGATTTTCAACCAGTTCACAATTGTTAATTTAATAATGTATTTAATTATTTAATCGCGATATTGTTTTTGATGTTTATTTACATTTCTTCCGTCAAGAGTTTACTTATTTTAATAAATCCGTACACGATGTAAGTTGGCAGACGACATTACTCGTGCGTTGGTAAATTATTTCGCGCGGACATGTGGCGACACTGGTGCGGGTCGTCGACTGGCATGTGCATTCATTTCTCACGATCCCAGTACATTTATAGTATATTATATATTGTATAAGTAGTTTTGCTGGATCCGGCAAAAATATAATATGAAAAGAACCTACATTTTTTTAAATTTGGGCCTTCATAACGGAGAAATAATCTATTTTCGAATATGTTATTTTATTTTTTCATTTTCCCAACTTTGATTAGATTTGAACGGTTTATTATCGTAGGCAGAATCTTGATATAAACACTGAATTAACAGTATAATAAATTTTTCTTTCTGCAAAATAAGACTCCTATCGCTCGCTATTCGAGGCCGAATAAAGTGTACGATGCGTCGCGAAATCTATCGCTTTTATAATGCACGCACTTCAGAACGTTTAATGCAAGGACATTAAAGTTGAAATAGTATATGTCAAGAACGGGATGAGATACGAAACAAATTATTCATTGCAATTGTATTATTTTCGTTCTTAGTGACAAATAGAAGCTTGTTTGCCATATTATCTTAACCACAACCTATATGAAGAGTATATATTATAAAATGTTTATATTTTATAATATATACTCTTCAACTCTAGTGTTCCAAAAAATTGGGAAGGGAAATTATTATAATAATTAATTATATAAATAGATTATTTTAAAGCGAAACTGTTCAAAAATTTGTTTAGTTATAATAAACATGGTTTCAAATAAGCTCGATATCCTACAGCAAAGAATAGGTAAGAAAGCGACACAAAATAAGTACAGAAATAAGAAATATACATCTGCTATGTTGTGTCCACCTATAACATTGCTAATAAAAGTAGTTGCAAAAAATGGAAATTATAACAAAAAAATATTCGATTCGGTTGCTCTGAATACGCTTCTTCTTGATGACGGTTCGAGAGTTTTACGCATGAATTTCAGGTGATTACGATTAAAAAAATTAAATCGGGTTACTATAGAGACTGCGACAAACATTAAATTAACTAAATTTAACTGTACAAACTCAAATCACAATTGTAGAGTAAAAAACAGCGCGTCACTAATTTCACCAAGGGGTAAGTATATCAAGTGAACGTCAGTTTTAGAATAAATGTAGATTTCCAATATGAAAGAATTTTAATGCAGTTCCATAAAAAGACTGATACCGTTGCTAATACAAATAACTGTAAATACCTACTAATACGAAAATAAGTTTGTTTGTTGGTATATTTGCTCTGCTTCACCCCTCAACTACTCTGAAAACCTCCATGCAATTTTCCATAAATAAAACCTGTATCGTGGAGACGTACTTCGCGAAACATATTTATCCTAAAACAAAATTATTTTTTTCGGCAATTAAAAAAATCAACCCTTTAAATACAAGAGAACATAAGTAAGGGTGTTAATTATGCATTCAGTGTGTAATAACACATCACGGCAAGATGTCCAACCTACAGATACTTACTCCAGGGCATAAACTTTTTTCTTTTCAGGCCATTCCTTCAATTCTTTACATCGCAAACTACATGGGGATTTCCAAAGCTAAGATTAAATTTTTTACATGAACATTTTTTCTTATAATTCGCCACCATTATTTCCCTTTCTCAAGCGAACGAAGTTGCAGACTAGTAATAAACAAAATTAACAAAAGCTAGTAATCTTATATCTAGACAATTTTATGTCTTTGTTTGTTTTTGATAGTTTACCATAAAAATGGTTTATCCATAGGAAATTAAGCATTTACCATCTTATAGCTATAGGATCTAGATGAAAATCGGGTACATGATATATTTTCAGAACGTGTAAGTAATTAGCGAAACTATTTAAGTGATGGACATCAAAATGTGCCGGTTTTTTTTTTGGACTAAACTTTTAAACCCTTATATTTACTAATTAAACCGTTATCGAAATATTTTTAAGACTGATTATCCTTTACTGAGTCTTTATTGGTACGTCTAATAGTACAATAAAATCTCTAATTATTGCCGGTTATTAGTTTGTCGTAAGTCTTTTCCCGTTACACACTATCTACAGTTATTTATTGGAATAAATAACTAAACCATTAAGGACATTCTCAATACGTAACAATTAATAATTACTTTTTATAAAAAAACAACTAAGAAAATTCCATCATGTTTCCTTTTTTTGCCAGGGAAAAACCAGGACGGGCAGTTAATATTATAAAAAATCAAATCTAAAGAGCACTACGAAAGTACTTAGCTCAGTATTATTCATAATCTTGACATCACAATCATCTAAAGTTCAAGGTCTAACTGCATATTAAAACTGGTAATTTGATAATCTGATAATTTGGTCTAACCGCGTATTAAAACTCATAATTTAAAATGATCAAGAAACTACTAAAATTATCAATATTAATGCAAGGGTACGACATTGCAAGTGTAAATATAGCTGAATTAATTGTCTGGATCGAAAAGACGTAAATCCAATTTATAAAAGCATTTGAAGCTCTCAAAGCTCACAACAGCAACATCAAAAATCCTGACAGTAAATTAAGAATCATTTCACAATTTACGGGTTCGCGTGGAAGAAATACACCGAATAATCCGTGCTGTGTGCCGTACCCAATTCCGTATATCGAAACGTAAAAAACCCCTTAGATAAAAAAAATTAAAAAACACGGGCTCATAACACTTGCTGCATCCGAACACATAAATATCCGCCGTAGACATAAAGCATTAGCATCGTAGCGTTTACGGCGCTATGTATTCGGCCGCATGTCACGTTGTCCGCACAATGAAAGAGATTGAAAAATAAAGCCAAGCGAAATAAAAACAAAATGTACACGACTTAAGTAAAATGAGGTTAGGATACGGGAAAAAATTGAAGGCTGCCTACTATAGCGTACATTTTGCGGAATGAACTTTTCCCATTGGTAAAATATTTAGCTATGGATAAGATTTTGTCAAAACCAAAAAGGAACAATTATTATTTCTTTAAAGTAGACATTATCGTGATGTAAATGCCAGGTTTAAAAACAAGTCAGATGTTCCTAATTTCAAATTTAAAAAGTTTAATGGATACATTCGTGGAGCGTATAATTGGGATAAATTACATATTTATAACAATATAAAAGAAGATCTATTAAAATTGTCAGAAATGCGTCCTACTAAATAAAACACATTAAAAAAAGTTATTATAAAGTTGAAAACTATGTAAATGGTACAAGTACTAATATGTACCCAAGTCAACAAGTTAATGTAATTATTATTATTATTTCCATGTGCCTAATGAAACAAACATAATATGTCACATAACAATGATAAGTCATTTTACATGATTTTTTTATTGGGTTATTGTAAATTATCACATTTTTGACAGCGTTATAATTTTTAGGATCGTGTCCGTAAAATTTCTTGCTTTGTTTCTTCATCACAGAGGACATTTTGCCATAGTTTTAGCGCGCTCAACAAGGGGATGCTATGTGTATATGTGAGTATATTGAACGAACATTCTTGGCTTTGGCAATTGGAATTCTTTGGCCATAAGTTCATTCAGAGTCACTTTCGACATTTACATTTAAGTATAGACTTCATATCATTATATATATATATATATATATATATATATATATATATATATATATATTATATATATATATATATATATACATATATGTATTTATATATATATATATATAAATATATATATATATATTATGTATAATTCCATACGATTTACAGAAAATTAGTTAAATCGATGTTTAAAAAAAGAAATGAAACGACATATCGTTATGTTATATACTTATTTGATTTACATACATCTTAATTTTGTAGATCATTGCCATCCGTCTTTATATTAAATAACGTAAATATATTGAACGATAGTTATCATACTGTCATTTAAGGGGAATCTTCTCTATTACATTTTATACATTTTCTGGCAAAACCATTAATTAGAAATTGCGTTAAAATGGTTGTGATTTCAAAATATTTGCAAACTTTGTTCACAACCTGTCTCATTTATTATATTCGTATTGGAGAACAATAAAAAACATGCTTAAAGTTGAGTTATGTCAAAAATTTAAATTATATTTCTTCTACATTCTTAACTTCCCAACACCACTTTAAGCATTCTATAAACACGTAACGAAAATATAAACAGTAATTGTTCGTAGGAATATAACTTAATTTTGAATAAAATTATAAACAGTGTAAAGATACTAAATACACGAGTACTGCAATTTACAACGGCAACGCGATAAAGAAAATTACCGAAACACTTTACTGGCCCCAGGCGATATAATGAAATTGCAGGCGTTGCGTTAGATACGTCCACCGGAAACTGAAGTGCCAAAAATGATATTACATATTCATTTAAAATATCTCAATACTCCAAAAGTTTAAAAGAGAAGTTCCACTTACCCATCCCACAAAGTTAGGGGCGTCTTAAGCAAAATCGGGGCCAAGAGACAACCTAATATTAAGTAAAAGTTACACAATAATTTTCCCTCCGAAAACAATGCCCATGTATATTAATGCCGACTTGCATACAAACTATAGGCTGAGTTAAAATTAGATAATTTCATACAACTGTAATAATATACCTCGAACAGATTTAATTTTCTTCTGTGGGTACGCGCTCTGGTTTGAAGTGAATGAAGGAGCTGCTTCAGATTTAAGTTTATTAAATATTTACGTTCCCAAGAGAATATCTCATATATCTATTGCGTACTATGGTTAAATATACCATTTTTTGTAAAGTAAAATTCTACACTTCGATAATAAATTTCCTTCCATTTTACTAATTTTATTCTGTACGTATTCTCGTTCATTTAGACATAGATAATCAAACTAACTATTTCGTGCTTTACTATTGAATATCAAACTGAAATAAAATGTAGAAATATATTTCTAAATAAATATTATCGGTTTCACATAGAAATCTCTGTTAATGTTGGGTATTACTAAAACTAATGCATGTTATGTAGGTAATAGTAAAACTAACGCATGTTATTTACCATATGAATACTCACGTTCATTCCTCACATATAAATAGAGCGGGTTCGCTCTAACAAAGCTATTGTTCACTTACGTTTAAAGAGCTCACCCTCACCTTAATTGGATGGCTCATTTTGTACGCGAGAAGGAAAGAAATAATACCGATGGAGCCCTTTATTTATGCCGGTTACCTTCGAGACCACGAGCTAAATAGCACAGCTAACAGTTCGCATGGCATTCACTTAATGTTAAGGAGACTCTACATCGCGGCCATTAAATTTCTTTCTCTTTCCTCATACTACCGATTTATTTCAATGAGTTTTTATGAATTTCTCTGTAAAGGGTTCTTAGGGTTACTCTCGACATAGCACTACACTTCAGACAGAATTTCCCTTTGCATAGTTAAATGCGTACTAATAAAAGTTATAAAACAAATAATTTGCGATCTAGTGACATGCAAATACATATTTCTTTTAATAAAATCGTAACAAAATTTGTATTATTTTTATTAAATTAATCAATCCATCTTCAAATTGGGTCATATTTTTAATTATCTTCAAGAATTTTACTGTCGGTTTCAATTAATTTTTAATAATTGGAAAATGTATGCTAAATAGATTGTCACATTCCGTAGTTTTAATAAAACTCACTTAAGTTTATTAAGTCCTTACATAGCTTTTGAGCTACACCAGTCCCATGTGGTACTGGGAAATATGTCTTTTCCGTATTCTGTACTTTTTTACAACTCTATTTTATGAATTTTGACATGAATTTCATGAAGACATTTGTACAAAAAAAATTTACCTCAAATATACAAGTCATACTTGTTAAATCCTAGGATAACTTCTTTTCTTCTTTATATAAACAGCAATATTGGCTATATAATATGATACCTCTCTATACAAAGCGTGTAAATGTACGCACTTAGCAGTTATTACTGACATTTGCACTGAGTAATGAATTGAAAATTTGCATAATCAATTTGTTATTACGAAAGTGATCAATCTGTTAATCGTTTATTTTTGATAAAGTGGGAAAAGCTATAATTTTCAAACTACAACATTGGACAAAATATTGATAACTACACTTGAAACATTGGTTAAATTACGCATTACCCATTAGAATGAAGCAATATCGCCGAAGATATATCATAACTCACAATTGAGTACTCAAGAATATACACAAGTGAAGTGAACGATGTCAAAATCCAACACAGTAACTGTTAATACAACAGCTACCATCTAGTTGGAGTCTGGTCCAGTGACACCAAATTAAAAAAACGCAAATGTTCAAAGAATTGGAGAATTCTGATTGCTCTTGAAAAATATATATAAAACAATTATTATTATGTGCGTAATAAGCCGAAAAAACAAATAACACCGGTATAACGCTGAACTTTCCTAAACAGAATTTTACGCAAACAAAATATTACGCAAGCAAAAATGCAAAAACTTTTCCATGTCTAAAAATTTTGAAAACCCTTACGTCCAGCATCAAACAATAAAGAAAATGAAGGAGAAAATATGCATTTTAGGTTATTTTAGGTACACTAGTTGAATTTGTTTTTTATTTTTCCCCCAATATTATGAAGATCAATATATCGTATCGTTCCTCCCTTTAAAAACACTTGTAGTAATATTGCTGCACTTTTTAATTTATTTCATACAAAGCTCATCTAACACAAATTCAAATCTTACTTACACTCAACTTAAGAGAGCCTTATTTTCTTACCAACGGGGACTTATACTCTTCACATCGCCGTCATTAGTTTAACCGCTACAAACTAAAGCCGACATCAGCTTCACTTCTTGTGCACTTAACACTTTTAGTTATAATTTCTTCCGGCGCTTATAAATGTAATACCAGTGGAGACTTGCAGCGGCCGCTTTCAGTGACAGGAGTCGCTTTAATCAAAACAGTATTACAACAGCAAAAGTGGATGCAAAACCACTTGAGTTCAGGGGTATTCACGTTACGTTACAGGGTTGATAATATTAACCAATTAAATTTAGTATCTTGAAACCTAAATATAAAAGTTTCCACTTAAAATCTGTCGCTGTCTTATCACGCAATCATAAAATATATTTAGAGAAATTCATTCATACAGGATACATTCGTAAGTGAAAAATATCAATAAATTTCATTAATACTTTCTTTCCATTAACAAATACAAAAACATTAGTTTTAACCAAATTCATCTGAAATTACGTACTTACTTAAATATAACCACCGGTGCTATCTTTCGGTACTACCTTCCATTAACAATATACAAAAGCGATACCGCTTCTGAAAATAAGCACTAAAGCATAGCTTATTGTCTTATACATCTCGCTAGGGATTAATTTTATGTCGCGTTTTAATACTTAACTGAAATATTAAATAGAAGAAAAAAAAATATGATACTAAAACGAAAACTAAACACAAGTACTTAAACCGTTGAAATGCGAAACAAAAACAAGCATCGATAAATCATAAAGTTTCGTATTTTCTCCCGCCACAAGACCGCATCGTGGCCGATCTCCTTACTCATAAAAATAAGATATAAAAATAAATAATTTTGGCAAGGATTTACCGAATAAGAAAACAAAAACTTTTTTCCATTTTAGATTCTTGTCTTGATTATTTTAACTCATTTGACAAATTAATTTCGACACTGGTTTCATTTTATATTAAAATCATTTATTTATACCTTTGCACTATTGGTTAAAAGTTTTCCCACTCACTAGTTAAAAGATAATTAAGAAATTAATTGATAATTAAGAAATTAATTGATAATTAAGAAATTGATGTGGGAGAAATTTGTGTAAATGTATTTATTATCTTATTGTTAATATTATAACGTCCATTCATAAGATTATAAAAAGATAATCTCAGTTATTCGCATTAAAACCAAAAAATATTCACGTAATTACTTACATATTTTTAATTCAAATATTTCAGAGCAAGACTAAATAAAAAAAATTACAGTAGTACTGTGGTGCGTCTTTTAATCAATGGGAATGAAGTAGATCAAACATGAATAAATTAATTATTTATATTAAAGTAAATTTAAATGAAATGTAGAAAATGTATCTACTAGCACAATCTCTACGTAGAGAATGTATCTACTGATGCAAGTCAAAATGCCAAAATGTCAACAAAATCAATTCAACTAATAGCAAAAATATTTTTGAATAAAAAAGCCCAAAAATATATTATATCTCTATATAAACTACCACCCCATTTCTCCGTAAATTTGAATAGAGAATGACGATGGTATGTCATGTCTGGGGCTAATAAAAATTATAAAACAATGTATTTCTAATATGCATACAAGTTATTTACATCATTTTCATGAGTATATTCGCATGTACACAAGCAGATACCTGATATTAGTAAATAATATCTATATATACTATGTATATTTATTATATAAATTAATAGTTTGTAGCTCATTTAAAATACACATTTGTTCACATGTACGACCAACTTATCAGTTCTGTGTGAAAAATAACAGAGCTTGTGTTTTTCACCACTTCGTTATTGTCCAATCAGTGTTTTGCCTAATATCGCGTTAAAACTCCCAAGCAAATATAAATTACAAAGTTACCTATCTGGAATATAAAGGAGATATTTATCAGGAGTCCAGTGTAGTTACGCCAATTTCTTTTATATTATGGTAATTGTGTGACGTTCAATAAAATGGTGACTGACGTCTGCCGAGACTATACCTCATGACAAATTTATACTTAAAAATCTCTATGAAGTCATAGGAAAGTTTAATTTTAAATATGTTTAGATTTACATATCTGACAATTTTACTATTAGTATCTGACAATTTTACTATTAATTTTACATTTTACGCTAAAGTTCACATTTTAAAAAACTTGGTATATCTCTTGAAAACATGTATCTAATTATATTCCATTCAACTTGTAAAGAGAATGTTTGGAAGCAATCGCATTTAACAGTTCAGGTGTTGTAAACCTTTTTCTTACATTTACGTTAGTAATTTAATGTGAATTTATTTGGTATATGTGACAAAAAAATTTTTTTTTGTGTTTTTATTTACACTGTACACATACGTAACTTAGATTAAATAGGTTATATTTAACTAACATGAAGTGTTTCGAAAAATTTATATAAGTATTACTGTTACATAAAAAACATATAATAAAATAATACCAAAAATTTCGATACAAAAGGTTGTTTAATTAAATATTAATTTGTATAGAAAATTATTACAAAATAATCACAAATTGTATTGCAGAACATATTATATCTATTAAAGAACACATTCATCATAAATCTTATATATTACATCGTATGTCCACATTAACAATGTTTGTTCAGCCTTGCCGCAGGGCTTATTAAATGACATTGCTTCAAGTAGAAATCTTTTGACGTCGTTTAAATTAAAAGTAGTGTTTTCGTTCGCGGCATATCATTTCATTTGTACCCAGATCGTTTTGATTGTGTTTATTTTGCAGTACTATACGGAAATCTTATTCTCGAACAGCTGTATAGGTATTGCGGAACACACGCTTACAGATTAATCGCCATTACGTCCATAAGTGTGGCAAGCAAGCATTGTATATATATGGTATAAATACGTAAGTTGCCATACGTGGGCATACAGGAAACAAAAAATATAATTGATCTCTTGAATCTAAATGCCTTTGGACAAGTAGTGTGACACTTGTGAACATGTAAATAATGAATGTTGCAAATAATTATACTAGCTGTATGCTAGGATTAATAAAGATTTGTTAGTCCTACGGCCCTATGGCCCCATCAATACAATTGTATCGTCACAAAATTCATAAGCACAAATCGGCATTTTATTCTGATAAATTGATGATTTTATGAAAGTCGAACGAAAGTACGGGTTTAAAATAATATTATTAACTAAATCTCAAGGTGTACTATTGACCATAAACATGGGCATTACATTTTTTCTCTTTTAATATTTATTCAAATGTTTTTCACATTATTCAAATAGTATAAAAGTGAATATGGAAATATTTATTTATTTGTCGAAGATTTTGAAATGAGGTAAATATTACATTTTTCGCAGCCATTGACATACATATATTACTTTTTAAACTACTGGTACGAAACTACAAACGTAGATGTATGTTTTTTTTTCAGAATAATATTTCAATTATTATTTTATTTTCCGCTTATCACACTATGAGTTTTGTTTTTGCAAGACTATAAAAATGAGCCATAACGAATCACTGTGAATGCACTATAATATATATAAATACAATCAAGGCTGCATTTCTGCATTTCGGCCCCCTGCCACCTCTCGACATCCGGGTTAATTAGAGTAAGGCAATTCAATATGATATGGCCTGTCCGATGAAACGGCCAACCAAAAAAATTTACTGTCTTTGGTCTAGATGTCGTTAGCTAAGATTGGTGAGCGATTGCTACTCAAAAATTTACGCTAGTGTGTGCGTTGTTTTATTGAAAAAAAATTAAAAAGTAAGTATTTTTTAACTTCAAAGTTTCAATTTATCTCAGTTATTTATTACATATTTGATGTTATAGTGTTAATATTTTTAAAATTTATTACATTTTTAATAATTTTTCTTTGAATAAAATAACCTATCGATAACGTATCCTTAAATCGAATAACAGATTCATAAGTGGCGCCAAATTTAGATTCCAGATTATACTTTCCAAATTATGCTTACTTATCTGATAATCTTAAAAATGGCGGAGTTATTTAAGAGGTTTCAACGGTGCTTAATAATCCTATATCTGAACGGGTTTAATGAGAGTCACCAACAGTATCTTCAACATCAAGATCTAATAACGATGCTCACAAAATGGCAACGCAAAAAGACACGCCTCCAGAGTCCTGACTGATAAGTGCCCAGTTGTAGAACCGCTTATTAACGTTCAAAAATGATCAAGTAACAGAGGTAATCACATCCCCGGATTATATCAGTGACAAAAAGGAAAAGGAAAGTAAAAATAACAAGATTATGAAGAAAAATCATATTATTCACAAGCAAAAAATCCAATTAGGTTGAATTCCTGAGTCAGAAGAAACGATAGAATTAGCCACTGAAGATTCCGGTCCCAAAGATAACATGTATGATTTCGTGGCATGCAGCGAAAATTAATACAAGACTGAAAAAATATAAGATTAAATGTAATTTGTTTTTCGTAATGACTGCATGAAAACTGCATTCCGTTCAACAATTCTTGCAATCCTTGTGATAAGAAAATAAAATAAGAAAGAAACAAAGGTAGAGGAAAAATGACCCAGAAATTAATTGGCCATCTTATCCTTACATGAGCAGCCAACTTAAAACGGATATTAAAATGAAAGCTTTGTCTAATGTTTTTGAACTAAATATGTCTAATATTAAGAATAATCAAATATATATCGAAATAAGAGTACAAGGTTAGTTTTTATAAAAACATTATCCTAAAGTACATATATAATTTGCAGCTTACACTGAAAAATATTGTAGTACCAACATTTATTTGAAAAGAAAACAACATGTCACAATGTTGGTCTAATTACATATATACCAAATATAACATAAGTATATCTGTATATAATGCATTCAACTCTAGAAATGTCGCAGCGTAAGCTGACACATTGTCGCTATCTCATTCTAACGCCTTTTAAAATTTATGAATAACATATATGCTCTGGGTTTTTTCAGCGTCGAAATTTCGATTATTTTCACGAAATGTTTGAAACGCCTGCTAATTTCACAAAAAAAAATGGAGGCATGTCCATTTTTACCGTGTTGAATTTCACAAATCGTATCAATAACATAATGGTATAATACTTGTATTTATAACACTTTTTATAATGAAATTTTTGTTTTGTAAAATTGATGTTTTGATTATGTATATAGTATATGTATATAGTTTAATAAATACATATACTATATACATAATAAATACATATACTATATACATAAAATTTTTTTATAAAATTCATTACATTATACTCGGGTATAATGTAATGAATTTTATAAATAGTCGTCAGCTAATTGAATATTATATTTGTGCCAACCATATTTATAATGTCAAATTCGATTCTTTATAAACATTCCCTCTTGAAATTTAATAGATTATAGATATGTATATTTCAGAAAATGTTATTGTTCTGATATGTATATTTTTTGGAATAAAAATTATATTGAATCCTTAAAAAACAAATTCGTTTATACATTTACAACATTTTTGAGACCAAGAAGTCTCCTTAACAAATCAGTGTTTTCAATTTACTTTTATTTTGTTCCAATTAATTTTGTTCCCGTTCTTGTGAAAACGTGAGAAATAATCGTTTAGAATAGACCACAAAAGGCTCGGCGGAAATTTGGAGACTTACACGCACACATACTCGTATAATATTGGAACACATATATTTTCGGTTATCAAAGGAAAAAGTTGCTTCGTCTTTGATATAAAACTTTTTTTTGTGTTTTGTGATAATATGATAAAAATATTACCTCTCCCTCCTCCCTTCCTCGTGTTACAAAAATTGAAGGATGCATAGTAATAATAATAAACTATTTATAAATTCTAAACAATTTGTTATCTACTACAGAAATACACCGCCTAAATGTTTCTGAGGCATAAAATATGATGGATTTTCCGAAAACACTGTGATTTCATTATTAGTAACTTTTTTTATTAATATTTATTTAGCTCATTTTATATTTGTTAAGGGTATGAGAAATACAGTTACCCATGTAATGATGTTATAAGCTAAAACTGGTAACAGAATTGGGCGAAAAATAGAAATTTTGATGGACAACATATCATCGTCTTTCACTGGATAAACATTGAAAAACAAATTTGTGCTCGTTTCAAAAAACTATTTTGGAATGAATCCAACATTGATTTGTGATTGGATTGAAATGAATCCCACACGCCCGTGCAGAATTGTATTTAGCCTTTATAATTTTATCCTTATAACTATGAATACAATAAACTATTAGACATTTCAAAAACAATTTATAGTTTTGGGCCCAGGTGTATTTACACATTACGTGTAAATTTAGACATGGTTTATTATTTTCATTTATAATTTAGAAACCTCTAGCAGGCAGATTTTAGTATATTTTACTTTTGATTTTACTATATGTTATTCGAATATATATATATATATATATATATATATATATATATATATATATATATATATATATATATATATATATATATATTGATTAATTACTAAAGTTAGTATTAACTCAAAATTATATTATTTTCTACATACTGAACAAAACATTAATTGTATCGTAGCTGGTTTTAATTGTAGTATTTCGTCAAAGATAACTCTGAGATATCTAACAACACTTACGTTGTACGGTGTAGGTCGTAGGGTCTACCCAACATAACTTAAATAAAAATTTATTTTTTGAAGTAGTGAAGGAGACAAAAAAAGCATTTGTCGACATCATATTAGAGGCACAACATTCGGCTATTGCAAATAGGTTTTGTTGTAAATTTAGACAGTCTTTAACATTGACAGTAGTGTAGATCTTAAGATCGTCTGCATAGAGTAAACAGGGACACATATCAGATCGTTAATGAATATTACAAAGAGAAGGGGTCTCAAATGCGAGCCTTGTGGAACCCCAGACGTGATTGTTCCAGGTGCAGAAATATGATTTTGATACTCACAAGTTGACCCTGTTATTTAGGTAAGCTATAATCCACCTCAATAAACTCCCATAAATGCTATAACCTTCAAGTTTTGCATATAGTATCGAACGATTGACCTTATCAAATGCTTTTGAAAAGTCTGAGTAAATGGAGTTTGCCTGCCTTCTGTTGGCAAAAGCGCAACAAAGATAGTTTTTATATACAAATAAATGTATCATTGTTGATCTTTTTGAAATAAAACCGTGTTGACTTATTGACAGAAATATTTGATAATGGTAATAAAAAGAGTTGAACAAAACGATCACTAATAGATCTATACATTTTAAATTGGTTTTTGTCACCTGATTTGTGGATTAGAATAACGAAAGCAGTTTTCCATTGGTTAGAAAATATACCTGATTTAATAGACGTATTAAATAGAATACATAGAGGAAAACTCAAATTGTTACATGTTTCATATTTAAGATATGGTGAATTTAATAGTATGTAAAGCCCTTGGCAAATGAATCAAAGATAAAACTTGAACTGAAATTTCTGTGCCCATTAGATGTTTTAATTTTTCAAGTTAAGTTTTTAGTTTGTTTACCTTGGTTTAATGCAACTGGTTTTGATTAGGTACATTAAAATCATAAAACGCCAGTGTATACACTGGCGCAAATACCAGCTTAAAAACTTAATTAGGATAATAGTGCCTCGTTCAAATACATCGTCTGAAATAATAAATTTCCATTAGTACAAGTATAGGATATAGCTAATCATTAACCCTAATTTGTTTTTTTTATAAAGACACATATTTCAAGCAAAAAAATTATTTTTGACGTCTATGTGTATTAAAAAAAATAAAGATGAAAAAATTTTATGGCAAAAATATTTTATAATAGAGATAGAAAATATTTTATAATACATATTTATCACAAACTATGTGCGAGCAACATCGATGGAATCAATTACAAAGAATTTTTTCCAAATTACTGTGCCGAATTCAGTGAACTAATTTTACTTATGATGTTTATACTATTTTATTTTTAAGCGATATACACATTAATATATAGGTTAAAAATAAAATAGTATATTGTAAATGAAGGTAGGAATGTCTTAAATTGTATAGTACTGCTTATTTCAAATATAATAATACATTAAAAATCAAATAAATATAGACAAGCTGCAGATGGTTTCACAACAAAATTTTATTATTTTATTTCATTTTTGGACTTAAATTATGTTGGCAACTAAAAAATACGCAACTGTTTTTAAGCGATTTTTGAAATGTTGTAGGGACTTTCCGAATATTACAGCAAATGAGTTTCGGCGAGGGGAGAAAAAAATGTGTGGAAATTTCACGAAGAATGCTTAGCGAAGTAACGCATAATACACCCACGACGAGAGATGGAGGTTTACCCTTTATTATGCAACCGAGCTTGATTCCAAAATATCAAAGATGGAAATTATGATCTATCAGGTAATACTCAATCGAAGCGATAGTAGAACTAGTAGAACTCATGAAGTGCTAGTAGAACTCACATAGGGTACCCTACGTACTTACTCATTACATCATAAAAAAACTCGAAATGAAAAAAAACGTGTGAGCGCGTGCGTGCGTGTACGTGCACGTGCGCGTGCTCCTACGCCTGCATGAGCATGATCGCATTGTCATGCGCTTTTCTTATACGGGTTTGTGTATGTGTGCGTGCGAGTTATGAGTAATAAAAACAAAGTATTATTGAGAATCCATGATATTTTTCATGAAAAACATAGTTGCCAAAATATTTACATAAAGAAAAACAAATTTATTTAATATTTGCAATCAGACAAAGAAATTTAAACATTTAAGAGTACGTACGGTACGTACCCTTAAATGTTTAAATTTTTATGTATACTCAAGTCTGTAAAGAACTCACGTGGTGCGAGTTCTACTCTACGTAACAAACGGGCTTATTTTCAATGAATACTACACTGATATTGCACATGCAACCAGTGATACTTACTTGCGCTGGCAGCGTTTTTAATAAACTTGATGGTTTGATATTTCAAGACTAAAAATATGCATGTACAGTATACACATGCTATACATGCCTCATTAAAATTGAATTATAAATGCTATATGAAACTAAATACATTTCACGTCATTGTAGACAAGGAAAATAAGTGATAAGTGTCAACTATGTGGATTTGAAATATAACATTTTACATATTTAAGAGAAGCGACATGAGTTATTCTGTGACAATTTGAAGTAAAAACTTGTCTTTCTTGTTATTTATATTGGATTTACTAACCGAATGCAGAGATTTAAATGTAAATTGATATAAGATACCTAAAATCCGAAAAAAATGTTTCGAAAAGAACAAAGAAAGGAATAAAAAGAGGAATCTATTAAATTGTCGCTTATCGCTTCTGAACAAGAGTGATTATCAAATACGGCAATCCCTCGGTATTCGCGGGAGTTAGCTTCCTTAAATTACCGCGAATAACTAATACGCGAATAGTGAAACTTCGCATGAATAGAAAATATAAGAAATATTTATCTTAATAAACATATTAAAACACTATTTTCATATTAGATATTTCATATAAAGAGAAAGTTATGAAGATTCCCAAAGTAGGTACGTATTCAAAATTATATAAGACATATTGCTATTATAAAAGATAGGTACCTCCTATCGTTTAAAATATCCCCAAAAAATATTTCCATCTGATTTTTCTCTGAAACTACTAAAGTAAAAATTATAAAGTACATATTTACTAGACATTTATTTCGATTTTACCGAAAAATTATAGCGATGTTTTTTTTTTAATTTTTGAAATATTGACGACATTTTTACACTTCTGAAAATATGCTAGGCAGTACATTCATGTTGTGGAACATTATTTTAATATTCATTAATAGTTTAATGGAAAATACCATGCATCTTCAAATATTTGTATATGGTAAAGCGGGTACGATACCCTTGTGGGACGAGTCCTACTCGTACTTAACAGGGATATTTAAATTTAAAACCTTAAAGTTTTAAATTTAATACCTGTGTTAAGAGGGAGGGATTTTTAAAAATGTTGCATTTCAACATTGATAAATGGAAAATTTCCTTAATTATTACAATTAGTATTAATTTTGACAATTTTCACTTAAAACGTATTCCTAAAATATTAATAGAAATTGTATATCATATGTAGCTTCTAATTCTATGTCACCTAATCGCCACGTTACCTTCTTTACATTATCATGTGATATTTTTTACAATGTGAATATGTAAAGGATAAATGTTTTATATTTTAAGCATATAAAAAGGAAACATTTAATAAAGTACTCCTATTTCAGTTTTATTGCATAAATAGGTACATTAACACTGCATAGAAAACCTTTACATAACCATTCAATATAAGCAAGTTAAAGTCTTATTATAAACTTGGATTTACATATGTAGCCTTTTAGACTTAATCATTAATTCAGTTATAAAATCTTAACTTTCAAAGTCACCTTTATGATTGATATGCCTTGTATTTTAATGTCGATGTGTAATTAGCTTCATATTTTTTTCCGTTTTAGTTAGGGCTTTAATATTTGTTAGATTTTTCTTAACCATAGTTTCGAGAAGGGGTAAATTGCTAGAAAATTTGCACCTTTTTCTCGTCGATTTCTGTGATACTATATGTGTGTACATATATGCACACACACACACGCACGCACACACACACACACACATATATATATATATATATATATATATATATATATATATATATATATATATATACATATATATATATATACATATATATTGCTTCGGAATAGAGCTTTTTCTGAACTCATTTATTTACTAAATTTGTCTTCAACTCTTAAACCTGCCAGAGGCATTGGATGCTGCGTAGATCGCGCGTAATTGTAGTCACCAACACAACACTTCCGGGGCACTCTAATACCCCGTGGTAGGAATACACATTAATTTGAAGTAACAATAAATTAACATATGTCCTGGGAAAGTTCTAATTTAAATTTGTTTATATGAGTATTTTATGTTAAGCATTATTATTTGACAATTTTGAATATCATTTTTATCATAAATATAAATTACATATATTTAGCGAATATAAGTTTTATATAACGAAATTATTAAATTTTAAGCAAAATGGCTATTTATTGTAAAAGTATTCGTACTTGCGGATATTGAGAATAAAATTCAGTATGAATGTGAGGAAAAATTATTTTAGGAGATGGATTCGATACTGAGCCTGATGGAATCATTGAAGATTTTCATCATGTTCATTTTCACCTTTACATTTCATCACGTACATCACGACTCTGAGGAAATTGAAAGAGAAGAAGTCGATCCGGATGTAGATGATGATGCAGAGTATGAAGTGGGTGATAATTTACAACCAAGGCAAGACTTGGTATCAGTTGTGAATGTCTCTATAATTTATACGGAAACTATAAAAATAATGGACACAAATGGAGTGAAGGCTTCACGCCTTCACATTCACTTACCTGGAGGCGAAATATTATTTTGTATAAACCGGAAAGAAAAGGGTAAACTCGACGTGTTTCAACACCGATAGAGATATTTGATCTCTTAGTCGCCGAAGAGATTTTAAGTTATATAGCTACTAACACTAATAATTATATTTCAAAGTATAAGGAAATTGATCCCATGACTGAACATGATAGCCCTTTTAGGACTTTCATATTGAAAACTAGAAAATAGTACTTCTTGGAGTTTTCAGTATGAACAATCAGACCACCAAGGAAATCTTTGTATATTCACAGGGGTGGCTTCATTCAGAGTCACAATTCCAATATGATCGATTAACTTCTATAAAGGAAATATATGATCAAATTAAAAAAGTTGGCCAAGATACGTATATACCATCTGATTATGTCACAGTTGACGAAAAATTACTAGCTTTTAATGTACACTGTATGTTCAATATGTACATACCATGGAAACCGGATAAATATGGCCTAAAACTATATTACTATGCGATGCTATAACGGGATATATGATTAACGACTTTATATGGAAAAAAAATCACCTCAGGGAATCCCAATAGCAGAACATTTTGTAATGGATTTTATTGCACCTATACTTGACATAAACAGAAACTTCACATGCGGTAATTGGTTTACTGGTACAAATGGAAAGAAAAAAACCGTGAGATCTCACCGTTTTTGTTACTACTCAAAGAATGTCAAAAAACCACATATACATTTATCTAAGAGAACACGCTTACCAAATGTCATATTACCCCCTCCCCCCTTCCCTCCATTAAAAGCCAAAATAGTAGTAATCATGTTATCGACCATTGGTAGTCCTATTTAAAGGGCTATAGGGCTGTGCCTTCCCATCCGAATGTCAAAAAAGTAAGACCAATTTTCTTTTTTTTTGTCCAACCATACTTTATTCTCGTAAATATAAGAACAAATATTAATTATTTTGTAGTTCAAAGTTCAACGATAAAGTAAAATTGACGAAAAATCTAAGTGAAATATCAGATTACGCAGCGATATCGTACGGTATATGTAGATATATTGCATACATATATATGTCATATAGTTACCGGCTACGTAATAGGTTGCCCCAAGTCTCGATACAATATATTGAAAAAAATGTGTCTTTAATGAATAGCTAAATCCGCGTTTCATATCGATCGTTGTGGCGCTGTCCAAAGTATTTTCGATACGATATGATGATCGAGTAATATTTTCTTTGGAAATTATTTTATGCAAAGCCATAAACCCTTAAATGTTTGAGTTAATTAAAATAAATATAATTTAAACTACATTTTTTACACATTTTAAACACAGACAATTTCCGAACGCGATCGAGCGACGCCTCGGATGCGCGAAATAGATGCGCAAATGAAAGGCATTACGCAGTTGTCTCACTTTTTCTAGAACGACTAGCAATTCGCAAATTTAGTGTTTTGTCACAATATAACCTAATGTTTATTTATTACCGTATCGTACAATATATTTGTGTTGTGGCAATTTATCGTAATATTAAAAAAAGAATTCTGTGAAAATATTAAAAGAGGTTTATTAGTGTCATTTGATAGAAAAGCAGTTTTAAAAAATTTAAACCCTCTACGATCGACGTTGAGTTTAGTGCAAATTGTTCATCTAAAACTAAAAGCTTCACGCTTGTAACAAAACCTGGTGAATTTCTGGTTGTGAACAAGTTAACGTTTTTTTTTAGTTATCCTTACTTAATTTGTATTAGTTCTAACGTATGGTCGAAAAATGGCGTTAGGGACATTAATCATCGAAATTAAAAAAACTAAAAAACACGACTCTTCATAAGTCAAACGTTATTAATTTAACATTACTCGGTAAAAACAATATTCGCTTACAATTGGATAGTAGTTTTTGGCTTTTTATGTAATGATATAATTCTCTGGTAAGTAAAAACAAACATTTTATGTAGAATCGTTGACTATGTAAAATTTTGTGGCATGTTTGAAGTCGCGCTCAGAGGCCACGATAAAAGTTTAAATTCAAATAATCCGGAGATAATTAGAAGTTTAATAGACTTTGTTGCAACTTTAGATGATGTTATGATAACACATTTAAATTCAAATTCAGTTTTTAAAGGAACATCGAACCGTATACAAACTACGAGTAACATATATAATACAGAACCATAATTTATAACCATAATTTTAAAAGTACCGCAAAATTTAACTTCATGAATGCAATGAATTCCATGCATTTATCAATTCGATGAAACACAACTTTCTCTAATTACTAGGTATATTATAAAAAGAGTGGCCGTAGAGCGGGTTTGAGGCTTCTTTTAACCTGAAGCACAAACTGCTAGGTATTAGTACAGTAACAAATATAATGCAGAACGATAAAATGGAAATTTTAAAAATAAATAAAATACCGAATAAATTGATATCTTAGGGGTATGATGAAGCAAGTGTAATGAGTAGAACCAAGGGTGGTGTTTAAACTTCGATTAAACAGAATTATCCTGACGCATTTTATATTCATTTTTATGCTCAAGGTAATCTTATATTGCAACAAGCTATAAATATCTAAAATAAGGCCGAATAAGATTTTTTTTTTCTATGCAAGGCTTTCCAAAATTTTTCTTTCGGTCTGCAAAGCATAAAGCTATATTAGATAACATTGCAGAAAAACGTTTACCTAAATCTGCAACGACGAGGTGGAATATTCGAAGTCATGTCGAGATCATTTTTCGTGTATACAAGTCTAGATCACTGGAAAGTTTCAAATTTATAATAGAAAATTATGATCATTGATATTCATTTAATAATAGTGCCAGCGCTGAGTTATTCAAAAATATTGCCCAACAGTGAATTTAATTACTTTTTTATAAAATCGTGGGGCTTACGTAGAAAATTTTTAACATCAAACAAAAAAGTAGACTTATTATTGCGAAAGCGTATTATAAATGCTTTTGTACTGAAATTTCAAAAATAAGAAATACGCTCAATTCGACTGTGTCAAATTATACTGTAATTTTGGATTACAGCCGATGATAGTAATTGTATTTTTGCAATCGAATGTTGCATTTAAGTGTATCAAAACTCTTTTCGTGTGATCCTATTATTTCCTATTTATTTTCAAAATTTTCCGTTGGATGAATTTAAAACCACTGTAGATACTTTAAACTTAAATGAACCGTTTTTGACAATTGAATTAAATATTTTGTATGCACGTAATGATTTTCACGAGACTGCTGAATTGTTGACAATGTTATAATGTATTACAGAAAATAAATTGGAAGAAGTATTTCAAGAAATTATAACTCTTCATTGAATAGCATAAAACATTTTTACGCGCCACCATGTAACAACGCAAATTGACTTCACTCGGTATGTTATGTATAGAAAAGCAACTTATTCGCCATTTACCAGATTCAATGACCGAGTAGTGAAAGATTTTGCTCATAGTAAAGACAGAAGGACGATTTTCGTTTACAAATAAATTTAAGACTTTGTTAGCCCACTTATCTGATAACACGTTAAATCAATAAAGCTTGGACGTCTATACTCTTTTATTTGTAAACAAATATTGTATCAGCTTCAAAAACTTTTTGACCGCCGCACATGCGTTTAAGCGTCTAACAAAGAAGGGTCCATTATACCGTGGCCGCTTAAAAGGACCAATTTTCTTGTTAGCATGTGAGTTTTTTTATTTATTTGACACCATAAGCAATGTATATACCTAAACCAATAATTTTTTTAAATTTAAATCGTAAATTTATTTCAAATGTTAGTTATATTAGCGCACCTGTTAATAATGGAAAACGGCACCATTCCTACTTTTTCAACGCCCACTTTCACACACAAACAAACGAGTGAAACAAACTTTAAAAAAAGCAAAGAAAACTGTTTCATATTTTTTTTTATTTTTACGTCGCTCAACCTTGAAGTTTTTAGTGGCGTCGGGCAATTTGAAAACTTGGCTGTGAAAAGGTTAAAAAGATTCTGTTTTGTAAATTAAAAATCATATGTACATTTCATACGTTATCTTATTTACTAAGAGAATTACGTCTATTCTTTACAGGGATACCTCTTTAAAAAAATGAGTCTAAAGCTTGACCTCCGAGCTTGACATGAAATAAGCTTATATAGTTTAATTATTTTTGTGGGTTCCACTCCAAAATTTTGACCCACCGACCTCATGATACATGAGAAGGGTGATAAAAAACAAAGAAAATCAAAGCCGGTATAGTTCTGTTCGACCAATTTTTAAATGGTACTATGTTTCAAGGAAAACAAAAAGATGGCCGCTGTGTATTTTCTGTGATTTGATGAATGCCACCAAAATTAAATCATTGACGCTCTACAAGATATCACAAAACTCGAAAAAGAAAACTGTCAAAGCCAGAGAGATTTTTATGTCTCATCCATTTACTACGTCACCGATATGGTACACGCCACAATTGCGAAGCTAGATGTGATGTACACATTACAGGAAACTGTATTACATAACGTAACCGGATATAACCTCAGCTGTCATCTTTATATTTTACAATAAATTTCAATAACTTCCTTTCATGGCCAATACAAAGTGGAATCCCACCAATGGTATCAGTTATTTCTCAATTGTACATTAATCAAATAAAGCTTAAAAATAGTGCTTTTATTTATTATAAATTACCTCACATTATTTAAATTAAACTAAGAGGTCAAATTTAATAAGAGAAAAAAAGCTGCAAATGAAGTCCCGTGATAAATATTCATAAATAGGACGGCACAAGAAAGCTATAGCAACATCGAAATTATGCTTCGATAGCTCGCGATAAAAATATTAGTTTTGCAATTGTTTTTTTTTCCTTTAGAAATATATTTTAATTTGGTTCAATAAATTATTTTAAATACTATTACTAAAAAGTGTAGCCGTCAATATACGAACCAGATACAACATACTTAACAGTATAGTTTAAAGAATAGGCACAATCAATCACGTCATAAAAAACTACGCCTCAAAAATGTAACGTTAGCGTTGAGTCTAGTTTGTCGAAAAATACATGTTATTGTTTATACACCTTATAATTTTTTATGTAAAACATCTAATGGCATTTTGGATGGGACTTAAAACGTTCTGACGGCACATTGCGTCTCGTCATTCGGCCAGCTCCGTGTATTGTCGACTCTTTCCGGCTTAATTCGGCCAGCTTCGTTTTTTGTCGGCTCTTTCCTACTTAATGGTTCTATTTCTGTACACTACACACACACGGTACTTTACGTGTGTATTAGTGTATCAGCATTGTTTCTTATTTACTAACGTCTACAACTTTACTCGTTTATATCGGTGTATTCCATTAAACTGTCTTAATAAGTTAAAGATGTTTATTAATTTAGAATATGAGTTACAGTGATAGTGAAAAAAAAATTTTGTTGTTTCACATCTGCCAGGCGTCCCATTACGGCTCAATTTTTTATTAGTATTCCTCACAATAAACTTGACAACAGCTTACTCCGAATTGTGTAAACGTACCAGAGCCGTGTGGTTCAGTGAGGCTGGAGTGATCCATAGTTTAAGATATTAATAATAATAAGAGATTTTAATGCTTATACTGGATGACATTGCAAACAATATTGTTAAAAAGTGTGATCGAGTGCCAATAACCTATCGTCAATATTTAGTTATCCCTACAATTTACACTAGGATTTTTTCTTTATTTCGATATATTAATTTAATACAACAAATAAAGTTAATATCTTCAGGTACCTCTTTAAAATCAATACTCCGGTTACTGTCCTTACGGTGAAGGTAACATATGTATCTGTGATCAATATACATATTTGTTGGTATTTCACAGTTTGTTTTTTAATATCCTCGTTTATTATTATAACGTAGTATAAATTCATTATTCTCGACGCTGTAGTTTAATTGCTAAATAATATTAAATATCACCCACAACGTCACGTACGTGTAACGTGGTCAAACTACGACATCTCTCAAGCGAATATTATCTACGTAACTTTGGTTTATTGATTTAACATTTTAGTAATGTTATAATATTGAATATTGTTGTCACTTTTTAAGATAAACCAAAATCCGTAAATCAAAAGGACAAACGGAATCCATATAAGATCACTCACGTGTCTGTCCGTCCTTCCATCACAGTCGTTTTTCTTAGGAACTGCTCGAAGTAGAAAGTAGTAATTGGGCATAGTAATAACACACAACTCGTACATATCACTATAACTACAACTTAAAAATATTAATTTGGAAATTTTAGGCGGTCAATTAAGTTTCTATTTTTTCTAATTCCCTGTATATAACAAGTGTCGTGTGAAAGGAGTTGTTATAATAGTTTAATTTTTTATCCATTATTCCAAGTATAATATTTTCAGATATGTACTAGAAAATGTACAAAAAGATATGTCTCCTCCCCTTACTTCCGAAACTATTCAACTTAAAACTATGAAAAAATATGAATTTTTAGAAGTAAAGAAGAATTCTAGATACTGTATTTTTTTTAAATTATACACCACATTTTTTTACGCAAGTGAAAGATAAATTAGGCAATATATTTACGCTTTTCTATATTCACAGCCGATTTTCCTTGAAACCATGCGATATAGGAACTTGAAATTTGGCCTAGTTATACAATTTATTAACCCACATATTTTTCAGTAACTTTTTTATTATATTCACACAAGAATTAAATTGGAGGTGAGGATAAATAAAGGTATTAATTTTTTTTTATTTCATTGAATCATGTGGGATATGATTTGTAAGTGCTTGTTACAAGTAAAAGAAAAATATTTTCGTAGTTAATTGCATATTTAAAAACATTTCCCAAAAAACATTCGAAAATGGAGCATTCCATCGTATCTTATTTCCGAATGTACTGAGCCAAAACCTAGAAAATTACAGGAAAACTATAGCGATTATCTATTATACATTACATAATTATTGTAATAAAGTAGGAATATATTTAAGTTAGGACAAATTAATATTCATAAGTAGTTTAATAGAAATACTATATATCCTTTAATAAGCATTAAGTACCTGTATGTGTACAGAATCCTAACCCTACCTGTTAACAATGTTGTGACAAACATTTTTTTTAAACAATTATTTTATTTTTCTATATAATTATTTATCTAAAAATCGGATCTACTGCTCATCGGTTAAATCAATTATCAGCGATTCTAAATCTGGAATTCAAATGACCTTCGTTCAAAGTATATGTAATGTTATTGAAATATTTACGAGTATTTACGTGACTATGACTTTTTTTAGGTACATTAAATACTTAACAATTGCTAACTTTTACCAACATCGCGCAACAATTAGTGTTTATTTTTAAAGCGATGAAATCGGAAGACCAGGGATCTGACCTGGTACACGTACAGCCTACGGAGTGAATCTTATTACACATTCCTGCTGACCACTAAACAATTTGTCAAGAGATCCCGCGAGAGACGGCGCGGACTCCATGAATATTTTAGGCATTAACCAAACCTAAGCTACTTGGTTGTGCCAATTTTGTATATATTTTTTAAGAGTTTATTTTTCTTTACCAAAATTAGATAAATTGGATAAACGCACAGCTGAAGTAACTGAAGTGGTCTCCGCAAAGCTTCACAACCGCTGTTTATCAGATGTTAGTCTATTGTGCGATTTCACACGATGCTATTAAATTTTGTAAAATTAAGAGCTTACGAGATACTGCGCGATAAGTATTGCAAAAATAATTGTTCCTAACATCGTATGAATTATTCGTCTCGTTATTTATTATTTGTGATTGTATCTGTTAGGAAAGCGTAACAAAAATTGGTAGTCTACCAGATTTCCGTTTGTAATTTTAACAATATATATATATATATATATATTGCGGGTAATTATTTTAAGCAATTCCTTATTAGGATACAACAAATAATTTCGTTGTCTCGTACTTACATTATAATACCAATGTCGCTGTACGACAACATTAAAAACAATAATAATTATAACTTAATTTTCTGCGGGAAAATACAATGGAAATGCCGTTCAAGCTATTCAAAGCAAACCTTTCTCAGTCTACTACTGGATACAGGTCACTGCAATGTGCGCATCGTTGGAGGCAATGCGCATAATCGTATTGAACAGTTGGATTGACGATCGCTACTGTTATCGGTATTTACGTATACACTAATTTCTTTAGTTTGTTCTGAAATGAATCGGCGACTTTAAGTTATTAAAACTTCATGAAAACCAAATCTGTACTCTTACATGTTGCCCGGCTCCGTCTTCGTATGTAACAATTTGTACTATATTTTTTTTAAATCTTTTAATCTACCCGTGAAATTCCCGTGGCAACAAAATACCAATTCCACATTGCTCTGAAAGTTTTCTATGAATTTAAGATATTGGATGCCTCAAAATATACATCGCTGTACATTTTTTTCCATCAGGCGAAAGAAAGCAGAACAGCCATGATTAAAGTCAATAAAACTGACCTAGCATATTCAAATCTACACAACAACGGTAAAATTGAAACAGTGGAGAATCCCATGGGTAATACCGTAAGTTGGGCAACTTACAGTATTACACAAATCGCTGGGCATGTGGAAAAACATATTACAAAGAATTATGAAACAATGACGAATAGGACAATACACTCACAGAGCAAATCCATACAATTAAAAAAAAGAAATATACAGCAATTTGGATGAATATCATCTAGCAATCAGTCGTGAACTACTAAGCAACTCTATGAACCCATTTCTGAAATGGTCAATGGAGCAAAAAAAATATCTAGACGGGGTGCATCGCGCAATACTGCGTTGAGCAATGTGAGTGCACGAAAGACAGGCGGGCGCTGTAGAATATTTGTACGCGCTCTAGGGAGGTAAAATAAACAATGACATCATTCCTTCACGTAGAAGCCAGGAGCACAGAGGGTCACTAAATTCAGGATCGAGTCATTATCAACACAATGATTTAATATTGTAAAAAATGCATTATTAAAAACTTGTTGAAGCTGAAGGGAATTACATCCAACTATGCCCATTATGAAATCTCAGGGAAATAAATAAGGATAATAACTATTATAATACAAAAAATAAAAATATATTTGTAATATAAAAACCTATTAAACTTTTTTAATATTTTCTTCAGCATGATGATATAAGTACCTTCATATAGAGACCAAATGACTGCATTCGTTTCAACTATACTACGGACTAAACGGTTAAATATTGTAATGGTACATTCGAATCTTGAAAATCTTAAGGATTCCGTATGACAAATCCTAGTACCTTGTATGCTTTCTGACAGGTTTCCACGATATGACTGTGAAATGTAAGATGATTATCCATAATTACATCAAAATCCTGCATAGTTGAAAACCTCCTGAGTGTAGCTCCGCCCAGCTCATAACTACGCACAATTGGAACACGTAAGCGTGAGTATGTCATCATAGCACATTTGCTTACATAGCAATGGAGCTTGTTGCTTAGATTCCATTAAATACTGAGTCAATATCATGTAGGAACAGATCATTGTCGAATTGACTGTTAACACCTGAGAAGAGTTTTAAATCATCGGCAAAGAGCAGGCAACGAGCAGCTCTGACAACTGTAGGCAAGTTAATAATAATCAGAAACAGAAGTAAACCTAAATTACTACCTTGACTGACTCCAGATAGAGTAACATAAGGCCGAGACTCGATATTTCTAAGTCGGGTGTATTACTTACAAACCCGAAAGCAATTGGCGAAAAATTTTATGAGAGCAGGAGACATACCTGCTTCCAATAATTTCAATTAATTAAAGTCATAAAAATGAATAACCTCGTTAAAGGTAATCTTTCTTTTCACAAAATATAAAATAATAAAAGACGTGGGGTTTTAGTCGGATCGATCGCTTTGTAGTGTGTACTTACATTATAATTTAATAATAGAAATAAAAAATGTCTTCTCACTAATTTCTCATTTATGTAAGGTTTATTATAAAGGTTACCCATAAGGTTTATTTTGAAGGCGTAACACACAATAACTAACGCTGACTACAAACATCATTGCTCCACGTGTCTCGTAATCCTATTCACCTTTTGCATTTTCCCAGACTTTCTAACCCAAAATATTAAAAAAATATATATCTTCAAAATTGTTGCGTTCTCGCTTCAAAAGCTTTGAGAACAGCAAATATAAATTAATTAAAATGTCATTAAGAAAACGCAAGTACCCTGCCACCCAAGTACAGATCTCTTCGTCAGGCTTGGATATCACTTGATTCAAAGAAACAACCCATAATTAACTTGACAGCTCGCTTATTAGATGAGGAAGCCAGCTTGAACATAGAAGAAGAGAATGAAACGGACTTATTAGTGGCAAAACGAAGTATGAAGAAGAAAAATTTCTATCAACGAAAATAAATAAGGAGTCAAAAAAAATTGTGTATGTTACAACTGTGGGAAACTCGGTCATTTCGCAAAAATTGTCGTGCTCCTAAAGAAAAACAAAACTAAGGAGAAAAAATATATTAGCCTTTAGTGTAGTGTATAGTGATTCGAAAAACAATGGATGGTCATTAGACAGCGGTGCCTCAGCTTACATCTCTTATGAACGCAAAAAAATTTCAAAATTGTAAGAGTATACAGGATCTCCACTGAAATTAGGAAACCAAGAAGCCGTAGAAGTGGTTATTAAAAAAAATGATAATAGTCAAAATTGCACAACTCTGTTTACTGCTAATCATAGTACTTTTAAACTAATAAATAATCCAGTTTACCACAAGAATACAAAACACATTGGTGTTAAATTCAATTTTATTAGAGAGAATGTACAGAAAAAGTTAATTGATATTAAATATGTGCAAAGTTCTCAATAACTGGCAGATGTTTTTACTAAGGCTCTACCTACTCTAAAATTTGAAGGTATGAGAGATGTAATATTATCTATTATGTAGTTTATTTAATGTTTTTTTATCTCAAGCATGTAAACTGAAAAGTTTTTTTTTATTATAGAAAATTTAGTGGAAATATTGGATTAAATTTTACCTAAGCCAAATAAAAAATATAAATTACTAATATTGACACTAAGTTAAGTCTCATGGAGTTACAAATGAGAACTATAATGGCGTGTACTTAGCAATCGTTCAATTTTGGTTTTGTTTGAATAAAATATTTTCAATCAGTTTAAACTATATGAATCTTGTTTATTATTATAACTCGCATTGATGCTTCATTGATACAATATAGTTATGAACCTCCCGTAGATTCTTTTAAAGTTTGTCAATTACTTGTATCTTATTTAAATTATTATTCTAATTTACCGACTTACGTAACTTTCAAATAATCTATTACATTGCAGATGATGATGGCAGATCGTTGAAAATCTGCACGATAGGAAAAATTATAGATCATTCACTGCAGTCAGTCAGTCTGCGACTTTTTTTGCATCTAGAAAAGTTCAAATATACCTAGCATCTCTGCAGATCTCTGACACCTAGTACCTATAGTACATCATCGCTCAAAAACCTAATATCAAGGTTTTTTTAATAATTGAATATGACGTTCCAGTTTGTAATATATTCCTTCATCACAATTGGGTTAGACCTCATATCGCCATGACAACAAACCGTATTGTACTGCCATTGAATATCTTCTTACAGCGGCATTTATTACTTTTGTGTAGTCTCCTAAAGAAAATGTTCGAAGATAACAACTAAACAATAATAAGAAAAGGAAAAAAACTTTGGACCTATCTTACTATTTTTTTTTGGTAAAGTAATAGAAAAACTAAATCCGATAGCATAAATATCGACACCTCAGAAGAAACTGCAAAGAAAAATTAGCCTTAAGTGTTAGAGTATTTTCGTAGAGTAAACATACATGAATTTGAAGGAGTGTGATGTTGGATTTTAAGTTATGTTATTGCGTTGACGTCGAAATTATATTCGATTAACTTTTAACTTCTACTTCTTTCAAAAATTAATTTATTTATTAAACTTTATGGCTTTTTTAATTCGATTTAAATTTGTTTGTATTTGCTCATGTCCATTTTTGTAATTTTTATTATATTTTTATGTTTTAATTGATAAAAGCGTCTCTTTACATTATATTTTATGATTTTATGGGAGAATAACAACGACTTCCAGTTTTTTGAGACACATAAAATTACACGACAAAGAGTTGTTTTTTGATAACCTTGACCTTCCTTCTTAAAGGTATCTCCAAATATATAATAATAATTTCACTTTTTATCTTTACATTTCAATTTTATTAAATTGTATGAAATATGTTGAATAAAATTGGATGCCAAAAATTTAATGAAATATGACCTATATTAGAAAGAACGGTAATATCTAAAAAATGTTTAAAATAATTTGAGGGAAGAGTTTTATTATATTATTGCAGATAATAACCGCTTGTAGCATTATCCAGTAAATTACTGTTAACTTGTTCATACATATATATATATATATATATATATATATATATATATATATATATATATATATATATATATATATATACTAGCGTGACCCGTGCAAAGTCTTCGCATTATAAATTATTCAACTCAATTTAATAAATCAAAATTGATTGCAGGTATTCAATTCATTTCTAATTTTGCACACTGCTTATTACGTTTTTATTCCATTATGAAGCTCAGATGACAGATCAAACAAATATTTTACTAAAATTGACATATAGAGGCGCAAGTATCAAAAGCATTGAGCTAAAGCGCCACTTTATTTATACGTGAGTGGATTTGAAATTAAACAAAAATTTTACCGACCGTCAATCATATTGACGTTGAGCCGTTAGATGGCAGCATTGCTGTTTTGTGTATATAATTTTAATAATTGATTAATTTGCAAAAACAATAGCAATAATAAATTTTTTAGTTGTGGATGCCGGTAGAGCAAGCAATTATCTATAAAATGATATATAATTTATGTGGATTAGTTGTGAGGTTTTTTCTAAAAAGGGAGAGTAACATCTTAACCTTAGCGTATTAATATATATGATGATGATGATGATGATGATGATACATATATATATATATATATATATATATATATATATATAATATAGTATATATAATATAGTAGGTACCATTGACAGATTTACTGGTAAATTCATATTATACAATACAGAAATTTGAGCAAAAATATAAACTTCAATGTAAGCAAGTCTAGTGCAGCTGTTCAAGTCTTTGAAGTTATTATAAATCCAAGTAAAGAAAAACTAATGAATGAAAAGCCCATTATAAGCTAGTGTAGCCAGTGATTAGTCTCAGCCAAGCGCACATCATTATTATTTCACAATTTCTGGAAATAAAGATATTCACAATATCTGTATGAGATTAAACCTCGAAAATTTCAATTGAACAAATAAAAAATTACAAAGACAAAATTACTTTGAATTATTTATCTTCGTAACAAGAACGAACTAAATGTTCTTCAAGTTCAGAACCAATTACTTTTATAATTAAAATTATAAATTTAAGCAAATAAACTTTTAACAAGTAGGAAGCGGAAATTCAAAAAGCTTTCCAAATCGTATATAAATGTACAACTAGGTGATTCTGAACTACCTATTGCTGCCATTTTACTGAAATTTAGCTATATTTTTGTCATTGTTATTTTTAAATCACTCTTTTTATGAGAAGTATTTTAATAAACGAAATATCAATTCTCAAGTAGTTTACGTTAGCACGTATGAAAACTAAAAGAAAGGTTTCGTTTTCTGGCAAATAAGACTAACCTAGCTTTCCAAATTTGGAAATTCTTCAGCATCGTGCGATATTTCCTTTATTGTTTATGTACATAATCTTGCCAAAGAAAACTATATTGGAAATATCAGACGCGTTCAACGCTGTTGTAGTACAGAGTGCAAAATTAATTTGAGAATATCAGACGTGTATAAAGTTGTGAAGGATAGTGCATAACTCTTTTTAAGATATCAGATGCTTACTTGTGTGAATAGATACTATATGTACAGCAATGTATAGTATGGATCTTTTATGAAAATATTAGATGCTTATTTGTGTAGTACAGTGAGTATTGTGATACCTACAATGTTGTGTAATATAGTGCATGTCATGATACGTGCGTACCATGATAGGTACAGGGATTAATTTTCCACCAACAGTGCACGTTTTTCCTCATTAGCAATTACATTATAAGGTTATAAGAGATGCGCAATCTAAGATCTTTTGGTTTGGATGCTGCTGTAAATGAACTTTTCTTTAAGAAAAATTATTTTCTAGCTATAAAAAAATACCACATTTTACTAATTGTATTACTTGACATACAAATTAGGACCAACCTGAAACTAATAAAGTCGGTACAAATGACATTTTTAAAAAACTTCACTACACATGTGCAATTTCCTACTTATTATACACTACTATTTCTGACAAACCTAATCACTTGAATATTGATCGAGTGTCATTTTCATATTTTCAGTTTATTAGAAAACAAAACAACTCTGTACGCACCAATAAAAGCTAGATAAAACTATTCTCAACAAGGTCTCGTCCATGCGTGATCTCAATGTGATATGGGATGACATGTTTGCAACTGTAATAATTTGTTGATAGTTGTGAAGTGATAAGTCACGTGATACATCTACGATTTTCATAACATTGACCGATTTTCATAACATAACTTGGTTTAAAATGAATGCAGTCATCCGGTCTCCGTATGAACCAATTTCAATCGTCATAACATTCACTGCACGATAACTTGGTTTAAAACAAATGCAATCATCTGGTCTCCATATGAACTAATTTTAATCTTCAGGTGGGAGCAAATGTTTAATAGATTTTCATATAGTAAAATATGCGATTATTATATTTATTCATTCCCTTCCAAATTTCATGATTCAGAATTGAATCAACTCCAAAAAACAACCAAATAAGAAATAAAAGTATAACATTATGAAAATACGTGTACTTAGTTAGATCTTTGGTTGTAGATATCGACCTACATTTTCTATCTATCTGTTATCGGTCTTTTGTCGTCTTCCTTGTTACAAATCATAAAGACAACATCATCTATGTTCTTTAATGTTTTTTCCTTTGTCTAAGAATTTGGAAAAGAAAAACAAACATTAAAGAACTAAAATATTACATGTTTTTTTATTTTTCTAAATAAACAAATTATGGCTTTACATATTTTATTAGAGAAAATTTGAGAATAGCGCGTCAATATTAATATAATTCAACTGATCTGGCCTGTGTTTATGTAAATAATGAGAGAGCGTCGAGTTAACTTTGCCGCATCGCAGTTATTTCAAAAAATTGTGTTTTTAAATCTTATATTTACAATATCTTTCCGCCCTTTAGTTACACACCATCAACAAAATATGTGCAAGACTGTGTCCATATTAAGGGATATCCATTCAATGATATGTCTTCACTCTGTATTATTTTGTGAATTTCGGGTGAGATGAATTTTTAGAGGTAAAACATTGGGACTTAGTTTGTGAACCATATCAAAATGATATTTTTGAATTTTGTTTGTAAAATCGGAATCAATCTTACGGATAAAAGAGCCTATTTATATTGTAGAATATCGTTTACATTGTAATATTTGATTGGAATATATGATTTTATCAGAATTGGATATATCAATTAGGAATGAAAACTTACAAGTTATTTCTGAGCTATTTTTCCAGTTTCTCATGTCTTTGCATTCAATTGATTAACAATGCTAAAAAAGTTAAATTTATGTTTTTAGCCAATTGCTAAAATATTAATTTAACTATTTGGTAATTTATCCTGGAATGGAACGTATCATATTTTAATCTACATCTGATATCTTTTCTTTGATCCGAGCTTCTAAAGTGTCAAAGTCTGCCATAATTTTTAAGAAAATAACATTGTGAGGGTATATCGTATTAATTTCTAAAATAATTCCTCTTTTTGGAACATCTTTCTTATTTCTTTAAAGAATTGCAAATTTCGTCCGACATGACTATCATGAACATATAAACACTAATTGCTCTAATCCATTTAGCTTCTAGCAATCTGTAATTATCGCTTTTCTTCTAGTTTTTCCTTTTTACTTATCGTTCGCATTTACGTATCGAACGCATCTTTATTTTTTTTGTACTGGCTACAAAATAGCTACAGTCTGATAGTTTTTTATCATTTACTATTACTTTGTAATATTTGTACTAATTGCTTTAATAGAAAAAAATGTGTGATGCAGTCTTATCACAAAAAATATCATGTCACAGCAGTATAATCATTATTAACTAAAAATTCGACGAGATTTTTCAAACAAACCATTATGATATTGACAGTTATTCGGTTTACAAGAAACCAAGATGTTACATCGAAGTTGAAGGATACACAATCGCAACGTTGTTTCCTCATTCATTTTATGTTTTTTTTAGTTTCATATAACAATTTTCTCGTTCCCGGACCCGGATCCCGGACCCCAACCATCTTTGTGTAAAAAATCACGTCAAACCGTGACGACGTGAAAAAAGGACAAACAAATACACTTTTACATTACATTATTTAGTATAATAAATCTGTAGAATTGATCTGTCTGTACATTGAAGGTTTTTACGAAAAAAATATTTAGGGTGACATAACAAAAGTAATAGAACACAATTATACCATATTTAAAACGTGCATTTGTAAGTCTTTTTATTTGTTCACGCACGAGAAAAAAATAGCCAAAAGGATTTCGATGAAGTTTTTACAAGTGGATTCTTTTGACTCTTAAGTGACATATAGGCTATACTTTATTGCAATCGACCAACTAAAAAGAATATATGGCAACTAAACAGAATATTTACGTTTTAATACTTACTTTTTAAGTTTTATAATGGGTGGTATTATATGTATTAATCTTGCAATTAACTTAATAATACTTTCTAGAGAGGGCTAAGAAAGTTACAAAACAAATCATTAGCTGGTTTGTTTTTTTTGCGGATCATTAAATTCAAAGAATCGTGACCCTTTAAACTGCACGTATGAACACAGAATAGGAGATATCCAAGGTATATAAATATTTTATTCTTTAAATCTACTTACTATAATATGTATATAAATATTTTATTCTTTAAATCTACTTACTATAATATGTATATAAATATTTTATTCTTTAAATCTACTTACTATAATATGTATATAAATATTTTATTCTTTAAATCTCGTACTATGATATTTTCTGACATTCGACACGTGATGCAGTATTATTTTAAAGATAAGCAAGAGGTGGCTTTAAGGCAGTATTCACGAATGAAAGCACCACATGTCGTATTTGTAGCTCCTAGAATGTCGGTTTATTGAGATAGTTTGTCACGATGCATTGAAAGGATATACTTTTATTCTAGAATATGTTAGTTTAGAATAAGCTATCCCTAAAATTAATGGTCCCTTAATTGTCGAATTTATCGTCGGTACTCAATTAAATTATTCATATTTTGGAAAGGGCGGAAGAAGCGAGAACATTTTGGAAATTTGTCTTTTAATTGAGGATAACTGTTTCAAATGGACAAAAATTGTTACAAATGAAAAATTATTTAAATAACCTATTCCGTATACGAATATATCAACAACAACAATGGTGTTTTGTGAAGTGTAACATAATACTCTCCGACTGGTGTTCACTGCCACGTGACGGAATTCGTAATTTTGCCGAATTTATTTTTATAAATAAAAATAATTTTTACTTTTGATAATTAATAATTTTTTGGTATCTCTATATCACGATTAATCATTAGAAATTAAATTCGATGGATTATAATTTTTAATTGTAATCCATCCGATTATTCATATAATTAATCCTATAATTATTATCCATCCGATTATTCTTAGTGGAAACTAGACTGGTGCTCAGTTTTGTTAATAGCTCAATCAAGCAGTGATCGGAATGAGCCATGGAATATTGAAATAGGTCGCGGTCTTAAGTTGCGGCGTCATTTTTAGGAATACTCATATTATTTTACGAGAAAGAGTGACACAGAGACCTCACAATTCACTTATTTTAAAATTAAGTTTTATGTTTTTTTTTCAATACCGGTTTTTAGTTAACCTATACTTTAATGATATTCTACAAGAACAACAAATTTAAGGGTAGTAACTACCTAATTGCAGCATTAAACCTGAAGGCGTATTTAGTATTTTTTGCATATTTATTGTAATAAATATAAAATAAATTCATCCTAAAGTCATTTAAGTAAAGTTTTCAGGCAAAGAAAATAATAAGTAAACATCTAATCGCCCCGCGGAAAATGCCAGTGAATTAGATGTTTTATAAATTAAAATGAAAATTCTTTAGCATTTACTTAAAAACACAACTATCAATAAAAGAATTAATTTAAAAATTACGTCAGTTTGTTAATCGTCCGCTAATGTATGGATATGGGCGGGCTATTGTTAATGTAAGAAGTTAGAGAAATCGTTGAAAGGAGACGTATTGTTAGTTTAGTTATCCCCGAAAAACAATTTTTTTCAGACGATGCTGGTAGACTGATCGGTTTTCGATAGAGTTTATGTACCTAGAATTGAGAACTAGCGACATGAACCTAACATCTGCGCTTAACGTCTTGGTATTGATACAGACCTGGTGTTTTACCGTACACTTCGGTGTAAGCATTGTGTTTAATAAATGTGCATATGTTCGTTATGCTAATAGATTTGTAAAATTATCTACACCAATATTCAATGTACTTTACTCAGGAGTCATTCGTATGAAAATAATGCTTCATTGCCTGCATCTATAATTTTACAAATGGATAGGCACAGGTAATTGTATAAATCATAAAATGTTACAATTGGTTGTATCTCGATACACGTGATTTGAATCACTATATCTCATATTCATCACAGCTACCGCAATGCAATATAATGCAAATGAAAGTTTTGGGCGGAATTGGACGAGGGCAAAGTTCAATGTACCGCCTTAGAAAGGTGAACAGGAATAAATGGCGAGGAAAACGTATGAACTTGGAAATGTTCACCTCTAACTTTTCCTTCGATTTATTAACGTGCTGAAAATTTACCACAATATCTGTGTGCATAGTAGCAATTATGTTGCTGTCGAGAAGATTAGGAGGAAAGGCCGGTCAAACTTTTAAAATTGAACGGATATTCTAAGCGTGAGACAGTGTACCTTCAATTTCTAGTCGAATATTGAAAATATAATTTCGTAAGCATTAAAATTTTGCATTGTAAATACGAAGTGACTTTATTAATAAATATATTTACCACCAGCGTTGATGGACACTACACATTTAACAATTTATGCACTAACACTCAATTCTATCATTTTGTTCCATCAGCACTTAAGAAGTAATTACATCTCGCAATTACTGAACCAATTTTTAACTTATCCCGCATAAAAAGTGTATTTTTAAAGTGGACATAACTATTAATAAAATTGATTTAGTAAGGGTTTTATTTAATATCTATGCTTATAATAAAACTGTAAAATTGGTCTCTTTTCACATTGAAGATACTTATAAAAAATGCGTTAAGGAAAAACAACGAACATAGTAGAACATAAAAATATGTTTTGGAACCTTTGCCTCTTTGTGTGTCTATGAGTACGTTTATTTGTTGGCTCATCACGCAAGAACAGCTAAAGAAATATCGATAACATATAAGATACATTTCATCGCAATCGACCAATTAAAATAAGATACGGTAATTTGACATTACAGTACAAAGCACAATTACATAGAAAACTACTTTTATACTAATTATAATAGATAGGATCACTTGCACCTTTACAAAATATTATTATATTGCTCTTAATTATATTTCGTAAAGGTTTAATCGAATAAGATCGCGAGCACATTAGTCGTTGAAATATATTAGTGTCATTTAATGTAAAGGTTAAGTCGATACAGAATTATTTTGTGTATCTGTAAATCTAAGTAGAACGTATAATGGTTACAGTATGATAAAAGTAGATTTTGGAAATAATAATTTAATATCGAAATTTGTCCAAATTCAGTAGATACGATCGCGCCGCCCGCCCTGATACAAATTCGCGTTCGGTCATATTTGTGTCGGTTAATTTGTTTCCAAGTCTAGATCCCCGACGTGACTGTGTTATTATATCGCAGTCCCATTGACTACGCACATTTTTTACCCACGTTCACTTCACATATTCTTGTTTAAATTTATTTTATTCAACATTGATATATTGAAAGAAAATAGAAATATTTTTCGTTAGAGGATGAAAAAGCTAAAATTGAATTAGAATTTGGCTTGATTTCCTGAAACCTAAAGTATATTTAGTACCGAACAAGCTAAATATATAAATCACTGTGTTTTTAAAACAAAACACGCTTTATAAAACCAAGATATTCAAAATCAGAACAGCTTTATAGCGGGTCATGTATACTTTTAAAAAATACTAACAGTCGCCCGCTACTTCGCCAGCAACTTTTTAAATAGTTGAGAAAACTAATCGAAGACGATTTCTATACTTTTTTATGATATCAACACATGTGTACTCAGAATATTTACAGCAAAACCACTCGAAAAAAAGTGTTGCTCATGATTTTACTTGTAATTAATAGCCACGCAGACTATTAATTACGACTAAAATCATGAGTATTAAAAAATACTTAATGCCTATCGACCAGTGAAAATATTTTAGAAATCGGTTCAGACATTTCTGAGATTATCCTCGACAAACAAACTCATCAACTTTTCCTCTTTATAATATTAGTGCAGACAACGAAGTCTTAAAACTAATACAATACCAAAAATAAAGGAAAATTAATACTTTTACTTCATATGTTTTCTAGAAATACTATATATTCCTTACAGTAGGTTTTATTTGTACTCGCCGCAAGATGGCGAGATAAAAGGTATTAACGAATTAGACCGATTATTTTTATTCAAATTTTCAAATTTTGCTATTCAATATTCAAATATTCAGTTTCCTTTATAAGTAATTAAAATAAGTAGTTAAAAATTTATTAACGAGTATGCACATCGTACAAAACAATAAATAATTAGTGACAAATTAAAAATAATTTAGGTATAATTTTATCAGTAAAGAAAAATCGGGGTGAAACTTTTGAATATTTACACAATATCACAATTATAGTAAAAGTTTTCAGTGGCTCAGATGATATTGGAAATTATACAAACGAATAACTTGTGTATGCATTAGAAAAATAACCATCAGGGCAACCAAATTTTCATTTTTGAAGCGCGTTTGAAGCTAATTTTACGGTTTCATTATTAACAAATAGGTCGATGCTTAAACTCTCATAAAATACCATATCCGCTGGGCAAGATGTTAAAGGTCAAAAGTCACGGAAATTCGTCTTTTGCAAATAGCTCGCTTCTCATATATTACATCTCTTTACAGTGTTGTAAACTTGTAGAGCATTAAAATTCTTTGTAAACTTGCTTAATACGTATTTCATTTGTATGACTAGCGCGTTTCGAGATATAGCGCGAAGTGTGGGAAAAATGCGGCCGTTATTAGGATAACATATGCAAATTGTGAAGTCTGATAGATAGAACACTTACAAAGTTAATTATATCATAAAAGTATTGTTATTATTAAAATATATAGGAATAGTTTATTTATAAAAAATATTTATAAGCAGTATAAGTCATAGACAAATTTAATATGTAAGAAGTGTGAAAATTTTATTGTGTGAGAAAACACCTACAATTACAATAATTTTAAGTTATCGAATTTAAGTAATTCAATTAAAAATTACTTAAATTCGATAATTTAAAATTCATGTCATTTTGCTTTATTTCTTATTTGCACACTATCGAAACGTGTTACCTTATTTCGATTGTCCCCCTGGTTCCAGTCGAATGAGATCGAAAACTTAAATTTTTTAACGTTTTGCTTTTTGTGTGTAATGACTTATATTTTAAACGCTACTTCTCCTACTTCACTATCCATCAGCGAATAAATTATATCACCTAAAAAGTCTTGCATTCGATAAAATTCGTTAACGGACCAGGACTGGATAGTTTCAATATGAAATTTCCATTTATCAAAGGTTGATAACAACGAAGTACTCAATTCCAAACGCATTACTGTGTACGCACTCAGAGCTGCTTACTCACCCAAAATGCTAACTTTTAACAAATCGATCCAGCACAATGGAAATTAATTAATACTACAGAATTGCAGATTAGAAACTGACTCGAGATTAACGTTTGTTATATCTATTTTACATAACCCGTACAAAAGAACTCTGAAATCTCAATTAGAAATACAGCTGCCACCAAGATACCAATTACAATTCAATATAAATTAAACTTTCAACGAACAACCTTATCCGTCTCATAAAGAAGTAAGTTCTTATGAGATGAAGGAGTGCCATATCAGCAATAAGACAAACCATCATCATCATCAAATTCCTACAGGCGTATGTACATATATATATATATATATATATATATATATATATATATATATATATATGTACATGTATATGTATATATATACATATATATATATATATATATATATATATATATATATATATATGTATATATATATATGTATATATATACATATATATATATATACACACACATATATTTGCAACATGCCCTTGAATATAATCCTCTATTTTCGAAATTTATTAAGCGGTATATTTCACCTCCGCTGATGAAATAACGGTACAGCGTCGCACGGACTTACAATAAATTCATGGAATTTCTTTAAGTAAATTAACTAAAATGTCATGCTAAGTATGAGGAGAACTCAGTCTAGGATTTCTCCATCTCGTTACTGTCTCAGTACGTAGTCATTTTTATTTTTACTTGCGGTAGGAACACGTATTTAAAATTTAAAAGTGTTTCGTTACACTGACAAAATATGAAAATAATGTCATGATTCAACACAGTCATACCATTAAAAAAAAACATTAGAAATATGAAATAATTTAAAATAAAAAAAAATAAAATATTTTCGTACCCAGAATGAAATGAAAGTGAACTTTCTATTAATTTGACGTCTTCTGAAAATAATTATTCTTTTTGTCGACCAACTATTGTTGAAGCTTTGTTTTCGATAGCTAGAGATAACAAATTTCAAGAGTAAAAACATATTTTACTTCGAAATAAAAAAGTCGAACAAAAAAATTGATGTCTATGTGAGCAGCAAGCAATCTTATGGAAGAAAAAAAATTACGTGGTAAGTATAATCATAATGTAATGCTTGTAATAACATTTTAACTTCGAGCCATGGAAAAAATTAAGAAAATATTGTAATCATGAAGCTATGAAACCCATCTAATGGAGAAACCATTGCTAGAAATGTTTAAGGAATGTTTACCACTTCTCCACTGAAAATACAAATAATTCGAAATTCAAATAATTCTTACGTCACTTTTTCTTTTATTCACACATGTACAAATAAAACGATAGAGAATAGCAAAGAATATTACCTTTTCCCCTCTCCGCTAACTCCACCTCTCACCTGAACTGCCCTCATAGTACCCTTATAAATTACTTTCGTTTTCGTGTCCTTTGTGTTTACATGTCGATGGTAAATCATCCCAAAAATAAGAGCGTAAAAATAAGTATATTAAGATATATAAATAGTAATTTGGTAACATGGTTGATCCTAAGGGCCAAAAAATATTTTAAATTACACAATTTTTTGAAAAGAAATTTTTCCAGACGTGCAAAATTACTATGTAAATATAGTCACGAGCCAAAATTATTTTATAAATATAATACCAGAGTGTGATTACCACACTATTATCTATATCATTTTAAACAAATACGATTTAAGACAGGCTAGAATTTTTTTTTCAACCATGTTTTCCAATTTTGTCGTCCATACCAATTAAAGCATGGAGCTAGTGAAACAATATTTTGGAGCAACATTATTTGTATATATCTTACGGCTTCATTATTTGGTTTTAAATTAAATACTTGTATGACGTTTCCTCGTGTTTCCAATGTCTAAGACTGCTGTTTATATGAATTTTATTCAAATAAGATTTTGTTAACACCCTCCCCTCACATAATTTAATATGGTATACTATAAAGCAAACGTAATGAATCCGGGCGACACATCCTCGCAGTGACGTAACCTCATCCAGTTAACGACTGCATGCTTTCCAACTTAAAATTTAATTTCACTCAATGACGCTATTGATAAATAAAAACAATTATTAAATGTGAGTAACAATCAGATTTGGGGTTAATTAATGAATAGTTATCTGTTGATACATAATAGCTTCGTTAATGTATTCAGGTATTCCTAGGTGGGCACCCAAAAGAAGTGAGGTAACAGACTATTTTTCTTAAAAAACTCATCAAAAACAAGCTTAAAAAACTCGTCAAGCACGAATGGAACTCGCACCACGATAGTTTCTTACATATTTAGGCATGTATACAACAATTTTCGGATTTTTTCCTTTACTTGTATTATGAGATCTTGCTACTTGCCAAATGTCATTATTCTAGGGTTAACAGGAAGTATCAGTTGATCTAGAATCACGGTTTTGCTTTATTATCAGGTCCACGTTTTCATTTATTTGTGTGTCTCAAAAAAATTGGCATAAATGGTCATATTTTTAGTTTTTTTTATTGCTGTGACTTTTAAGCTTGAATTTATTTTAGCTCCAAGGGACCGTAGATCTAAATATTTGATATTAATTTCAACTTGATATACCCCCAATTGTTCCTGAGAAAAGAGCCTTAACCAACAGATATATAGGCAGAAAAACTGACGGACAATGAAATGACCGTATAAGGATTCCTTTTTTTCCTTTTGAACGTATAATTGGGATAAATTACATCTTTATAATAAAATTGAGAAAATATTGTCAGAAATACGTCTAACTAAATAAATCGCATTAAAAAAGTTATTATAAAGTTGAAAACTATATAAATGAGACAAATACTAATATGTACCCAAGCTAATAAGTTAATGTATTATTATTTTTATTTCCATATGCCTATTGAAACAAACACAATTTGTCACATAAAAATCACTAGTAATTTTACATAACTTTTTACTGTGTCATTGTAAATTATCATATTTTTGACAACGCTATAATTTTTAAGATAGCACTTTCAACAAGGGGACGCCATGTTTACATAAAAGCATATTGAACAACCGTCCATGGCATTGGCAATTGGAATTTTTCGGCCATAATTTCATTCAGGATCACTTTCGACATTTACATTCAAGTATAGACTTCATTACCGGCAGCGCAATCGTAAACTCACAATGCACTCTGCAGTCATAATCTGTCCATTCATTTTGGAACCAGATGGCATTAAGATGTATATATAGAAAGAGAAAAAGTATTTTGATGGTACAAGGAAAATCAGAATAATAGATTTACAACATTAGTTTACACAAATTTCATAAGATTTACAAAAAAGTCTTGAATACACACAACGTAGATTAGGCCATAAATCATAGGATTTATAAAAACGTAGTTAAATCGATATTTAAAAAAATAATTGAAACTGTAAATAGTTATGATGATATAATTATTTGATTTGCAAACGATCATTGCCATCGGTCTTTATATTAAAAAAAAAGTAAATATATTGAACAGTATTTCTCATACTGTCATTTACGGGGAATCTTCGCTATAACAATGTACGCCTTCCTAAGCAAAAGCATTATTTATAGATTGCGTTAAAACGATTGTGATTTCGAAATGTGTGCAAACTTTGTTCACAACTTGTCTCATATATTAAATTCGCATTAGAGAACAATAAGAAACATGTGTAAACTTGAGTTATGTCAAAAATTAAAATTATATTTGTTGTATGTTCTTATCTCCCCAACATCATTTTAAGCATTCTATAAACTCGTAATGAAAATACAGAAAGTAATTGTTTGTATCAGTATAATTTCGCTTTATCGCACAAAATTATAAACGATGTAAATATACTAAATACACGAGTATTTGAATTTACAACGGCAACGCAATAAAGAAAATTAACAAAAAACTTTACTGTCCCAGGGGGGATAACTAAATTCCAAGCAATGTTACGTTAGATACGTCCACTAGAAACTGAAGTGACAAAAATGATATTACATATTCATTTAAAATATCTCAATATTCCAAAAGTTTAACAGGGAAGTTCCTCTTCCCCATCCCAAAAAGTTAGGGGCGCCTCGAGCAACAAAAACGGGGCCAAGAGACGACCTAATATTAAGTAAAAGTTACACAATAATTTTCCCTCCGAAAACAATGCCCATGTATACTAATGCCGACTTGCATACAAACTCGAGGCTGAGTTAAAATTAAATAATTTCACACAACTGTAATAATACACCTCGAACAGATTTAATTTTCTTCTGTAGGTACTCGCTCTGGTTTGAAGTGAATTAACGAGCTGCTTCAGACTTAAGTTTATTAAATTTTCCAAGAGAATATCTTATATATATATTGCGTATTAAATATACTATTTTTTATAAAGTAGAATTCTACTTCGATACTAAATTTCCATCCATTTTATTAGTTTTATTCTCCTGTGTTCTCGTGCAATTAGATATAGATAATCAAACTAATTATTTCGTGCTTTCTTATTTAAATACTAAACTGAAATAAAATGTGGAAATATATTTCTATATAAATATTATCGGTTTCGCATAGAAATCTCTATTGCTGTTAGGTATTCAAAATGGTAAAGCGGGAAAAACTGACGCATGTTATTTACCATATGAATACTCGATTTCATTCCTCACATATAATTATAACGGTTTCGCTCTAACAAAGCTATTGTTCACTTACGTTTAAAGAGCTCACCCTCGCCTTAATTGGATGGCTCATTTTGTGCACGAGAAAGAAAGAAATGATACAGATGGAACCATTTATTTGTGTCGGTTACCTTCGAGACCACGAGCTAAATAGCACAGTTAACAGTTCTCATGGCATTAACTTAATGTTAAGGAGACTCTACATCGCGGCCATTAATTTTCTGTTTCTTTCCTCATACTACCAGTTTATTTCAATGTGTTTTTTTATGAATTTCTCTTTAAAGGGTTCTTGGGGTAACTCTCGACATAGCACTATACTTCAAAAAGAATATCCCTGTGCATAGTTAAATGCGTACTAATAAAAGTTATAAAACAAACAATTTGCGATCTAGTTACACGCAAATACATATTTCTTTTAATAAAATCGTAACAAAATTCGTATTTTTTTATTAAACTATTTTATTTTTATTATTTTTTTTTATATTAATTTGAAGATGTATTGACATCTTCAAATTGGGTCGTATTTTTAATTATCGTCAAGAATTTTACTGTTCAATTAATTTTTAATAATTGTAAAATTTACACAAAATAGATTGTCACACTCCGTATTTTTCATAAGGTTTCCTTAAGTTTATTAAGAACTTACTTAGGTTTTAATTTATCCCCGTGCCATATGGTACTGGGAAATATGTCTTTTCCTTATTCTGTACTTTATTCTAAATTCATTTTATGAATTTTGACATGAATTCCAAGAAGATATTTGTATAAATAAAATTTGTTACCTGAAACATACAAGTCATACTTCTTAAATCCTAGGATAACTTCTATTTTTGTTTATATAAACCATTATATTAACAAAACTATTAGCTATATGATATTACACCTTTCTGTATAAAGCGTATATACATTTAATATATCAATAAAAGAAAACTAAGTGTCTGTAATGATAAGTTAAAATCCACTTAGCATTTATTACTGACATTTGCAGTGAGTAATGAATTGAAAATGTATATAATCAATCTGCTATTACAAAAGTTACCGATCTGTTAATCGTTTATTTTTGACCGAAAAAATGTGGGAACAACTATAATTTGCAAACTACGACATTGGACATGATATTGAGGACTACACTTGAACCATTGGTTAAATTACGCTTTACTCATCAGAATAAAACAATATCAACAATAGCATATCACAAATTCGCAACATATCATAAACCATGGCAAAAACTCACAATTGAGTATTCAAGAATATACACAATTAAAGTGAAAGACGTCAAAATCCGACATAGTAACTGTTGGTAGCTGTTGTATTAACACAACAGCTACCATTTGGTTAGATTTCGGTCTAGTGGCACCGATTTAAAAAAAACAAATATTCAAACGATGGTAGAATTTTGACTGCGCTTGAAAAACATGTATAAAACAATTATTAATATGTGCGTAATAAAGAAACAAAATATAACACCCGGTAAAAATCTGAGCATATCTAAACAGAATTTTACATGTGATTATTAAGCAATTTAAGATATACACCTACGTATGTAGGCAAAAACGCAAAAACGTTTGGTCTATTTAAAAATGTTAAAATTAATTTCGTCTAGCATTAAATAACAAAGAAAATATGCACTTTCGGGTATGAATAGTTTTTTATAAATTGTTTTGTTTTTCTCCCAACGTTATGAGATTCATATATCGTATCGAGCCTCCCTTTAAAAACACTTGTAATAATATTGCTGCACTTTTTAATATATTTCATGCAAAGCCCATCTAAAAGGAAACCCAAATCTTGCATACACTATCAACTTAAGAGAGTCTTATTTTTTTTCTATCAGAGCCTTATATTCTTCACATCGCCGTCATTAATTTAACCACCACAGACTAACGCCGACATCAGCTGCACGTCTCATGCACTTAACACTTTTAGTCATAATTACTTCCGGCGCTTATTATTAATGCAATAGACCTGCAGCGGTCGCTTTCAGTGACAGGAGTCGCTTTAATCATAATAATGTTACAACAGCGAAAGCGAATGCGAAGCCACTTGAGTTCAGGGATATTCACGTTGCATTATGGAGTTGATAATGTTAACCAATTAATTTGAAACCTAAATATAAAAATTTCCAATTAAAATCTATCGCTGTCTTATCATGCAACCATAAAATATATTTAGAGTAATCCATTCATATAGGATACATCCGTAAGTGAAATATATCAAAAATTTTCACGAATGCTTTCTTTCCATTAACAAATATAAAAACAATCGTTTTAACCAAATTCATCTAATATTACGTACTTACTTAAATATAACCACCAATGCTATTTTCCATTAACAATAAATAAAAAGAGATACCGCTTCTGAAACTATGCACAAAACTATAACTTATTTAATAGCATTTGTCTAAACTAGGGATTATTTTAAGCCGCATTTTTAAGCTTAACTGAAATATAAAATGGAAGAAAAATAAAAAAGAAACGAGATCAAAATGAAAATTAAAAACAAATACTTAAACCGTTGAAATACGAAACAAAAACAAGCAACGATAAATCATAAAGTTTTATATTTTCTCCCGCAATGAGACCGCATCGTAGCCGATCCCCTTACTCATAAACATAAGATATAACAATAAATACTTTCAGCAAGGATTTACCGAATAAGAAAAAAAACTTTTTTCATTTTAGATTCTCAATTTTAACTCATTATTTTAACTCACTTGACATTGAATCTGTGTACTAGTTTAATTTTATATTAAAATATTTATTTACGTTATGCCCTACACGATTCCTGTACTCTATGCCCACTCGTTGGTTAAAAGATAAATAAGAAATTAATTTCAATTGACGAGGCTGATATGGGAGAAATGTGTGTAAATGAATTATCTTACTATTATTATTGTAACTTCCACCCATAACATTATAAAAAGGCAATTTCATTCCTTCGTCTTGAAAGAAAAAATTAATCACGTATTTATTTATTTATTATGAATCCAAATATTTTAGAGCAAGATTAAATCAAAAGAATGACAGAAGTACTTATGTCATTTAACCAATGAAAATGAAGCAGTTCAAGAATGAATAAATAATGTTGACAAATCGTCACAAAATGTCAAGGGACAAAATCAATTCAGCGAATAGCATAAATATTTTTGGACAAAAGAAGCCCAAAAATAGAATAGAAAATAACGATGGTATAGGGGTTTAATACAAATTATAAAATCATATATTTCTAATGGGCATATAAATTATTCACATCATTTTCATGAGTATATTCGCATTTACACAAGCAGATACCTGATATTATTAAAAAATGTGTGTATATATATACATATATATATATATATATATATATATATATATATATATATATATATATATATACTGAAGTACGTTCTTCCATGTAATTCTACTAAACAAGTAATTTCGGAATGCAATCATGGAGGGGTAATAGTTTGTGCTTCAGTATAAACCAAGTAATGGCTGGATGATTTATCAGGGGTGTGCAACAATGTCGCTTCTATTCTTCTTATATGAAAAATAAGTCACAGAAAAGTTTAATTCTAAATATATTTAGATTTACATATGTGACAATTTTATTTTATATTTACATTTCTGACAGTTTTACCTTAAAGATCACATATTAAAAAATTTGGTAAATGGCTTAAAAACATGAAGATAATTAGATATGTATGTTTTAGAACTATATATAAAACAATAATTAAATTTCATGCAAATGATAAAAATAACGTCGAATCCTAAAAAAACGAATTCGATCATATATTTACGACATTTTTGAGGCAAAGAAGAATCTTTAACCAATAAGCCTTTTCAATTTACTTCTATTTTGTTCCAATTAATTTGTTCTTGTTCTTATTAAAATACGAGAAATAATCGTGTTGTATAGATTCCTGATCTTACAAACATTTAAGGATTCACAGTATTAATAATAAACTATATGCAAATTCTAAACAATTTTTATTTACCGCAGAAATACATTGTCTAAATATTTCTGAGGCTTAAAAATATAATGAATTTCCCGAAAATGCCTTGATTTGATCACTCAAAACTTTTTTTACTAATATTTATTTAGCTCATTTTATAATTATTAAGGATATGAGAAAGTTTACAGCTTCCCATGTAATGATGTTATGAGTTAAACCTGATAATAGAATTGATTGAAAAATAGTAATTTTGATAGCCCGCCATATCCTCGTCTTGCACTGGAAAAACATTAAAAAAAAGAAAGATTTGTGCTCTTTTCAAAGAACTATTTTGGAATGAATCCTACATTTATTTGTGATTGGATTAAAATGAATGCCACATGCCTGCGCAGAATTTTATATTTTTAGCCCGTATATTTTTATCCTTAATATATTTTAGAATCCCTCAAATTTGTAACTATTAAGACTATTAGACATGTTAAAAACAATTTATAGTTTTGGGCTCAGGGACTATACATTACGTGTCAATTTAAACTTCCTATATTATTTTCATTTATAATTTAGAAGCTTCTAACAGGCAGACAAACAGTCGAACGGAGAGACGATGTTGCTACAAAAATAGGGTTCCGTTTAAAAACTTCGGGCACGAAATTCTCAAAATTGGTCATATTTTAGTGTATTTCACTTTTATGTTTATATGGTATGGTAAATTCAAAAGTCTGTAAAGCCCTCGGCAAATGGATCTGAGATAAAACTTGAACTGTAATTTCTATGCCCATCAGATATTTTCATTTTTCAATAGATGAGGTTTGACTACTTTGGTTTAGTGCAAATGGTTTTAATACGTATATTAAAATCATAAACACCTGCTTAAAAACTTAATTGAGATAACATAAGAAATAAACAGTCATCTCATGTCATGTCATGTCACTATCAATAGTGACCCGTTCAAATACATCGTCTGAAATAATAAGTTTCCATTAGTTCAAGTATAGTTTAACTATAGTAGCTAACCATTGACCCTAATATTTTTTTATAAAACATATTTTAAGCAAAAAAATTCTTTGTGTTATTTAATTAATTAATTTTCTTACATATTCGTAAATTTTTTTATGATTCTTATCCGGTTTAAATTTTATTTTCTAGAACCGACTTTTAATATAATTATTTATTTCACTTTTATGATCAGTGTTTTTAAGATCCCCTCTCTTCTCTCATCTTCAATTCTGCTAAAGTTATTATTAGGAGAAAAGTAGGGTTATCAGAAGTTTACCAGAAATCCATGGCGATGATTATAAATCTTATAAGCTAAGTTCACAATATTTATAGACCCATGAATGATATGCTAGGCTAAATATTTACAATAATGAGAAACTTTAATTGACAAAGTTTTTCATTATTTGTATTTTATCATTTTTATGGCCAATGATTTCATATATGAAATTGTGTATTTAAAAAAACAGGTGCGTTTCTATGACAAAAATATTTTGTAATAGAGAAATATCAATGAAATTAATTACTAAGATTTTTTTCCAAATTACTGCGCCGAATTCAGTGAAATAATTTTACTAATGATGATTTATTCCACATTAGTGTACGGCTTAAAAATAAAATAGTATATTGTGAAAGAAAGTAGGAATCTCTTAAATTGTATAATAATAAAATATAATAATAAATTTAAATTTAAATAAATGTAGACAGGCTGCAGATGCTTTCACCATAAAATGTTATTATATTATTTCATTTTTGGACTTATAATACGTTGACAACTAAAAAAAAACGCAACTGTTTTTAAGCTATTTTTGGAATGTTATAGGAACTTCTCGAACATTACTGCAAATGAGTTTCGGCGAGAGAAGCAAAAATATGTGGAAATTTCACGAAGAGAGCTTAGCGAAGCAACGCGTAATACACGACGAGAGGTGGAGGTTTACCCTTCATGATGCAACCGAGCTTGATTCCAAAATATCAAAGATGGAAATTATGATCTATCAGGTAATATGCAATCGAAGCGATTTCTTAGATGAAACTTAGAATAAACCTGTGAAGTACTAGTGGAACTCACAATTCCCTACGGACTAAGTATACTTGAGCAAAAATTTAAACATTTAAAGGAAATTAGTGTTTTTGTTAAACTAATTGTAAATATTCATTTTACTTTTCACTGTATAAGTATATTGTCTAGTATGATTTTCCTCGACATAAAATATCGTTATCAAGTTGTGGAAAATTATTTTAATATTTGTAAATAGTTTAATAGAAAATACCATGCATCTTCAAATATTTGTCTATAGTAAAGGGTGTACGGTACTCTCCTTGGGTGACCCTGTTGGGTTACTCTTACTTAAATACCCCTGATTTAAATTTAAAACCCTAAATGAGCGATTATGAAAAATATTGCATTAAATAAATAATATATATTCATGAAAAATTTATTTAATATTTGAAATTAATATTAATTATATTAATTCTCTCATAAAACACATTCCTTAAATATTAATAGAAATATTACCTCATAAACTTCTAATTAAGGTTTTACTTAATATTCAGATTTTCACAAGGTATGTTTAAGCATTTTGTAGTATTTTAGACTTAACACTTAATTCAATTACGAAATCTAAACTTTCAAATTCACCTTTATGATGAATGCGCCGTGTATTTTAGTGTCTTTGTACAACGAGCTTAACATTGTTTTCTTTTTTTGATTAGGACTTTAATATTTGTTAGATTTTCCTTGACCAAAATGTCGAGAAAAGGCAAATTGCCCGAAAACTTGGACATGTTTGTCGTAGATTTCAGTGCTACTAACAAAAATGCTCATTTTTATTATATTAATAAAATACGTGGTATGTCCACAACCATTACCTTCATACCTCAGGATTGACATATGGCAACGTTTTAATTGATAGAAAAATATATAACGACCAGTACTCGTTCGTCTTACTTAATGACTGTCAGTACTCGTTCGTCATGAATTATTTTAAATAGAAAAAGGTGTTAGATATACTACTACTGTCTATTCATCTTTAATTAATAGCATGTCCCTTCCACTTATATATATATATATGTATATATATATATATATATATATATATATATATATATATATACATATATATATATATATATTTTTTTTTTATACGATAGTATAAATATTTGCATTATTACTTGACAATTTTGAATACAACTTTTTGGTAAATGTTATAGTAAACTACATATTTGCGAATATGAGTTTTATATAATGAAATTATTAAATTTCAAGCAAAATGGCTTATTCTTACAGAAACTTCAGCATGAATCAGACGAAATATTGAATTAAGGAGACGGATCAGATAAAGGGTCTGATGGAATCATTAAAAATTTTCGTGACGTACATGAGACTCTGAGGAAATGAAAAGAGAAGTAGCCGATGTATGTTCGATGTAGATGATTATGTAGAGTATGAGGTGGGTGATAATCAAGGCAAGACTTGAAATCAGTTGTAGATATATCAGTGTAGTTTTACATGAACTTATTTGGACTTTGAGTCCATTAAAATATCTGTAAAACGTCACAACAAACATACGAAGCTAGATATGGTGTACATATTACAGGAAACTTTATTATAAAATGTAAACGAATATAACCTCAGCTTTCGTCTTTATGTTTTACAAAAGATCCATAGTAAAACTTTGTTTCTAAAAAGAAGATTTATTTTACAGTATTAATTTACTTTCATGGAAAATACAAAGTGGAATGCCCGTCAGTGGTATCAGTTATTTCTAAACTGTATATTCATCAAATAAATTTAGAAAATAGTGATCTCATTTATTATAACTTACCCCAAATTATATAGATATTTTTTTTAATATACAGTTAAAAAAAACAGTTCCATTTTACTTGATGTCGAGCGGTTTGTTTACTATCACTTGAAATTACCATCGGTTATTTATAGCTTATATCTCCTTATAATAAATTCTAAAAATCACGTTTTGTATTTATTATAACTTACGTCACATTATGTAAATTAAACTCCGAGGACGAATTTAATAAGATGAAAAAAACCGTAAATGAAATCTCGTGATAAATACTCATAAATCGCACGGCGCAAGAAAGCTGTAGCAACATGGAAATTATGCTTCGATAGTTCGCGTTAAAAATATTGGTTTTCCAATTTCTTCTTTTCCTTTAGAAATATGTTTTAATTTGATTCAATAAATTATTATAAATGCTATTACTAAAAAGTGTAGCCGTTGATATACGAATACGACATACTGAACAGTTAAAAATAGGCACAATCAATCACATCATAAAAAACGACGCCTCAAAAATCTAATGTTAGCGTTGAGTCTAGTTTGTCGAAAAATACATGTTATTGTTTATATACCTTATAATTTTTGATATGAAACATCTAATGGCGAGTTTGGATGGGGATTAAAATGTTCTTGTGGCACATTGCATCTTGCCATTCGGCCAGCTTCGTGTATTGTCGGTTCTCTCCGTCTTAATTTGGCCAGCTTCGCATCTTATCTGTCCATTCATCCAGCTTCACCTTTTAAAAACGTTTATTATTTTTTACCACAGTTTAATACAATACACCTATCGTTGTATTGCATTAAACTGTCAAAAAACGCTGAAAACGTTTATTAATTTAAAATACGAGTTACAGTGACAGTAAAAGTGACAGTGGAAAAAAATAGATATTTCACATTTACCAACCGTCCGATAATGGCTCCGTTGTTTTACAACTGTTATTAATATTTCTTATAGCTACCTCAATAAACTTGATAATAGCTTATCTCAAATTAAGCAAACGTACCAGAGCCATATGGGTTGTTCTATATTTTGTTAGTATTTTTTATTCATAGGGGCTGGCGTGTTCCATAGTTTAAAATATTATTAATAGTTCGAGATTTTAATGCCTATACTGGATGATATTGCAAACAATATTAAAAAAATCGTGATCGAATGCCAATGACATAGCTCAATTTCAGTCGTCAATATTTGTTATTCTTACAATTTACACCAGGAATGTTTTTTTATTTCGATATATTGACTCAATACAGCAAATAAAATTAATGTCCCTCCGTTACCTATTTAAAATCAATACTCCGGTTACTGTCCTTAGGGTGAAGGTCATGTATGTATCTGTGGTCAACTATACCCTTGGTACTTTGCTATGAATTTATCAGTTTGTTTTTTAATATCCTCGTTTATTATTACAACGTAGGATAAATTTATTACTGTCGACACTGTAGTTAAATTGCCAAATAATATTAAATATCACTCACAACGCCACGTACGTAGTCAAACTACGACAGCTCTCAAGCGAATATTATCTACGCAACTTTAGTTTAAGTTTATTGATTTAATATTGTAATGATGTTATAATATTGAATATTGTTGTCGCTTTTTAGCGTTCCTTGATTCAAAAGTAAAAACGGAACCCTTATAAGATCCCTCACGTGTCTGTCCGTCCTTCCGTTACAGTCGTTTTCCTTAGAAACTGCTCGAAGCTGAAACTTTAAATTTGTGATAGTTATAACATACAATTTGTTCATATCACTATAGCTAAAACTTAAAAGTATTTATTTGGAAATTTTAGGCGGTCAATTAAGTTCCTATTTGTTTTTCATTATCTTTATATAAAGATTATCTTTTGAAAGGATTAGGTGAAAGAGTTTAATTTTTTTTTCATTATTTTAAGTATAATATTTTCAAATACATATTTGAGTTGAAACTACTCAAATTACACTATGAAAAAATATGGATTTTTAGAAGCCGACGCAAAAGTTGTACAAAAATTAGAGCGATAATTCTAGATTCCATAATTTTATTAAATATGCACTACGTATTAAATATACAATACTTGTATATTCACAGCCGATTTTCCTAGGAAACATGCGGTATTGAAACTAAAAATTTGGCCTAGTTATACTACTTATTAACCCACTATTTTGTAGTAACTTTTTTATTATATTCACACAAGAATTAAACAGGGGGTATGGATAAATAAAGGTATTAATTTTTTTTTTTATTTAATGAATCATATAGTATATCACTTGCAAGTGCCCGTTATGAGTAATAGAAAAATATTTTCCTAATTTTCAATTACATATTTAAAAACATTTCCCAAAAATATTCGAAAATAGAGTACACCATCGTACCTTGTTTGAGACAGTGCTGAGCCAAAATCTGTAATATTAGAAGAAAATTATACGGATCATCCCAAATTTCATCATTTTTTAAAAAGTAATATTTGTAAATAATTCAATAGAAATATTATAATCCCTTCAATGCTTATAAGTGCCTATTTGTGTACATAATCATCACCCTACCGATTAAAAATAAGTTATGACAAACATTTTTTTTAAACATTTATTTTATTTTTCTGTATAATTTTTGTTAAAACGAATAAACGTAATTTTGCCAACATCGACTATTATTTTTTAAAAATTGGATCTACCGCTCATCGGTTAAATCAATTATCAGCGATTCTAAATTTGGAATTCAGATGATCATCGTTCAAAGTACATGTGATGTTACTGAAATATTTACGAGTTTTTAAGTGGCTAAGATTGTTTTTAGATACATTAAATACTTAACAATTTTAATGCAAATAGGGAACTTTTTACCAACTTCGCCCAACAATTAGTATTTATGTTGAAATCAGAAGGCCGCGCATCTGACCTGGTACACGTACGCCCTAAGGAGTGAATCTTATTACACATTCCTGCCGACGCACTAAACAATTTGTCAAGAGATCCCGCGAGAGACCGCGCGGACTCCATGAATATTTTAAGCATTAACCAAACCTAAACTACATGGTTAAGCCAATTTTGTAAATATTTTGTAAGGGTTTATTTTTCTTTACCATAAATTGAGTACACTCACAGCTAACGTAACTAAAGTGGTCTCCGCAAGATTTCACAACCGATGTTTATCAGATATTAGTCTATTTAACGATTTTCCACAATTATATTAAATTTTGTAATATTAAGAGATACAACGCGTTAAAAATTGCAAAAAACAGTTTTATTCCGAACATCATATAAAGTATTTGTCTCATTAACTATTCGTTGTAATTGTGTCTGTTAGGAAAGTGCAGTAAAAATTTATATTCTACCAGTCTTCTTGTGTCATTTTAATGATAGACATACACACACACACACACACACATATATATATATATATATATATATATATATATATATATATATATATATATGTATATATGTATATATATATGTGTGTGTGTGTGTGTATGTATATTGAGGGTAATCCTTTTAGGTAATTACTTATGAGCTTAGATAAAGAAGTTTATCAAATTTGGATATGGTAAATAATTTCGTTTTCTCTTGATTACGTTATAAGGACAATAGTGATATACGATAGCATTAAAAACAATAATAATTCCTGCAGAAACGTAAGTTATTACTTAATTTTTTGCGGGAAAATACAACGGAAATGCCGTTCAAGCTATTCAAAGCAAACCTATCTCAGTCCACTGCTGGATACAGGTTTATGGTTTGAAGAATGTTACTATTACCAGTATTTGTAATCACGTAGCTAAAATGTTACATGACCTGTGACACTAGTTTCTTTAGTTGGTCCTAAAATTAATCGGCGACTTGAAGTTATAATCAATTCATGAAGACTAAATATGTTGTGAATTATTTCCTAAGTAAAGTTATAACTAATTTTCAGACACTTTGTCACTTCGTCATTACCTTTCACATATCACACGGCTCCTTGTTCATACGTAACAATTTGTGGAATAATTTTTTTATTTTTTAACCTATTCTTAAAATTTCCGCAGCCACAAATACTAATTCCATATTGTGTTGAAAATCTTCTGTGAATTTAAGGTATTGCATACCTCAAAATATATATCGCTGAACATTTTTTTCTACGGCGTGTAGGTTGGCAGAACAGCGATGATTAAAGTCCCGGCTGCAAGAATAAAATTGATCTAGCATGTTCAAATCTACACAGCAAAAGTTAAAAAGGAAACTGTTCCTAAGGATGGGTACGAAACCGATAATGCTATCAACAGAAATAAAAATAAATATTAACGCGCCTATTGTATGATAGACCAGAAATGTATGGTCTAATACACTAAGCGTAATTCCAGGGAAAATATGGTTCAAAGGATAGAAGCTGCATTCAAATATTTTCTCAAAAAAATGCAGAAGAATTCCTTACCGTTATATGAGGATTGGTTGAGAAAACATTAGGTTTGAAGCTACAAACAAAATTGTAGTATACGATGTAATGTATTTGTCTACATTCAACTTGATGAAATATTAATTAAAGTCATAAAAATGAATAACTTCATTAAAGTTAATCTTTCTTTTCACAGGTAGGTATGTACTTACATGAGAATTTAATAACAGAAATGAAAAATTTCTCCTCACGAAATACACATTTCTATTGGGTTGATTATGCAGGTATCTACCGAACACACAATGTCTAACGCTGGCCACAAACGCGACTGCTCCATGCGTCTCGAATTCCTATTCACCGAGTGCATATTTTCTCACCTAAAATATAAAAAATATATCTGCAACATGCTGCGTTCTCGCTTCAATAGCTCAGAAAATAGCAAATATAGAACAATTAAAAAAACGCAAGGGTCGCTCAATTTCGCAACATCACAGTAGCTTGAAGATGGCCACTATTTAGTAAACGAGTATGATCTGTTTCACGCCGATCACGCTGTATGGCTCCGCGCTATTTAGTCAAAAATATAGGTGATTTTGAGATTTCGACCGGTGATCGCACCTTTTAGAGCGTTCCATTATTCGTCAATAACCACTTTTATCTATTTGAAAATCAATCATGCCGCATCACTTCATCGAAGTTATGGAATAATTTGATATTTACAAGTGGATTTCGCTTGTGACCGCGCCATTTAAACCGTTGCACTGTTAGTCAGTGATCACTAACGTCATGAATCAAACTTGCGCGCCATACACAACGAATCTGTACGAAATATATAAAGCTACATCATTGGGTGATAGAGCAACCCGGAATGGTAAGAGCTGATGAACAGCTGAACGCGCAACCTGTGGTTGAACATACATGTGGTTATCAAGTCCACAAGAAGTATATAATGTTCCGGGATTGATGCCCGCTTGTATATATGTCTGTAAATCAAAAACATGTACAAAGCACAAATAGGATATATATTAACTAGAAATAATAGCAATTTCGAAATTGGAAGTACTTACATAGCAAAAATACCTTTTATTACACAACGCTTTTGTCGTGTCTCATGAGCACCGGCGGGCCCGCCTACAATACGACTTTTACATTGCCTCGGTGATAAACAAAGAGCAGTGAAAACCGAAAAGTAATATTGAAAGTTGAACAATAAAAACACGTGCTAATTATAAAGAAAAATGGAGTTTGGAAAGACAATGAATAAAATGTGCCCTGCGTGCAAGCTGTTTAGATATTAACGCGTCAAAACCAGAAACAAATGAGACTCAGTAGAATAAAGACGATGGAATGGCAATGTTTATATAACAGCTATGGATCTTAAACAAATAGCGCTCATCGAAAATTGCGAATCAGTGCTTTAGTCTAACTGTAAACAAAAATGCGAGATGACTAAAATTATATTAAGTGAACGTTTTTATCAACATAAAATTTTACCGACCGATAGCCTTGCTCAGCATATAGGCAAAGCTGGAAGTTCAATTAAATTAATTTAAGAAAATGGAAAGCATATCAGCTATAGTGGAATCATAACTAAGATATTGAGTATGCTGCCTCCAAAGTACAGGGCTCTTCATCAGACTTGGATGTTACTTGATTCAAAGAAACAAACCATAATCAACTTGAGAGCTCGCTAATTAGTTGAGAAAGTCAGCTTGAATATAGAATAAGGGAATGAAACGGTCTTATTAATGGCAAAACAAAGTACAAAAACGAAAATTTTTTATCGACGAAAACAAATAAAGAGTCAAAAGAAAAATTATATCGTTATGTATATTACAACTGTGGGAAATGCAGTCAAAAAAGAAAAACAAAACCAAATTGAAAAAAATATATAAGCCTTTACTATAGTGAACAGTGATTGAAAAGACAATGATGAAAGCAATGGATGGATATTAGACAGCGGTGCCTCAGCTTACATGTCTTATAAACGCAGACTTGTACGAGTTTACAGGATCTCCACTGAAATTAGGAAACCAAGAAGACATAGAAATGGTTGGCCAAAGAAATGTCTTGATTAACAGTTGTGTCAATGAATAGTGGGAAATAAGTGTGTTTAAAAATGTTCTTTGTGTATCTAAGAAAGAACATATTTTCAGAAGGTATAGTGACAAGACAAGGCTCTAGTATTATAAAGAAACAAATTGATGCTTTAATTTATAAGGACTATAAAATAGTAATGTGCGCGTCTTGACAAAGCAACCCTTTACACAGGTTAAAAGTGAAAGCAATTCAAATTCAGTGTATAATGTAGAATAAGAATAGGACCTTAAAATGCGGCATGAACATTTAGGACACTTAATTAATTATCAAAGAAATACAGAAAATCTGCAAAAACAATATATTACCGGTATGAAATTATCAGACCGTGACGAGTTTATATGTGAGGGCTGGCTTATGGCAAGCAGGCTCGTCAAACGTTCCAGAAATCAAACAGCGGACCACTACAACTAGGTGATGTTATTTTCAGTGATGTTTGTGAATCATTGAATGTGCCGCCTGCGCAAGGTATGAAATACTTTATTTTATTTAAATACACTGCTACAAGTTTCAGGTATATGAACTTTATAAAAAACAAATGTGATGTGTTGGACTGTTTTAAAAAATATAATATAAGGATCAAAAATTATTTTTCACATGGTGTACGCATATTACATACTGATAACGGGGGACAATATACGAGTAAAGACTTCAAAGAATAACTAGATAGTGAGAAATTACAGCCGTATAAGGGGCCTGGACAAAATGGTCGGGCTAAAACAGAAATTAGGATAGTGGAATGTGTTCGATCCATGCTTTAAGCCCGTAATGTATCACTCAATTTATGGGCAGAAACAGTTAATTGTGCTGTTTATTTATTAAATCAGACGTCTTCTATCCAGACGCCAAATATTATACCTATGGAACTGTAGAATGGTGTAAAACCGAGTTTGGATCGTGTCTGAGTGTTTGGGTCTGAAGGATATGTCCATGTGCCAGATCAGCTGAGAAAGAAGCTTGATTGTAAGAGTAGTAAAATGATGTTAGTTTGCTATTATAATACTAACTATAAAATGTATGATCCGCACACGAAAAGAATAACAATATCAATAAATGTTATTTTCAATGAACAGAAAATCCTGAATTAAGAAGAAATGAAGCACAAATTTTTATCTATGATCAAGGTGATGAAAGGTGGCTATGTGTTCATAGAGAAGCCGTAGGGCCATTATTATTCTTATTAGCTAACCAGATATTTCATATGGTGTCAACCTGATAAGTAAATATGTTAATAAGCCAAGCCTACATCATGTTACTCAATTTAAGAGAATAATTTGTTAGCTTATGAAAACTAAAGCTTTATGTATAAAGTACCAAGGTAATGAAAATTTAATTAGATATTCAGATGCAGATCTTGCTGGAGAGTTGGATAAAAAGAAATCAACCACTGTTTATATTTTTATGTTGAATGCTGGTCCTATAACTTGGGCTAGTCAAAAACAATCTTGTATTGCCTTATCTAAAACTAAGGCTGAATTTATTGCTGGATGTAAAGTTTCTAAAAATCTTTTATAGTTAAGAGAGATTTTCAAAGAAATTGATATCAATAAAAATTGCACAACTCTATGTATTGCTAATCATAGTACTATTATACTAATAATAGTCCATTTTATTACAAGAAGACAAAACACATTGGCGTTACATTCAATTATATTAGAGAATATATAGCAAAAGTTAATTGATATTAAGTATGTGCAAAGTTCTGAATAACTGTTAGATATTTTTAGATGTAATATAGTATATTATGCAGTTTAGTTAAAAGTTTTTTTTGTTATAAAAAAATTTGTGGGAGTATTGAATTATATTTTATATTATAAATATAAAATATAATTCAATACTCCCACAAATTTTTTTGTTGGCTGTTTGCTTGTTTGCCTATACCTATTCTAAATAAAAAATATAAGTTACTTAATATTATTGACACTAGGTTTCGTCTCATGGAGTTAAAGATGCGAACTGTCATATCGTATACTTAGATACTGTCCAATATTGGTTTTGTGTGAATAAAATATTTTCAATCAGTTTAAACTAAAGATATTTTTTATTATTATAACTCAAATTGCTTATGATACAATATAGTTATCAACCTCTCACAAATTATTTTAAAGTTTGTCAAATACTTGTAACTTATTTAAATTATTATTTTAATTTACCGACTTACGTAACTTTCAAATATTCTGATACATTGCAGATTATGATGACATATCGTTGACAATCTGCAAATGCTAGATAAAATTATAGATCATTCGCAGCAGTCATGGCAGAATTCATCCGCGACTCTTCTTGCATCTAGAAAAGTGCCAATATACCTAGCACTAACGGCCTGTCAAAACCCGCCTCCAGTGTCCAGATTTTAAATTTAATAACAAACGCAAAATTAATCTATACAGATTTCTATATGTAATACCTAGTATCTACGCTGAATCATCGTTTAAGGGGCCTATTTTCAAGGATTTTTTTAATAACTGAGTATGACGTTCCAGTTCGCAATATATTCCTTCAACACAATAGGGTTAGACTTCAAATTGACAACACAACAAACTGTATTATACTGCCATTGAATATCCTCTTACAGAGGCATTTATCACTTTTGTGTTGTCTCCTAAACAAAGTATTCGAAGGCAACAACTAAACAATAATAAGAAAGTGAAAAAAGCTTTGGACCTGTCGTACTATTTTTTATTTTGATATAGTAAAAGAAACACTAAATCCGATAGCACAAATATCGAAACCTCAGAAGAATCTGCAAAGAAAAATTACTCCTGAATATTAGAATATCTTCATAGAGTAAACATTCATGAATTTGAAGGAGTACGGTTTACGTACGATGTTGAATTTTAAGTTATGTTATCGGGTTTAAGTAGAAATTATGTTTATTAACTTTTATCCGCTACTTCTTTCGAAAAATTTTTTGTACTTTTTTCCTTTTTCATTTCGTTTTTTATTTTTTTGTATTTTTTCATGTCCATTTCTGTAATTTTTATTATATTTTCAATTTTTGATTTGGTAAAAGCGTCTCTTCACATTATATTTTAATTTTATGATTTTCTGGGAGTATAATACATCAACTTTCAGTTTCTAGAGACACACATTAATTACACGACAAAGAGTTTTTTTATACCCTTTACCTTCCTTCTTAAAGATATCTTTAGAATAACGATTTATCTTTTTACCTTTACATTTAAATTTCCTTAAATTGGATAAAATATGTTGGATGAAATTGGATGCTTAAAATTTAACGAAATGTGACCTATATTAGAAAGAACGGTACTACCTATTCACTAGTAAATTTTTTTTAAAATAGATTGGATAGTTTTTGAAATTAACTTGAATTACCAAACTCACAGAGTTATCAATTTTTTTTTTAATTTGGGAAAAATATTGTACATGTAAGGGAAGAATTTTATTATATTATTACAGATAAAAACCGCTTGCAACATTGTCCAGTGACTTACTGTTAACTTGTTCACATATGTACATAATATGTGGTAGGTACCATTGACAGATTTACTGGTAAATATTTTATATACCACAGAAATTTGAGCCAAAATATAAACTTCAAGGTAATTAAGTCAAGTCTTTGAGGTTATCGTAAATCCAAACAAAGAAAAAACTAATGAATGACTTAGGCCAAATAAATATGTAGTAAATTATTTTGATATGAAAAAAGAGATCTTCGAAGAGGGACTATCCCGTGTTATTTTCCGAACCCCAGTTATCTTTGTGAAAAAATAGCGTAAATCCATTGTTCCGTTGCAACGTGAAAGAAGGACAAACAAATATACTTTTGCATTACGTTAATTAAGATAATAAATATGTAGAATTAGTCTGTCTGTACATTGAAGGCATTTACGAACAAAATATTTAGGGTGACAACAAAAGTAATAGGACACAATTATATCGTTTTTAAAACGTGCGCCTGTGAGCCTGTTTATTTGTTCACGCACGAGAAAGCAATAGTCAAAAGGATTTCGATGAAGTTTTTACTAGTGGATGCTTTTGGTCTCTAAGGTAATATATAAACCATATTTTATCGCAATCGATAAACTAAAAAGAAGATATGGCAACTAAAAAGAACTTTTTAAGTTTTATAGTACGTGGTATTACATGTATTAACCTTAGAATTCACTTAATAATAATTTCTAGAGAGGGCTAAGAGAGTTACAAAATTAATCTTTACATGCTTTTTTATATTTGCAGATCATTAAGTTCATTAATTCCGTGACTCTTTAAACTGCACGTATGAACGAAGAATAGGAAATATCCACAACATATAAATATTTTATTCTTTAAAGCTAATTACTAAAGTACTTTGATATTTTGTAACATTTGATATGTGATGCAGTATTATTGTAAAAATAGGCAAGAGGTGGATTTAAGGCAGTATCCACGAATGAAAGCAGCAAATGTCGTATTTATAGCTCCAACAATGTCGGTTTATTGAGATAGTTTGTCACGATTCATTGAAATGACATAGTTGCATTCTAGGATATGTTAGTTCAGAACAGACTGGCCCTAAAATTACTGGTCCCTTAATTGCCATATTTATTGCTGGTACTCAATTAAATTATTTATACTTTAGAAAGAGCGGAAGAAGTAAGAACATTTTAGAAAAGTTGGAGGAATCAAGGGGCGTCATCGGCTTGTGAAAGTTTTAGAGAAGTGACTTCTTTGTATTTATGTTCTTATTCATATTAAAACATGACCGTTAGTGGTTACACTGTGTTTTTAATTTATAGGCGGAAATCAACTAAACCAACCAAAGTGCATGCCAAAAAGCAAAATAATGGCGGACATTAATTAGTAGTCACGATTTATTGCTGCCTCGATAAAGTTGCATGTGGAAGATAAAATGATTGCACACAATCATTCTAGTTAGCTAGCCTAGTAAATGAATAAGGCCCGAATAAAAACTGGAATGGTACTTACGTTTATTATTGTTGTAATTTTAATATTAAAAAATAAATAAAACTGGTTACCAAAACATATAAAACATCTATTTTTATTTTAGTTGCAATATAAATGTTCAAGATTCGGTGAATAGACTTTAAAGTTGTTGCATACCAAAAAGAGGCGACGCTATGCATGCATTAGCGAGTTTACGACTAGGTTTTAGCATAACTGATCTTAAATTAAAAGAACAATGTGACTGTGACATACGGACACACAACAATCATGATGAAATTATAATTGATATATTTTCACAATTTGCTTACAAAACTCAAAAAACTAAAAATTAAACCGAACGACCAGATGGGGGTGGGAGTAATCCTTGTCCCACCCCAAACGGTCGACTAAAGCGCATAAATTTAAATCACGTGAATTTATGAATTTGATTGCACGTGGCTTTTTGAATTGCATTCTTTACTCATTTGTGTAAATTACTATTCTGGACTGAATGGCGATGAAATTGGTGTAACAAAAATGGCATTTTGTGTATCCAAAACCTGATGCCTTAAGCAATAAACTAGTTAACTAAATTTGGAAAAGCGGTGAATAATTTACCTTAATATATATTTAACCCAAAAAAGTGATATTTTTCCAAAAAGCAAAAATTTACATTGTGTATTTTGCGTGTTAAAAAACCAATTTAAGTTTACCTCGAAAACGCTCAAGATTGTCATGACATTTGTATGTATCATCATCAGTACGCGTGAAAGAAATGAAAAAAATCTTGTATGTGTATGTGTTTATTGATAATATAATATTGTATGAGTGAAGGTTAAGTTGTTTATGCGTACTTCGCAAATCTAACGTCAAATCCAGTATATATTATCTTAAAATATATGTGTAAAAACAATCGCTTACTGACTACGGAACTACAACAATACTATTTCAACTTATAATAAATATTTTACACTCGTGCATACTTGCACTGAACTTTTAATATTCCGAAATTCTAATGAACAGAAGTCACTATTTGACACGAAAATTCTACCAAGCATACATTTTGGACAAATGACCGCCGTTTGCTTTGCTAAAACCTAATTCTATTGGAAATTGTATTGGCTTTTAAGGTTTAATTGAAGACTTGTTTGAGGAAGGACGGCAATATTAAATTGCGACATCAATTGCGACATATTATTTCACGAGACAGAATGAGACAGAGAGATATCAGCATTTTATCTCTGCCATTATATTTAGAAGCTCAGAATTCGCTTATTTTGAAATTAATTTTTATGTTTTTTTTTCATTATCGGTTTTTAATTAACCTGTATTTTAATGATATTATACAAGAATAACAAATTTAGGTGTAGTAACTACCCAATTACAGCATTAAACCCGAAGACGTATTTAGTATTTTTTGTATATTTATGGCGATAAATATAAAACAAATTCGTCCTAAACTTAAACTCATTTCGGTAAAGTTTTAAAAACGAAAATAATAAGCAAACATCTAATCCATTGGCCTGCGGAAAATGTTAGCGCATTAAATGTTTTATGACTTAAAATGTAAATTCTTTAGCACTTACATAAAAACACAACTATCAACAAAAGTATTAATTGAGAAATGACATCAGCTTATTATTCGTCCGCTAAGGTATGGATATGGGCGGGCAATTTTTAATGGAAGAAGTTAGAGAAATCGTTGAGTAATCGCAGAAAACAATTTTTTAACACGATGCTGGTAGACTGACTGGTTCTCGAGTAGTTTCCGAATTCCAGCAAAAATTTTGATGTACCTAGAATTGAACACTAGCGACATGAACCTAATATCTGCGCTTAACGTCTTGGTATTGATCTAGATCTGGTATTTTACCGTACACTCTAGTATAAGCAATGTGTCTCTTAAACATTCTTACCTTCGTTTTCCTAATATATTTGTAAAATCATCTACACTAATATTTAATTCACTTTACTGAGGAGTCATTCATATGAAAATAATGCTCCATTTACTGCATTTATAATTTTACAAATACATAAGTACAGGTATATACAATTTACAAATATTTACAAGTTTTTCTCATTACATGTATAAGCTGAACTATAAAATAAAAACAATAATAACGATATTTATAAACTTTACGAAGTGAGACGTACTTGTAACAATTTTTCTTCTTGACCAACTAATTTAATTTAATGTAAATTGCTTACAATATATTTCTGTCGATCTATGAAACTTAGGCAGTATCGACCTTATTATTTTATTTTATTTTCTAATTTCAGAAATCATATAACGTTACGCTTGGTTTTATCTCGATACACGTAATTTAAACCATTAAATCACATTCATCACACCTACCCAAATGCAACATAATGCAAATGAAATTTTTGAGCGTTATTGGACGAGGGTAAAGTTCAATGTACCGACTTGGAAAGGAGAACTGGAATAAATGGCGAGGAAAACGCAAGACCTTTTAAATGTTCACCTCTAACTTTTCCTTCGATTTATTGACGTGGTGAAAATTTACGACAGATTTTGTGTGCATAATGCCAATTAGATTGCTATCGACGAGGTTAGGAGGAAAGACAGATGAAACTTTTAAAATTTAACGCATATTCGAAACGTTTAACTTCATACAGTTAACCTTCAATTTGCAATTAAATGTTAAACATATAATCACTAAAATGTTGCATTATAAATATGACGTGAGTTCATTAATAAATGTATTTACCACCAGCGTTGATGTGTACCACCCATTTAACAAATTAGGCACTAATACTCTGGACCAACGTTTCATTATACGTTTAACCAATTTCATTAGTTTTCATGTCCACTTTAAAAATCATCTTTTTATGGCGGCAAAGTTAAAAATTGATTCAGAAACTCGGAGATATAAGTGACTTCCTAACTGAGGATAGTACAAAATGATGGAGTTGACTATTAATGCATCAAATTAATTGGTTACTTAATAAACTCTCAAATAAAAAACACATATATTTACTTTGTAATTAGTAGGAATAATAATGCTGAGCAATCTTATTTTTCTTGCAAGCTGTGTATCAATGCTATGTTCATGAAACATAATGAATGAAAGCAATCCATTTTTTCGTTCCAGTTCATAGTCGTAACAAGATAATGTGTACTCATTTAAATAAGATGTCATTAACTAGGTTCTTGGTATTATTATAAAAAAATACTGTCAATAATTGACGAATCATTTCATCATAAACTATTCAGATCCTTATTTCATTATTATAAAAAAATATTTTGAAATTGTATGAAAAATATTTGCTTTTCCATATGTCATATTATTTTTGTTTTAAAATTATTAAATTTAGTAAAATTTTTATTTCTGACTCACTCAATAAACTTATGCATACAATAAACGTTCGTGTATGAAAACCTATAATCGTTTTGAGATAATACAACAATTGGGTTTATTCCATGAGCTAAGTTATAGGGTTATTTATCGGAAAATATTTCAAGAATAAACTTACTTATAAATTTCATAATACAATAAGTTGTTTAAGAACGTTGATAAAATAAAAAAAAGTAAAGTATAGATAATATTGTTAATTTCGGTTATTGTTAAGTTCACAGGCATAAAATCTTCAATTGCCATGTGTCGACAACCATTTGAATTATTTTGGTATGAAGGCAGGGCTGACGAGATCAGAGGACTCATCTTTATATTTTTTGCTTATACATATACTTCAAATGTTACGAACGTTTCCTAGTACATATCCATACAATGTGCTTATTAGTACCGACACGCTCTTTCAGATATTTTCTTTTATTCATAATCTAATTTACTTTTCACAGTATGTGATGCTATTATGATTTACTACTAGGGACGTATAACGATATATTCAAAAACCCAGATTCATAGGACCTAAAAATTTTCTGCCTCCCGTTACTGTCATTTTTTAACACCGAAATATAAATTCGAATCCTATCAGTAATAAATCGCTAAAACACATCAAACGTAGGTTTTCTATGATTTTCTACACATATAATAAAACTGTGAAATTGGCCTGTCTGTACGTTGGAGGTAAAATAACGTTAAATGAGGAATTTTTAACAGTTTGTCTATGTATGTTTTTGTTTGTGCATGCATCACGTAAAAATTATTGACCAGATCTCGATAGTCACAAAAAATAAAGTAGGTTGTTATTTCACAGTAATCGGTTCACCCAACCAGAAAAGACGCGATTTTAATATTTTCAAAAACCTATTTATGTTGCATCAGTACAACGACAAAGAGAGGCTTATCTGCTTGACACGTAGTAATTATACAAATGTGTAGTGTACCCATGTGTATCGGTAGATGACTCTATGAATGTTTTAAATTACGCATTGAAGTTTCCCACTCCGACATACATTAACGAAATTGGCATGGCCAGAGGTGATATCTGGAACAGTGCGGGATAAGTATTAGAATAAGCAACCTGAATACGGGCAGATGCATAAGGGTAGACATCGTTGTCGGTCGTCTCCCGTATATAATTTTTATGAATTTTGTATATATTCGATACAAGCTTACTTTGTTTTCTCAATTTGTTCATAACCTGTTTTCAAGATTGATAATTTATTTGCTTCGTAGATTTAATTTGCTTTAGTATTAGGCTTTGTAAAAGTGGTTGTTAAGGGTTCCATTAACTATCTATACTTATAATAAGACTGTAAAATTGGCCTCTTTTTACACTAAAGATATTTACAAAAAATGCGTTAGGAAAACATAACGAATGTAGGAGAATATAAAAATATTATTTTTTGAACTTTTGCCTCCTTGTGTGTTTGTGAGTAAGTTTATTTGTTGGCTCATCAGGCAAAAACAGCTAAAGAAATATCAATGACATATAAGATATGTTTCTTCGTAATCGACAATATATTTTCTATATTGAAGATTTTGACATTTCAGGACAAAGCGCAATTAGAAGGACACTTACTTTTATAATTATTATAATAAATGGGGTTACTTGTACCTTTACAAAATATCATTATCTTGCAGTAAATGTTTTGTAAAGTTTAACCGAACGAAATCGGGCGCAACTAGTTGTTGAAACATATTGTTGTCATTTGACATAAATATTAAGTCGATACAGAAATTATATCGTTGATAAAGTAACATTCTCTCGTATATCTGTAAATGTAAGTAGAATGTAAAAATGTTACAGTTTGATATAATGAGTTTGAAATAATAATTTAATATCAAAATTAGTTCAAATTCAATAGATATGCCAGCCGGAACGTAGCGGAGATGGCCGGCGGCAGCGCGTGACGCCACCCGATACAAATTCGCCTTTCAGCCATATTTCCGTCGATTAATTTTTTTCCAAGTTTAGATCCCCGACGTGACTATGTTACTATACCGTAGTCCCGCTGACTACGCACATTTTGTACCCACGTTCACTTCGTATATTCATGTATAAATTTATTTTATTTAACATTAATATATTGAGAAAAAACAGAAATATTTTACATTAAAATTAGGAAAAGCTATAAATACCAGCAGTCAGTTTGATTCCCTGAAGTCTGAAGTATATTTAATTATGAATAAGGTAAACATATAAGTCACTGTATTTTAAAAATATTATAAAACCAAGTCAATCAAAATCATAACAGCTTTATAGCGGGTCATGTACACTTTAAAAAGATACTTACAGTCGCCAGCTACTTCGTCCGCGCCTATCAGCTATTTAAATAGTCTTCTATACTTTTTATGATATCAAAACTTGTATACTTAGAATATTTACCGCAAAATCACTCTAAAATCAAGATTATTAAAAATACTTAATGTCTTTCGACCAGTGAAAACATTTTGGAAATCGAATCAGAAGTTTCTGTGATTATCCTCGACAAATAAACTCATAAATTTTACCTCTTTATAATATTAATGCAGACAACGAAGTTTTAAAACTAATGTAAAACCAAATATCAACGAAAATGGATATTTTTACTTTATTTGTTTTCTATAAATACTATATATTTCTTACAGGAGCTTTTATTGGTACTCGCCGCAAGATGGCGGGATGAAAGGTATTAATGAATTAGATACATTTTTGTTATTGAAATTTGCAAATTTTGTTATTCAAAATTCAAATATTCAATTTTTTATATAATTAATGTTAAGAAGTATTTAAATACCGATTGATGAGTATGTATTGATTTTCATGTATAAAACAATAAATAATTAAATTAATGAGAAAATAAAAAATAAGTTAGATATAATTTTTTTATTTTGAGATATAATTTTTTAGATATTATTTTTAGATGTTATTATTTGTGAAACTATTGAATATTTACACAATATCTCAGTTACAGTAAAAGTTTTCAGATGCTCAGATGTTAATGAAAATTATATAAACGAATAAATTGCGTATGCATTAGAAAACATATTTTATCATTAGCACATCAAACTTTCATTTTTGAAGCACGTTTGAAGCTAATTTAACTATTATGATAACACACTTCCACGTCTTAAATATTGTCAAATAGGTTATTAGTTTGACAATACCCATTATTACATGGGTATTGTCAAACTGATTGAACAAGCTGGCTTCCATGGATTTCTGATGACAAAATATTTATTTATTACAGTCAATACAACTTTCTTGTACTTGTTCCTGCTCTCGAGATATAATATGAGTATTTCAACGATAACTAAAGTGTTAAATTTCGTACAACGCACAGCATACCGGACGCCACGCAACACCAAGCAATATAACGCATCGAGCAGATGTACAATAAAATTTGAATTTGAATATTGAGTTTAACACAAGTAATAAATAATATGAGTATTATTTAATAGAAATAAATTTTCGTTCTACGGATAATTCCGTGTTTTGCTCAGATTCTGTTTAGTGGAATTCTATTTAATGTAACTATTTATTTAATAAATAATATATTTTATATAAAATTTTCAATAAATTAAACAAATTCAATTTCTTTTTTGTCCCAAATTCATCTGCCGACCGGTAAAAATATAATCATCATGAATCGCTTCTATTACAAATATATCGGAAACAGGTGTGGACTAGAATATCTCCTTTCTTTATTATGGTTATAACTAAGCCTAATACTTATTTCAGTAGAGTCAAAGAAGGATTAAACCTCAGAATGAAAGGAGGAAAGCTGAAATTGGCCCAGACCTTTGTCATGACTGTTGAAAAATCTCATAAAATATCATATCAGCTATTCAAGACGTTAAAGATCAAAGGTCGCGGAAATCGGTCTTTTGTAAATATCTCTTAATATACATTACATCTCTTTACAGGTATAGTAAATATTGTATATATTTAGCGTTAATTTTGTAGAAATTCATTATTCACAATTAAATGAAACTACGTGATGTAGTATTATTTCTACTTTCTTTAAATTCTTTACCACGACCTAGGTTTTAAGATTAAATTAATCTTTGCTAATAGCCCACCTGAAGATGTTGTAATACAACGAAACCTAGGTCGTAGTAAAAACTTAAAGAAAGTAAAAATAATACTGAATCACGTAGTTTCATTTAATTGTGAGGTATAGTAAACTTGTTTAGCATTACAATTCGTATAACTAACATGTTTCGAGGCGTAGCGCGGAATATAGGAAATGTGGATAAACACATAAAACATTTTACAAAGTTAATTTTATAATAAAAGTAATATTACTATTATTAAAATTATATGGATAGTTTATTTATAAAAAATATTTGTAAGCGGTATATGTTATAGATAAATTCAGTATGTAAGATGTGTGAAGATTTTATTGTGTAGTGATAAATCTACAGTTACAATAATTTGATTGAATTATTTTAATTCAATAACTTAAAGTTCATATCGTTTTGCTTTATTTCTTATTTGTACACCTTATTCCAATTGTCTCCCTAGTTCCAGTAGAATGAGACCAAAAACTTAAAATTTAACGTTTTGCTTTTTGTCTGTAATGACTTAAATTTTGAACACTACTTCTCCTACTTCACCTAAAAAGGCTTGCATTCGATAAAGTTTCGTTAACGAATCAGAACCGGATGGCTTCAACATGACATTTTATAACAATCAAAGAAGTACTCAATTAAAAATCTATTACTGTGTACGTACTCAACGCTGCTTACTCACCCAAAATGCTAATTTTTGAAAAATCGGTCCAGCATAATGGAAATTTATTAATACTACATATGTGCAGATTCTAAATTAACTCGAGATTAACATTTGTTATATTTATTTTACATAATTCGTACAAAAGGACTCTAAAATCTCAATTAGAAAGATAGCTACCATCAAGATACCAATAATTCAATATAAATTAAACATAACTGCAGCTAACGTCAATAACTTCATCCTTCTTAATTGTCTTATAGAGAAGTAAGTTCTCATGAGATGAAGGAGTGTCGTATCAGCAATAGGGCAAACCATTATCCATAAATAACAAATACCTATAGACGTATATATATATATATATATATATATATATATATATATATATATATATATATATATATATTTATATACACATATATATATAATTTAATATAATTCCTTTAAGAAAATTTCCACCGAAAAAGACGAATCAAATATTCGTGAATATGTATCAAACGGTGACTTTCACTTCTCCTGTTGGAATAAGGGTACAGCATCGCACGGACTTTCAATAAATTGATGGTATCTTTAAATAAATTAACTAAAATTTGATACTAAGTTCGAGGAAAACTTAGTCTAGGAGATCTCCTCCTATTTACTTTCGCAGTACGTAGTCATTTTTATCATTAGGTAGTCATTTTTATCAGTACGTAGTCATTTTTATCGGTAGGAACAGCCGTGTAAAAATTAAACATGTTAGACAAAATTACATAATACCATTTCTTTTAACGTCAATAAGAAGATTTGAAATTTGACAATCGGAGCGCTTTACAAATCTTGATTAACAAAATAGTTCTTTTTAATAGTAATTTTTTTTATGTCTATAAATTAAAAAAGAATGCAATAATCTTAAAGTTACTTATAATAAAATGTGAAAATAATGTCACGATATAACACATTCCTACCGCTTGAAAGAGGCGTTTGAAACATTAAAAGAAAAAAAAGGAAAATGTTTTTGTACCCAGAATGAAATAGAAATAAAATTTCCATTAATTTGACGTAGCTATCACATGAAAACACATGTGTGTAATTATGAAAATAATTATTCTATTTATCGACCAACTATAGTTGAAGCTTTGTTATTGATAGCTAGAAATAACAAACTTCTACAGTAAAAACAAATTCTGCTTCGAACTGAACAGGCGAATAAATAAATTAATAAGTCTCTGTGGGTAGCTTTCTTATGGAAGAGAGAAAATTTACTAATAAGTACAATCAAAATATAATTTTCGTAATGATATTTTAGCTTCGAGTGATGTGAAAAATAAAGGAAATATTGTAATCGTGACGCTACAAAACCCGTTTAATGGAGAAACTATAGCGAGAGGTGATCAGCGAATTTTACAATTTCTCTACTGAAAATACAAATTATTCGAAATTCAAATAATTCTTATATCCCTTTTTCTTATTCACTCATGTACATATAAAACGATCGAGAGTAACACAGAATATTACCTTTTCCCCTCCCCGCTAGCTTCACCTCTCCCCTAAACTTCTCTCATGGTAACCATTTAAATTACTTTCGATGGCGTCTGCAGTAAGCCTGCCGTGCCCTGGCGAGACGATCCTACCTATATGATTATATTCAGTCAAAAATCTGAATCAGAATTTTCGATGAATTCGATTTTGTTACATTAGCTAAGTCTAAAAAAAAACAAAAATGAAAAATGTGTCCTTGCATCATGGAGACAACAATAGGAAGCGTGCGTATTTTTAACGTGTCAGTCATAGAAATTTCATAGAGCCCATGATAATAACATACACTCAAATATTAAAATTCTTTTGCCGTTCGAGGCGCGAAAAACCATCTTATTCTTTCCAGTATTTGACAACATCTACACCGTGTACGGTCTATACCTATACTATAGCTGTCTATAGTATACTAATCCGTGCTGTATGTATACAATTCAGGTGGAAAGGTGACCCATAATGCCGGTAAAGTTATATGAAATATATTTCGTCATCGTAAATATCGGCTTCCTTTATCTGCGCCATATCGGCGGGATTACTCGCGTATTATAGGCGAGCGCTCACAGCTTCACCGCTACTTCTATTTCCGAAATAATTCCACATTTAATAAAAGTGCGATTTATTTGAGCGCTGTTATTATTACGCTCTTACATTAAAATGTTTCGTGATCAGTCTTAGAATCCTGCAGTCGGTGTAACATATTTCTATCTTTAACGTTAAAACTTTTTCGAACGTTGACTTTCTTTACTCTATCAACATAAATGTTGACTCGTATCTGTACGAAATACTTTAAGGAACTAAAAGGAGTTTTATCTTGCCTAGAATAGAATAAAAAAATATTTAATAAACATGGTTAACCAATCAAGTTTGCGATTAATTATTGAACAGTTATCTGTTTATATATAATAGCTTCTTATACGCGCTTAAAACAAGTTTAAATGAATAAAAAAAACTAAAACTAACCTAAACAAAAACAAACTACACTTACATTCTCAAGAAGCGCAAGTATATATAGATAACTAACTTCTGTTATGTCACAGTAAGATTATATTTTTTATTTTTATTATTGGGTTTGTAAAATATTTGTACTTTTGGGCTGAATAAAATGTCAGTTCCCATCCACGCACCAAACTTTATCATCACATTTGCTTCAGTTTTGTATCAGATATAGGTACAGTAATCAGATTTTTCCCCTGAAAACGAATATTTCCTTACTATTTTGCTTATAAGGTACTCATAACGTGGACAATTTAAAGAAAATTAGGAGAGCCATTGCAAGACAAAGAAAAATTTTTCACGCGCAACTCAGTTCACGTAACACAAGTGAAAGTTCTTCGATCTTTCGATCCAAGCCTCGATTTGTTAACTATATAAGTTAATATCTAAGATCCAGCTTTTACAGGAAATTTTTTTCTTAAATTTCGCCACCATTTTTTCCCTTTCTCATGCGTGCGAAATCGCAGACTAGTAATACACAAAACTAATTTAAATTTAATTTTATATTTAGAAAACTTTGTTTATTTTTTATAATTTACCATAAAAAAAGGATTATCCATAGGAAATTAGGCGTTCACCAAGAAGCCGTTCACGAAGAAACCTAGAATCAAAGTTTTGATTTATTATCAGGTGAAAGTTTTTATTTATTCGCGAGTGTAAAAAAATACGGGATGAGTGGTCGTATTTTACGATTTTTTACAAACTCCAAAGACCGTAGACCTAAGTACTCGATATTAATTTCAACTTGATTCCGCGACGCGTTCCTAAAAAAAGGGTCTTCACAGACATACAGACAGACAGATGGACAACAAAGTATTCCTATAAGGGTTCCTTTTTTTCTTTTTTGAGGTACAAAACCCTAAAAAATAATTCTTTCATCTTACGAAAAAATTTAAAATTGTTTTATTTTTACACAAGGTTTTATTCGAATTTAAAATACAGAATTTTCAGATTTAAAAACAATTTTAAGAAAATTGTGTTTAAATGCTTTTTTTTAATTTTTGACCTGTGTAAATAATACTTTTTACTCATTTATTACATAAGTCATTAAAAATATGAACCTCTTAATGTATTCTCTACCTCATATTATAAATTCAAAGTATCATTATAAACTTCTGAAACAATCTCTGTGATATTATTATATAAAATTGAAAACTATATAAATGGTACAAGTACTAATATGTACCCAAGTCAACAAGTTAATGTAATTATTATTATTATTTCCATATGCCTAATGAAACAAAGATAATATGTATATGTATGTATGTTATAATTTTTAGGATTGTGTCCATGCAATTTCTTGCTTCGCTTCGTCATCATATAGGATATTTTACCGAAGTTGTAGTACTTTCAACAAGGAGATACTATGTTCACATATGTATCGGTCAAAAAGTAATTCAGTCACTTTCGACCTCTTACATTTAAGTAGAGACTTCGTTATCAACAATGCAATCATAAACTCACAATAGATTCTATAGTCATAACCTGTCATTCATTCTGGCACCATATGGCATGAAAATGTATATATATGTATACATATAACACACACACACGCACACACACGCGCGCATGCACACGCACACGCGCGCGCACACGCGCACGCACACGCGCGCGCACACGTACACACACACGCACTCGCGCACGCACACGCGCACGTACACCCGCTCGCACATGCACACGCGTTATGATGATATATGTTTGATTTACAGACGTCTCATTTTATCGATCATTATACCAAAAAACCTAAATATATTGAACCGTATTTATCATTTTGTCATTTGCCAGGAATTTTCGCAATTACTTTGTACGCCTTCCTGCTAATTGCGTTAACACGGTTGTTATTTCGAAATATGTGCAAACTTTGTTCACAACTTGTCTCATATATTAGATTCGTATTAGAGAACAACAATAAACATAACACCACTTTAAACATTCTATAAACTCGTAACGAAAATACAAACAGTATTTATTGGTAACAGTATAACTTCGTTTTGCATAAAAATAAAAACGGAGAAGATATACTAAATACACGAGTATTTGAATTTACAACGGCAACGCGATAAAGAAAATTAACAAAAAATTTTACTCGCCTCAGGCGAGATTACGAAATTCCAGGCGACGTCGCTTTAGATACGTCCACCAGAAACTGAAGAGACAAAAATGATATTACATATTCATTTAAAATATCTCAATACTCCAAAAGTTTTACAGGGAAGTTCTACTTCCCCATCCCACAAAGTTAGGGGCATCTCGAGCAGCAAAATCGGGGCCAAGGGACGACCTAATATTAAATAAAAGTTATACAATAATTTTCCCTCCGAAAATAATGCCCATGTATGCTTTTCTATTTGAATACTAATCTGAAATAAAATGTAGAAATATATTTCAAAATAAATATTATCGGTTTCACATAGCAGTCGCTATTACTGTAGTGTATTCTAAATGTCAAAACGGGAAAAACTAATGCATGTTATTTACCAAATGAATACTCGCGTTCATTGCTCACATATAATTACAGCGGGTTCGCTCTAACAAAGCTATTGTTCACTTACGTCTAAAGGGCTCACCCTCGCCTTAATTGGATGGCTCATTTTGTACGCGACAAGAAAAGAAATGATACTGATGGAGCCCTTGGTTTATGCCGGTTACCTTCGAGACCACGAGCTAAACAGCACAGCTAACAGTTCGCATGGCATTAACTTAATGTTACGGAGACTCTACACAGCGGCGATTAATTTTCATTCTCATTCCTCGTACTGCCAATTTATTTCAATGTATTTTTTTATGAATTTCTCTTTACGAACACTTAAGAACCGTTCTTAAGGTAACTGTCGACATATTACTACTCTTCAGATAACATTTTCTATTGCAGAGTTAAATGGGTACTAATAAAAGTGATCAAACAATTTGTGATCTAGTTAAACGCAAACACATATTTCTTTTAATAAAATCGTAGTAAAATTTGTATTTTTTTTTATTAAAATAGTCAATCCATATTAAAAGAGGGTCATAATTTTAATTATCTTCAAGAATCTTACTGTTTGTGTCAATTAATTTTTAATAATTATAAAATGTATCCAAGATAGATTGTCATGCTTAGTAATTTTAGGCTTACTTAAATTTATTATATACATACATAGCTTTTGAGCTGTTCCAATTCCATATGGCACCGAGTAATATGTCTTTCTTATTCTATACTTTGTTTCAACTGCATTTTATGTTTTTCAAAAATGTTTTTTTTATTTGAAATATAAAAAAAAAAAGTAAAAGCTTACAATAACTTTTATATTTATTTATGTTATTTGGATATATGATATTATAAATCTCTATATAAAGAGTATATCCAATTATTATGGACAAAATATTGAGGACTACCCTTGAAACATTAGGCAACTTACGCTTTGCTCAATAGAATGAAACAATATCACCAATGTTGTATCATAAACACACAACATGTCATAAATCATCGCAAAATTTATAATTGAGTACTCAATAATATACACAAGTGAAGTGAACGATGTCGAAAACCAACATAGTAACTCTTGATGTTCGATGTCGAAAACCAACATAACAACTATCATCTGGAATGAGTTCTGTCTATTGGCACCGAATTAAGAAAAGCAAATGTTCAAATGATGAGGGAATTCTGATTGGACTTTCCAAATATGTTTAAAAATATATGATGTTTCTGTTTAAACTACCACACCGTTTCCCATTAAAATATAATAGAGAATGGTAATGGTATGCCATATCTAGAATTAATACAAATTACAAAATCAAGTTAATAGTACAGTACAACTGATATTTTTAAAAAAGTTCACTATACGTGTTCAATATCCTGCTTAGTATACGCTGAATTTTATGAAAATCCTAATCACTTCAACATCGATCAAGTGTCATTTGCATATTTTCATTTTATTAGAAAAAATTAAACAACCATGTAATCTCTTTACGCATCAATATAAGCTATATAAAACTATTCTCAACAAGGTCTCGTCCATGCGTGATCTCAGTTTAGCATGGGATGACATGCCTGCAACTGTAATAATACTGTTATCGAAATTTGTCAATAGATGTAAAGTAATTTTTCACTCATTGTTATGAAAACTACGACTTTCATAACAATGAGTGCATGGTTGAATGTTACGGATTCGGATACAAAAGTATGACATTACAAAATAATCGTAATTAGAACTTTTGTTATGGAAATCCACCCACATTTTCTATCTACCTATTATCGGTCTTTCGTCATTTTTTTTGTTGCAAATCATAAAGACAACATTATCTTTGTTCTTTAATGTTTTTTTTTCATTTATCTAAGAGTTTGGTAAAAGAAAAAAAACATTAAAGAACAAAAATATTACATGTTTTTTATTCTTGTGAATAAACAAATTACGACTTTAAAATATAATATTATAGGAAAGTCGGGAATAGCGCGTCGATATTAATATAACTCAACTGATCTCGCCTGTGTTTATGTAAATAATGAGAGAGCGTCGAGCTATGTTTGCCGCGTCGTCGTTATTTTAAGTGTCTTTTAAATCTTATATTTAAAATATATTTCCGCCCTTTAGTTACACACCATCAACAAAATATGCGCAAGACTGTGTCTGTATTAAGGAATATACATTCAATGACATTTTGCACTCTGTATTATTTTGTGCAATTTCGTGTGAGATGAATTTTTCAGAGATAAATCATCGGAAGTTAGTTTCTGAACAAAATATCTAAATGATATTGTTGACTTTTGTTTGTTACATCGGAATTAAGACCTTACGTATAAGAGAGCCTACTTATGTTGTAGAATATCATTTACATTGTAATGTTTGATTGGAATATATTATTTTATCGCAATTGGATATTTTAACCAGGAATGAAAACTTACAAATTATTTCTTGAGGTACTTTTCCACTTTCTCATGTTTTTGCATTCGTTTAATTAACAATGCTAAAAAAGTCAAATTTACGTTTTTATCCAGTATCTATGTCCATAGTTGGATGATCATTTGACATATTTATTATTTGTCCTTAAGATATCAGATTTAGATTTTTATCACAAAAGATATCGTATCAGAGCAGCATCTCCATTATGAACTAAAAGATCAACGAAATTTATCAACCATACCATTATGATATAGACAGCTATTCGGTTCACAAGAAACCAGGGTATTACGTCGAAGTTCAAGAATATATAAAATTATCCAGGACCATTTTCTTGTTTTGTTAATATGTACATCGGATCCTGCTCTAACAAAGTTTTAATGTAATGGATTTCAAGACGTTCCAACGGTAAATTTCCTATTCGGATGATATCCTTCACTTGCACTGCTTTTCCGAATTAGTAATCAAAATGTGTCCAAACGATTATTGTTCGATAATGGATAAATTAACTTTATTTTCGTTGTTTTTTCATGTTAAAGTTAATATTTCAAATGGACATTTTAAAAATAAAATAATAATTTTGGTCTTACCTACAGTTTTATCAAACTTTTTTGATTCTCCAGGGCTAGTTTTCTTTTATGTCTACTTTTTAATTGGAAACGTTTATGATTTATTCTAGAACTTAAAGAAAGTTTGATTTTTAATAATATATTTAAATTTAATAGAGTGCAAGCTTAAAAACATACCTGCAGAATTTCGAAATTTCCATACAAAAAAATAATTCTCGTAATCTATGCAGGTGACCCAGATGGAAAGAGAATTTATTATATATATATATATATATATGTATACATATATTATTGGAAAAGTTATTTTATTGAAACTTTCACTAAACCCGTAAACTTTCGCAAGAAGATTTAAAATAAAAAGTTTTCATTTCATTAATTTTACAGTTGAAATCCGAAAAACGGAGGAATGAAAATTAATAACGAAATTCGATTTTTGCGGAAGATCTTAATTGCGTGTTGACTTTTTTGGCGAAAAATGTCTACTTTGACGAAGTTTACTCTAAACTCTGTGAATATACAATAAATTATTTTCATGTAAAACAATAGTCGTCGCCGTGGTGTATTGGGTTGATCACAAGGCTTACGCCCTGTGACGACGCGATGCACCGAGGAGACGCGGGTTCGATTCCCGGCCGTTCGTCAAGCGGGGCTGGATGTTATGGTTGGCTGCAAGAGATTGCTCTTATAATAATAAGTCCGCCATATGCACCAATTGTATTCATTAAAGTAGATAAATAGATCAAACCTTCATTCATAATTCAATTAGATTACATTTTATTGGTTTCATACATTTATCTTATGAAAATCGGTTTTTTGCGACTCATTCCTCACCAAAATCACTAAAGGGGGATATGATTAGAGGATCCATCTCCTCTTCTTTAATTTGAAGAAAAAACATTTTTGATTGACGCAATAACAAATGATAAAAAGAAAAATATTTATTTAACAAAAATAACATTCAATTTCTCATACTTTATAGACCGAGAAAAATGGCATTTTGTGCTAAATATTCATTCTGCGCTGAGAAGCGCTCGTGGATGTTCAGTTAGAAAAGAATGTGAAATTGGCAAAATTATAAGTTACATATTCTTTACAACATTTTTTCTGAACTTTATGTAAATACGTGTAAATGTTATAATTTCTAGCATCACTCCGATAATTGAATTGACGTTCTCTCAGTCTTATTGTTATTAGTTTCGATTTCATTCTATTTATTCGACTGTTAATGCATTTCGCTTATCGGTTCTAGTCAATTATGTTAGTAAGTAAACTCTTAAGAAGTTTTGGAATCATTTAGACCACTTGTTTGTTAATTATTATTTGAATTCTGAATATACGCAAAAAAAAATTAAACGCAATGATGGGTAAATTCAAACCACGATAATATTCCAAAATAAAAATAATTGATTCAAAATAAGTACACAAAACGTCTAAAAAACCCGTTTATAGTTAAAAACTTCTAGGGAGAAATTAAAGCATCTAGAATAAATAAAGGAAATTAAATGATAAACCTTTATTTTCGCGACTTTGAAATAAAATAATAATCAAAACAAAATTATTTCCTTCATTACTGATTAAAGGACTTGATTCTGTTGCTACCTTATATTACGTATCAAAACATTACGTCTAACTGTAACTCTATTGCGGCCTTGCTTCGTTATTACCATTGGTACCTTTTTGTTTCAAATAAGAATTTTTCCAAAGTTATGACATTTCACAATATAAAAAGTAGCCTATTTCGTTTCCAGACCCATCAACTATCTCTATGCAAAAAAAAACACTTTGAGCCTTTGCTCCAGCCTAATGTGAAAAAACAAATAAACTTTTGTATTTATAATATAAGTTAGGATTATAATATTAGTTAAGATGAGATTTCCCGGGATAAAAGTACCCTGTCAGTTCCCGGCCCTATATCCCCACTATTTCCGTACAAAAAACATTTCAATCCGTTGCTCTGGCACACCTATAAAGATGGACAAAGGAACACACTTTCGTACGTATAATATTATTTAAAATTATTTTATTAGTTAAGATGATATTTCCCGAGATAGAAAGTAACCTAGGGCACTTTACGGTCTGCGAACTATCCTTGTGCAAAAATAGCCTTTTGCAATTTTAATATTAGTTGGGATTGTTATATTAGTTAGGATGAGATTTCTCGAGTCGACTCAATTCGTTATTCTGTTGCGATGTGAAAGAAGGACAAACAAATATATTTTGTATTTCAATAGTTAGTATAATAAATCTGAAAAATTTGTATGTCTGTACATTAAAGATTTTTACGAAAAAAATATTTAGGGAGACAATAAAAGTAATAAATAGGACACAATTATATCGTTTTTAAAACGTGCGTTTGTGAGCCTGTTTATTTGTTCACGCACGAGAAAAGAATAGCCAAAAAGATTTCGATGATGTTTTTAGTAGTGGATTTTTTTGGCTCTAATACAATATATAAACTATATCTTATTGCAATGAATCAACTAGAAAGAATATATGGCAACTAAAGAGAGATTAACGTTTTAAAACTTACTTTTTAAGTTTTATAATAGCTGGTATTACGTGTATTAATCTTACAATTAACTTAATAATATTTTCTAGAGAGGGCTAAGAGAGTTACTGCTTTAGCTATTCGTTAGCTGCTTTCTTTTATTTGTGGATCATGAAATTAAAAGATTCCTGACTCTTTAAACTACACATATGAACAAAGAGTAGGAGATATCCAAAGGTATATAAATAATCAATTTGATTCCTTAAGAGCAATTACTAAAGTACTATGATATTTTCTAACATTCGATATGTGATGCAGTATTATTTCAAAAGATAGTCGAGCGATAACTTTAAGGCAGTATTCACGAATGAAAGCAACACATGTCATATTTGTAGCTTCTACAATGTCGGTTTATTGAGATAATTTGTCACGATTCATTGAAAGGAAATAGTTGTATTCTAGGATATGTTAGTTTAGAACGGAAGGGCGCAAGAACATTTTGGAAAGGTTGGAGAAATGAAGCGGCGTCATTGACTTCAAAAATAATAGCAGATATTAATTAGTAATCACGATTTATTGCCACTGCGATAAACCTGAATGTGGAAGATAAAATGATTGTACACAACCATTCTGGTTAGCTGGCCTGGTAAGTGGATAAAGTCCGAATGAAAACTGAAATTACACTAATATTTGGAAAATAAATAAAACTAGTTACCAAAACATATAAAACGTCTATTTTCATTTTAATTGCAATATAAACGTTCAAGATACCGTGAATGGTATCTTGAACGTTCAAAATACCGTGAATTAAAGTTGTTGCACATCAAAAAGGGATGTCGCTATGCGTGTATTAGTGAGTTTACAACTAGTAAATATCCCTCCTGTGTAGTACCTAAGTAGTAATCTTAGAATATAGACTAATGCAGAAGGAGCATACGCACAAATCTCTTCGGTCGCGATGAAGCCAAAAATCGGTTTAGGGGGCACCGCATTCCGCCTACTAGAGCCTCCCGCCCACCCTCCAATGGTCACGGCGTGACCAGGAGAATAAATTTACCCACCAACTTCAGGATATGAACGTATATAAATATATTTGCTTGCGGCAGTACGATTCACATTTGCATCGAATTATATGGTCACGGCTTGGTTTATATGAAGTACTATTAAGGCTGCCATATTAAATTTCTAAAATGTTTATTCTGACTACAACCAAAATAGCCAAAGTGTTTAGATTAAAATTATTTAAAAACTTTGTGGCATTTTACCATTTTATTGATTAAAATGAGTATTAAAATACATTATCATTAAACATGTGTGTGTGTGTGTGTATGTGTGTGCGTGAGCGTATGCGCGATCGCGTGTGCATGTACGTATGCGTGTGTGCGTGTGCGTGCGTGCGCACGAGTGTGTGTTTACACATTAATCTACAAAATTACTTTGGTAATTTTGCAAATAATTTTTTGATTTTTGTATTTGACCACCTTTTTTCTGTAGTAAAAGCAGGAAAGTATATTTTTTGTTTTCATTTGTATACTGCCCGACGTTTATTTCTAATAAATAGTTTCAAATATTTACGTGACAACTCTATATTTGACATAGTACGAAATATTCATTTTTATTATGCATGTCATAAGTAGAGAAAATCTTGAAAATAGGTTCTTCAGTGGTATAAATAAAACTAATGTTTTTTGTCTCAAATTTCTAGTTTGATTTTAAACAAATCAAGCTATAATTTATTGCAATTACTGCTACAAATATTATTACAAATTGTCCTAACTAATAATATAATTGCGAAAGTATGATAAGTGAGAAGGATACTTCTTTCAGGTCGTAGTGCAGCAACGCATCGACTTTATTTTTTGTATAAATATATCTAGCGGATCAAGAAATGACAGATTACTTTTAATATTCAGAAATTTCGTCCTAACTAATATTATAAATGCGTAAATATGTTTGTTTGTACTTCCTTAACGTCGCAACGGAGCAACGAATCGACCTGACTTGCAAAGAGATGGTTGATGTACTGGGAAATAAAATAAACTACTTATTATCACCGGAAATGTTACCCTAACTAAAATAAATGCAAAAGTGTGTTTGTTTGTCCTTCTTTTACGTCGAAACGGATCGGCGTAATTTTTACAGATGTGATTAGTGGACTAAGTAATACTAAATTGTGTTTGTTTTTTCTTCTTTAATTTTTCATAGATAGTTGGCGAGCACAGAAATGACATAGGCTACTTTTTACCCACAATGGATTGAAGGAGGTATATGCGTGTAGGGTGAGACAATTCAATGTTTCCATTTGTGTGTACGATTCAATGTTTCCATTTATCACCAAAACAATTAACCGATTAAATTATATACGGTTTTTTGTAAAATATTTGTGATTCACTGGCAATGGTTCTTAAACAGTTGTTAAGGTGATTACTCACCAAGGGGAGCCACAATAAATATTTTATTGCAAATGAATGTTCTTATTTAACTCCCAAATCCTTTTTTAGTGATTGTATATGCAATAGGTAAAATATTCTAAAATTGAATATGATAACGGAAATTCAAACGTTACACCGAATTCTCCAACGACATTTGTTCAATCCAGATTTTTTTACAAACAAAACTTCTACATATTTCAGTATTGAGCAATTAAGATCTTATACCAATAAAAATGGCGCGCTTCTGTTAATAATAATCTACTGCGATATTTTAAAATTGCATAGTTAATTGAAAATTAAATTAAGTAATAGTTTTTACGTATGAAAAGTAATCCCCATTTGTTTCTTTTGCAGTCCAGTTATATTTTTGCAGGTGGGAATAGTACAAGCCGGCATTTTAAGCTATATTGTCACGTAACCTTGCAGAGCTGTGTCTTAAATTGCACTGACAGTCGTGTTTTGATACTACACATTTTACGCATCGTTTTTCGCACACTATCGCGCGTGTTTTCGCCTTCACTATTCTAAGATCTCAATGTTTCAAACAATAAACAAATATAGAAAAATAGCTAAAGAATTGCAATGAGCTCACAGTTTATTTACAGATTCAGTAATATATTTTTGTGAAAATCATTTTGATGTATGTATTCATTTGCAGTTTAAGTACTTATTCGGTAAATTGCGTTTTCACTACACAATTATGTCTTAAATAATGACTTGATATTTTGTTTTCTACGGAAAAATATTAAAATATCGAAACTCTAAGCTAATACAGTTGATTACAAACGAACAAATTAATATGACTCACACACAATCTATTTCTAAATCTAAAGCAACACTGATGAATTTTGTATTCTAGTGATTGTTTACAAGTTTATTGAGACTTTTTATAATATTATTGATAAAATAATAATATATAAGTTGAGATTAAATTAAGTATACATACTTCGCAAATCTAACTTCAAAAGCAGCATAAATTATTTTAAAATACCTGCGTAAAAACAAACGTTTACTGACTACCAAAGTGAAGTAATACTATTTCAACCCATATAAAATTTTACACTCGTTCATAATACATATTTTACACTCTTGCATACTTAAATTGAAGTTTTAACATTCAGAAATTCTAATAAACAAAAGTCACTGTTTGACTAACAAATTCTGCCAAGCATCAATTTTGGGCAAATTACCACCGTTTGCTTTGGTAAAACCTAATTCTATTGCGAATTGTACTTGTCTTTTAAGGTTTAATTGAGGATAACTGTTTCAAATTGTTCTGTTCTATGTACTAGAATGTCAAGAACAACAATGGTGTTTTGTAAAGTGTAATGTAACGCTTTTCGATTGGTATTCACTATCACGTGACTGAATTTGTAATTTTGCCGAATTTATTTTCTAAAATTAAACATAATCTTTATTTTTTAATAAATAATTTTTTGGTATCTCCATGTCATGATTAATCATAAGAAATTATAATCCAACCGATTATTCTTAGCGGATTAGTTGGTGATTGTTGCTCAGTTTTGTTAATAGCTTAATCAGGCAGTGATCGGAATGAGCCATGGAATATTCAAATAGGTCGTGATCTTGAATTGTGGCGTCATTTTTAGGAATGCTCATATTATTTTACGAGAGAGAATGAGACAGAGATAAATATCAGCATTCTATCTCTACTATTAAATTTAGAAGCTCAGAATTCGCTTATTTTGAAATGAAGCTGAATGTTTTTTTGTTTCAATGCAAGTTTTTAATTAACGTGCATTTTAATGATCTTCTACAAGAACAACAAATTTAAGGTTAGTAACAACCCAATAACAGCATTAAACCCGAAGACGTATTTTTTGCATATTTATGGTAATAATTATAAAATAAATTCGTCCTGAACTGAAATTTAGCAGTCATTTGAGTAGCTTTTAAATAACGAAAATATTAAGTAAACATCTAATCCATCAGCCCGCGGAAAATGCCAGTGGATTAGGTGTTTTATAACTTAAAATGAAAATTCTTCAGCGTTACATAAAAACACAACTATTCATAAAAGTATTAATTAAAAAATGACGTCAACTTAATAATCGCCCGCCAATGTATGGATATGGGCGAACTATTGTAAATATAAGAAGTTCGAGAAATCTTTGAGTGGAAACTTATTGCCAGTTTAATTATTCGCTAAAAACGAATTTTTTTCAGATGATGCTGGTAGGCTGACCGGTTTTTGACAGTTTATGTACCTAGAATTGAGCACTAGCGGCATGAAACTGATATCTGCGCTTAACGTCTTTGTATTGATCCAGAGCTGGTGTTTTACCATACACTCAAGTAAAAGCATTGTGTTTAGTAAATGTTTTATTTTCGTTTTGCTAATAGATTTGTAATATCATTCATACCAATATTTAGTTCACTTTACTCAGGAGTTCTTCGTATAAAAATAATGCTCCATTGCCTGCATTTATAATTTTACAAATGCATAGGTATAGATATATACAATTTACAAACGTATATAATTTTTTCACATTGCATGTATAAGGCTCAGCTATAAAATAAAAATAATAATAACGATATTTATAAACTTTACGAAATGAAACATATTTGTAACAATTTTTCTTCTAAACAACCAACTAATTTAATTTAATATCAATTGCTTACAATCAATTTCCGGCGATCTATGAAACTTAGTCCGTATCAACCTTATTATTTTATTTAATTATCTAATTGTAGAAATCATCAATTGTTACAATTGGTTTTATCTCGATACGCGTAATTTGAACCATTAAATCACAATAGTCATAACTACCGTAATGCAATATAATGCAAATGAAAATTTTTGGCGGTACCAGACTAGTGTAAAGTTCAATGTACCGACTTGGAAAGGTAAACAGGAATAATTGGTGAGAAAAACGCAAGGTTTTTTAATGTTCACCTCTAACTTTTCCTTCTATTTATTGACGTGGTGAAAATTTACGACACATTTTGTGTGCATAGTGACAATTGCATTCCTGTCGACGAGGTTAGGAGGAATGGCGGATCACACTTTTAAAATCGAACTGATATTCAAAACGTGAGACACAGTTTACCTTCAATTTGCAGTCGAATATTGAAAATATAAACACGTAAGCATTAAAATTTTTCGTTGTAAATATGAAATGAGTTCTTTAGTAAATATTACCACCAGCGTTATGCCAGCCAGGTAAATAATAATACCACCAGTGTTGATATACATCATACATTGAATATATTTGGCGTTAATTTTGTAAAAATGCATTATTCACAATTAAATGAAATTACGTGATATAGTATTATTTCAACTTTCTTTAAGTTCCTTACCACAACCTAGGTTTCGTTGTATTACAACATCTTCAGATCTTTGCTAACAGTCCACCTGAAGATGTTGTAATACAACGAAACTTAGGTCGTGGTAAAGGACTAAAAGAATGTTGAAATAATACTACATAACGTAGTTTCATTTAATTGTGTACACCATACATTTAACAAATTATGCACTAATGCTAATGTTTCATTACATATATAATCAATTTTATTAATTTTTGTGTCTACTTTAAAAATTCATATTTTATGCGGGCTAAGTAAAAAATTGGTTCAGCAATTCCGAGATCAAAGTCACTTCCTAAGTGTGGATAGCATAAAATGATAGAGTTAAGTATTAAAGCATTATATAAATTGATTATTTAATAACCTCTCAAATAAATAAAATATTTGCCCTTGTAATTAAGAGGAATAACACTGTTAACCAATGTTATTTTTCTTTGTAAGCTGTGTAGCTATGGAATGTTCAAGTAACATAATAAATGAAAGGAATCCATTTTTTCTTCCATTTCATATTCGCAACAAGAGAATATAAACTTTTTAAATAAGCTGTCATTAACTAGATCTTTGGTATTATTATAAAAAAATTCTGTAAATTATTGACAAATTATTTCATCATTAACTATTCAGATTCGTATTTCATTGTGATAAAAAAATATTTTGAAATCGTATGAAAGATTTTTGCTTTTCCATATGTCATATGATTTTTGCTTTACCATTATTAAATTTAGTAAAACTTCTATTACAGATTCACTCAATAAACTTATGCATGCAATAAACGTTCTTGTATGAAAATTAATACTATGAGATAATTCAACAATTAGGTTTATTCTACGAGCTAATTTATAGTGTATTTGGATGGAGAATATTTGAAGAATAAAATTATTTATAAATTTCATAATATGGTAATTTTTAGGAACGTTGAAAAAGTAAAAAGCGGCCATATTGATAATTTTTTTAAATTTCGCGGCAGGTATAAAATTTTCAATTGCCATGTGTCGACAACCATTTGAATTGTTTTGATGAGAAGGCAGCGGTAATGAGATCAAAGGACCTATCTTTATATTTTTTGCTTATACGAATACTTCAAAATTTACAAAACGGTTTCTAATACAGATCCACGCAATGTTTTTGTTGGTGTCGGCTTTCAGATATTTTCTTCTACTGATAATCTAATTTACTTTTCATAATGTGTGATGTTATTATGATTTACTACAAGGTGTGTATAACGATGTATTCATAGACTGTGATTCATGCGACCTTACAATATTCTGTCTCTCATTACTATCATTTTTCTAACATCGGTATATAAATCCGAATTCTATCTAGTAATAAATCGCTAAAAACACACCAAGCCTAAATTATCTATGATTATTTACATATTTAATAAAACTGTGAAATTGGCCTGTGTGTACATTGAAGGCAAAATAATATTATTTTTGGAATTTTTAACAGTTCTTCTGTGTGTGTGTTTGTTTATGCACGCATCACATAAAAACTATTGGTCCGATTTGGATAGTTACAAAAAAAAAGTAGCATGTAGTTCTTATTTCATCGTAATCGGTTCACCCGACCAGAAGATATGCTATTTTAATGTTTTCAAAAATTTAAATCGCATATTGTTTTATATTTATGTTGTATTAATACAATGACAAAGCAATGTTTATCTGCTTGATGAGTAGTAATTATACACATGTGTAGTTTATCTATGTACATCAATACATAACTGTGTGTATTTTAAATCACGCAATGAAGTTTTCCAACCCAATATACATTGCATGGCCAGAGGTGATATCTGGGTTAGTGTGGAATAAGTGTTTCAATAAGCAAACCGATTGTCGGTCATCTCCGGTACATAATTTCTTTGAATTTTTTGTATATTCGATATAAGCTTATTTTTGTTTTCTCAGTTTGTTCATAACTTGAATCCGTTGTCAAGATTTATAATTTAATTGCTTAGTAGATTTAATTGCTTAGTAGATTTAATTGCTTAGTAGATACAATATTAATGATAAAATTAAAAATAATTTAGGTATAATTTTATCAGTAGAGAAAAATCAGCGTTTTCACCCTTTTGAATATTTACACAATATATCAATTGTGGTAAAAGTTTTCAGATGCTCAGATGTTAAAGAAAATTAAACAAACGAATAACTTTGTATGCATTAGAAAAATTATTTTACAATTGTTACAACTAAACTTTCTGTTTCCATCTAGGTGTTGTCTAGATACCACGGCGTATTGTTACGATATCCAGTGAATGCTGATATCGTCCCTCCTAGATGGAAAATATCGGTTTTCCGGGATTTTACTGGACCTGTAATTGATCTTCATTTTTGGTTTTATCAGTAGTTTCTTATTTCTTAATTTAATACAGATGTAGCTTCCAATAATAATCAATGTAAGTATTTACAATATTAAGCTCCAAATGCTTGGGGTCAATTTAAAGGGTTCGTTATCATTTTCTGTCATTTGGTTCCTTAGTTCGTCGATTTGTGTGTTGTAGAATCTATAGCGTCTAAATTAACATTAACGTGTGAACTCTTAAGTATTTTAATATTCTTGATGTCGTATAAACTAACACTAGATAACGATGTATGTTTGCTGTCTGTAATTAATATTTGGCTATGTGGTTTTAGGATGACATCTTTCATTTGCACTTCGCAATTTTCGAATATAGTAAAGAAGTATATTCCTTAACAATTTTTCTGTTTCTTTCGCCCTCACATCTTTCAGAGATTGTAGTTTCGTTTGATAGAATACAGAGCGATTCATAGTCGATACATATTGTATCTTGGGTTCTTCCATGTGTATTTCATAAACTACACATGCTGATATTTACCAGTGTGCTGAATCAATTGTGCTGCGCAATTATCAATATCTTTAATTTATTTTGTTTCCCCATAATGACATAGGTAATTTCTCTCGGTTAGCTCCAGGCATTCTCTTTCTTGAGTAATGTACTTGGACTGGTTAACGGATTGGTTACAATTTTATGGAAAATATTATCGGATATTATTAAGGAGTACAAATGGTAATATTCATAATATTCTAGTTCTACTAATGGTACGTCTAGGATAAAAATGATGAATCTTGCTTCATATAACCCTTAATGATAATAGGTTCTTTTAAGTTTATTATATTTCATACACTTGGGTGCATCTGGCCCATTTTAGCAAAAGTTATGGCATTCTCAAGCTCAAAAAGTATTTGATATATAGTTCTAAAGACTTTTGTTAATTTAACAAAAGTATTGGTGAACTGGACAGCCCGTCTGTCTTCAATGCTACTACTCGTATAAATAGTTCTTACTGTATTTTCTATTTGCATAATTCATGACGCGAGTACCATTTGGTTCATTTTGAGCGTTTTAGTAACATTCTGGCATCTCTCATTAGGGTAATTTGTTTTTTTATAATTTGGTTATTATGTTTTTGATTAGATTTAAGTTGGTCAATTATTTTATCATAATGTTCTGCATCTGATGCATCTAGATTGCCCATCATCGACTTAATTACTGATCCAATTGCATTTATTAAGCCTCTTTTCGTTCGCTGACTAGATGCTATTTGATTAAATTTATCTTCTATCTAAATTATTAGGTAGTATATCTGGTGGTAGTAATTATAAATTTCATCGTAGTGCTTTGTTTGATTTTTAAAGTATCACACAATTTCTTATAAATATCTATATTATTTCTAAAATCTAACTTAATATCGACTAAATTAAAACTTTGAATTAACGTCCACTAATCCTCTTAGTTCATTGCTCTGTCTAAATTGTGCAGGTACATCCCTGGGTTATCGTTGATCTTAATTACACCTACGGTGGCTGCAACAATCCCTATGAAATGGTCGTCTTACATTTTTGCAGTGAATACTTTCGTCTATTGTTCTTATTTATAACCAGAGTATTATCGTCATTTACTTGTAAAATTTCAAAGGTCCTTCAAATTTATTGGTAATTTTATTTCTATTTGAAGAGGTAACTTTTTGGTATATTAATTGTCCTATTTCGAAATCAGTAAGTTTTGAGTTCTCATTTCGTCTATTAATTGTAATTTCTTTACGTGTTCTCATATGTTCACCTATTTTTTAGTATAACAATTTCATGCGGTTTATATGTTCTTCCGTTCATATGTTGTTCGTTTTATGAATATTTTTACTGCAATTATTCTTACTACATTATATTATTTCTTATTGCAATCATTTATAATAGTTTCTTGTAAGTTGCTTAACCATCTCCCCTATACCTCTGTGACTACTTTTTCCCTCATGATAAGTTTTTACTATATTTATTTGTTCCTCTTTGTCAGTGACATTTATCACACGTTTTGTACATTTGTTAAGTTGTGTAAGTAATTACAAATTACGCTAAATTGTATAAATAAGTCAGCATTTTCAAAGTGACAATAGTATTTAACTTTACTTTTAGTCTTTTCTTTGAGGAATTTTATGTGTATACTTCTTTCCGGATACTTTCTTTACGGATATGTATATATATATATATATATATATATAGGTGTGTGTGTGTGTGTCTACTATTTTTATGCGTTGGTATCGTTTGATACATTTTTAATTTTTAGGTTAGGATCTACCGAGTTTTTTATAAAAATTTGAGGTGCCTTTGGATATATCGCTTCCTCTAATATTGATATGCCTACTTCGTTGAAGGAATGGGCAGCACCCGTTTCCTCAACTTCTTTTTGTATTTTCGTAATTTGGTCATTTGGGTTTTTAATGCTCGAACTTTCAATTAATTCATTAAATTCAGTCTTTTGTACCAAATCCTCAAAATTTAGAGTCACTTCTAGATTAACAGCTAAAGATTGATCATCTGTATCTAATGCGTTTAAATTTTGAATACTGTAATATTTGATGATTTATTAATAGCTGTTTACCCATATTAACTGCGTTTAGGAATTCGTCGGTGTATTTTATAAAACGACCTTTTTTTTAGACAATTTGTTAATGGTTTTGTGACTTTCGCCAATTTCTTTATGAACTGTTTATAATAACCTATAAATCCGAAAAAAACCTTTAATCACTTAGGAGTTTTAGGTATTGGGTAATTGTAAATATTGTAATAATTTAATTTGATTTTGATTAGATTTCAACCCCTTATTTGAGATTTCTTGCCCGAAATATACTACTTATTTCCTTAGTAACTTTCTCTTAGTATTTTAAAATTTGTTTGTCTTAACCTATCAAACACTTATTTTAATTTACTCATGTGTTTTTGTAATGATATAGAATATATGATAATATCGTCAAGGTAAACTTAGCACTTTTCTGTCTGTAGACCACGTAAGATATTATCCATAAACCTTTAAAAGGTGGCCGGCGTGTTCTTAAATCCAAACGGCATTCGTTTAAATTCGTAATGGCCGCGTTCTGTTGAAAAAGCAGTTTTTCAACAGAACGCCGCCGTTACTAATTTAGGTCCATTTCTACAGGTCTAAAGATTTCATTGTTTTAAAAATTGTAAAAAAAAACTACACCTCTAATACAAAGTAGGTTTATTTTAACTTTATAACAACAAACGGGGATTTAATTTTTTAAAAACCACGTTTTCCAAATGGCGGCTATCGAGTCTGACACACTCTTCGAGTCTAGCACGCATGTTTTCAAAAACGCATTTGCAGAGCGACTGGGGTATCCTACTGACTTCGGCTCGAATATTTTCTTTAAGTTGTGTCGGATTTGTTTTGTAAACAACGGGTTTTAAGTATCCCCATAAGAAAAAGTCACATGAACTTAAATCGGGTAACCTAGGTGGCCACGGTACGGTATCATTTCGGGATATGTTTTTTTCTGTAAATAACTGCCGCACTGCATTCATGGACACATTAGCAGTGTGAGCTGTGGCCCCGTCCTGCTGGAACCATGTGTTTTGGTTGAAGGATGGACTATTCTGTAGTTCTACTCTGAAAAAGTCATTTAACATCTGGGCATATCAATCCGAATTCACAGTTACAGTTTGACCACGTTGATTTTCAAAGAAATAATGCCCTATGATTGCAGATGCGGACATGGCACACTAGACTGTTACTTTAGGCTTATGTAAAGGCTCTTGATGCATTTGTATTGGGTTGTGGGTATCCCAGTAACGAAAGTTTTGCTTATTCACATATCCTCCAATGTGAAAGTGAGTTTCGTCACTAAATAATATGTTGCCCATCCGGGTAGCAGTACGATATCTCAACAACATCACCTCCACGTAAGTTTTTTTTAATTCAAAGTCAGAATCGTGTAAATCTTGAACAATTTGAATTTTATATGCATGGAACTTGAGCTTTTTTTGCATTATTACCTGTAAAGTTGGTTTCGGAATTCCCAATATCGATGAACATGTACGCAGTGATAAACGGGGATTTTCAACGACAGAAACCATAACACGCTCGACATTTTCATCCGTGGCTACCAATGATGTAGGTCCTGGCCTGGGCCTATTTAATGTTGATCCTGTAGCTCTGAACCTTGCTACCAATGACTGAATGAGGTTGATCGATGGTCCATCACGTAATCGACGAATACTGTAACGATTATTAAATCGACAGCGTGCTACAGACAGCGAAAATCCACTCGAAATGTACGCGTCGACGGTAAAAGCGCGGTGCTCTCCACTCCACTGTTCCATAGCTACTAAAACATCTGCACCGCTTGCGCATCTAACGACGCCCCCCGCGCCCCTCTTATGTGTTGCGTTCAGAAAATATGTTTGTTCAAACTTTGAAATCTGCCACTGGACACCCTGTACTTGATGGTACCCTAAAGCCAAGTCTAAGGTTGTGAAGTAGTGACTTCTGCCTGATTTATTTAGGATATCATTAATATACGATAAAGGATACTTGTCTTCAATAGACTTATTCTTTAATTTCCTATAGTCTCTTACCATTCTGATTGTTGATTTCCCGACGCGTAAATTTTTTTGGCACTATATGAACGATTGCTTTATTAAATCATGTTTTAACATCTCTTCTACTTGTTTCCTAATTTCGTCACTTTTAAATTGGTCTATATGATTGTCTATATGATTTTACATAGACAGGGTCATTATTATTTAATCTAAGTTTATGCTTAACCTGATTAGTAAATGTCAGTGGTAATTTTTCACAGCGAAAAGTATCTCTGTATTCAAGGCATACATATTTTACAGCTTTTTACTTTTCCTTATTTAAATGTTCTATTCTAAGTTTATTTAGGTTTTGTTTACGCACATCATAAACGTCGTAATTAATATTCATTTTTTTTTTCTTTTAACACGTAATTATTTATTTCACAACTAATAAACCTTTCTACTTCTTAGGGTCATGTAATGTAACCTTCATATATTTTTCCGTGCTGTTAATTATAGTAGTAAAAGCTCCATAATTTTCAACTGACACTAATGCTGTAGGTATTGTTAATCCTTGTGCGAAGGTGGTTGAATTAATAATAACTTCTTCTTTCTCATAATTTACAGAAGTTGTATCCTTTCCTCCATCTGTGGCAATATTTTTAAAATATAAGAAAATATTGGTTGTCTGTGCTACATAGGTATTTCTGTATGTGTTGTCTTTAATGATTTATTTGTTATACTAATTTCTGCATCAATCAATTTAAGTAAATCTATTCCAATAAGGGTCGTCATATTTTTCGTTAAAATCAAACACATGAAATTTAACCTGATGTGTGTCTTAATATTCGAGGTAGTGTTATTTCATAACGTAATTATGGTTCGTTATTTGGTGGGCCGATTGTATCTAAAAGGGTTGAAATTTCAGAAATTCATAAAAATATCTCCCGATCTTTTATTATAAAATAACTATTTTGTGGTAAAGTGTGGTCTATTTTTTGGGACTATGTGTATCGTTTAGTTCGATTTTTATGAGTTCACGAAGGGTGAGGGTCCGTGCGAAGGGCCAGACCTAGGTTGCCAATTATAATTATTATGCGACGTTCTGAAACGACCTGAATTACCACTACTAAAGGGCCTAGTATTTGTAGTAGCACTTCATCGGCGTGAATTATTGAAATTAAACTTTCTTGTGTGAGAGTTATTATTAAAATTTGGTCTATTAAATGGCTGGCTAAACGATTGATTATAAAGATGTGAAAATCTGTTAAAAGTATTATCATAATTATTAAAGTATTTTGGATTTAAATTATTTCGAGGCTTATTAAATGAATGGAAGTTTGGTTGCAAGGTCTAGTTTATTAGAGTGAAATTCTCCTCTTCAATTACCATTGAAAGTGCTTATTCGAGCGTTTTTGGTTTTGGTAGCCTCACTGCTAGCTTTGTAACCCCTTCTAGACAATTTATAAAGCTAACCCAATTTTTTAATGCTAACCCGTCATAAATATTTGTTTTAATATTTTCTTGTTGCTCATTTATCTAATTTTTCCAATTAATAAACTTCTAATGTCTTTGACTCTTTCTGCAAATTGTATTATCGACTCGAATTTGCGTAAATTTAATCACATTAGTTAATTTACTAGACAATCTTCATTGAGGTTGTCTCCAAAATGACCAATTACCATTTGTTTTAATTCCGACCATGTTACGTTACTATTAAGAGTACTAATAAGTGCCAATGCTCTGCCCCCAACTTTATTAATTATAAGCCTAATTAGAAACCCTTTAATCGGACTCGAGGGCTTAGTGAAGCTGCCGAATCCGATTAATGGATCCGAATCCGATGAAATCGGCATATAACTGAATCACGTATTCACAGGCATCCATAAATACAGATAGCTTACAGGGTTCACCGTTAAAACTCTGGATGATATTTATTACGTTTTGAGGTATATCCTTAATCTCCATTTTGCTATGATTTATTCGCCCAAAGTAATTGTTTCACTATATAAATGCAACTCAACTAAAGCCTAATAATTATTATTCACTTAATTTAATTATCATGTGAGAACAAGAATATTAATAATATGTGCATTATCAAGAGAAATAAAGGAACACTGCATAAAAAATGTACATGAGACAAGGAACGATATTAGTTCAAGTACTTGCGGTACAACCATAAGTGTTGTCTTCTGCAGTACGTCCATTAATCAGTGATTTGCACACTTATTTTTATTACCGAAAATATATTATTTATTTAATTTGTCCAAATTTTGTGTTTAAATAATTAAAATTCACGGCGTTCAAAAGCTTTGTGAATCTTTATGAAGACCTAACACAAAACTAGCACAAAAAACTAACACAAAAATATATTTCAGGAGATTTCGGTATTTAAAAAGAATTTAATTTAATTAAAATATAATAAAAATATTTGGTAGCTCTACTAATGGCAGAACAGTAATGAATTTATTATCATATGAATACATAAAAGTAAAGTAATAGAGAGTTTCGTATTCCTTCATGTTCGCGTAGTTATTGCTGAGGTGTCCCTGGTCCTCCTATTTGCCAGGCGTTATGTGGTTTGGTACTGCTTCATCGTTTCCGTTTGGGTGTCTTCTAGCTGCAGCGATATATTGTGACGATATCCAGCAAATGTTCATATCGTAACTCGTGGGTTTATGCCTTATTATCCATTAGCATGCCAGCCTCCAGTTTCACCAATAAAAGTAATTATAACTCAATCAATTTTACATATAATCAAGTTTTAATATAGCTTTTTGAAAAGAGGAGATCTTTTTCTAAAAGAAGATGCTAAATTTTTTAACAATTTATTTTTATCTAAAACTGCCTTTGCAAAATCCCTTCCCCTCCATGTTGTCTGTATGTATGTATTTACGTAAGAAGGCCCTGATTATTTTCCTATCCATTATTTTTTCTCTGACGGGTGATTTTTTTTATCCACTGATTTACTATCGGAATCGAATCCTATTGATTTTTACAATTTCATTTTTATAAATAATTTTCTACAAAAATTCCCTTTTTCCGCGCTCGGCGACTTTTCACGGCATCTGTTTAACGCTGATCGTTTAGCCCCTTCTTACTGATCCCTGCTATTCTTAACTTTTAAACATGTAATTTTTTGATCGTTTTGTATAGTGTGTATGACTTAAGGTGTGGTTAATAACTATAATTTTCATTGATTTTTGTCCGATTATTAACTATAATTAAGTAATGTAAACTTATCACGTTAATTAGATATACAAATGGCAGATAAAATATCTATTATCAAAATAATATGAATAAGAGATAAAAACAATATGAATGTATTTTCAATTTTACTAAAGGTTTTTTTTGTACCTTACACATTTTTAAAAAATAATAAACTTTAGTATTGAATTTAATCCAAAATTTTTATAATTGAATCGGATATCATATGTACAAGCACACGGATATTTATTTTATTTTCGTGTTTATATTTTGTTTTTTAGTGATTTCATATCAATTTCCTTCCAAATTTGAATTTTGATTTTTTTCATCGTTTCTATACTTTGATGCAATTTTATATATATTTAAAAAATTAATAAAATTGTTATATCATTATCATTCATAATTTTTCATTCACAGAATATTTTTTCGTTTCTTTAATAAAAGTTGTGTATTTAAAGACTTATTTAATTATATATTTTTCCTTAGTGATGAGCGACAAACGAAAATTCCATATTGGTAAATTAATATCGGCTTTCCTGTCAATTTTTAGTGTTCGGTATTAGAACAGGGCCATGTCCGTTCTGTTATGTATGTAAGTTATTGTAAGTTTGTTGTTATAGTAAGTTTGATAACCAACTCCGAAATTACGAAGCAATGGAGTAATAATGTCCACCGATGATTCTCAACAAGTTCACAATTGTCAATTTATTTCTTTACTTTAATTTTTTGATCGTAGTATCGTTTTATTGTTTATTTATATCTTTTCCATCAAGAGATTACTTATTTTAATAAATCCATACACGATGTAAATTGGTCAAATTATATTTCTTTCGAAAATGAATAATAAATATTTATTATAAGTCTGTAGAACCGCACAATAATGTAAAAAAGTAAAGAAACTTAAAATAGTAAGATGATAGGTAGACATTACTCGTGCTTTGGTAAATTATTTCGTGCGGACATGTGGTGAGCCTGGCGCGGATCGCCGCCCTGGTAAGTGCATTCATTTCTCACGGTTCTGTTTGTTAATATGTAAAGGTATTTTTCCGGATTCCTCAAAAATATAATACGAGAGGAATCTACATTTTTTTTTACTTTGGGTTTATCTAACTTATTTTTCAATATGTTATTTTATTCTCAATTTTAATTAGATTTGATGTTAGCCGCTCAAGGAAATTGAAGAGAATAGATTCTTTTAAAGCAAACCTTTTCAAAATATATTTTAAATTATTATAAATATGCTAATAGCAAACACATAAGTAAACAACAATAAAAAATAAGGGCAGAAATAAGAAACGTTCAAATGAAAATAAAATTAGAGAAGATAAGGTCCCTCTCCTTCTCTCGTGACATAGAAGGTTAAATATAACAAGTGACAAGGAACAATCAACCTAGAGGATGGAAACTGATGTTTCTAAAACCTATCGGCGTTAATATGAAAGCATTCAGAGGCTGAATATTAATAGTTAATTGCTTATAGAAGTATTTTAAATTCTAAATAGCTTTTATTAAGTCTCCACTGATCTGTGTAATAGCACAATAAAATCTCCAAAAAAGGCCGGTATATTATTAGTTTGTCATATTTTGTCATAAGTATTTTCTTGTTACAAACTATCTGCAGCTATTTACAGTTATTTATTAGAATAAATATCTAAATGGTGAGAACATTGCCAATAAATTAGAAATTAATAATTACTTTATAGAAAAAACAAATAAGAAAATTCTAACATGTTTTCTTTTTTGCCAGGACAAAACCAGGACGGGTAGTTAATATAATATAAAACGGAAAGTACTTACCTCAGTATTATTCACAATCTTAATATCACAATCATTAAAATAATAACGTCTAACTACATATTAAAACTGATGTTGAAATTTTAAAAACTCGTCAAGCATGAATGGCATTCGCACTTTGATGGTTTCCGTACACTTAGGCATTTATAAACAATTTCCTTTATAAAAAAATGGTACTTAATTCCCATTTCTATTAAACCATTTAAAGAATTTTAATTTTTTAAACAATATATTATCGTCCTATATCTTTCACCGGCGCATATTTAAAAAAATATTTTTTCATGTGATGTAATTACAAATTCACAAGTTTCGGATTTTTCCTTTACTCGTACTATGAAATATTGCTAGCTACTTGCCAAATTTAATGATTTTAGGTCAACTGGTACTTCCCGTTGACCTAGGAACAAGGTTTTGATTTATTTGCGAGTGACAAAAAATGCGGCATAAGTGGCCGTATTTTCAGACTTTTTTTTATTTCCTTTGCTGGTTTTTTACAATTCTAAGGGTCCGTAGACCCAAGTACTTGATATTAATTTCAACCTGAGTCCGCCACGCGTTTCTGGAAAAAAGGTCTTCACAGACATACAGACAGACAGACGGACGACGAATAAGGATTCTTTTTTTTCTTTTTAAGCACGGAACCTTAAAAAATACTTATTTCATGTTACAAAAAGTTTCTTCATTTTTACCCAAAGTTTTATTCAAATTTAAAATACGGAATTTTCAGATTAGAAAACAATGTTTACAAAATTATATTTTAATGTTTTTTTTAATATTTTTGACCTGTATAAATAAAACCATTTATTAACCTGTATAAATAATAACATATTATATATAAGTCATTAAAACTATGAACTCTCTTAATGTATTCTCTATCAAAAATAAGGAAGGCAACATAAAAGTATTGTTTACTCATATTGCTAGTTCCAAGTACCATTATAAAACTTTCTGCAACCAACCACTTTGATATTAAATGATAATAATAAATGTTTTAAAATTTTACGAACACGAAATTTGATATCTAAATTGTGTTATATATTTAATAATTGTGTAATCCATAGTGTGGTATTTCATTTTGGTAAGTCTTAAATAGATTTGAAAACAGAATTAATCTTCAGAATTATACTTGACAAAATTAGGGTTATTCCTTTAATTTTCATTGCATTATACACTGACACTGCATTAAAGCTACAGGATTATTTTGTAATCAAGAAACCACTGAAATTATCAATGTTAATACAAGGGTGCGACATTGTAAGTGCCGATATATCTCAATTAATTGTCTCGATCGAAAAGGCGTAAATCCAATTTATAAAAACATTTGAAGCTCTCGAGGCTCACAGTAGCGATAACGAAAAGGGAATTTGACAGCAAACTAAGAATCACTTCACAATTTACGGATTCGAGAGGAAAAAATACACCGAATAATCCGTATTATGTGCTGCACCCAATTCCGTATATCAAGACGTAAAAAACCCCTTAGATAAAAATATTTTAATTAACACGGGCTCACAATGCTTGCTGCATCCGAACACATAATTAACCGCCGTAGACATAAGCATTAGCTTCGTAGCGCCGTAGGGCCTGTAGTATTCGGCCACATACTGCATCGTCCGCACAAGGAAAACGATTGAAAAATAAAGCCAAGCGAAATGAAAATAAAATCGCCTAAACATTTACCGCATATACGACTTAAATAAAATGCGGTTAGGATACTGGGAAAAATTTTAAGGCTGCCTACTATGGCGCACATTTTGTCAAAGTAACTTTTCCCATTTGTAAAGTATTTAGCTTAGGATAAGATTTTGCCGAAAACAACATATTAAACGGACAATTACTATTTCTTTAAAGTAGATATTATCATGATCTAATTGCTAGAAGACATTCCTAATTTAAAATTTAAAAAGTTTAATGAAGACATTTATGAAACGTATAATTGGGATATATTATATTTTTGTAATAAAACATAAGACCATTTATTGAAATTGTCAGAAATAGATCCTATTACAAAAAGTTATTAATTGAAAAGTGTTTAAATGGTACAAGTACGATTATGTACCCAAGTCAACAAGTTAATGTAATTATTATTTTTATATATGCATATGCCTATTGAAACAAACATAATATGTCACATAACAATGGTGAGTAAATTTACATAATTTAGATTATAGTTTTAATAGTAGATAGTAAATTGTCATATTTTTGACAGCGATTTTTAGGATCGTGTCCATGAAATTTCTTGCTCTGTTTCTTTACCATAGTGAACATTTTGCCGAAGTAATAGTACTTTCAACAAGGGGACGCTATATTTACGTGTGGTTATATTGAATACACATTCTTGGCATTGGTAATTGGAATTCTTCGACAATAAATTCATTCAGAGCCACCTTCGACTTTTACATTTAAGTAGAGACTTCATTACAGCGCAATCGTAAACTCATAATAGACTCTGCAGTCATAACCTATTCATTCATTTTGGCACCAGATAACATGATCATATTAGAAAAATCAGAATAATAGATTTACAACATTAATTTACAATTAAAAATTTCCTAGGATTTACAGAAAAGTAGTAAAATTATGTTAAAAAAGAAAGAAATGAAACTATATATAGTTATAATGATATATTTATTTGGTTTGCAGGTGTCTCAATTTTGACGATCAGTGACATCCGTCTTTATATTCAAAAACGTAAATATAATGAACTACAAAAACAAAAGCATTATTGAGAAATTGCATTAAAACGATTGTGATTTCGAAATGTGTGCACACTTTGTTCACAACTTGTCTCATATATTCGATTGACATTAGATAACAACAAGAAAGATGTATAAATTTGAATTATATCAAAAATTGTATTTGTTGCACATTGTGGGGGCGGTAAATAGTCTCAATATTTATTTGACTATATTTACTTATCCGTAATATGACTTTGATAGCTCAAATATGCACAATAAGCGATTTGCTATACCTAACTAAAGGCTAATACAATCCACTGACCTCTTCGCCTACTGAACAGCCCCTCTGGTTCAGGGTTTGGCTGGCAGATACACTGGCACGATGATGAGCTTGTTAAATTTTAGGAAGTTGTCACGGACAACTAATTATACATTAGCAATTCGCGAACGTCGGTACATTTGTCACGAGTACGACACAAATCTTTGGAGGTTAACGACCGGGATGGTTCCCCGCTCGCAAGCGACAACCCAAATTCAACAGCATCTACCCCTAGTCGGCATAGCAAATCGCACATATGTTATATTCTCAACACCATTTTAAGCATTCTACAAACTCGAAACGTAAACACAAACAGTAATTGTTCGTAACAGTATAAGTTCGCTTTGCATAAAATTGCATAATATTTGAATTTACAACGACAACGCGATAAAGAAAGTTACCAAAAAACTTTATCGCCCAGGCGAGATAACGAAATTCCAGGCGGCGTCGCGTTAGACACATTCCCTAGAAACTGAAGTGACAAAAATGATATTACACATTCATTTAAAATATCTCATTATTCCAAAAGTTTAACGGAAAAGTTCCACTTCCCCATCTCACAAAGTAAGGGGCGTCTCGAGCAGATAAAACGGGACCAAGAGACGACCTAATATTAAGTAAAAGTTACATAATCATTTTCTCTCCGAAAACAATACCCATGTATACTAATGCGGACTTGCATACAGATTCGAGGCTGAGCTAAAATTAGATAATTTTATACGACTGTAATAGTACACCTCGAACAGATTTAATTTTCTTCAATAGGAAGGCGCTCTGGTTTGAAGTGAATGAACGAGCTGCTTCAGACTTAAGTTTATTAAATATTCACGTTGCCAAAAGAATATCTTATATTCGTGTATATATTGCGTACAATGGTTAAATATGCCATTTTTTTACAAAATTCTACACTTCGATACTAAATTTATTTTCATTTTATTGAATTTATTCTTAATTTCATCCCCCGCCTTTATCACTCACTCATTACTATTTCACTCACTTTTATTAAAAGTTGTAAAATAAATGATAAACAAAGAATTGTACTGTTTGTTTCAATTAATTTTTAATAATTGTGAAATTTATGCAAAATCGATTTTCAGGCTCCGTAGTTTTAAATAAGGCCTACTTAAGTCTATTAAACCTTTACATAGCTTTTGAGCTATCCCAATGCGATATGGTACTAGAAAATATGTATTTTCCTTATTCCGTACTTTGTTTCAACTTCATTTTATGAATTTTGACATGAATTTTACGAAGATATTTGTGTAAAAATCTTCTTTTTATCTCAAATATACAAATCATACTTCTTAAATCCTAGGATAACTTCTGTTTTTGTTTATATAAACCATTATATAAACAAAAATATTGTCTGTATGATATTATACCTCTGTATGTAAAGCGTACATCCATTTAATATATCACGAAAATGAAAACTAAGTATCTGTAATCAAAAGTAGTAGCAGTTATTACTGACATTTGCAGTGAGTAATGAACTGAAAATTTACATAATCAATTTGTTATTACGAAAGTTTTCAATCTGTTAATCTTTTATTTTTGATCAAATGCTGTGGGAAAAACTATAATTTACAAACTACAACATTGGACAAAATATTGATGACTACACTTGAAACATTGATTAAATTACGCTTTACTCATTATAATGAAATAATATCGCCAATGGTATATCACAAACGGACAACATATCATAAACCATGGCAAAAACTCACAAATAAGGTACTCAAGAATATACACAAATTAAGTGAAAGATATCAAAATCCGACATAGTAACTATAAATACAACTACCATTTGGTTTAAGTTCAATCTAGTGGCACCGAATTAAGAAAAGCAAATGTCAAACGATGGAAGAATTTTGATTGCGCTTGGAAAATATGTATAAAACAATTATTATTATGTGCATAATAAACAAAAAATAACACCCGGTACAACGCTGATAATTTCTGAATATAATTTTACTTGTTATTATTAAGCAACTTAATAAAATACGTGGAAAAAAACAACTTTTGTCTGGCTAAAAATTTTGAATCCCTTATATCCAGTATTAAATAATAAATAAAATAAAAAAGGAAATATGAATTTTTCAGTATGAATACTTTTCTTGAATTTCTTTTTTGTTTTTCCCCCAACATTGGAAAATTCATATTACTGTCTCATTCTAAAATCGTTCCTCTCCATTTTAAAACACTCGTAATAATACTGCTGCACTTTTAAATCTATTTCATATAAAGTCCATAAAAAAAAACAAGCCAAACCAATTTAATAGAGCCTTATTTTCTTCCTAACTTAACAGGGTCTTATATTCTTCGCCACTATTGACTCGACCACCACAAACTAATACCAACGTTAGCTGCACTTCTCGTGCACTTAACACTTTTAGTCATAATTACTTCCGGCGCTTATTATTAATGCAATACCAGTGGAGACTTGAAACGGCCACTTTCAGAGATAAGAATCGTTTTAATCATAGCCATTACCACTTGAGTTCATGGGTATTCACGTCGTATTATAGGGTTGATAATATTAACCAATTAAGTTTAATATCTTGAAACCTAAATGTAAAAAGTTCCAGTTAAAATCTATTTCTGTCTTATCATGCAACCATAAAATATATTTAGAGTAATCCATTCATACAGGATACATTCGTAAGTAAAAAGTATCAATAATTCTGGCTAATACTTTCTTTCCATTAACAAACACAAAAACATTCATTTCAACCATATACATCTAGTATTACGTATTTTCTTAAATATAGCCATCAGTACTACCTTCCGGTACCATCTTTCATCATTCTTCGTGAGACGAATTTTTAAGAGACAAAATATCGGAACTTAGCTTGTGAACAATATCTAAATGATATTGTTGCATTTTGTTTGCTACATTAGAAATAAGATCTTACAAATAAGAGAGCCTACTTATATTGTAGTACATCGTTCAAATTGTAATGTTTGAATGGAATATATGATTTTATCATAATTGGATATTTTAATCAGGAATAAAAACTTACAAGTTATTTCTTCAGAAATTTTTGCAATTCCTCGTGTCTTTGCATTCGATTAATTAACAATTCTAAAAAAGTTAAATTTACATTTTTACCCTATTTTTAGTCCATAGTTGGACGATCATTCGATATATTTATAATTTGTCCTTAAGAGGGACGAGTAATATTGAAATTTACATCTGATGTCTTTTCTTTCATCCGAGCTAAAGTATCAAAACCTATCATAATTTTTAAGAAAAAAAAATGACTTGGTACTTCGCGTTAATTTCAGAAATAACTTCCTCTTTTTGAAAAATCTTTCTTATTTTTTTTAAAGAATTACAAATATCGCCCTACGTGACTACCGACCATACGACTATACGATGAATTTTGATCACAAAAGATATCATATCATAGCAGAATCATCATTATGAACTAAAAATTCGATGAAATTTGTCAAACATTCCATTGGGGCGTTGAGAAGTTGAAGAATACATAAAACAATCTAAGACCATTTTCTTGTTTAGTTAATGTGTACATCGGAACCTGCTGTAATAAATCTTTAATATAATGGATAAGTGATTTCAAGACGTTCCAACGGTAAATTTTGTATTCAGATAATATCCATCACTCGCATCATTTTCCGGAATTAATTACCAAGATATACATAAACGACAATTGTTCGATAACATATAATAGAAATGGGTAAAATAACTTTATTTTCAATGTTTTTCATGGTGAAATTAATTTTTCAAATAGGGATGGGAAGAAAACATTTCAAAAAGAAAATAATAATTCTAGTCTTACTTGGAGTTTTAACAAACTTTGTTTGGTTCTTCAGAACTAGTTTTCTTTTCTGTCTACTTTTTAATTGGGAACGTTCACAATTTATTCTAGAAGATAAAGAAAGTTTGATTTATAAAAATATATATAAATTTAATGGGGTGAAATGTTAAAAACATACCTTTAGAATTTCGAAATTTCCCTATAAAGAAATGATCCTCATAACCTTCATAAGTGACTCTGTGATGTATATACATATATGGTTATGTATATATATTTTATTATAAAAGCTATTTTGTTCAAACTTTCACTAACCCCGTAAACTATTGTAAGAATATTCAAGATTTAAAAAAAGTTTTCATATCATTATTTTTGCAGGTGAAATTCAAAAAATGGTTTAACTATAAATAACAATTCATAACCAAATTTGATTCCGGGGAAGTTCTTAAAAGCGTGTGTAGTTTTTTGAAGAAAAACGTCTATTTTGGCGAAGTTTACCCTAAACCCTGTGAATATGTAGTAAATTATTTTGAAATGAAAAAATAGATCAAACCTACATTCATAATTCAAGTAGATTACATTTTATTCGTTTCATACATTTATGTCATAAAAATCGTTTTTTTGCAACTCATTCCTCACCAAAATAGATAAAGTGGGGTACGATTAGTGGATCCATTTCCACTTCTTTACTTTGATGAAAAAACACTTTTGATTGACGCAATAATAAACGAGAAAAATAAAAATATTTATTCAACAAAAGTAACTTTCAATATCTCACACATTTTATAGACCGAACGAAATGATATTTTGCGCTTAATATTCTCTACGCTGAGAAGCGCTCGTGGATGTTCGGTTAGAAAAAAATGTGAAATTGGCAAAATTATAACTTACATATTCTTTATAATATTTTTTTGCATTTTATGTAAATACGTGTAAATGTTATAATTTCTAGCATTATATTGATAATCAAATTGATTTTCTATCAGTCTTATTATTATTAGTTTTGATTTCATTCTATTTATTTGAATATACAATACACATGACTTATCAATTCTAGTCAATTATTTTAGTCAGTAAACTCTTAAAAAGTTTTGGAATCATTTCGTCCACTCGTTTGTTAATTATGATTTGAATTGCGAATAAATGCAAATTAATGAAACGCAACGACGGGTGCTGTTGTTTATAAAAAAAATTCAAACCACGAAAATATTCTAAAATAAAAATAAATTGTCCAAAATTAGTACACAAAACATCCAAAAGAAACGTTTACAGTTGACAATTTAAAGGGGGAAATTAAAGCATACAGCGCCATCTAGAATAAATAAAAAAAATTAAGTGATAAACCTTTATTTTCCTGACTGTATAATAAAATAAATAATTTAATAAAATAAAAAAAAATATTTCCCTCATCGCTGATTAAAGGGATTAATTATGTTGCTCCCTTATATTGCGTATATAGCGTATTAAAAAATTAAGTCTATCTGTAACTCCATTAAGACGTTGCTTCGTCATTTCCATTGACATTTTTTTGTTTCAAATAATTTTCTCGATATAAAAAGTAGCTTATATAATTTCCCGATCCATTAACTATTTCCGTGCAATAAAAAAACAATTTGGGCCTTTGCTCCAGCCTGATGTGAAAGAACAAATAAACACGCTTTATAATTTTTAATAATAGTTAGAATTATAATATTAGTTAGGATGAGATTTCTCGGGATGAAAAGTAGCCTATGTCAGTTCCCGGTTCACCAACTATTTCCGCGTAAAAAACATTTTGATTTTTTACTCCGGCCCACCTTTAAAGAAGTACAAAGAAACACTCTTTTGCATTTATAATATTAATTAGGATTATTATATTAGTGAAAATGATGTTTCCAGAGACAGAAAGTAGCCGATCTGCCAACTACCCCTTGCAGAAATACACTTTTGCATTTTGAATATTAGTTGGGATTGTTACATTAGTTAGGATGATATTTCCCAAGTTGTATAACCCATGTCATTTCCTGGTCTGCCAACTATATCTGGGCAAAAAATCACGTAAAAACATGGCTCCATTGTGATATGAAAAATGTTAAATGAACGCACTTTCGCGTATATAATATTAGTTAGAATTTAAACATTATTTAGAATCACATTTTCCAGCAAAAAAGAAACCTGCACCATTTCCCTGTAAGCCTATCTCTGAACAAAAAATCAGATTGATACATTGTTCATCAGTGACGTAAGTAAATGATAAACACAATGTGGCATTCATAATTTTCTAAGTAGAATTCGAAATCAAGGATTAAACTGTTACTACTTTATAATACTCCATTGCAACGTTGCTTCCTTTTTCATTTTGTGTACTTTTGAGTTTCATATAATCATTGTCTCGTTATAAAACTATCCTCTGTCATTTCTCTAACCCCTGTTATCTTTGTGTATAAAATCACGTCAATTCAGTGTTTCGTTGAGACGTGAAAGCAGGATAAACAAATACACTTTTGCGTTAGTTAGTTAGATTAATAAACCTGTATAATTTGTCTGTCTGTACATTGAAGATTATTACGAAAAAAATATTTAGGGTGATATAAGAAGCAATAGAAAATAATTGTATCGTTTTTAAAATGTGCGTCTGTGAGCCTATTTATTTATTCACGTACGAGAAAATAATAGCCAAAATAATTTCGATAACGTTTTTAAAAGTGGATTCTTTTGGCTCTAAGGTAATATATAAGCTATATTTTATCGCAATCGACTAACTAAAAATAATATATGGCGACTAAAAACCTAGTTTTATAATAGGTGGTATTACGTGTATTAATCTTACAATTAACTTAATAATACTTTCTAGAGAGGGCTAAGAGAGTTAGAAAATAAATCGTTAGCCGCTTTGTTTTATTTGCAGATCATTAAATTCAAAGATTCGTGACTCTTTAAACTGCACGTTTAAGGAGTCAAGAATCTTTGAATTTAACTGCACTTATGAACAAAAAATAAGAGATATCCAAAAATACATAAATATTTTATTATTTAAAGCTTCTTACTAAAGTAACATTCGATATGCGATGCAGTTTTACTTTAAAGATAGTCGAGAGGTGGCTTTAAGGCAGTATCCACGAATGAAAACAACACATGTCGTATTTGTAGCTCTTACAATGTCGGTTTATTGAGATAATTTGTCACGATTCATTGAAAGGACATGGTTGTATTCTAGGATATGTTAGTTTAGTATAGACGGGCCCTAAAATTACTGGTCCTTTAATTGTAATATTTATCGTCGGTACTCAGTTACATTATTTATATTTTGGGAAGGGCGGAGGGAGCGAGAATATTTTGCAAAAGGTCGGAAGAATCAAGCGGCATCATGGGCTTGTGAAAGTTTTAGATAAGTCACTTCTTTGTATTTATGTTCTTATTCACATTGAAATATTATATTTGATGGTTATATTTTTATAATGTGTTTTTAATTTATAGGCAGAAACCAATTAGGGTATCGCTATGCGGGTATTAGTGAATTTATCACTAGTAAATATTCCTTTTCGGCCTGCAGTATTTTGTAGACAGGTCTTTAAGAAAAAATTAGTCTATTCTTATGTTCAATTAATTTGACTACATCTTCTTGTAAGGTTTCAGCATAACTACTTAACTGTGATATACGGACGCACAAATAATAATAACGAAATTATAAATGCTACATTTTCACAATTGATTTACAAAACCCAAGAAACTAAAAATTAAACCAAATGATCAGATGATCGACCAAACGGTCGACCGCAGAGCGTAAATGTAAATCACATGAGGTCATCATGAATTTGATAGCACGCGGCTTTTTAAATTGCATGCTTCGCTCATTTATGTAAATTACTATTAAGGGCTGCGCAAAGGCAATGTAATAAGAAGGGATGAGTTTGGTGTATCCAAAACCTTAAGAAATAGGCTAGTTGACTAAATTTGGGAAAGTGGTTAATACTTTACCTTGACATCTATTTAATTCCAAGTATTCATATTCTGTATTTTACATTTTAAAGAACCATCACTACTCACGAAACAAATGAAAACAATAGTGTATGTGTATGACAGTTGCTTTTTTTCTTTAATTAAAAATGAATTCGTCTTTTACAATACTGTATAGTGCCCCAGTGTAAAAGAACATCTATTATAATGCCAAATCAATCTTTTATACATGTTCCAAATAATAAATAAATATGGAAAAAGTAGCTAAAATTTGCAATAGGCTCATAGTTTATTTACAGATGAAATACTTTCCATTTTGATGTAAGTATTTATTTGCAGTTTAAGTACTTATTCGTAAACTGTGTTTTCACTACAAAATTGTGTTTGTGATTATGTTTTCAATAGAAAAACATTAGAATATCGAAGCCCTGACCTAATAAAATTTAACAAATTAATATGACACACACAATCTACTTCTAAATCTACAGCAATACTGATGAATTTTACAGTCTGGTGACTGTACAAGTTTATTGAGACTTTTTACCAATTTATTCATTAAATAATAATGTATTAGTTAACGTTAAGTTTTTCATATATACATTGCAAAAGTAACGTTAAAACCAGCATAAATTACCTTAAAATACGTGTGTAAAAACAAACGCTTACTGAACACGAAACTGAAATAATACTATTTCAACGTATAATACGAAGGTATCGTAAAAAATTCTGCGCCTTAGAATGAAAGACTGCGATTTTAAGTCAAAAAATTATTTTATTTTTCTACATAATCCCCCTATACTTCAATACATTTAGTCTAGCGTTACTCCAACATCAGTATTCCTGGAAGTAAGAGTCTGGAAGGCTGTGAAAGTATCCATCCACGGCCCCGTCAACTTCTTTATTGGACATAAAGCGCTTCCCAGAAACCAATTTCCTCAGGTTTGGGAACAGATGGAAGTCTGAGGTTGCCAAATCAGGAGAATAGGGAAGACAGTCGAAAAAATCGTACCCGAAAGCAGTTTTCCCATCGCCAGTTCAACTTGTGAGCAGGTGCGCTGTCCTGGTGAAAGATTTTTTTTTTCTCCAAGCCAAGCCTCTTCTCGCGAATTTTGATATCCAGCTGGTCAAGAAGGTTGGAGTAATATTCGCCTGTAATTTTTCTGCTTTTTCAAGGTGATCAATTAACAGGATTTCTTTCGCATCCCAAAACACACTGACCACCATTCTTCCACCCACTGCTTCGATTGCTTTTTCTGGCGTATAGTGGTGGATCCATGTCTCATCCATGGTTACAAATCGCCGTACAAAATCCATTGGATCCTTTTGAAATAGTCCAAACATTGCTATGAAAGTCGTTTGCGAATTTGCTTTTGGTCGGCATTCAACAAATGAGGTATCCACTTTGAGCAGAGCTTTCGCATCGCTAAATCTTTGTGCGAGATGTTTCAACCATTTCTTCCGATATCCCTAGACCTCAGTTATCTCACTCACCTTCACTCGCCTACACGATATCGTATTTCCGGTGTAATTGCGGTTTTGGCCGTTCTTCACGTGGGACATTTTCGAAGAATGCCTGACAATGTTCTAACTCAACTGCCCACTTTTTAACGGTTGCCATTAAAGGAGTAGAGTCCCCGAAAATGTTCGTCAAATTTGGATGAATTTCCTTAGGGGTTAATCCATCCAAAACGAAGGCTTTTGTGACTGCATGATATTCAAGTTTATCCATTTTAACGAAAAACGCGCAAGACATCTACTGCAAAATTCATGCAAACAAACTTGAGAGAAGAAATTGAAACTTTTGATACGAACTATTGATAAGCAGGACCATCCCAAGCAGGAAACATAAATGTTTGCTAATCGGAACGCCGTCTCTGTGTCAGACCGAAAACTTTTCGCCTTACCTTCGTACATATTTTACACTCGGTCATACTTGCATTGAAGTTTTAACATTCCGAAATTCTGATGAACAGGAGTCACTGTTTGACACAAAAAAAACTACCGAGCATAAATTTTGGGCAAATTACTACCGTTTGCTATGCTAAAACCTAATTCTTATAAATTAAGGATAACTGTTTCAAATTGACAAAAATTGTTAAAAACAAAAAATTAATCAAATAACCTATTCTATATACGAAAATGTCAATAATAACAATGGTGTTTTGTAAGGTGTGACGTAACGCTTTCTGACTGACGTTCACTGTTACGTGACTGAACTCGTAATTTTGCCCAATTTATTGCCTAAAAATGAAAATAATCTTTACTTTTAATAATAAATAATTTTGTTTTTTGCATCTATATCTTGATTAAGCATTAGAAATTATAATACATCCGACTTATTCTTAGTGGAAACTAGACTGTTGCTCAGTTTTGCTCAATTAGGCGGTGGTCAAAATGAACCGTGGAATATTCAAATAGGTCACGGTACGATCGTATTTCAGATGTTTGACTAATTTTTTTATTCCATAAATCATAATTTCAAGACTCAAGCTAATGAGGAGTGAAAAAAATGTTTGAGAAATATTCAAAATTAACCGAGAGGTAGCTATTTGAACTTAACGTTCGAGGGAGGACAGCAATATTGAATTGCGGCGTGATTTTTTTTAATATTTATATTAATTTACGAGAAAGAATGAGACAGAGAGATATCAGCATTCTCTCTTTGCCATTAAATTTATAAACTCAGAATTTGCTTATTTTGAAATGAATTTTTATGTTTTTTATACTGGTTTTTAATTGACCTGTATTTTAATGCTATTCTACAAGAACAACAAATTTAGGGGTAGTTACTACTTAATTACTGCATTAAACCCAAAGACGTATTTAGTATTGTTTGCATGTTTATGGCAATAATTATAAAATAAATTCGTTCTAACCTGAAACTCGTTTAAGTAATATATTCAGGTAACGAAAATAATAAGTTAACATCTAATTCATGGCCCTGCGGAAAATGCCAATGGATTAGATGTTTTAGCATTTACATAAAAACACAATTATGAATAGAAGTATTAATTAAAAAATTACATCAATTTATTAATCTTACGCTAGGGTATGGATATGGGCGGGCTATTGTTAATAGAAGAAGTTAGAGAAATCGTCGGACGGAGACGTATTGTCAGTTTAATTATTCGCAAAAACTGGTTTTCGAGTAGTTCCCAAATTCCAGCAAAGAGTTTGAAGTACATAGAATTGAGTACTAGAGACATGAACCTAATATATGCGCTTAACATCTTGGTATTCCATGGTGATCCAGACCTGGTGTTTTACCTTACACTCTAGTATAAGAATTGTGCATAGTAAATGTTCTTGTCTTCGTTTTGCTAACAGATTTGTAAAATTGTCTCTACCAATATTTAACTCTCTTTATTCAGGAGTCATTCGTATGAAAACAATATTTCCTTGCCTGCATTTATAATTTTACAAATACAGGTACAGATACATACATTTTTTTCTCATTTCATGTATAAGATGAACTATAAAATAAAAACAGTGGTAACGATAGTTACAAATTTTACAAAGTGAGACAAACTTCTAGTAATTTTTCTTCTTAACCAACTAATTTAATTTAATATCAGTTGCTTACGATCAATTTCCGTCGATATATGAAATTTAGTCTCCATAGACTTTATTATATTATTTTCTAATTGAAAAAATCATAAAATGATACAATTGTTTTTTATCTCGATACACGTAATTTGAACCATTAAATCACATTCATCGCACTTACCGTAGTTCAATATAATGCAAATGAAAGTTTTGGGCAGTTTTGGATGGGGAAAAAGTTCAATGTACTGGCTTGGAAAGGTAAACAGGGATAAATGGCTAGGAATATGCAACTGCTTTTAAATGTTCACCTCTAACTTTTCCTTCGATTTATTGACGTGGTGAAAATTTATGAAAGCTTTTGTGCGCACAGTAACAATTATATTGCTGTGGGCGAGGTTAAGAGGAAAGGCCAATCAAACTTTTAAAATTGAGTGGATCTTCGAAACGTGAGACAGTTTACCTTCAATTTGCAGTCGAATATTGAAAATATAATCATGTAAGCATTAAAATTTTGCGTTGTAAATATGAAGTGAGTTCGTTAATTAATATATTTTCCATCAGCGTTCATGCATTCCACACATTTAGCTATTTGTGCACTTATACTCAACTCAATCATTTTGTTAAGAAGTGATTATATCTCGGAATTCCTAGACCAATTTTTAGTAAAAAGTGTATTTTTAAAGTAAACGTAAAAATTAATGAATTTGATTAAATGTATAATGAACCATTGATAGAGGCAATAATTTATAGAGAATGTTAATGTAAAATTTATGTTAATTTTTATTAAATTATTTTAAAATTTTGTATAATTTAAAACGTGTTAATTTTTATTGACATACATTTTCATTTTAATAATAAAAACCAAATTATTGTTATCTACATTCAGGTTATAATAAATGCTTTATTTATATTCTGTTGTCTATTATTGCCTGCACCAATATTTCATTACACATTTAACCAATTTCATTAATTTTTATGACTTTAAAAATCTACATAATTTTTATGACTTTAACAGTCCACTTTAAAAATATACGTTTTATGCGAACTAAGTTTAAAATTGGTTTAGCAACTGCAAGATATAAGTCACTTTCTAAATGGGGATAGTATAAAATAATAGTATTGAGTATTAATGCAGTATAAAAATTAATTATGTAATAAAAACTAAAGTAAATTAAACATCACATATATTAGCAGGAATAACACTGCGGAGCAATATTATTTTTCTTATAAGCTAAGTATCAATGCTATGTTCATGTAAAATAATGAATGAAAGCGATCCATTTTTTCTTTCAGTTCGTAGTCGTAAGTAGAGAATGTTAACTCTTTTAAATAAATTGTCATTAACTAGGTTCTTGGTGTTAATTTAAAAAATACTGTCAATTATTGACAAATCATTCCATCATAAACTATTCAGATTCTTATTTCATTATTATAAAAAAATATTTTGAAATTGTATGAAAAATGTTTGCAAAACCATATGTCATATAATTTTTATTTTACCATCATTAAATTTAATCAAAATTTATTAATAACTCACTCATTACACTTATGCATGCAATAAACATTCGTGTATGAAAACGTATAATAGTTATGAGATAATGCCACAATTAGGTTTATTCCAATAGCTAATTAATAGTGTTTTTGAACGGAGAATATTTCAAGAATAAACTTACTTATAAATTTCATGGTGCGGTAATTTTTTAGGAACTTTCAAACAATAAAAAAAACTGCAGTGTTGATAGTATTGTTGAATTCGGCCCAATATATAAAATCTTCAATTGCCATGTGTTGATAACCATTTTAGTTGTATGGTGTGAAGGCAGCGCTAACGAGATCAGAGGACCCATCTTTATATGTTTTGCTTATACGAGTATTCCTGTACTTAAAGTTTTATCAACGACTTCTATTACTGACTCACACAATGTGTTTATTGTTACCAACACTCTCTTTTAGGTATTTTCTTCTATCATACGAATTAACAATTGTCTGCCTCTCATTACTATAATTTTTTAACATCGATATACAAATGCGAATAATATCAGTAATAAATCGCTAAAAACACACCAAGCGGAGGTTTTCTATGATTATCTACACATATAATAAAACTGTGAAATTGACCTGTCTCTACAGTAAAGGTGAAATAATGTTATTTTTGGAATTTTTAACAGTTTTTCTGTGTGTGTGTGTATGTTTATGCACGCATCACGTAAAAACTATTGACCCGATTCGAATAGTTACAACAAAAAATAAAGTAGCATGTAGTTCTTATTTAATAGTAATCGGTTCACCCAGGTAGAAGATATGCAATTTTAATGTTTTCAAAAATCTATTTCTGTTGCGTTAGTAGAAAGAAAGACTTATATGCTTGACACGTGGTAAGTGTACAAATACATAGTGTACCTATGTACATCAATAGGTGACTGTGTGTATTTTAAATCACGCAATGAAATTTTCCACCAAAATATATTTTGACGAAATTAGCATGGCAAGAGGTGATCTCGGAGGGTAGTGCGGGATAAATTTTTGAATATGCGACCCGAATACGGGCAGGTACGTAAGGGCAGACATCGTTGTTGATCTCGTCTCCCGTACATAATTTTTCTTGATTTTGTGTATATTCGATATAAGTTTACTTTGTTTTCTCAATTTCTTCAAAACTTGAATCTGTTGTCAAGATTTATAATTTAAATGCTTAGTAAATTTAGTATTAGTGTTTATAAATTTGATTGTGAAGGGTTTTATTTAATATCTATACTTATAATAAAACTGTAAAATTGGTCTATTTTTACATTGAAGATGCTTATAAAAAATGCGTTAGGGAAACATAACGAACATAGTAGAATACAAAAATATTGTTTTTGGAAACTTTGCCTTTTATGTGTCTGCGAGTATGTTTATTTATTGCAAAACAAATTAACCGACAGAAATATGACCGAAAGGCGAAATTTGTATCGGTGCGGGAGGCGCGCGTGAAGCGGTTGCTCCATGTGCAATGAATTGGGTCGCGTCACGCGCCGCCACCAGCCATCTCCGCTTACGCTCCGGCTTAACTGAATTTGTACAAATTTCAATATTAAATTATTATTTCCAAAATCTACTTTTATTAGACTGTAACGTTTATATGTTCTACTTACATTTACAGATACATGAGAGAGTATTACTATACAACGATAAAAATTCTCTATCGACTTAACACATATATCAAATGACAACAATATATTTTAGTTGTGTTCGCGACTCGCTGGATTAAACCTTTACAAAATATTATTAAGAGCAATATAATAATATTTTGTAAAGGTACAAGTGACCCCATTTATTATAATGATTATAAAAGTTATTGTCCTTCTAACTGCGCTTTGTCCTGAAATGGAAAATTACTATACCTCACTGTCCTCGTCATTTCTTTAGCAGTTTGTTTGATTCCTAAAGTATGAAAAGTTTGAGGCCTTAAGTATATTTAGTAATGAATAAGCTAAATATATAAATCACTGTGTTTTAAAAAATGAACACGCTTTATAAAACCAAATGATTTAAAATCAAAACAGCTTTATAGCGGGTCATGTTTACTTTTAAAAAATACTAACATCAACTTTTTAAATAGTTGAGAAAATTTATCCAAAACGATGTCTTTACTTTCTTATGATACTAACACATGTATACTCAGAATATTTACTGCAAAATGACTCCAAAAACAATATTACCCAAGATTTTAGTTATGATTAATAGCCACATAAGCTATTAATTACAATTAAAATCGTGAATATTAAGAAATACTTAATGCCTATCGACCAGTGAAAACATTTTAGAAATCGGTTCAGACATTTTTGAGATTATCCTCGACAAACAAACTCATAAACTTTCATCTTTATAAGGTTAGTGACGCTAAAGCTAAAATTGGATTAAATACCAGCAGTCAGTTTGATTCCCTGAAATCTGAAGTATATTTAATTACGAATAAGCTAAACATATAAATCACAGTATTTTAAAATTATTATAAAACCAATTCATTCAAAATCAAAACAGCTTTATAGCGGGTCATGTACACTTTAAAAAGATACTAACATTCGCCCGCCACTTCGTCCGCGCCTATCAGTTTTTAAATAGTTAAGAAAACTTATCGAAGATGACTTCTATACTTTTATGATATCAACACATGTATACTCACAATATTTACCGCAAAATTACTCTAAAAGCAAGAGTATTAAAAAATACTTAATTACTATCGACCAGTAAAAACGTTTTAGAAATCCATTCAGAAGTTTCTGAGATTATCCTCGACAAACAAACTCATAAACTTTCCTCTTTATAATATTAGTACAGACAACGAAGCTTTAAAACTAATGAAAAACCAAAAATAAAGGAAAATTATTATTTTTTACTTCATTTCTTTTCTAGAAATACTATATATTTCTTACTATAGTTTTGATTGGTACTGGCGTGATAAAAGGTATTATAGAATTAGACAAATTATTGCTATTGAAATTTTCAAATTTTGCTATTCAAAGTTAAAATATTCAATTTCTTTTATAATTTTAATAAATAGCTAAAAACCGATTGTCGAGTTTGTATCGATCTTCATGTACAAATTGATAAATAAATAATGACAAAATTGAAAATAATTTAGGTATAAATTTATTAATAGAGAACTATCGTAGTGAAACTTTTGAATATTTACACAATATCTCAATTGTAGTAAAAGTTTTCAGATGCTTACATGTTAATGAAAATTATGCAAACGAATAACTTGTATATGCATTAGAAAAATTATTTTACAATTAGCACTATTATTAAATTTTTTCAGATTTTTACAGTGAAATTCTATTTATTATATCTATTTGCTTAATATATAATTTATTTTATATATCATTTTTAATAAATTAAATTACTTTTTTGTCTCAAATTCATCTGCCGACCGGTAAAAGTATAATCAACATGAATCGCTAATATTACGAATATCTCGGAAACAGATGTCGACTAGAATATCTCCCTTCTTTATTATGGTTATAACTCTATTATAAACCTCGGAATGAAAGGAGGAAAGCTCTTGACGTTCTGAATATGGGTTGAAAAATATCATATCCGCTAGTCAGGACATTAAAGGTCACGGAAATCGGTCTTTTGCAAATATCGCGCTTCTTATACATTACATATCTTTACAGGTATAATAAACTTGTAGAGCATTACAATTCTTTGTAAATTTGGTTAATACGTTTTTCATTTGTATGGCTAACATTTTTCGAGACATAGCGCGGAATGTGGGAAACTCGCGGCCGTTTTTAAGATAACATGTGTAAACTGTGAAGTCAGATGCATAAGACACTTTACAAAATTAATTATAAGTTAAAAGTATTATTATTAAAATAATATGAACAGTTTATTTATAAAAAAAGATTTATAAGCAGTATAAGTCATAGATAAATTCAATATGTAAGAAGTGTGAAGATTTTATTGTGTGGTGAAACATCTACAATTACAATAATTTAATCGAATTATTTAAATTCAATAACTTAAAGTTCATATCGATTTCCTTTATTTCTTATTCGCACCCTACCGAAACATGTTATGTTATTCCAATTGTCTTCCTAGTTCCAGTCAAATGAGATCAAAAACATAAAAAGTTTTTAACGTTTTGCTTTTTGTCTGCAATGACTTCAATTTTGAACGCTATTTCTTCTACTTCACTATCCATCAGCAGATAATTTATATCGTTTATAAAACCTAACATTCGATAAAGTTTCGGTAACGGACCAAAACCGGATAGCTTCAACGTGACATTTCCGTTCGTCAAAATTTGATAACAATGGAGTAATCAATTAAAAATGTATTACTGTGTACGCACTCAGAGCTGCTTACTCACCCAAAATGCTAACTTTTAACAAATCGATCCAGCACAATGGAAATTTATGAATACTACACAATTGCAGATTCGAAAGTGACTCGACATTAACATTTATTATATCTATTTTACATAATTCGTACAAAAGAACTCTAAATTCTTAATTAGAAATATAACTACCATCAAGATATCAATAATTTAATATAAATTAAACATGGCTGCAGCGAAAAACTCCAACCTTCTTAATTGTCTTATAAAGAAGTAAGTTCTGAGGAGATGAAGGGGTGCCGCATCAGCAACTACACACACCATCACACTCCTACAAATATTTTGGAATTTAATATAATTTAAGAAAATCTCCAGTGAAAAAGACGTATCAAATATTCATGAATATGTATCAAACAGTGGCTTTCACTTCTCCTGTTGAAATAAAGGTACAGCGTCGCACGGACTTACAATAAATTCATGGAATATCTTTAAATAAATTAACTAAAATATCGTACTGATTACAAGGAGAACATAGTCTAGGAATTTTCCTATTTACTTCCTTCCACTTTCCTATTTACATTCGCACTACGTAGTCATTTTCCGTTCGAACAGAGAAAAATCATCTTATTATTTCCAGTATCTGACAACACTTACACTTTTCACGGTCGATAGCTTAATCTATGTTGAGTGTATACAATTCAGGTGGAAAGTTGACCCATAATGCCGGTAAAGATATATAAAATATATTTCGTCATCGTAAATAACGGCTTACTCTATCTGCGACGTCTCGGCGGGATTACTCGCGGATTATAGGCGAGCGCTCACAGCTTCACCACTACTTCCATTTCCGAAATAAAATCTTCCCTCATTCATATTTAATAAAAGTGCGATTTATTTGAGCGCTGTTATTATTACGCTCTTACATTAAAACGTTTTGTGATCCCTCTCAGAATCCTGCAGTCGGTATAACATTTTTCTATCTTTTATGTTGAAAACTTTTTCAAGCGTTTACTTTCTTTACTCTAACAACATAAATGTTCACTCGTATCTGTACGTGAATAGACGTATCTATACATAATACGAACTAAAAGGAGTTTTATCTTGCCTAAAATAGAATTATTTCTGTTTGGTAATTATTTAAATCACCCCAAAAACAAGAACGTGAAATAAATATGTTCATATGTACATAGTAATTAGATAATATGGTTCATCCTAAGAGTCAAGCAATATTTTCACAAGAACTTTTTTTTTTACACAATGTTTAAAGCAAATTTTTCCAAACAAGCAAAGTTATTAAATAATTATAGTCACGGGTCAAATGTATTTTATAAATATGGTCAAAGTGGGATTACTACACTATTATCCAAAGTTTTTAATCAAATAGGTTCTGACACAGGCTAAATATTTTTTTCGACCATATTTTCCAATTTTATCGTCCATACCGATTTTAGCATGGAGCTAGTAAAACAATATTCAGAAGTAACATTATTTTCATAAATCTTACGATTTCATTACGATGTTTTAAATTATGTACGTATATGACGTTTCCTCGTATTTCCTATGTCCAAGGCTGCTATTTATATTTATGTATGTGACTCAAATAAGATTTTGATAACACCCTCCCCTCACATCATATAAAATAACAAACTCTCAAACTGTTATTGGAAATTGAAGAAAATCATTTGGTACAATTTTACCTCAAGAGCAAACGTAACGAATTCGGGCAACATATTCTTGCAGTAACACTTAACAACTAACTCTTTGCCATTTAAAAATGTAATTTCAATCATTTACGCTGTTGATGAATAAAGAGAATTAATAAACTTGGTGAACCAATCAGGTTTTGGGGTTAATTACTGAATAGCTATTTGTTGATGTATAATATCTTCTTGAATGTATTCAGGTATTCCTGGGTGGTCACCCAAAAAAGTACAGTAACATACTATTTTTTGTTACTAACGGGTATGTCACAAGCTGACTTTTGTCTGCACCTCTATTTTTAAAGAAACTTTCATAAGTAAGTGGAATATCCATGTTCAGAAAAATAGTATGTGCCAATGACTACGCACAGTATGCAACAAACGTAAACGAAAGTCTCCGATGGAAAAATTAAAGGTCTCACACATTTGGGATCAGATGAACAAGCGAAGTACTAATCATATTTTGGTCTACGTCTGCTGTGGGAAAGACAAAGAGTATGTCGACGGAGAGCTTTACGGCAAATCACGTTTTATTTTTGTTTGTGTAGCGACGCGCGTAAAACAAATTGATATAAAAAAATAAGGTAAAACTAACCTAAAAAAAACAAACTACATTTATTTTCTTTATTTATTTTATTTACACCCAAGTACATATAGATGACTGACTTCTGTTATGTAGCAGTAAGATTATATTGAGCTTATAAAATATTTGCATTGTTGGACTCAAAAAAATATCAATTTCCCTCCACGCTGCAAACCCTACCCTCACATTTGATTCAGTTTTGTATCAAATATAGGTACTGTAATAAAATTTTCCCTCTAAAAACGAATGTTTGCTTATTACTATGCTTATAAAGCACTAATAATGTGAACAATTTAAAGAAAATTTAAAAATTTTCGCGTGCAACTCAGTTCACGTGACAGAAGTGAAACTTCTTTGATCTTTTGATTTAAGCATCGATTTGTAAGTATATAGTAAGGTTTAAAACGACTGAGAGGAGTAAGAGAAATAAGTTTTAATTAATTATAACCATAACTCACTCTCGAAACACATACAGCATATGTGCATACGCACATTTCAAACTTGCTAACATACTTATGGGCAAGATAAATAACTTGAGTTAAATATTAAAAAATATTCCAAGTGAAAGTCCATAGATTGTACTAAATTTGTATAAGATGATTTTGATACTACACATTCATAAAATAATAATAAAATATCATCACAAATCGACGTACACATATCTAATAAAACCTTCTTATAAATTTACATAGATTGTCAAACAGAAAAATAACTGCGATGCCAGTAGCAGAACGTGGTTAAATGAGGCTAAAGAAAGTCGGGATGTATTGTTCCTGTTGTAAATTATATTTATGACAACTATATGTGCGGGTTCATCGGGGATTTATAAATGAATTAAGTACATATTTTTAATCTTGCAGCGAACGAAGTACTCGCAAAATTATTAATAAATCAGTCGCAAAGAGATAAATAAATCTACAAAATTTTGACAGTTTACTTTTGGCACACATACGTACAAAACAGCTAATAGGCAGTAATGAATGGCCATTTTTGGTTGTTTGCATGCATGCTTATACTTCTTGCCTTATTCGGTTGTGTTCACCTATGTCTCTCGGTTGTATGCTAAGTACCTATTTTCTATCCTTCTTTCAATAGATTCGTTACATTCTGACATCACAAAAACGTTCCTTGATTAACATTGCAACTTTGAAAATTTAATTTCCATCGCGCCCACAGAAATTTCACTTCAAAGAAATATTAGTGCCGCCCCGCGGGTTTGTGCTTTATTATCAATTAGCACGCCAACCTCGAGTTTAATAAATAAAAATAGCTATAACTCAAGCAGTTTTACAAATAATCAACTCTTAATATAGCTTTTTGGAAAGAGGAATCTTCCTCTGAATGATGACACTATTTTTTAAAATATTAGTTATTAACTAAATCCGCCTTTGCAAAATCCCGTCCTTTCCATGTTGTCTGTACGTAAGAAGACCATGATTCTATCTTTTTTCTATCCACTAGTTTACTATCGGAATAGAATCCTATAGATTTTCACAATGTTTTTCAAATAGTTTCATTTTCATATATAGTTTTCTACAAAAATTCCCTTTTTTCGTGCTTGGCGAATATTTGGCTCGGCCTCCGTTTAATGCGTATCGTTTTGCCTCTTCTTTCTGGTCCCTACTATTTTTAACTTTTAAACGTGTAATTTTTTTAACGTTTTGTATTGGGTATGTGACCTAATGTTTGGTTAATAACCATAGTTGTCATTGATTTTTGTTCGATTATTATATATAATTAATTAATACAAACTTATCGCATTATTTGTGTAAATAGGGGAAAAAACATTGAGCATGTATTTTTAATTTTACTAATTTTTTTTACATCAAGATCAACAATTTTTAAATAATGATAGACTAAATATTTTAGTAACTCTATTAAAATGAATCCAAGGTTTAAGAGTTGAATCGGTTATCATATGTGCACATGGCACACGGATATTTTTTTTTATTTTATATTTTAGTGATTTCACATTAATTTCCATACAAATTTGGATTTTGATTTTTTTCATCATTTCTATACTTGATGCGCTCTTATACATATAGTTAAAAATTAATTATAAATATCGTTCATAATTTTTCATTCTCAAAATATTTTTTAATTTCTTCAATAAATGTTGTGTATTTAAAAACCTATTTTATTAAATATTTTTCCTTAGTGTTGAGCGACGAACGAAAATTTTATATTTATATATTAATATCCGCTTCCGTGTTAAGTTTTAGTATTCGGTATTAGAGCCGGGCCATATTCGTCCTGTTACGTGTGATGTTTGATGCAAAGCTTTGAAATCACAAACGAATGGAATGATACTACTTGTATCCACAGATGAGTTTTCAACCAGTTCACAATTATTCATTTAATAATGTATTTAATATTTAATCGTGGTATTGTTTTATTGTTTATTTACATCTTTCTTTAAAGAAACTTAAAATGTTAGGATAATAGGTACACGACATTACTCGTGCGTCAGTAAATTATTTGGAGCGGACATGTAGCGAGCATGGCGCGCATGATCGCCTAGCATGTGCATCCATTTCTCACGGTCCCTGTACATCTACTGTAAAATCGTAGCAACATCTCACATACCGGCTGTTTGTCAATTTGTATAGGTATTTTTGCTAAATTCATCAAAAGTATAATATGAAAAGGATCTACAACGTTTTTTTTAAATTTAGGTCTTCATAATGGAGAAATAATCTATTTTTCAATATGTTATTTTATTTACAACATTTATTCAATTTTTATTAAATTTGAACGGTTCATTATCATAGACAGAATCTCTGTTTATAAAATAAAATTGATGTAAACATTGAATTAACAGTATAATCAATTTTTCTCGCTGCAAAATAAGACTCCTATCGCTTGATATTCAAGGTCGAATAAGATACTCGCTGCGTCACGAAATATATCGCTTTTATAATGCACGTACTTCAGAACGTTTAATGCAAGGACATTAACGATGAAACTGTATATTTCAAGAACGGGATGAGATACGAAACAAATTATTCATTGTAATCGTATTATTTTCTTCTTAGGAACGCATAGAAGCTTGCTTGCTATATTATCTTAACCAAAACCTACATGAAAAGTGTATGTTGAACAAGTATAACGTATATATTCCAAATAAGTGTTCCAACAAAAATTATATTAACCACTCAAGGAAATTTATAAAAATAGAATATTTTGATACGAACCTGTTCAAAAAATATGTTTAGTTATTATAAATATGCTTTCAAACCAGCTCGATATCCGACAACAAAGAATAAGTAAGGAAAGCAACAAAAAATAAGTACAAAAATAAGAAACTTTCAAACTAAGATCAAATTATAGAAGGTTGGCCCCCTCTCTTTCTCTCTTTTATTGAGATTGTTTATTTTACAATACAAACAGATGACAAAGAAGGTGACATATAACAATTGATAAGGAACAATCAACCTAGAGGAAGAATACTAATTTCTTCAAAACTTATCGGCGTTCATATGAAAGTATTCAAATGCTAGCTAAAGGTACAGCCGACACCACGTTACAATGTTTGGACAGAGCTGTGATGGTAAATTTACATGCCGTACACTGCTTCCCTCATACGCTCCCCGGTAGTATCAACTTAAATGTTTATCTACCCCTTACTAATAAAAACTAAAGATACATACATCGACTATAGTGAATGTGTCCCCCTATAACATCGATACTGTTGCAGTAGTTGCAAAAAATGGAAATTATAACAAAGATGATATTCGATTTGTTTGCTCTGATGACGGTTCGAGAGTTTTACGCATGAATATCATGTGATTACGATTAAGAAAATTAAATTGGAATGCTGTAGTGACTGCATAAATGTTAAATTAACTAAATTTAACTTTACAAACTCTAATCACAGTTGTAGAGTAAAAAACCGCGCGTCACTAATTTTACCAAGGGGTAAATATATCAAATACACGGCATTATTAGAATAAATGTAGATTTCCAATATGAAAGGATTTGAATGCAATTCCATGAAAAGACTGATAGATTCATATACCTCTGCTAATACAAATACCTATATATATATATATATATATATATATATATATATATATATATATGTGTGTATATATATATATATATATATATATATATATACAGGTATTTGTATATATATATTAATACGAAAATGAGGTATACTTGCTCAGCTTTACCCCTCAACTACTCAAACAACCTCCATGCAAGTTTGCATAAATAAACCCTGTATCGTGGAGACGTACTTTGCGCCACATATTTATCCTAAAATAAAATTAATTTGTTCGATAATTACAAAAATCAACTCTTTATAGATAAGAGAAGTAAGGAAGTGAATTATGCATTCAGTATATAATAATGCATCACAGCAAGATGTCCAGCTTACGGATACTTATTCCAGAGCATATTTTGTTTCTTTTCAGGCCATTTCTTCGGTTCTGTACATCACAAACTACATGAGGATTTCCAAAGCTAAGATGAAATTTTTTACAGGAACATTTTTTTCTTAAATTTCGCCACCATTTTTTTCCCTTTCACATGCGAACTAAGTGGAAGACGAGTAATACACAAAATTAGTTTCTTTGTTTGTTTTTTCTAGTTTACCAAAAAAATTATTCATCCGTAGGAAATTAAGCATTCACCATCGTATAAGTATAGTATCTATATGAAAATCGGGTACATGATACCTTTTTAGAACGTGTGGGTAGTTAGTGATACTATTTAAGTGATGGACATCAAAGCGTGCCTGTGTATTTTTGGGCTAAACTTTTAAACCGTTATATTTTAGAATAAAACTTTATAAGTGTATTTTTAAGACTAATTGAGTCTCTATTGGTATGTTTAATAGTACCATAAAATCTTCAAAAATTACCGGAATATTATTAGTTTGTCATAAGTCTTTTCTCGTTACACACTATCTACAGTTATCTACAGTTATTTATTGGAATAAATAACTAAACCGCTGAGAACATAGTCAATAAGTTAAAAGTTAATAATAACTTCATCCAAAGAAAATTGAGAAAATTCAATCATATTTTCTTTTTTGCCAGGGCAAAACCGGGACGAGCAGTTAATATTATAAAAAATCAAATCTAAAGAACACTACGACAGTACTTACCTCAGTATTATTCATAATCTTGACATCACAATGATCTAAAGTGCAAGATCTAACTGCACATTAAAACGGAAATTAGAATTTTAAAAACCTGTCAAGCACAAGTGAAACTCGCACTACGATTATTCCGTACACATTTAGGCATTTATACGATTTTCGAATTGTTTCCTTTACTTGTACTGTGAGACCATGCTACTTGCCAAATTTCATGATTCTAAGTCACCAGGAAGTATCAGTTGGCCTAGAATCATGATTTTGATTTGTTATTAGGTCCAGTTTTTTATTTATTTGCGAATTTAAAAAAATGCGGGATAAATGACTGTATTTTCAGGTTTTTTTTATTGCGGCAACTTTTAAGATTGATTTTTGTAGGTCCAAGGGAACACAGACCTAAATATTTGATATTATTGTCAACTTGATATACCTCCGAGTGTTCCTGAGAGAAAGGATCTTAATAAATCGACGGACAACGAAGTGACCCTATAAGGATTCCTTTTTTCGTTTTGAGGTATGGAACCATAAAAATACTTCCTTCATTTTACGAAAAATTTAAACTTTTTAATTTTTACCCAAGGTTTTATTCAATTTTAAAATGCCGAATTTTCAGATTTCAAAATAATTTTTACAAAATGTTTTTTTTTATATTTTGACCTGCGTAAATAGAACATAACATTTATTACATAAGTAACTAAAAATATGAACTCTCTTAATGTATTCTCTACCAAAAATAAGGAAGGCAACATAAAAGTATTGTATACTCGTATTGTACGTTTAAAGTACCATAATAAAACTTACTGCAACCAACCACTCTGATTTTAAATAATAATAACAAATGTTTTAAAATTTTATGAACACGAAATTTTATATCTAAATTGCATTAAGAAAGGTAATATTTAATTTTGGTCAATCTCAAATAAGTTTGTAAATAGAATTATCTTCGGAATTATATTTGACAAAATTAGGTTATTCCTTCATCTTGCTTCGTAAAGTGCCACTCGTACTGCAGGTAAGCTGCAGGATTATTGTATGATTAAGAAACCAAGTCTCGATCGAAAAGACATAAATCCAATTTATAAAAACATCTGAATCTCTTGAAGCTCACAACAGCGATAGCGAAAAGCGAATCTGACAGCAAACTAGGAATCACTTCACAATTTAGGGGTTCGCATGGAAGAAATACACCGAATAATCCGTATTATGTGCCGTACCCAATTCCGTATATCAAAACGTAAAAACCCCTCTTAAATAAAAACATTTTAATAAACACGGGCTCACGTCGCCCGCTACATCCGAACACATAAATAACCGCCGTAGACATAAAGCATTAGCATCGTAGCGCCGTAGGATCTGTAGTATTCGGCCGCGTGCCGGGTCGTCCGCACAATGAAAGAGATTGAAAAATAAAGCCAAGAGAAATAAAAACAAAATCGCCTAAATATTTACCGTATACACGACTTGAGTAAAATGAGGTTAGGATACGGGGAAAAATTTGACGGCTGCCTATTATAGGGCATATTTTGTGAAATGAAATTTTCCCATTTGTAAAATATTCAGATTAGTATAAGATTTTGACGAAAAGAATATGTTAAATAAAAAATTACTATTTATTCAAAGTAGGAATTATCCTGAACTAAATGCCAGATTTAAAAACAAGTCACATATTCCTAATTTAAAATTTAAAAAGTTTAATTAATATATTCATGGGATGTATAACTGGGATAAATTACATTTTTATAATAAAATATAAGAAGATTTTTTAAAATTATCAGAAATATGTCCTATTAAATAAAATACATTAAGAAAAGTTATTATAAAGTTGAAAACTATGTACATGGTACAAGTACCAATATGTACCCAAGTCAAGAAGTTAATGTATTATTATTTTTAATTCCATATGCCTATTGAAACAAACATAATATGCCAAATAACAATGATGAGTGATTTTACGTAATTTGTTTATTGTATCATTGTAAATTATAATATTTTTGACAGCGTTATAATGTATAGGATTGTGTCCATGAAATTTCTTGTTCCGTTTTTCACCGTAGAGGACATTTTGCCGAAGTTGTTTCAACAAGGGGACTGCTACATTTACGTGTGAATATATTGAACAAACATTCTTGGCATTGGCAAATGGAATTCTTCGGCACCAGATGGCATGAATATGTACATATAAATATATATATATATATATATATATATATATATATATATATATATATATATATATATATTTACGGAGAATCTTCGCTATTACATTTTATACTTTCTCTGGCCAAACCATTAATTAGAAAATGCGTTAAAAGGATTGTGATTTCGAAATGTGTGCAATAAATTTGACAAAATTAGGTTATTCCTTCATAAAATATATTTGACAAAATTAGGTTATTCCTTCTTTGTTTACAACTTGTCTCTTATATTAGATTCGCATTAGAGAACAACAAGAAACATGTTTAAATTTGATTTATGTCAAAAATTAAAATTGTACAGTGTTGTCTTCCCGACAACATTTTAAGTATTCTATAAACTTGAAATATAAATACAAACAGTAATTCTTCGTAATATTATAACTTCCCTTTGCATAAAACTATAAACGGTGAAAATATACTAAATACACGAGTATTTAAATTTAAAACGGCAACGCGATAAAGAAAATTATCAAAAAACTTTACTCGCCCCAGGCGAAATAACGAAATTCCAGGCGGCGTCGCGTTAGATACGTCCCCCAGAAACTGAAGTGACAAAAATGATATTACATATTCATTTAAAATCTTAATACCCCAAAAGTTTTACAGAGAAGTTCCATTTCCCCATCCCACAAAGTTCGGGGCGTCTGGAGCAGCAAAAACGGGACCAAGAGACGACCTAATATTAAGCAAAAGTTACACAATAATTTTCCCTCCGAAAACAATGCCCATGTATACTAATGCCGACTTGCATACAAACTCAAGGCTGAGTTAAAATTAGATAATTTCAAATACCTCGAATAGATTTAATTTTCTTATGTAGGTACGCGCTCTGGTTTGAAGTAAATGAACGAGCTGCTTCAAACTTAAGTTTATTAAATATTCACGTTGCCAAGAGAATATCTCATATATCTACTGCGTACTATGGTTAAATATACCATTTTTTCTTCAATTCTTTACTTACACTCTCAACTTAAGAGAGTCTTTCTGCCTTAGTATCAGTCCTTATATTCTTGGCTCATTTTTCTACACTTCGATACAAATTTCCATCCATTTTAATGATTTTATTCTTCTACATTCTCGTTCATTTAGATATAAATAATCGAACTAATTAGTTTATGCTTTACTATTTAAATACTAAACTGAAATAAAATGTAGAAATATATTTCTAAATAAATATTGTCGGTTTCACGTTGAAATCACTATTACTGTCGTGTATTCAAAATGTTAAAACGGAAAAAAACTAAAGCGTGTTATTTAACGTATGAAAACTCGTGTTCATTGCTCACATATAATTAGAGCTGGTTCACTCTAACAAAGCTATTGTTCACTTACGTTTAAAGAGCTCACCCTCGCCTTAATTGAATGGCTCATTTTGTACACGAGAAGGAAAGAAATGATACTGATGGAGCCCTTTATTTATGCCGGTTACCTTCGAGACTACGAGCTAAACAGCACAGCTAACAGTTCGCATGGCATTAACTTAATGTTAAGGAGACTACATCGCGGCCATCAATTTTCTTTCTCTTTCCTCGTACTGCCAATTTATTTCAGTGTTTTTTTATGAATTTGTCTTTAAAGGGTTCTTAGGATAACTCTCGACATAGCACTACACTTTAGACAGAATTTTCTTTGCATACTTAAATGCGTACTAATAAAAGTTTTAAAAGTCTAGTTATACGCAAATACATATTCCTTTTAATAAAATCGTAGTAAAATATGTATTTTTGATTAAACTAGTCAATCCATCTTCAAATTTTGGTTATATTTTTAATTATCTTCAAGAATTTTACTGTTTGTTTCAAATAATTTTCAATAATTGTAAAATTGATGCAAAATAGATTGTCACGTTCCTTAGTTTTAATAAAGCTTACTTAAGTTTATGAAGTCCTTACATAGCTTTTGAGTACCAGTACCACGTGGTACTGGGAAATATGTCTTTTCCTTATTCTGTACTTTGTTCCAACGTTCCAAGTTGATATTTGTAAAAAAAAAATTTGTGTACTTTTTAATCAATTTCATATAAACCCCATCTAAAAGAAAACCCAAATCTTACTTACACTCTCAACTGAAGAGAGCCTTATTTTCATCCTAACGCGGCCTTATATTCTTCACATCACCGTCATTTGTTTAACCGCTACAAACTAACGCCGACATCAGCTGCACTTCTCGTGCACTCAACACTTTTAGCCATAATTACTTCCGGCGCCTATTTGTTAATGCAATACTAGTGGAGACGTGCAGCGGCCGCTTTCAGTGACAGGAGTCGCTTTAATCATAACATTGTTACAAAGCGAAAGTGGGTGCGAAGCCACTTGGGGTCCGAGGTATCCACGTTGCATTATAGAGTTGATAATATTAACCAATTAAGTTTAATATCTTGAAACCTAAATGTAAAAGTTTCCAATTAAAACCTATCGCCATCTTATCACGCAACCATAAAATATATTTCGAGTAATCCATTCATATATGATGCATTCGTAAGTGATAAATATTAATAATTTCTTATATATATATATATATATATATATATATATATATATATATATGTATAATACTTTCTCTCCATTAACAAATACAAAAACATTCGTTTTAACCAAATACATCTGGAATTACGTACTTACTTAAATATAACCACAGGTACTATCTTCCGATACTATATTCCATTAACAATATGCAAAAAGTGATACTGCTTCTGAACATACGAACGAAAGCACAGTTATTGGTTAGAACGTTTCTTTATTAGGGATTAATTTTAAACGCATTTTATGATTAACTGAAATAATCAAAACAAAAATATGAGACTAAAATTAGAACTAAACACCTTAAATCGTTGAAATGCGAAACAAAAACAAGCAACGATAAATCATAAAGTTTTGTATTTTCTCACGCCACGAGGCCGAGTCGTGGCAGATCCTCTTACTCATAAAAATAAGATATTACAATAAATATTTTCGGCAAGAATATACAAGAAAACAAAAACTTTTTTCATTTTATATTCTTGTTTTGATTATTTTAACTCACTTGTTTCATTTTATATTAAACACTGTTGACTCAAATTTTTCCTACTCGTTGGTTAAAAGATAAATAAGAAATGAATTTTAATTAACGAGGCTAATGTGTGAGAAATGTGTGTAAATGAATTATATTACTGTTAATATTGTAACTTTCACCCATAAAATTATATAAAGATAATTTCATCCATTCATATTAAAAGCAAAAAATTAATCACGTATTTATTTATATATTTTTAATTCAAATATTTTTTATTCAATAAACTACTAGACATTTAAAAAACAATTTATAGTTTTGGGCTCAGGAACAACACATTTCGTGTAAATTTAAACTTCGTACATTATTTTCATTTGTAATTTAGAAGCCTCTAACAAGCAGACGGTCGAACGAACAGACAACGTTGCTATAAAAATATGGTTCCACACAAACCCTTCGGATATGAAAACCTAAAAATTGGTCATATTTTAGTATATTTTACTTTTATATTTGAAACAATAAAAACAATACCACATTTAAATAAATAAATAACTAAATAAACAATTGTGAACTGATTGAAAATCATCTGTGGATACAAATATTATCATTCCAGTCGTTTGTAATTTCAAAGCTGTGCATCAAACATCATACATAACAAGACGAATATGGCTCCGTTCTAATACCGAGTGCTAAGACTTGATATGAAAGCCGATATTAATTTATAAATATGAAATTGTCGTTCGTTGCTCAACACTAAGGAAAAATATGTAAATAAATAGATCTTTAAATACACAACATTTATTGAAGAAAAAGAAAAAATATTCTGAGAATGAAAAATTATGAACAATAATGATGCTTCATTCATATTAAGTTTTTAAAATATATATGGAAATGCATAAAGTATAAAATAAGAACTCAAAAAATATCCGTGTGTTTGTACATATGTTACCCATTTCAACTCTTAAACGTTGGATTAATTTCAATACAGTTACAAAAATATTTAGTATATAATATTTTAAAAATGTTGAACTTTATGTACAAAAAAAATCTTTAATAAAATTAAAAATGCATACTCAATGTTTTTTATTTATAAGTAATGTGATGAATTTGCGTTTGTTAATTATAACTAATAATCGGACAAAAATTAATAAAAATCATGGATATTAACCACACCTTAGGTCATATACCCAATACAAAATCTTAAAAAAATTACACGCTCAAAGGTTAAAATAACAAGGACAAAAAAGTAGGGGCAAAACGATCAGCATTAAATGGATGCCGTAAACAGGCGCCGTGAACAGGCGAAAAAAATGGATTTTTTGGAGAAAATTATTTACAAAAATGAAAATTAATAGGATTATATTCCAATAGTAAACCAGTCGATAGAAAAAAAAATCGCTCGTCTGAGAAAAACAATGTGTAGAAAAATAACCAGGGCCATCTTACGTACATACTAACGTACATACAACATGGAGGGGAAGGGATATTGCAAAGGCAGATTTAGATAATAACATATCTTTTAAAAAAAATAACATCACCTTTTAGACGAATATTCCTCTTTTCAAAAAGCCATATTAAGAGTTGATTATTTATAAAACTGCTTGAGTTATAATTACTTTTATTTGTTAAACTCGAGGCTGTCGTGCTAATCGATAATAAAGCACAAACCCGCGAGGCGGCACTAATATTTTTCGGAATGAAATTTCTTTGGGTGCGATGGAAATAAAATTTTCAAGATTGCAATGTTTATCATGGAACGTTTTTGTGACGTCAAAAAAACGAATCTATAGCAAAAAGAATCGAAAATAGGTACTTAGCAAACAACCGAAAGAGATGGTGAACACGATAGAATATGACAAGAAGTATACACATGCGTGCAAACAAAGAAAAATGGAGCCCATTAGTTCCTATTAGCTGTTTGGTATGTGTGTCAAAAGTAAACTGTTAAAATGTTGTTGATTTATTGACCTATTTGTGAATTATTTATTAATAATTTTGCGTGTATTTCATCCGCTGCAAAATTAACAATATATTATATACTTAATTTATTTATAAATCAACAATGAACTCGCACATATAATTGTCCTAAATACAAATTACTACAGGAATAATACATCCCGACTTCCTTCAACCCCATTTAACCACGTTCTGCTACTGACAGTCCATGTACATTATTGTATTGTAATTTACATGAAGATTTTATTATATGTTTACATCGAATTGTAATGATATTTTATGAATTCCTACGAATGTGTAGTTTTAAAATCATCTTATACAAATTTAGTACAATGTATGGACTTTCACTTGGACCTGTATATGTGTGGGTGTATATGCGTGTATATATATATATATATATATATATATATATACATATATATATAACATGCCATTTTACATGACTTCTACCAAACCTCCGCGCTTTGATCTATGTTTTGGAATTTAATATAATGGGTTTAAAAAAATCTCCACTAAAAAGACGTATCAAATATTCATGAATATGTTTCAAGCGGTAGCTTTCACCTTTCCTGATGAAATAAGGGTACAGTGGCGCACGGACTTACAATAAATTCATGGAATATCTTTAAATAAATTAACTAAAATATCATATTGAGTACGAGAAGAACATAGTCTAGGAATTTACCTCATATTTACTTTTGCAGCTCGTAGTCATTTTTATTATTACTTGCGGAAGAAACATCCATCTAACATTTAATCGTGTTTCGTTACACTATCAAAAATATATAATACCATTTCATTTACCGTCGAAAGAATTTTAGAGTTCATTATGAAAAAATGTAAAAATAAATTGATGATTCAATACATTCCTACCACTTGAAAGAGGCGTTCGAAATTTGGAATAACTAAAAGAAAAAAAAATATTTTCGTACCCAGAATGAAATTTAAAATGAAATTTCAGCAGAGCAAAACAGAGTATTACCTTTTCCCCTCCCCGCTAACTTCACCTCTCCCCTAAGCTGTACCCATATAAACTATTATCGATGGCATTTGTAGTGAGCCTGCCGTCCCCTGACGAGACAGTCCTAGTCACGACAGTCCTTGCGTCATGGAGACAACAATAGGTAGCGTACGTATTTTTAAAATATCGTTCATATAAAATTCATAAAGGTCATGATAATAACATACACTCAAATATTATTTTGCCGTTCGAGCAGAGAAAAATTATCTTATTAATTCCACCATCTGACAACATCTATGCGATGTACGGTCTATAGCCTAATCTATATTGTATGTATACAATTCAGGTGGAAAGGTGACCTATAATACCGGTGAAGATATATAAAATATATTTCGTCATCGTAAATAACGGTTTCCTTTATCTGCGGCATCTCGGCGGGATTACTCGCGGATTATAGGCGAGCGCTCACCGCTTCACCACTACTTCCATTTCCGAAATAAAATCTTCCCTCATTCATATTTAATAAAAGTGCGATTTATTTGAGCGCTGTTATTATTACGCTCTTACATTAAAACGTTTCGTGATCCGTCTCAGAATCCTGCAGTCCGTGTAACATTTTTCTATCTTTAATGTTAAAACTTTTCAAGCGTTGACTTTCTTTACTCTAACAATATAAAGGTACGGGTACCTGTACGTAAATACGTTAAGGAACTAAACGGAGTTTTATCTTGCCTAGAATATAATTATTTCTGTTTGGTAATTACCTAAATCGCCCCAAAAATAAGAGCGTAAAAATAAGAATGTTCATATATATATATATATAAATATATATATATATATATATATATATATATATATATATATATATATATATATATATAAATATATATGTGTATATATATATATATATATATATATATATATATATATATATATAAATAGTAATTTGATAATATGGTTCATCCTAAGGGCCCAAAAATATTTTCACAAGAATGTTATTTTTAAATTACACAACGTCTAAAAACACACTATTATCCACGGTTTTTTTATCAAATACATTCTAAAAAAGGCTAAGAATATTTTTTCAACCATGTTTCCCAATTTTGTCGTCCATGCCGATTTTAATATGAAGGTAGTAACACAACCTTCTGAAGGAACATTCTTTTTATATATCTTGCGAATATGTATTTTAACTCTTCTTACTGGTCCCTGCTATTTTTAACGTTTTGTATTGAATATATGACTTGAGGTGTGGTTAATAACCATAATTTTCATTGATTTTTGTCCGATTATTAGCTATAATTAACTATGTAAACTTAACGCATTACTTAGAAATACAATTATGAGAAAAAATATTCAATATAAAAATAATATCAATAACAGATAAAAAACATTGAGCACGCATTTTTAATGTTACTAAAGATTTTTTTTATACATCAAGGTCAAACATTTTGAAAAAATAGGATACTAAATATTTTTGTAACTGTATTGAAAATAATCCAACTTTTAAGAATTGAATACGATAACATATGTACAAGCACACGGATATTTTTTTTAATTTTGAGTATTTATTTTAGTAATTTCTTATCAATTTCCATTCAAATTAGGTTTTTGATTTTTTCCATCGTTTCTGTACTTTATACACTCCTATTTATATTTAAAAAAAACTTATATTTAAAAAAATTAATAAAAATGAAACATCACTACCGTTCATAAATTTCATTCTCAGAATATTTTTTCGTTTCTTCCTGTCCTAACCCATCAGCGTTAATATGAAAGCGTTCAAAGGCTGACTAAATATTCTTCCATCGCCACGTTGCAATTGTTGGACAGAGCTGTGGTGGTAAATTTACACGCAATACATTGCTTCCATCATACGATCCTTTGGTAGTACCAACTTGAAAGGTTATCTACCCCTTTACTAATAAAAACTGAATATATATATATATATATATATATATATATATATATATGTATATATATATATATATATATATACACATCAACCATAGTGTCCACTTGTAGCTTCGGTAGCAACAGTAGTTGCAAAAAATGGAAATTATAACAAAGAAAATATTTGATTTAGTTATTCTGAATACGCGTCTTCTTGATGACGGTTCAAGAGTTTTACGCATGAATGTCATTTATTTACGATTATAAAAATTAAATTGGAATACTGTAGTGGCTGCAATAAATATTAAATTAACTAAATTAAACTTGACACACTCAAATCACAGTTGTAGAGTAAAAAAACACGCGTTACTGATTTCACCAAAGGGTAAATATACCAACTGAACATCATTTTTAGAATAAATGTAGATTTGAATTTGAATTCATTTCCATAAAAAGATTAATAGAGCTATATACCGCTGCTAATACAAATACTCATAAATACCTATTAATACGAAAATGAGTTTTTTTGTTGATATACTTGCTCTGCTTTTACCCCTCAACTACTGACAAAACATCTGTGCAATTATGCACAAATAAAACCTGTATCATAGAGACGCACTTTGCACAAATTTACATTTTTAATAAAGCCGTTATAGACATTTTTAAGACTAAATATTCGTTATTGAGTCTCTATTGATCTGTCTAAAAGTGCAATAAAATCTTGAAAAATTGCGATAATATTATTAGTTTTGTCATAAGTAATTTCTTGTTACGCACTATCTAGAGTTATCTACAGTTATTTATTGGAATAAATAAATAAACAGTTGAGACTATTGTCAATAAATTAAAAGTAAATAATTATTTTATACAAAAGACAAATAAGAAAATTCAGTCATGTTTCATTTTTTGCCAGGGAAAACCCAGGACGGACAGTTAATATACTATAAAATTAAATCTAAAGAATTCTACAAAAATACTTACCTCAATATTTTCCATAATTTTGACACCACAATCACCAAAAAACAAGGTCTAACTACATATTAAAACTTATATAAGAATTTGAAAAACCTGTCAAGATCGCACTTCGATGGTTCCGTACACTTAGGCATTTACAAAAATTGCTTTAATAAAAAAATGGTACATAATATTTTTATCAACCATTTAAAAAAAATTATTTTTTTAGAACGAAAATATACTTCCTACTGTATCTATACTGCCTACTATATCTTTCACAGTCGCATATTTTAAAGAAATATTTTTTTTATTTGATATAATTACAATTAAGGATTTCTTCCTTTACTGTAAAACATTGCTACTTGCCAAAATTTTATGATTTTAGGTCAACTGATATTTCTCGTTGACCTAGAATCAAAGTTTTGATTTATAATTTATTTGCAAGCGCCAAAAAATGCGGCATAAGTGGCCGTATTTTTAATTTTTTTTGTTGCGGTGCCTTACAAACTTGATTTTTTTACAGTTCAAGGAATTCGTAGACCTGAGTACTTGATAATTTCAATTTGATACCTCCACGCGTTCCTGAGGAAAAGGTTCTTCACAGACAGACAGAAAACGAAGTGATAATATTAGGAACCTTTTTTTCCTTTTGAGCTACGGAACCCTAGAAATTACTTCTTCCAATTTACCAAAAGTTCCTTCATACAAAAAGTTCTTTCTTCTTTATCCAAGGGTTTATTCTAATTTCAAATACAGAATTTTCAGATTTGGAAATAATTTTTACAAAATTTAGTTTAATTTTTTTTTAATATTTTTGACCTGTATAATATATAATAATACCATTTACCCATTAATTACTAAGTCATTAAAAATATGAACTCTATTAACGTATTCTCTACCAAAAATAAGGAAGGCGGTTTAAAAGTGTTGTATACTCATATTGCAAGTTCAAAGTACCATTATAAAATTTCTGCAACCAACCGCTGTGATATTAAATGATAATAATAAATGTTTAACGCTTTACGAACACAAAATTTTATATCTAAATTGCGTTAAGAAATGTACAGTGTGATATTTCATTTTGGTATATCTCAGATATATTTGTAAATAGAATTATTCTTTGGAATTATATTTGACAAAGCTAGGGTTATTCCTTTAAAATTAAAGGGAATATTAAACATTTAAAATTTTAGGGTTATTCCATTGCATTATATAATGCCACTTGCACAGCAGGTAAGCTGCAAGATTATTTTGTGATCAAGATACCATTAAAATTTTCAATATTAATACAAGGGTACGATATTGTAAGAGCAGATATACCTGAAGTAATTGTCTCGAAAAGACGTAAATCCATTTTATAAAAACATTTGGAGCTCTCGAAGCTCACAACAGCGATATCGACAAGCGAACCTGATAGCAAACTAAGAATCACTTCACAATTTACGGGTTCGAGAGGTAAAAATACACCGAATAATCCGTACTATGTGCCGCACCCAATTCCGTACATCAAGACGTAAAAAAATATAAATTATATACTTTCATATTTCGATGCTAAATTTCTATTCATTTTATTGATTTTATTCTTAATTTCACACCTATGCTCTCGTTCATTAAGATATAGATAATCTAACTAATAATTTCATGTTTTATTTTTTGAATATCAAACTAAAATAAAATGTAGAAATATGTTTCTAAATAAATATTGTCGGTTTCACGTTGAAATCACTATTACTGTCGTGTATTCTAAATGTTAAAACGGAAAAAAACTAAAGCGTGCTATTTAACGTATGAAAACTCGTGTTCATTGCTCACATATAATTAGAGCTGGTTCACTCTAACAAAGCTATTGTTCACTTACGTTTAAAGAGCTCACCCTCGCCTTAATTGAATGGCTCATTTTGTACACGAGAATTAAAGAAATGATACTGATGGAGTCCTTTATTTATGTCGGTTACCTTCGAGACTACGAACTAAATAGCAGAGCTAACAGTTCTCATGTCGTTAACTTAATGTTAAGGAGACTCTACATCGCGGCCGTTAATTTTCATTCTTATTTCTCGTACTACCAATTTATTTAAATGAGTTTTTTTTATGAATTTCTCTTTAAGAACCCTTTTTAAGGTAACTGTTGACATAGTACTATCCTTCAGTCAGAATTTTCTATTGCAGAGATAAATGGGTACTAATTAAAGTTATAAAACAAACAATTTGTGATCTAATTAAACGCAAACACCTATTTCTTTTAACAAAATCGTTGGAAAAATTTTATTTTTTTATTAGAAATAAATTTTAGGAAGATATTTGTACAAAAAATGTTTTTTTATTTCAAATATAAAAGTCACACTTCTTAAAGCTTATGATAACTTTTATATTTGCTTACGTTATCCATTTGAATAGATGATATTATAAATCTCTGTATAAAGCGTATATATTCAATATATAAAAAAATGAAAATTGTCTATAATGAAAAACTAAAATCCACTTGGTAGTTATTACTGATATTTTCAGTGAGTAATGAATTGAAAATTTACATAATCAATATGTTATTACGAATGTTATCAATCTGTTAATTGTTTATTTTTGTCCGAATAACGTGGGAACGACTATAACTTGCAAACTACAACATTGGATAAAATATCGAGGACTGCACTTGAAACATTGGGCAACTTACTCTTTGCTCATTAGAATGAAACAATATCGCCAATGGTATATAATAAACTCACAACATATCATAAACCATCGCAAAAATTCACAATTGAGTACTCAAGGATATCCACAAGTGAAATAAGCGATGTTGAAATCCAACATAATAACTGTTAATACACCAACTACCATCTGGTTTGATTTCGATCCAGTAGCACCGAATTAAGAAAAGCAAATGTTCAAACGTTGGGAGAATTCTGATTGCGCTTTGCAAATATGTATAGTACAATTATTATGTGCGTAATAAAAATAACACCCAGTACAACGCTAATAATTTCGGAATATAATTTTATGTGTTATTATTAAGCGATTTAATAAAATACGTTGACAAAAAACTTTGGTCTGGCTAAAAATTTTTGAAATCCCTAACATCCAGTATTGAATAATAAAGAAAATATGCATTTTAGGGTATGAATATTTGAATTCCTTTCTTTGTTTTCCCCCCAACATTGGGAAATTCATATAATTAGTCTCATTCTGAAATAGTTTCTCTCCCTTTTAAAACACGCAAGTAATATTGCTGAACTTTTTAATCCATTTCGCATAAGGTTCATCTCAAAAATGAAGCCAAATGAACTTAACAGAGTCTTATATATTATTAATGCAATACTAATGGAAACTTGCAGTGCCCACATTCAGTGACAGTCGCTTTAATCATAACACTCTTATAACAGCGACAGTGGATGCGAAGCCATTTGAGTTCAGAGGTATTCATGGTGCATTACAGGGTTAATAATATTAACCAATTAAGTTTAATATCTTGAAACCTAAATATAAAAGTTTCCAATTAAAATCTATTGCTGTCTTATCACGCAACCATAAAATATATTTAGAGTAATTCATTCATACAGGATACATTCGTAAGTGAAAAATATAAATAATTTTCACTAGTACTTTCTTTCCAGTAACAAACATTCATTTTAACCATATACATCTGGAATTACGTACTTACTTAAATATAACCACCGGTGCTCTCTTCCGGTACTATCTTCCATTATCAATATGCAAAAAGAGATACCGCTTCTGAAATACGCACAAAATCATAGATTATTGAATAGAACGTGTATTCATTAGGGATTAATTTGAAGCCGCGTTTTTAAGCTTAACTGAAATATTAAATGGAAGATGAATCAAAACAAAAATATGAGACTAAAATGAAAACTAAACACAAGTACTTAAACCGTTGAAATGCGAAACAAAAACAAACAACGATAAATCGTAAAGTTTCGTATTCTCTCACGCCATGAAACCGCATAATCGCCGATCCCCTCACTCATAAAAATAAGATATAACAATAAATATTTTCAGCAAGGATTTACCGTATAAGAAAACAAAAACTTTTTTCATTTTAGATTCTTGTCTCGATTATTTTAATTCAATTGACAAATGAATTTCTGTACTAGTTTCATTTTATATTAAAATCATTTATTTTAACCTGTGTTGACGTGGGAGAAACGTATGTATATAAATTATCTTATACTGTAACTTCCACGAATCGACTTCAAATAACAACCTAATAAGAAATGCACTAAATTTATGACATAATGAAAATACGCGTACTTAGAATTTTTGAGGTAGAAATCCACTTACATTTTATATCTACCTATTATCGGTCTTTTGTCATCTTCCTTGTCGCAAATCATAAAGACAAAATCATCTGTGTTCTTTAATTTTTGTTCATTTATTTAAGAATTTGGTAAAAGAAAAAAAAACATTAAAGGACAAAAATATTACATGTTTTTTATTCCTGTAAATAAAAAAATTACGACTTTAAATATTATATTAGGAAAAATTCGAAAATAGCGCACCAATATTAATATCACTCAACTAATCTCACCTTTTGTTTGTGTAAATAATGAGAGAGCATCGAGATAAGTTTGCCGTGTCACAAGGGCCTTAAAATTTTCTTTTGAATTTCATTTTTGCAATATCTTTCCGCCTTTAGTTAGACACCATCAACAAAATATGCACAAGATTGTGTCCATATTAAGGGATATCCATTCAATGACATTTTTTCACTCCGTATTATTTTGTGTAGTTTCGTGTGAGATTATTTTTTCAGAGGTTAAAACATTGGAACCCAGTTTGTGAACTACTTTGTAATATTCATTACTTTGCACTATTCGTTTTAATATAAAAAAAATGCATGACGTTTTTTATCACAAAAGATATCATATCAAAGTAGTATCGTCATTATGAACTAAAAATTCGACGAGAACAACATACCATTATGACATTGACAGTTATTCAAGTCAATCAAATCTTCACTTGCATCAATTTCCGGAGTTAGAAACCAAAATGTGTCCAAATGATTATATTTCGATGACATTTAATGAAAATGGATAATATAACTTTATTTTCATTGTATTTTCATCTTAAAGTTAATATTTCAAATAGAAATGGGAATGAAAAATTTTAAAAATGAAATATTAATTTCAGTCTAGTTTCGTTCGTGCATTATTTATTCTAGAACATTAAGAAAGTTTGATTTTTAAAAATATATTTAAATTTAATGGAGTGAAAGGTTGAAAACATAACTCCAGAATACATATGTATATGTATATTTATATATATATATATATATATATATATATATATATATATATATATATATATATATATACATATATACATATTTATTTAGAGATATATACACACATATTCGTATCCCTTAATTTATTCTTAATGCAACTATAAAATATAAATTGATGGAGTCAAAACGGCAACTACCTATGTATCGGTCTGTCTTAAAATTCTAAATTATTTTCTAAAAACATTGCCCCATTTTAAACTGAAGTTTACTTCGCATGTACTCATATGGCCTTTACTACCTACTTCATAGGCACAACTTTCCTTTATTGGGATCAGAAATTAAGAATAAATCAAATTTATAAAAGCCTGCTGATATAATCCAAAAAATGTTCTTTAACTTATAAATTTTTATCGCTTGATGTGATTGTGCACTTTATTTTTAATGTCCCTATCTGCAATTTTGGAGAAAATTTATTATATATATATATATGTATATATATATATATATATATATATATATATATATATATATATATATATATACATATATACACTTGTTTGTTAATTATGATTTGAATTCCGAATATATGCAAACAAATAAAACGCAATGATGAGTCTTATTTTTTATAAAAAAAATTCCAACCATGATAATATTCCAAAATAATAATTTATTCAAAATTGGTACATAAAACATCTAAAAAACCCGTTTATAGTTAAAAACTGATAGAGAGAAATTATAGTATACAGTGCCATCTAGAATAAATAAAGGAAAATAATAATAAAAATAATAAAGATAAGCCTTTATTTTCCCGACTTTGAAATAAAATAACATTCGAAACGAAATTATTTCCCTTATAACTGATTGAAGGGATTGATTTTGTTGATACCTTATATTGCGTATATAACGTTTCAAAAAATTACGTCTATCTGTAACTCTGTTGCGACCTTGCTTCGTTATTCCCATTTGGTACTTTTTTGTTTCTAATAAGAATTTTTTCGAAGTTAGGACATTTCTCGAGATAAAAAGTGGCCTATTTCGTTTCCCGACCTACCAACTATCTGCAAAAAAAACACTTTGAGCTTTTGCTCTAGCCCGACGTGAAAAAAGAAACAAACACCTATATAGTTCATATATATAGCCTATATTAGCCTATATTAGTTCCAGGTCCACCAACTATTTCCGTACAAAAAAAATTTCGGCCCACCTTTAAACAAGGTAACAATTATATAATATTAGTTAGAATTTAAATATAATTTAAAATCAGATTTTCCAGCAGAAAAGATACCCATATCATTTTCCTGTAAGCCAGCTCTTTCTGAGCAAAAAGTCATATCGATACATTGTTCATCTGTGACGTGAATAAATGACAAACAAACACACTTTGCTTTTATAATTTTCCAAGTAAGACTCTAAATTAAAGATTAAATTGCTGCCACTTTATATCACATAAGCAAAGATTAAAAAAATAACATTGACCCTTTACTCCATTGCGACGTCGCTTCTTTATTCATTTTGTATACTTTCTAATTTTCATATAATAATTTTCGCACTATAAAACTATCCTCTGTTATTTCCCGAACCCCAGCTATCTTTGTGTAAAAAATCACATCAATTCATTGCTCCGTTGCGACGTGAAAGAAGGAGAAACAAATACACTTGCATTTCATTAGTTAATATAATAAATTTGTAGAATTGGTATGTCTGTACATTGAAAATATATACGAAGAAAAAGTAACGTAAAAAAAGTAACAGAACACAATTATATCGTTTTTAAAATATGCGTCTGCGAGCCTGTTTATTTTTTCACGCACGAGAAAAGAATAGCCAAAAGGATAAAGTTTTTACTAGTGGATTCTTTTGGCTCTAAGGTATTTTACAATCACCCAACTAAAAAGAATATATGGGAAGTAAAAAGAAGATTAACGTTTCAACACCTACTTTTATTAGTTTTATAATAGGTGTTAATATAATAGGAGATCTAAAATATTTATGTGCCTTTGGCATAAATATTTTATTCTTTAAGGCTAAATATTTTATTAAAGTACTACGATATTTTCCAAGATTCGATTTGTGATGCAGCATTATGTAAAAATAGGCAAGAGGTGGATTTAAAGTATTATCCACGAACGAAAGCAACAAATCTCGTATTTGTAGCTCCTACAATGTCGGTTTATTGAGATAGTTTGTCACGATGCATTGAAAGGAGATAATTGTGTTGTACGATCACTCTTTGATTTCATCAAAGAAGTGATCCAAGAACACAACTATGATCAGAAGTCACTTTATGTTCTTATACACATAAAAATATGATAATCGGTGGTTATATTTTTACATAGTGTGTTTAATTTACAGGCAAAAACCAATTAGACCAACCAAAGCGTGATTGCACACAGCCATTCAGGTTAGCTAGCCTAGTAAATTAATAAAGTCCGAATTAAAACTGGAATGATACTAATATTTGTTATTGTTGTATCAATGTAATTTTAATATTAAAAAATAAATAAAACTGTTTACCAAAACATATAAAACATGTATTTTCATTTTAGTTGCAATATAAACGTTCAAATTACGGTGAATGGACTTCAAAGTTGTTGCACATCAAAAAGGAGCACCGCTATGCATGCATTAGTGAGTTTACGATTAGTAAATACCCTTCTCGGACCGCAGTATTTTGTAGACAGGTTTTTAAGAAAGTAATTAATATGTTCTTATATTCAAATGATTTAAATACGTCTTCTTGTAAGGTTTGAGCATAACTGATCTTAAACTAAAAGAACAATGTCACTGTGATATATGAGAAGGATGAGTTTGTATCCAAAACCTGATGCCATAAGCAATAGGCTAATTGACTAAATTTAAGAAAGGGTTAATACTTTACTTTAATATCTATTCAATTAAAAAAAGTGATATTTTTCTAAAAATTAAGCTTTTACATTATGTATTTTGCGTCTTAAAAACGATTTAAATTTACTTCGAAAACGCTCAAGACTGCCATGGCATCTTGAATGATATCACTACTCATGAAACAAATCAAAACAATCGTGTGTGTGTATGACAGTTGCTTCTGTTGTCTAATTAAAAATGAATTCGTCTTTTACAGTACTGTGTAACGCCCCAGTGCAAAACCACAACTATTAAAATGCCAAATACATCTTTTATACATGTTCCAAATAATTAATAAATATGGAAAAAGTAGCTAAAACTTGCAATGAGCTCATTGTTTGTTTACAGATTCAATAATATATTTTTGTGAAGCTTATTCTGATGTAAGCATTTATTTGCAGCTTAAGTACTTATTCAATAAACTGCGTTTTCACTACAAAATTCGGTTTTAAACAATGACTTGTTATTGTGTTTTATAGAAATATATGTTTTCTCTAGTAAAACATTAAAATATCGAAGCTCTAAGCTAATACAGTTGATTACAAACGAACAAATTAATATGACTCATACACAATCTATTTCTAAATCTAAAGCAATGTCATGAATCATGAATTTTACAGTCTAGTGGCTGTTTACAAGTTTATTGAGACTTTTTACAAATTTATTGATAAAATAATAATATATGAGTTGAGATTAAGTTGTTTATACATACTTCGCAAATCCATCGTCAAAACCAGCATAAATTATCTTAAAATACCTGTGTAAAAACAAACGTTTACTGACTACGAAACTGAAATACGAGTAATACTGTTTCAACTCATATAAAATTTTACACTCGTTCATAACAAATATTTTACATTTCTGAATACTTAATTTGAAGATTTAACATTCCGAAATTCTATTGAATAGAAGGCACTGTCTGACACGAAATTCTACCAAGCATCAATTTTCAGAAAATTACTACCGTTTGCTTTGCTAAAATCTAATTCCATTGCGAATTGTACTTGTCTTTTAAGGTTTAATTGAAGACAACTGTTTCAAATTGTTTCAATTGTATCTTATTTTATTTTCTAAATGTAAAAATCATAAAATTGTCACAATTGTTTTTATCTCGATACACTTGATGAACCACTATATCTCACATTCATCACAGCTACCGTAATGCAATATAATGCAAATGAAAGTTTTGGGTGGTGTTGGAGGTGGGTAAAGTTCAATGTACCGACTTGGAAAGGTGAACAGGAATAAATGGCAAGGAAAACGCGAGAGCTTTTAAATGTTCACCTCCAACTTTTCATTCGATTTATTGACGTGGCGAAAATTTACGACAGATTTTGTGTGCATAGCGGCAATTATATTGCTGTCGACGAGGTTAGGAGGAAAAACCGATCAAACTTTTAACATTGAGCGGATATTCGAAGTGTGAGACAGTTTACCTTCAATTTGCAGTCGAATATTGAAAATATAATTATGTAATCATTAAAATTTTACGGTGTAAATATGAAGCGAGTTCATTAATAAATATATTTACCACCAGCTTTGATGTACACCATACATTTGACAATTTATGCACTAACACTCAATTCTATCATTTTGTTCTATTCCTACTTTAGAAGTAATTATATCTCGCAATTGCTAAATCAATTTATAATTTACCCCGCATAAAAAGTGTATTTTTAAAGTAAACATAAAAATTAATGAATTTGATTAAATATATGATGAACCATTGATTATATATAATGTTAATGTAAAATTTATGTTAATTTTTATTAAATTATTTTTAAGTTTTGTTTAATTTAAAATTATGTTAATTTTTTTACACAAATTGTCATTTTAATTATAAAAACAAAATTATTGTTGTCTATGCTCAGGTTAGAATCATTCGCAATCCCATTATCAATGCTTTATTTTATTTCTGTATGTTTTATTGCCTGTACCAATGTTTAATTACACATTTAACCAATTTGTCAATTATTGACCAATCATTTCATCATAAACTATTCAGATTTTTTTCATTATTATGAAACAATATTTTATAATTTTATGAAAGATTTTTGCATTACCATATACCATATGATTTTAGTTTCACCATTACTAAATTTAGTAAAACTTCTATTACTGACTCACTCAATAAACTTATGCATGCAATAAACGTTCGTGTATGGAAACTTATAATAGTTATGAGACAATGCAACAATTAAGATTACTCCATGTGCTAATTTGCAGTGTTTTTGAATGGAGAATATTTCAAGAATAAACGTATTTATGAATTTCATATTACGGTAATCTTCATAGGAACGTTGCAAAAATAAAAACTGCTGTGAAATCAGAGGATTAATCATTAAATTTTTTGCTTCTACGAATACTTCAAGTTTTACCAAACTTTTCTGTTGTATGTATGTATATATATATATATATATATATATATATATATATATATATATATATATATATATTCCATAGATTCACACAATGTGTTTATTGGTACCGAAACACTCTTTCAGATATTTTCTTCTATCGATAATCTAATTTAATTTTCACAGTATGTGATGTTACAATGATTTATAATAAGGGACATATAATGATATATTCAAAGACTGAGATTGTTACGGCCTAACAATCGTCTGCCTCTCATTACTATAATTTTTAACATCGGTATATGAATCGGAATTCTATCAGTAATAATAGCTAAAAATACACAAAGCGTCGGTTTTCTATAATTATTTACACATATAATAAAACAGTGAAATTGGCCTATGTGTACAATGAAGGCAAAATAATGTTATTTTTAGAATTTTTAAATTTCTCTGTGTTTGTGTTTGTTTATGCACACATCACGTAAAAAAACTATTGACTCGATTCGGACAGATATAACAAAAAATAAAGTAGCATATAGTTCTTATTTCATCATAATAGGTTCACTCAGCCAGAATATATGCTATTTTAACGTTTTCAAAAATCTATTTATGTTGAATTGGTACAACGACAAAGAAAGGTTTATCTGCTCGACACGTAGTAATTATACAAATGTGCAGTATACATATGTACATCAATAGATGACTGTGTGTATTTTAAAACCCGCAATGAAATTTTCCACCATGACATACATTGACGAAATTGGCATGACCAGAAGTGATATCTGGAGCAGAGCAGGATAAGTGTTTCAATAAGCAACCCAAATAAGCGCAGATGCGTAAGGGCAGACATCGTTGTCGGTCGTCTCCCGAACACAATTTTTTTTTAATTTTATGTATATTCCATATAAGCTTACTTTGTTAGCTCAATTTAATTACATTAGTAGATTTATTATTAGGCTTTATACATTTGTTTGTTGAGGGTTTTAGTAACTATATTTATAATAAAACTGTAAAATTGGCCTCTTTTAATACTGAAAACATTTGTAAAAAAATGCGTTAATGAAACATAAGGAACACAGTGGAACATAAAAATATTGTTTTCCGAACCTTTGTCTCTTTGTGTGTCTGTATATACGTTTATTTGTTGGATCATCGCGTAAGAATAACTAAAGAAATGTTGATAACATATAACATATGTTTCATCGTAATCAACTGACTAAAAATAAGATACGGTAATTTTACATTACAGTATAAAGCACAATTAAATAGAAAACTACTTTTATACTAATTATAATAGATAAGGTTACTTGCACCCTTACAAAATATTATTATATTGCACTTATATACTCAGAATATTTACAGCAAAATCACTCTAAAATCATGAGAATTACAAAAATATTAAGTATTTTTGCCTATCGATCAGTGAAAACATTTTAGAAATTGGTTCAGACATTTCTGAGATTATCCTCGACAAATAAACTTGTAAACTTTTCCTCTTTATAATATTAGTGCATACAATGAAATCTTAAAACTAATGCAAAACCAAAAATAAAATTATTATTTTTTACTTCATTTGTTTTCTGTAAATACTATATATATTTCTGTTATCAGTACTCGCTGCATGACGGCGGGTTAAAAGGTATTAATGAATTAAACAAATTATTGTTATTCAAATTTTCCAACTTTGCTATTTAAAATTCAATTATTAAATTTTCTTTATAATTAATTATAATAAGTACTTAAAAACCGATTGATGAGTATGTATCGATCCTCATGTACAAAACGATTAATAATTAATGACGAAATTAAAAACAACTTAGCTATAATTTTATCAGTGGAGAAATATCAGGGTGAAACTTTTGAATATTTGCACAATATCACAATTAAATAGTAAAAGTTTTCAATGGTTTAATTTTTGTCCCAAATTTATCTGCCGACCAGTTCAAATATAATCAACACGAACCGCTAATATTATAAATATCTTGGAAACAGATGTCGACTAGAATAACTACCTACTTTTTAGTGTTCTAACTAAGCTTAATACTTATTTCAATAGAGTTAAATAAGGAGTAACCCTCGAAATTAAAGCAAGAAACCTGAAAATTGGCCCAGAACTTTGTCTCGACGTTCTGAAAATAAGTTGAAAATTCTCATAAAATATCATATTCGCTAGTCAAGACGTTAAAGGTGAAAAGTCACGGAAAACGGTCTTTTGCAAATATTGCTTCTTATACATTTCATCTCTTTACAGGTATAATAAACTTGTTGAGCATTAAAATTCTGTGTAAATTTGATTAATATGTATATCATTGGCTAACATTTTTCGAGACGTAGCGCGGAGTATAGGAAACGTGCGGCCGTTTTTAGGATAACACGTGTATAGTGTGAAGTCAGATGCATAGAATACTTCACAAAGTTATTTATATGGTAAAAGTATTATTATTATTAAAAATATATGAATAGTTTATTTATAAAAAATATATGTAAGCGGTATATGTTATAGATAAATTCAATATATAAAATGTGTGAAGATTTTATTGTGTGGTGAAACATCTACAATTACAATAATTTAAGCGAATTATTTTAATTCAATAACTTAAAGTTCATATCATTTTGTTTTATTTCTCATTTGCGCACTACCGAAACGTGTTACCTTATTCCAATTGTCTCCCTAGTTCCAGTCGAATGAGATCGAAAATTTGAAATCTTTTTAACGTTTGAACCCTACTTCTCCTACTCCACCAGCGAATAATTTATATCACCTAAAAAGCCTTGCATTCGAAAAAAATTCGTTAATGAATCAGGACCGGATGGCTTCAACATGACATTTCCGTTCGTCAAAATTTGATAACAATGGAGTACTCGATTAAAAAGGCATTGCTGTGTACGCACTCAACGCAGCTTACTTATCCAAAACGCTAACTTCTAACAAATCGATCCAGCATAATGGAAATTTATGAATGCTACACATGTGCAGATTCGAAACTAACTCAGATTAACATTTGTTATATCTATTTCACATAATTCGTCCAAAAAAATCTAAAATAAAAATTAAAAAAATAGCTACCATTAAGATGCCAATAATTTAGTATAAATTAAACACAGCTGAAGTGAACAACTTCATCCTTCTTAATTATCTTGTAGAGAAGTAAGTTCTTATGAGATGAAGAAGTACCGTGTCAGCAATCAGGCAAACCATCATCGCTAAATTACAAATACCTACACGCGTATATATATATATATATATATATATATATATATATATATATATATATACACATAAATATAACATGCCCTTGAACATGACTTACAAGAAGCCTGCTCTTTGATCTCTATTTAGGAATTTAATATAATTTGTTTAAGAAAATATCCACTGAAAAAGACGTTTATATTATAAAGTACGTTTGCAACTTTGAAGCGTACGAATGCGCATGTGCTGTATGTATTTTGACAGTGAGTTGTAGTTATAGTTAATTAACATTTATTTATCTCTCTGCTCTCAACCGTTTTACCTCTCACTTCTTACTAACAAATCAAGGCTTAGATCAAAAGATCGAAAAAGTTTCATTTCTGTCACGTGAAGTTGCATGTGAAAATGTTTCCTTGATCTCGCAAAGGCTCTTTCAATTTTTTTTTAATTATCCACGTTGTTAGTACTTTAGATGCATAATAATAAACAAACATTGGTTTTCAGGGGAAAAATGTATTACAGTACCTATATCTAATACAAAACTAAAGTAAATGTGAGGGTAGGGTTTATCTAATACAAAACTAAAGTAAATGTGAGGGTAGGGATTTTTTTTACCCCAACAACACAAATATTTTATTAGCCCAACAATAAAATAAACGAATATAATCTTACTGCGACATAACAGAAGTCAGTCATCTATATAAACTTGCGTTTAATAAGAAAGTAAGTAGTTTCTTTTTGTGTAGGTTAGTTTTAGCTTTTTTGTTTATTTAAATTTGTTTTGTGCGTCTCGCTACATAAGTAAAAAAAACGTGTGTTGGCATAAAGATCTGCGTCAACATGCTCTCTGTCTTACTCGCAGTTAGTAGCCGTAGAGTAAAGTATGATTGGTGCATCGCTTGTTCATCCAATCTCAAAAGTGAGTGAGACCTCTAACTTGTCCATTGCAGTCTTTCGCTTTCGTTTGTTACTTACTGCGGGTAGCCATTCGGACATAATATTTTTCTAACCATGGATATTCTACTTACTAAATTTTGTTTACTTGCAATTTTAGAAACACTTGTTTCCTTTGAAAATAAATATGCAGACAAGCTTGTGACATAACCGTTTGAAACAAAAAATAGTCTGTTACTTCATTTCTTTTGGAGGAATTTTTCAGGAATACCTGAATACATTAAATAAGCCATTACGTATGAGCAGATAGCTGTTCAGTAATAAATACGAAACCTGATTGGTTAACCACATTTAATAATTTTTTTCATTAATCAATAGCGTCAATGAGTGAAATAAAATGTTAAGTCGTCGTGCACATGCAGTCTTTAAGTGGATGAGGCTACGTCACTACAAAAATGTGTCCACCGAATTCATTACGTTTGCTCTCGAGATAAAATGGCACCAAATGATTTTCTCCAATTTCCAATCACAGCTTGAGAGTTTGTCTTTTGAAATGGTGTGAGGGGAGGTTGTGACAAAATCTTATTTGAATCACATAAATATAAACACGGCTGTTTTAGACATAGGAAACACGAGGAAATATCATATAAGTATATAATTTAAACCACAGTAATGAAGCCTTAAGATATATAAAAATAATATTACTTTGAAATATCGGTTTCTTAGCTACTACACAACATAGATTAGGCTATAAACCGTACACAGTGTAGATATTGTCAGATACTGGAAATATAAGAGGATTTTTCTCGGCTCGAACGGAAAAAGAATTTTAATATTTGAGTGCATGTTATTATCATGGGCTCTATGAATTTTATATGAATGACACTTTAAATATACGCACGCTACCTACTTTTATCTCCATGATGCCATATCTCCATGAAGGACACATTTTTTTATTTTTGTTTTTAGACTTAGCTAATGTAATAAAATCGAATTCATCGAAAATTTTAATTAAGATTTTTGACCGAATACTATAATATAGGTAGGACCGTCTTGCCAGGGCATGGCAGGCTTGCTGCAGACGCCATCAAGAATAATTTATATGGGTACTATGAGGGCAACTTAGGGGAAAGGCGAAGCTAGCGGGAAGCGAAAATGGATTACCATTTTTAGGTTATTATTCGATTTCACTCGACTGGAACTGGGGAGACAATTGGAATAAGATAACACGTTTCGGTAGGGTGCAAATAAGAAATAAAGCAAAATGATGTGAACTTTAAGCTATTTAATTTAAATAAATCGATAAAATTATTGTAATTTCACCACACAATATCAAATTCACCATACAGTAAAATTTTCACACATTTTACATATAGAATTTATGGCTTATACTTCTTATAATTTTTTTTATAAATGTTTATTCATATAATTTTAATAATAATAATTATTATTATTTTATTATATAATTAACTTTACAAAGTGTTCTATGCATCTGACTTCACAGTTTACACGTGTTATCCTAAAAACTCTCGCACATTTTCCACATTCCGCGCTATGTCTCGAGAAATGTTAATCATACGAATGAAATACATATCAACCAAATTGACAAAGAATTTTAATGCTCTACAAGTTTATTATACCTGTAAAGAGATATAATGAATAAGAAGCTCGATATTTGCAAAAGATCGTTTTCCGTGACCTTTGACCTTTGACTGACTGGCGGATATGGAATTTTATGAGATTTTTCAACTTATTTTCAGAACGTCAAGACAAAGGTATGGGCCAATTTTAAGCTTTCCTCCTTTCATTCCGAGGGTTAATCTTTATTTGACTCTACTGAAATAAGTATTAAGCTTCGTTATAACTATAATAATATATTCTGGTCGATGTCTGTTTCCGAGATATTTGTAATATTAGCGATTCATATTGATTATAGTTTTACCGGTCAGCAGATGAATTTAGGACAAATGGAAAATTTAATTTGTTTAATTTATTGAAAATTATATATAAAATATAGTATATATTAAATTATTAGATAAAATTAATAAATTTAATTTCGCTGTAAAAAATCTGATAAAAACACTGAGTTACTAGTAAAATTAAAATTTATTTCTGTCAAATAATACTCATATTATTACCCGCATTAAACTCAATATTCAAATCCAAATTTTATTGTACATAGCCTCGTTGCATTATGTTGCTTGGTGTTACGTAGCGCCCGGTGTGCTATGCCTTGTACGAATTTTAACCCTTTAGTTAAATTTGAAATACTCGCAGTATATCTAGAGAACAGAAACAAGTACAGGAAAGTTTTATTGACTGTAATCGTACCATAGTGTAATCAGGAATCCATGGAAGCCAGCTTATTTATCTAGCCATCTTGCGGAAGTACCAATAAGAAATGAATAATGGTATTTCTAGAAAACAAATGAAGTAAAAAGTAATAATTTTCCTTGATTTTTGGTTTTGCATTAGTTTTAAGACTTCGTTGTCTGCACTAATATTATAAATAGGAAAAGTTTATGAATTTGTTTGTCGAAACATCTGAACTGATATCTAAAATGTTTTCACTGGTCGATAAGCATTAAATATTTTTTATGCTATTGATTTTATTTGTAATTAATAGCCTGTTTGGCTATTAATTACAAGTAAAATCATAAGTAATATTGTTTTTAGAGTGATTTTGCGGTAAATATTTTAAGTAGACATATGTTGATATCGTAAAAAAGTATAGAAATCGATAAGTTTCCCCAAGTATTTAAAAAGTCGGTAGGCGCGGACAATGTAGCGGGCGACTGTTAGTATTTTTTTAAAGTCTTTTGAATTTGAATGGTTTGGATCCTTAGAGCGTATTCAGTTTTTAAAATACAGTGATTTATATATTTAGCTTATTCATTACTAAATATACTTTAGACTTCAACCAACTGCTGGTATTTTAATCCAATTTTAGCTTTTTCAACCTCCAACTAAAAATATTTCTATTTTCTTTCAATATATTAACGTCAGATAAAATAAATTTAAACGGCAATACGTAAAGTGAACGTGGGTACAAAATGTGCGTAGTCAGTGGCACTGCGATATAATAACAGTCACGTCGATAATCTAATCTTGGAAACAAATTAACCGACAGAAATATGACCAAAGGGCGAATTTACATCAGGGCGGGCGGCGCGCTCATATCTAATGAATTTGTAAAAATTTCCAAAATCTAGTTTTTACAAATTATTTGTGTCCTTGGGCTCAAAAAAAATATCAATTCCCCTCCACGCAGCAAGCCATACCCTCACATATGCTTTAGTTTTGTATCAGACATAGGTAATCTAATAAAATTTTCCCCTGAAAACGAATGTTTGTTTATTATTATGCATATAAAGTATTAAAAACTAGTAGAAAACAAAATTGAAAGAGCCTTTGCGAGATCAAAAAAAAATTTCACATGAAACTCAGTTCACGTGATAGAAGTGAAACTTTTTCGATCTTTCTATCTAAGCCTTGATTTGAAAATAAGAGGTTGAAGTGAGAGGTAAAACGGCCGAGAGCAGAGAGAGCAATAAGCACATTAATTAATTAACTATAACTCACTGTCAAGTCACATACAGCACATGCGCATTCACACGCTTCAAGTTGCAAACGTACTTATGGGCAGGATAAATAAGTTGAATTAAATATTAAAAAATATTCCAAGTGTAAGATGCATAGATTGCGCTAAATTTGTATAAGATGATTTGAATACCACACATTCTTAAAAATTAATAAAATGTCATTACAAATCGATGTAAACATCAAATAAATTTAGTCGGGATGTATTGTTCCTATTGAAAATTATATTTATGACAACTATATATTTGTGGGTTTATTGGTGATTTATAAATAAATTAAGTACATAATATATTGTAAGTCTAGCAGCGAACGAAGTACTCGCAAATTTTTTAATAAATCAATCATAAATAGATAAATAAATCAACAAAATTTTGACAGTTTACTTTTACACACGTAACGTATAAAACAGCTGGTAGCAATAGCGAGAGCCATTTTTGTTTCTTTTCGCGCAAAATATTGACAGTTTACTTTCGACAAATATACCGTACCAAACAGTTGATAGCAATAGCGAGGGCCATTTTTGTTTGTTTTTCCGCAAAATTTTGACAGTTAACTTTTGACACATGTAACGTATAAAACAGTTAATAGGCCATTTTTCTTTATTTTCGCTCATACATACACTTCTTGGCTTATTCCGTCGTCACCTATCTCTTTCAGTCGATTGCGTATTATTTCGTTCCTTTTAGCCATAGATTCGTTACATTCTGATGTCCCAAAAACATTCCTTGATAAACATTGCAACCTTGAAAATTTTATTTTTTTTCTAATTTATTTAATTTTATTTTATCTTTCGCACCCAAAAAAATTTCACTTCATAAAATATTAGTGCCGCCCCGCGGGTTTGTGCTTTATTATCGATTAACACGCCAGCCTTATAACTCAAGCAATTTTACAAATAATCGACGTTTAATATAACTTTTTGGAAAGAGTAAATCTTCCTCTAAAAGATAATGGTAACTTTTTTAAATATTTATTATCTAAATTTGCCTTTGCAAAATCTCTTACCCTCCATGTTGTCTGTACGTATGTATGTACGCAAGAAGGCCCTGATTATTTTTCTGTCCATTGTTTTTTTTCTCAAACGGCTGATTCTCTTTTCTATCCACTCGTTTATTATCGGAACAGAATCTTATTGATTTTCACAGTGGTTTATCAAATAGTTTAATTTTTATAAATAATTTTCTACAAAAACTCCCTTTTTCGTGCTCGGCTACTGTTCACGTTCTCCTTTTAATGCTAATAGTTTTGCCCCTTCTTTCTGGTCCCTGCTATTTTTAAATTTTAAACATGTAATTTTTTTAACGTTTTGTATCGGGTATATGACCTAAGGTTTTGTTAATAACCATAATTTTCATTGATTTTTGTCCGATTATTAGCTATAAATAACTAATGTAAACTTATCGCCTTACTTAGAAATACAATTGTATCGTATATTTTATATTCGATATCAAAATAATATCAATAAGAGTTAAAAAACACTGAGTATGCATTTTTAATTTTACCAAAGATATATTTGGGTCAAACAATTTTGAAAAAATAAAAGTGAGTAAATATTTTTGTAACCGCATTGAAGTGAACACAACTGTAAAGCGTTGAACCACAGTACCACGTTAACATATCTACAAGCACACGGATATTTTTTTTTATTTTAATTATTTAGCACTAACTTCCATTCAAATTTGTATTTTGATTTTGTTCTTCGTTTCTATATTTTATGCACTCTTATACCAATATTTAAAAAAATTAAAATGTAACATCTTTAAGATTCATAATTATTCATTCTTAGAATATGTTTTCACATGTTTTTCCTTATTACATATTTTTACATATTTTCCTTCTTACTTATTTTTCCTTAGTGATAAAGGATGAACGAATATTGCATATTTACAAATTAATATCGGCTTCTCTGTCAAGTTTTAGCACTCGGTATTATAGCGGGGCCATATTCGTTCTGTTACGTATGAAGTTTCACGCACAGCTATGAAATTACAAACGACTGGAATGATAATATTTGTATTTACCGATGATTTTCAATCAGTTCACAATTGTTCATTCAGTTATTTATTTAATTATTTTATCGCGGTATTGTTTTTATTGTTTATTTACATCTTTTCACTCAAGAGTTTACTTATTTTAATATAAGGTGGTAAAACTATATTTCTTTGGAAAATGAATGACAAATATTTATTAAAAGTCTATAGGGCCACACAATAATATAAAAAAGCAAAAGAAACTTGAAATGATAGGATGATAGGCAGACACCAATAATTATGATTCTGATCATCTCAGTTCGTATATTTTTTTACCTGCACCATTTTAATTACACCATTAATGTGGTAACTTTTCCTGTGCAGAACCCTCGTTTAGCTTCATCAATCTAGAGACTTCTTGCAACAATATTGCATATATATGATTAGTCAAATGAAGAATTCATTAAATAAAACTAAAAAAGAATTATTTTTAGTTACATATGGAATATAATTTAGTAATATTTTTATTAGGTTAATCATATGATATCAGTGAGTTACTGTAAATATAATAAGCTTAGTTGGATAAACATATTATACGTTTAGTGTAATTGAAATTTCACTAATATTTTTATTTTATTCGATTAATTAAATGTTCATTTTCAAATAATTATTCCCTCAAAAGAAATTTTATTTTACAAAACCACATATTTTGACAGCAATATTCAATAGTTATTACAAGTAAAAAAATAGAACAAATAATTTTATCCATCCAGCTGGCTCTAGGCGAAATACTGTGACGTGCTACAATGGACTTATCCTCCATTTTGCTTCTAGATCAATTTTATATACTACTAATTCATTCACATTCCACCACCAGTTATGTTTAAGGTAATTTGTCGCGAAATGCTGGTGAAAGTTTTATTTGGTTCGGTGTCCATATTTTATATACAAAACATATTCTTTTAACTTTCATTCTAATTACGAAAATGCTATAACTTTTATATAATTTTTATATTGATGATTTTCTTATTTTTATCTTGTTCTCTATCCATATTCGATTGTAAAATTGAAAATAAATAGAGATTATATGTATTATACAACGCAATTTGTGCACAGCGCGATTTAGAATTTACATATAATTTGTTCCTTCATCAAAATATTCGATGTTGAAAAATTAAAATTCATTCAATCCATGATTAATATACATGAACTTTCATTAATCTAACTAGACTATAGCTATACTATAGATATACTAATCATAATTATTGGGCTTTCATAACGGAGAAATAATCTATTTTTCAATATGTTATTTTGTTTTCAACATTTTCTCAATTTTTATTAGATTTGAACGGTTCATTATCTTGGACAGAATCTTTGTTTATACAAAAAACTTGATACAAAATCCGAATTAAAAGTATGATAATTTTTTCTTTCTGCAAAGTAAGTCGCCTATCGCTCGCTATTCAAGGCCGAATTAGGTGTTCGGTGCGTCGCGAAATGTATCGCTTTCATAATGAACATACTTCAGGATTTTTAAGTCAACTACATTAAAGTTATGTCAAGAACAGTGTTCCAAAAAAATTAGGAAGGGAAATTATAAAATTACTTTATTTTAAAGCGAAACTGTTCAAAAAATATGTTTAGTTATTATAAATATGCTTTGAAACCAGCTCGATATCCGACAACAAAGAATAAGTAAAGAAAGCAACACAAAATAAGTATATAAATAAGAAATATAAATATACTATGGTGGGTGTGTCCACTTATAACATCGGTAGCAACAGTAGTTGCAAAAAATGGAAATTATAACAAAGAAAATATTCGAGGTTGCTCTCTGAAGACGCGTCTTCTTGATGACGGTTCGAGAGTATTACGCATGAATATCAGGTGATTACGATTAAAGAAATAAATTGGAATTCTATAGAGACCGCGATAAATATTTAACTTATACTTTTTAACTTGACAAACTCAAATCACAGTTGTAGAGTAAAAAACCGCGCGTCACTAATTTCTCCAAGTGGTAAATATACCGAGTGAACGTCATTATTTGAATAAATGTAGATTTCTAATATGAAAGAATTTGAATGCATTTCCATAAAAATACTGATAGAGTTATATACCGCTGCTAATACAAATACCTATTAATACGAAAATGAGTTTGTTGGTATACTTGCTCTGCTTTCACCCCTCAACTATTGAAATAACCTCCGAGCAATTTTGCATAAATAAAACCTGTGTCGTTGAGACGTACTTTGCGCAACATGTTTATCCAAAAATAAAATTATTTTTTCAGTAATTAAAAAAATCAACCCCATCCTCAAATCCAACCTCAAATGTTCTCTTGTATATAAAATACAAGAGAACATAAGTAAGGGCGTGAATTATTCATTCAGTGTGTAATAATACATCACGGCAAGATGTCCAGCCTACAAATACTTACTCCAGGGCAATTTTTTTTTTCTTTTCAGGTTCTTTCTCTCATCCTGTACATCGCAAACTACATGAGGATTTCTAAAGCTAAGATCCAATTTTTTGCAATAGCATTTCTTTCTTAAATTTCGCCACCATTTTTTCCCTTTTCCATGCGAACGAAGTCGTAGTCTAGTAATAAACAAAATTAGCAAAACCAGTAATTTTATATTCAGATAATTTTATTTCTTTGTTTTTGATAGTTTACCATAAAAATGGTTTATCAGTAGGAAATTAAGTGTTCACCACTATAGTATCTAGATGAAAATCGGGTACATGATACGTTTTTAGAACGCGATACTATTTAAGTGATGGACGTCAAAATATGCCGGTGTATTTCTGGGCTAAACATTTAAACCGTTATATTTATTAATTAAACCGTAATAGAAATATTTTTAAGACTAATTATCCTTTATTGAGTCTCTTGCCGGTTATTAGTTTGTCATGAGTCTTTTCTCGTTACACACTATCTACAGTTAATTATTGGAATAAATAACTAAACCGTTGAGATCACTGTCAATAAGTTAAAAGTTAATAATTACTTTATACAAAAAACAATTAAGAAAATTGAATCATGTTTTCTTTTTTGCCAGGGAATAACCTGCACGGTCAGTTAATATTATAAAAAATCAAATCAAAAGAGCACTACGAAAGTACTTACTTCAATATTATTCATAATTTTGGCATCACAACCATCTAAAGTACAAGGTCTAATTGCATATTAAAACTGATATTGGAATTTTAAAAAACTTCCTAAGCACGAATGGAACTCGCATCAGATGGTTCCAGACAAATTTAGACATTTATACAACGATTTTCGGATTATAAGCACAAATATATCTGAATTAATTGTCTCGATTGAAAAAACGTAAATCCAGTTTATAAATACATTTGAAGCTCTCGAAGCTCACAACAGCGACAGGGAAAAGCGAATCTGACAACAAACTAAGAAATACATCGAGTAACTCGTACTATGTGCCGTAACCAATTCCGTATATCAAAACATAAAAAGCCCCTTAGCTAAAAATATTTTAATAAACTAACCGCCGTAGACAAAAAGCATTAGCATCGTAGCACCGTAGGGCCTGTAGTATTCGACCCCATGCCGCGTCGTCCGCACAATGAAAGAGATTAAAAAATAAAGCCAAGCGAAATAAAAACAAAATCGCCTAAACATTTACTTCATACACGAGTTAAGTAAAATGAGGTTGGGATATGGGAAAAATTTGAAAGCTGCCTACTATAGCGCACATTTTGCGAAATGGAATTTTCCCATTTGCAAAATATTTTAGCTTAGGATGAGATTTTGCCGAAAAGAGCATATTAAACGAACAATTACTATTCCTTAAAAGTAGATATTATCATAATCTATATGACAGAAGTAAAAACAAGTCAGATATTCCTAATTTAAAATTTAAAAACTTTATAGAATACAATCATGGAGCGTATAATTGGGATAAATTACATTTTTATAACAAAATATAAGAAGATTTATTAAAATTGTAAGAAACACGACCTAAATAAAACATATTAAAAAAAGTTATTATAAAGTCGAAAACCATGTAAATGATACTATTATGTATCTATGTAAATGATACTATAATGTAAACGATACTATAATGTAATGATACTATATATACTAATATGTACCAAGTCAACAAGTTAATGTAATTATTATTTTTAATTCCATATGCCTATTGAAACAAACATAATATGTCACATAACAATGATGAGTAATTTCACATAATTTATTATTATTGTGTCATTGTAAATTATCATATTTTTGACAGCCTTACAATTTTTAGGATCGTGTCCATGAAATTTCTTGCTCTGTTTCTTCACCATAGAGGCATTTTGCCGAAGTTGTAGCACTTTCAACAAGGGGATGCTATACTTAGAGGTGGTTATATTGAATAAACATTCTTGGCATTGGCAATCAGAATTCTTCGGCCATAAGTTCATTCAGAGTCACTTTCAACATTTACATTTAAGTAGAGACTTCATTACCAACAGCGCAATCATAAACTCACGATAGATTCTACAGTCGTAACCAATCCGTTCATTTTGATACCACATGGTATGAAGATATGTAAATACATATATATATGTATATATATATATATATATATATATATATATATATATATATATATATATATATACAGAAAGAAAAAGCATCGTGATAAAGTCAGAATAAAAGACTTACAACCTTAGTTTGATACGATTTATAAAAAAGCAGTTAAATCGATGTTTAAAAAAGAAATAAAATTATATATAGTTATGATGATGTATTTATTTGATTTGCAGACGTCTCATTTGACGATCATTGCCATCCGTATTTATATTAAAAAACGTAAATATATTGAACAGTATTTATCATACGAAAAACCTTCGCTATTATATTTTATACCTTCTCCAGCAAAACCATTGTTTAGAAAATGCGTTAAAATGATTGCGATTTCGAAATGTGTGCAAACTTTGTTCACAACTTGTCTCATATATTAAATTCGCATTAGAGAACAATAAGAAACATGTTTAAAATTGAGTAATGTCAAAAATTAAAATTATATTAAGCATTCTATAAACTCATAACGAAAATACAAGCAGTAATTGTTGATAACAGTATAACTTCCCTTTGAATAAAATTATAAACGATGTAAGTATACTAAATAGACGAGTATTTGAATTTACAACGACAACGCGATAAAGAAAATTACCAAAAAACTTTACTCGCCCCAGGCGAAATAACGAAATTCCAGGCGGCGTCGCGTTAGATACGTCCACCAGAAACTGACGTAACAAAAATGATATTACATATTCATTTAAAATATCTCAATACTCCAAAAGTTTAAAAGGAAAGATCCACTTCCCCATCCCACAAAGTTAGGGGCGTCTGGAGCAGCAAAAACGAGGCCAAGAGACGACCTTAATATTAAGGAAAGTTACACAATAATTTTCCCTCCGAAAACAATGCCTATGTATACTAATGCCGACTTGCATACAAACTCGAGGCTGAGTTCAAATTAGATAATTTCATACAACTGTAATAATACACCTCGAACAGATTTAATTTGCTTCTGTAGGTACGCGCTCTGGTTTGAAGTGAATGAACGAGCTGCTTCATACTTAAGTTTATTAAATATATATGTTGCCAAGAGAATATCTTAAATATCTATTGCGTACAATGGTTAAATATACAATTTTATATAAAGTAAAATTCTACGCTTCGATACTAATCCATTTTATTGATTTTATTCTCCTATATTCTCGTTAATATAGATATAGATAATCAAACTAATTATTTCGTACTTTACTATTTGAATACTAAACTACTATTTCTAAATGCATATTGCCGATTTCATATACAAATTGCTGTTACCGCTGGGTATTCAAAATAATAAAGCGGGAAAAACTGACGCATGTTATTTACCATATGAATACTCGCGTTCATTGCTCACATATAATTAGAGCGGGTTCGCTCTAACAAAGCTATTGTTCACTTACGTTTAAAGAGCTCACCCTCGCCTTAATTGGATGGCTCATTTTGTACGCGAGAAGGAAAGAAATGATACCGAAGGAGCCCTTTGTTTATGCCGGTTACCTTCGAGACCACGAGCTAAATAGCACAACTAACAGTTCGCGTGGCATTAACTTAATGTTAAGGAGACCACATTCGTACTACCAATTTATTTCAATGCGTTTTTTGTGAATTTCTCTTTAAAGGGTTCTTAGGGTTACTCTCGACGTAGCACTACACGTCAGATACAATTTTCCTTTGCATAGTTAAATGCTTACTAATAAAAGTTATAAAACAAACAATTTGCTATCTAGTTACACGCACAGTTATTAAAATATGTATTTATTTTTTTAATAAAATCGTAACAAAATTTGCATTTTTTTTATTAAATAAGTCAATCTGTCTTCAAATTGGGTCATATTTTTAATTATCTTCAAGAATTCTACTTGTTGGCTTCAAGTAATTTTTAATAATTGGAAAATTTATGCAATATAGATTTTCACGCTCAGTAGTTTTAATAAAGCTTACTTAAGTTTATTAAGTCCTTACATAGCTTTTGAGCTATCCCAGTTCCATGTGGTAGTGGAAAATATGTCTTTTCCTTATTCTGTACAGTGTTCCAACTCCATTTTATGAATTTTAACATAAATTTTATGAAGACTGTTGTAGAAAAAAAATGTTTAACTCAAACATACAAGTCATACTTCTTAAATCCTAGGATACCTTCTATTTTTGTTTATATAAACCATTATATAAAGAACAATATTGGCTATGATATTATAACTCTCTATAAAAAGAGTGTAAATGTACGCACTTAGCAGATATTACTGACATTTGCACTGAGTAATGAATTGAAAATTTACATAATCGATTTGTTACTACGAATGTTATCAATCTGTTAATCCGAATTACGTGGGAACAACTACAAATTGAAAATTCGGACATTGGACAAAATATTGAGGACTACACTTGAAACATTGGTTAAATTACGTTTTACTCTTTTACTCTCTAGTCTAGCATTAAATAACAAAGAAAATAAAGATAAATATGTACTCTAGGGTATGAATAGTTGATTTTTTTTTGTTTTTCCCCCAACATTATGAAATTCATATATCGTATCGTTCCTCCCTTTAAGACACTCGTAATATATTGCTGCACCTTTTAATCCATTTCATATAAAGCCCATCTAAAAGGAACCCCAAATCTTACTTACACTCTCAACTTAAGAGAGCGTTATTTTCTTCCTATCAGGACCTTATATTCCTCACATCGCCGTCATTAGTTTAACCGTCAAACTAACGCAGATATCAGCTGAACTTCTCGTGGACTTAATCCTTTTAGTCATAATTACTTCCGGCGCTTATTTATTAAAGCAATACCAGTAGAGACTTGCAGCGGCCTCTTTCAGTGACAGGAGTCGCTTTAATAATAATACTGTTACAACAGCGAAAGTGGATGCGAAATCAATTGAATTCAGGGGTATTCACGTTGCCTTGTAAGGTTGATAATATTAAGTTTAATATCTTGAAACCTAAATGTAAAAGTTTCCAATTAAAATCTATAGCTGTCTTATCACACAACCATAAAATATGTTTAGGGTAATCCATTCATACAGGATGCATTCGTAAGTGAAAAATATAAATAATTCTCACTAACACTTTCTTTCCATTAACAAATACAAAAACATTCGTTTTAACCATATACATCCTGTATTACGTACTTACATATAACCACCGGTGCTCTCTTCCGTTACTATCTTCCATTAAAAATAGATACCGCTTCTGAAATACGCATAAAAGCACAGCTTATTGGATAGAAGGTGTCTTCACTAGGAATTAATTTTAAGCCGTGTCTTTAAGCTTAACTGAGATATTAAATGGAAGAAGAATTAAAACAAAAATATGAGATCAAAATGAAAACTAAACACAAGTACTTAAACCGTTGAAATGCGAAACAAAAACAAGCAACGATAAATCATAAAGTTTTGTATTTTCTCCCGCCACGAGGCCGAGTCGTGGCCGATCCCCTTGCTCATAAAAATAAGATATAACAATAAATTTTCGGCAAGGATTTACCGAAAAAGAAAACAAAAACTTTTTTCATTTTAGATTCTTATCTTGATTATTTTAACTCACTTGACAAATGAATTTCTGTACTAGTTTAATTTTGTATTAAAATTATTTAATTACGCTATGCCCTACGATGCTCCTATACGCTATGTCCACTCGTTGGATAAAAGATAAATAAGAAATTAATTTCAATTGACGAGGCCGATATGAGAGAAATGTGTATAAATGAATTATTTTACCGTTAACATTGTAACTTCCAACCATAACATTATAAAAAGATAATCTGATTCCTTCATATTGAAAGCAAAAAATGAATCACGTATTTATTTATATATTAGGAATCCAAATATTTTAGAGCAAGATTAAATCAAAAGAATGAAAGAAGTACTCTGTGTCATTTAACCAATGAAAATGAAGCAGTTCAAGAATGAATAAATAATGATTTATATTAAAATAAATTTAAACGAAATATAAATATTCTCTACTGATGACAAAATGTCAAGGGATAAAATGAATTCAGCGAATGATATAAATATTTTTAAACAAAAAAAGTCTAAAAACAATGGAAAATAACGATGGTATAGGGGGTTAATACAAATTATAAAATCATATATTTCTAATGTGCATACAAATTATTCACATAATTTTCATGAGTATATTCGCATTTAAACAAGTAGATACCTGATATAAGTAAAAATATGTATCAAAATTTATTTATTATGTAAATTAATAGTTTGTCGCTGCTTTAAAATACACATTTTTAACATGTACGACCAAGTTTTCGTTACTTTCTTTTATATTATGGTTATTGTGTGATGTTCAATAAAATAGTTACGGATTTCTGCCAAAAATAAAATGAAATAAAAGAGACCACGGTTCCGAAAAGAATGCACAAAAATACGGACCTTAAATGTTTCAATTTTGTATATATATATACTGAAGTACGTTCTTCCATGTAATTCTATTAAACAAGTAATTTCGGAATGCAATCATGGAGGGGTAATAGTTTATGCTTCAGTATAAACCAAGTAATGGCCGAATGATTTATCAGGGGTGTGTAACAATGTCGCCTCTACTCTACCTTTGTAATAATATTTATATGAAAAATAAGTCACTGAAAAGTTATATATTTAGATTTATATATGTGACAATTTTACTATTAGATTTAGATATCTGGCAACTTTACCTTAAAGATCACATATAAAAAAACTTGGTAAATAGCTTGAAAATATGCATCTAATTAAATATGTATATTTCAGAACTAAACGTAAAACAATCATTAAATTTCATGGAAATGATAAAAATTACGTTGAATCCTTAAAAAATATTTACGACATTTTTGAGACAAAGAAGAATCTTTAACCAATAAGCTTTTTCAATTTACTTCTATTTTGTTCCAATTATATTGTTCTCAATAATATTTGTTCTCGTTCTTATTAAAATACGAGAAATAACCATGTTGTATAGACCGTAAAAGAATCGGCCGAAATTTAAAGACTTACACGCACGCGTGGAATCTTGGAATACAGATGTTTTCGATTATAACCAGCCATATTTGTCTTGATAAAAACGTTTTTTAGGTTCGAGATTTTTCTTTAAAATCCATATTTTTTCGTGTAATGCGATAACATGAAAAAACAATCCTTCTCCCTCCTCTCTTCCTCATCTTACAAACATTCAAAGATTCATAATAAGCTATTTACAAATTCTAAACCTTTTGTTATTTACCGCAAAAATATGTTGCCTAAATATTTCTGAGGATTAAAAATGTAATGAAATTCCCGATAATTCATTGATTTGAACACTCAACACTTTTTTTTACTAATATTTATTTAGCTCATTTTATATTTATTAAGGGTACGAGAAAGCATACAGCTTCCCATGTAATGATATGAGTTAAACCTCGTAACAGAATTGGTTGAATAATAAAAATTTTGATCGCCCGCCAAATCATGGTCTTACACCGGAAAAACGTTAAAAAACAGATTTGTGTTCTTTTCAAAAAACGACTTTGGAATGAATCCAACATTGATTTGTGATTGGATTGAAATGAATGCACGTGCATGCAAATTTTTTTTGCCCTTATATTTGCCTCCTTTGCGTGTTTTAGAATCCCTCAGATCTTTAACTATTAAGACATATTATTGTTTTGAGCTCAGGAACTACACATTTCGTATAAATTTAAACTTCTTCTATTATTTTCACTTATAATTTAGAAGCCTCTAACAAGCAGATAGACGGTCGAACGACGAGAGACGACGTTGCTACGAAAATAGGGTACCGTTTGAACACTTCAGGCGTGAAATCCTGAAAATTAGTCATATTTTAGTGTATTTTATATTTATATGGTATGGTGAATTTAATAGTCTGTAAAGCTCTTGGCAAATGGATCAAAGATAATAGAAAACCTGATAGTAGAAAAAAATAGATATTTCACATTTACCAAGCGTTCCATAACGGCTCGGTTGTTTTGTACCTGCTATTAGTATTTATTATATCTGTCTCAATAAACTTGATAACGGCTTACACTAAATTGAGTAAACGTACCAGATCCATATGGGTTGTTCGATGTTCTTACAATTTACACTAGGAATCTTTCTCTATTTCGATTTATTGACTCAATACAAGAAATAAAGTTGTTCTTCGGGTACCTCGTTAAAATCAATACTCCGGTTACTGTCCTTACGGTGAAGGTACCTGTGGTCAACTATACCCTTAGTATTTTTCGATGAATTCATCAGTTTATTTTTTTAATATTCTCGTTTATTATTACAACGTAGTATGATATTATTATTGTCGACACAGTAGTTTAATTGCCGAATAATATTATACATAATCCACAACGTCACGTACGTGTAACGTGGTCAAACTACGACAGCTCTCAAGAGAATATTATGTACGCAACTTAGGTGTAATGATTTACTATTCTAATGATGCTATAATATTGAATATTGTACGTGCGTTCCGCACTTAAAAAGAAAAAACGGACCCTTATAAGATAAAAACCCTTATAAGATCACTCACGTGTCTGTCCGTCCTTCCGCCACGGTCTGACTCTCGAAGCTCGTAGCTTAAACTTGAAATTTGGGATAGTAATAACATACAACTCGTACATATCACTATAGCTAAAACTTAAAACAATTCATTTGGAAATTTTAGGCGGTCAATTAAGTTCTTATTTGATTTTCAGTCCGTTTTTATAACGAGTATCATTTGAGAGGATTAGATGAAATGATGAATTGTTTTTCATTACTTTAAGTATAATATTTTCAGACACATATCTGAGTACATACACATGTATACATATATATATATATATATATATATATATATATATATAAATATATATATATATATATATGTGTGTGTAAATATAATATACAAAAAGATATGTCTCCCCCTCCTTACCCCGAAACTACTGAACTTAAAACTATCAAAAATATAGATTTTTAGAAGCACATGCAAAAGTTGTAGGAAAAGTAGAGCAATAATTCTAGATTCCATAATATAACTAAAAAAAACGTGCAAAAAAAGTACTGAGCCAAAACCTAGAAAATTACAGGAAAACGATAGCCATTATCTATTATATATTATATAATTTTTGTAATAAAGTAGGCAACATATTTAAGTTCGGACAAATTAATATTTGTAAGTAGTTTAATAGAAATATTATATATCCTTTTGTAAGCATCAAGTACCTGTACGAGTATGTGTATAGAATCCTAACCCTACCTGTTAACAATGAATTGTGACAAAGATTTTTTTAAACAATTATTTAATTTTTCTATATAATTTGTGTTGAAACGAATAAACGTAACCTTGCCAACATCGAATATTATAGTTTTACCGCTCATCGGTTAAATCAATTATCAGCGATTTTAAATTTAAAATTCAAATGGTCGTCGTTCAAAGTATGTGTGATGTTACTGAAATATTTACGAGTATTTACGTGACTATGACATTTTTAGGTACATTAAATACTTAAAAATTTTAATGATAATCGATAACTTTTTACCAACCTCGCGTAACAATTAGTGTTTGTGTTTAAAGCGATCAAATCGGAAAGGCCACGCATCTGACCTGGTACACGTACGCCCTACGGAGTGAATCTTATTACACATTCCTGCCGACGCACTAAACAATTTGTCAAGAGATCCCGCGAGAGACGGCGCGGACTTCATGAATATTTTAAACATTAACCAAACCTAAGCTACGTGGTTGCGCCAATTTTATATATACTACTTAATTTTCTGCGGTAAAATACAATATAAATGCCGTTCAAGATATTCAAAGCAAACCTGTCTCAGTCCACTGCTGAATACAGGTCTCTGGATTGAATATAGCTACTGTTACCGGTACTGTAATTTATGTTACGGTACTGTATGGATTAGCTACTTTAATCGGTGAACATTTTTTCTATGGCGTGTGGGGCTATCAACAGAAATAAAAATAAATATTAACGCGCCTATTGTATTTCTGTGGAAGACCAGACTATAATATAAATAAGACCTATGACACTGAGGGTAATTCCAGAGAAAATATGGTTTAGAGAAGAGAAACTGCACCTACTTATTTTCTCAAAAAAAATGCAACAGAATTCTTTACAACTATCTAAAGATTGGTTGAGAAATTTGTAAATATCAGGTTTGAAGTACGAACAAAATTGGAGTCTACGATGTAATGTGTCTACATTAAACTTGAAATATTCATTAAAGTCATAAAAATGAATAACCTCGTTAAAGGTAATCTTACTTTTCACAGAATATAAATTAATAAAAAAACGTGGGTTTTAGTCGGATTGTACGTTTTGTATATATGTACTTAGAATTTAATAATAGAAAGAAAAAAATTCTTCTCACTAATTTCTTATTTCTATTAGGTTGATGCATAATCAAGGTATCTACGAACATAGAATGACTAACGCTGGCCACCAACGCCACTGTTCCCCGCGTCTCGAATTCCTATTCAACGTGTGGATATTTTCTCACCTAAAATATAAAAAAATATATCAGCAAAATTCTTCCTTCTCGCTTCAATAGCTCAGAACAAACAGAGAATAATTTAAAAGAAAACGCAAGGATTGCTTTATATCGCATTATCACAATAGCTTAAAGTTGAATACTATTTAGTATACGAATATAATCTGTTTCACGTCGATCACGCTGTCTGGCTGTGTGGAGCGGTAAAATTTTGAACGGTTTGGAAATCAATCGTTCTGCGCCATTTAACCGAAACTATAGGTGATTTTTACATTTCGACTGGTGATTGCATCTTTTAGAGCTTTGCACTGTTCGTCAATAACCGCTTCTAACTCTTGGAAAATCAATGGCGTCTTATTTAATATTTACAAGTGGATTTCGGCTTGCAACCGCGCTATTTAAACCGTTGCACTGTTAGTCAGTGACAACTAACGTTATGAATCAAACTTCCGCGCCGTACATAACGAATCTAAGCAAAATATTTAATGCTACATCATTGGGTGATAGAGCAATCCGGATTGGTGAGAGCTGACGAACAGCTGAACGCACAACCTGCGGATGAACATACATGTGGTTGTCAAGTCCACAAGAAGAAAATATTGTTCCGGGATTGACGGCCGTATATATATATATATATATATATATATATATATATACATACATATATATATATATATATATATATATATATATATATATCTGTAAAACAAAAATATGTACAAAGCACAAATAGGATATATATTAACTAGAAATAATAGCAATTTCGAAATTGTAAGTACTTACATAGCAAAAAATCGTTTTGTCACACAATGTTTTTGCAGTGTCTCATGATCGCCGGCGGGCCCGCCTATGACACAATTTTTACATTGCCTCTAGGTCATATACAGAATGAGAACGTGTGTTGTACGTGAAATAATAAGAATGATGCCATTGGATTAAATTTTATATTTATGTTTGACTATTTGCATGTTTGCCTGTGCCTGAGCTAAATAAAAAATATAAGTTACTTAATAACTTTGGCACTAGGTATAGTCTAATGGAGTTACAGCTGATAACTGTTATGTCGTGTACTTAGACAGCGTGCAGTGTTAGTTTTGTTTGAATATAATATTTTCAATCAGTTTATTAACTACCGAAATCTTGTTTATAATTGTAACTCGAATTGGTTATGTGCCCAGACCCCGTGAGTGATAAACAAAAATAGCAGTGAAAGCAGAAAAATAATGCTGAAAATTTAACAATAGAAACACGTGCTATTTATAAACAAAAATGGAGTTCGGAAAAACAATGAATAAAATGCGCCTGCGTGCAAGCTGTTCAGATATTAATGCGCCAAAACCAGAAACAAATGAGACTCAGTTAATTAAATATGATGGAATGGCAATATTTATAATAACATCAGCTATGAATATTAAACAAGTAGCACTCATCGAGAATTGCGAATCAGTGCTTGAGGTGATAAGTAAACTTGAATCTATCTTTGAACAAAAATACGAGATGACTAAAATGATGCTACATGAACGTTTTTATCAACATCAAATGTCATTTTTATCCACATCTGATAGTATTGTTCAGCATATAGCCAAAGTTGGAAGTTTAACTAGATTATTGAAAGGATATCAACTTAAAAATACAAACAAATATCAACAAAAAACAAAAATATTAAGTACATATAACTTCATCAGATTTGGATGTTACTTGATTCAATGAAACAAACCATAATCAACTTGAGACCTCGTTATTAGATAAAGAAGCTAGCTTGGATATAGAAGAAGAAGATGAAACGCCCTTATTAGCGGCAAAACAAAGTACAAAGAAGAAAATTTATGTCGATTGTCCATACAACCGTGGGAAATGCGGTCACATCGCAAAAAATTGTCGTGCTCCTAATGAAAAACAAAACCAAGCGAGAAAAATATATAAGCCCTTAGTATAGTGAATGGTGATTGGAAAGACGATGATGAAAGCAATGGATAGATATTAGACAACGGTACCTCAGCTTACATGTCTTACAAACGAAAAAAATATGCAGAATTGTGCGAGTATACAGGATCTCCACTGAAATTACGAAATCAAGAAGCCGTAGAAGTGGTTGGCCCAAGAAATATTCTCATTAACAGTTGCGTCAATGAAAAGTGGGAGATAAGTGTTTTGAAAAATATTCTTTGCGTATCTAAGAAAAAAATATTTTCAGAAGGTATAGTGACAAGATAAGGCTATTGTATTATAAACAAACAAACTAAAGCTTTAATTTATAAGGTCAATAAAATAATGATGTGCGCGTCTTATTCAATTTATATCTAAATCTAAAGCACTACTGATGAATTTTGCAGTCTAGTGACTGTTTACAAGTTTATGGAGAAAATAATAATGTTTGAGTTGAGGTTAAGTTGTTTATACATACTTCGCAAATCCGACGTCAAATCCAGTATAAATTACTTTAAAATACGTTTGTAAAAACAAACCTTACTAATTACAAAACTGCATCAATACTATTTCAATTTATAATACATATTTTACACTGGTGCATATTTACATTGAAGTTTTAATATTCCGAAATTCTAATGAACAGAAGTCACTGTTTGACACAAATAACCTAACATCAATTTCGGGAAAATTAGTCCCGTTTGCTTTGCTAAAACCTAATTATGTTGCGAATTCTATTGACTTTTAAGGTCTAATTGAAGATTCGTATGAGGGAGGACGGTAATGTTAAATTGCGCTATAATTTTTAGGAATACTCACATTATTTTACGACAGACAATGAGAGAGATATACCAGCATTCTATCTCTGCCATTAAATTTAGAAGCTCAGAATTCGCTTATTTTGAAATTAATTTTTATGTTTTTTTTTCAATACTGGTTTTAATTAACCTATATTTTAATGATATTCTACAAGAACACATAATTTATGGGTAGTAACTAACCAATCAGAGCATTAAATCCGAAGACTTATTTAGTATTTTTTGCATATTTATGGCCATAAATATAAAATAAAATCCTCCCAAACTGAAACTCATTTAAGTAAAATCTTCAGTTAACGAAAATAATAAGTAAACATCTAATCCATCGACTTGCGGAAAATGCAAATTAATTAAATGTTTTATAATTTAAAATGAAAATTCTTTAGCACTTACAAAAAAATACAACTACCAATCAAAGGATTAATTGAGGGCTATTTTTATTTAAGAAGTGGGTGCTGGTAGACTGACCGGTTTTCGAGTAGTTTCCGAATTCCACCAAAGAGTTTTATATACCTAGAATTGAGCACTAGCGGCATGAAACTAATATATGCGCTTATCGTCTTGGTATTGATCTAGACCTGGTGTTTTACCCTATACCCTAGTATAAACATTGTGTTTAGTAAATATTCTTACCTTCGTTTTGCTAATAGATTTGTAAAATCGTCTACACCAATATTTAATTCACTGTACTCAGGAGCCATTCGTATGAAAACAATGCTTTATTGCCTGCACACATTTTTTACATTGCAAGTGTAAGCTGAACTAGAAAATAAAAACAATAATAACGACATTTATAAACTTTACGAAATGAGATATACTTGTAACAGTTTTTCTTCTTAACCAACTAATTTAATTTAATGTCAATTTCCGCCGATCTATGAAACTTAGTCTATATTGACCTTATTATTTTATTTTATTTTCTAATTGCAGAAATCGTAAAATATTACAATTGGTTTTATCTCGATACACGTAATTTGAACCATTTAATCACATTCATCACACCTAATGCAAATGAAAGTTTTAGGCGGTATTGGACGAAGGTCAAGTTCAATATACCGACTTGGAAAGTTGAACTGGAATAAATGGCGAGGAAAACGCAAGAACTTTTAAATGTTTACCTGTAACTTTTCCTTCGATTTATTGACGTGGTGAAAATTTACGACAAATTTTGTGTGCATAGTGACAATTACATTACTGTCGACGAGATTAGGAGGTAAGGCACATCAAACTATTAAAAGTGAACGCGTATTCGAAACGTTTACCCTCATACAGTTTACCTTCAATTTGCAGTCAAATATCAAAAATATAATTACTAAAATGTTGCGTTATAAATATGAAGTCAGTTCAATTTTATCTTTAATAAATTTTATTAATTTGTATATCCAGTTTGAAAATTCACTTTTTATGCGGACTAAATAAAAAATTGGTTCAGCAACTCTGAGATTTAAGTCACTTCCTAAGTAGGACCAGCACAAAATGATAGAGTTAAATGTTAATGCATTATATAAATTGATTATTGGATAAACTTTCAAATAAATAAAATATTTGCCCTTGCAATTAGTAGGAATAACACCGTTGAGTCGAATGTTATTTTTCTTGTAAGCGGTATAGCAATGCTATGTTCATGTAACATAATGAATGAAGGTGATCCATTTTTTCTTCCAGTTCACAGTCATAAGAAGAGAATGTGAACTCTTTTAAATAAGCTGTCATTAAATAGGTTCTTGGTATTATTATAAAAAAATACTGTCAATTATTAACAAATCATTTCATCATAAATTATTCAGATCCTTATTTCATTATTATAAAAAAATATTTTGAAATTGTATGAAAGATATTTGCTTCTCCATATGTCATATGATTTTTGTTTTACCTTATTAAATTTAGTAAAACTTCTATTTCCGACTCACTCAATAAACTTATGCATGCAATAAACGTTCATCTATGAAAACCTCTTATACGAGGGGCGGCTGAAAAGTTTTGAGCCTAAGTACCTTTAAATGACTCGCGCAGCACATCACTAATTGCGGGTATCATAAGAAATATAAATGTCAACTTTCATGTCATTAGCATAATTACGCTTTTAGTAACGGAACTATAAACGTCACCATGTCCGAGTCATCCGCACTTTGTACAAAATTGGAGTACAGAGCTGTCATAAAATTCCTCACAAAGAAGAACAAAACGCCGCCGTAAATATTTGAACAGATGTCAGTAGTTTATGGGAAGTCTGCACCTTCATTTGCGACCATAAAACATTGGATCCAAGAGTTCAAACACGACAGGGAGTCTCTCGAAGATGATCCCAGGTTGGGACGCCCAAACACCGTTACCGAAGAAAACTTTGAAAAAGTGGAAAAAGTTGTTCTCGAGGATCGTCGAATCAAGTTGTGGCAGATAGCTGAAACCATGGGCATTAGCAAGAAATGAATCGGCGACATTTTTCGTAATCATTTACACATGAAAAAAGTGTGCATCCCATGGTTGCCGAAAATGCTCACGCCGCTGGATAAGTAGCATCGAGTCACAACTTCGCCAGAGTTTTTGGACATTTGTGGCGATAATCCTAACGATTTTTTTACTCGTCTAGTCACTGTTCATGAAACATGGATTCGACAGTACGATCCGGAATCATAACAGGAGTCAATGCAGTGGATAGAAAAGGGAGAAAAGCTGCCACGGAAGTTCAAAGTGGAAAGATCGGCTCTAAGCTCGTGGCCACTGTATTCATGAGCTAATTTATATGATTATTGAACGGAGAATATTTCAACTATAAACTAATTTATAAATTTACAGTAATTTGTTTAGGAACTTTAAAAAAAAAACAAAAAACTGAAGTATTGATAATATTGGTAAATTCGGTTATTGTTAGTTTTCGTTAAGTTCGTAGGTATAAAATCTTCAATTGCCACGTGTCGATAACCATTTAAATTGTTTTGGTATGAAGGCAGGGCTAACAAGCCAGAGAATTCATCTTTATATTTATTGCTTATACGAATACTTCAAGTTTTAGCAACGCTTTCTAGTACAGATCCAAACATTGTGCTTATTATTATAGAAGAAAATATCTGAAAGAGCGTGTCGGTACCAATGGTAGGAAACATTTGGAATGCGAAGTCACTTTAGGTGACAGGACTGCATTAACTTCATGTTGTCATAAGGGTAAAGCAATACCACCTTTAAGTCAAAATGAATAATTTAAATAATTTTATGATGAACTTATTTCAAATGTACCTTCGATTAAAAGTAAGTCAAAAAAATATTTTGAAAACATTCGCAAATACAATTCATCAGTTGCTATGGTTAGCTCAGAAGCTCAAGTTTCCGAGGCAGTTAGAAGTGGAGTGTATCATTTCAAAATACATGACGTTTCTTATCACTGACCAGGTACAATGACTGCTGCATATGATCGCTCACCATGTTATGCGCAATTATATTATTAGGATGTTGACATTACTATCAATTATAGATTATAAGAACATTTTAATCAACCATGCCATAAAAACATAATGCGCGAAATTTATCTTGAATTGGGACGCAGTAATCCCTTTGTTCGGTCATTTATTGCAATGAAACATCATTGTCAAAAAGTTGAAAATCAAAATAAAGAAATTTGTATGCTCGTTACAGTAAATCATGATTTAGATCTACGCCGTTTCAATCATGCAGTTCAAACTGATGTAGCAGTAATATTTAGTACCGTTGATGATGAGCCACATTTTGAACGAAATATGATTTTACTTTCAAAAGTTAATGGTATCGTTAAATATAGCTCAATTTTGGATTCATCATTAGACCTTTTAACGTACCTACTACTTTTTCCAAATGGTGATACTGGGTGGCATATCAATATTTCTCATAACTTACTATCTATATCTAATTCAAGAGCGTCCAGAAATAAATGAACCATGCTTCAGTATGCAGCCTATCGGCTTGCAATTAGAGAAAATTTCAGCATGTTGCACCATTCACAAACATTATTTCTGCAGCGGATAGTTGTTATGTATGTGAGAATAGAGTGCTCAAGATTACAGTTCATTCGACAAAATCAAACAATTCTTAGGTCTGAAATTTACCACAATGTTACAGACTACTTAGAATCGAACACCAATGCTAGCAATGCTGGCCGTAGAGTAATTTTACCATCTTCGTTCAATGGATCTCCAAGAAATATGTATCATAATTATTTAGATGCAATGTGATGCAATCTCGTAATCCAAGTTGTCCGGAAATAGTTAACAATATTGGTGTAGGTGAAACTGCTAATTTTAGACCTGACATTATTGTGCATGTATTCAAGTCCAAATTGAAAGCATTAATTGAGGGCCTTCTCCAAAAAATATAATTGGTAAAGTTGAAGCACTCATTTATACAATTTAGTTTCAAAAAAGAGGATTGCCTCATGCTCCCATTTTAGTCACTTTAAATGAGCAAGATAAAATTGTTAATGCTACTGATATCGATAAAAATGTAACTGCGGAGATTCCTAATATTCAACACATCCCACATTACATGAATATGTTGTAAAACAAATAATGCGGAGTACTTAATCCTAATATATATATATATATATATATATATATATATATATATATATATATATATATATATATACATATATATATATATATATATATATATATATATATATGTGTGTGTGTGTGTGTGTGTATGTATGTGTGTGTGTGAAACAATAACAATAACATACCAATGAATGTGACTCCTACAACACGTCTGCAGTTTGATCTCTGTTTTGGAATTTATTATAATTTGTTTAAGAAAGTCTCTACTGAAAAAGACGTATCAAATATTCATGAATATGCATCAAGCGGTAGCTTTCACCTTTAAATTTATTCTAAGTCCGCGCAATGCTGAAATAAGGGTACAGCATTGCGCGGACTTAGAATAAATTTATGGAATATATTTAAATCAATTAACTAAAATATCATACTAAGTACGAGGAGAACTTAGTCTAGGAGTTCTCTTCTATTTACTTTCGCAATACGTAATCATTTCTATCATTACTTGTCGTAGACATATCCATGTAAAATTTTAACGTGTTTCGTTACACTGACAAATTTACATAATACCATTTCTTTACCGTGGATAAGTAGATTTTAGATGTGAAAATCGGCGTGCTTTACAAATCTTAATTAACAAAATAGTCGATTTTAAAAGTAATTTCTTTGTTAAAAAATGACGTCTCTAAATTAAAAAAATACAATATTCGTAAAGTTTCTTATGATAAAATGTGAAAATAATGTCACCATACAATACATTCGTACGGACGAGGCGTTTGAAATATGAAATAACCTAAAAAAAAAAGAAAATGTTTTAGTACCCAGAATGAAATTAGAAATGAAATTTCTATTAATTTGACGTAGCCATCACATGAAAACGCATGTGTGTTATTCTGAAAATAATAATTTTTTATTACCAACTTTAGCTGAAGCTTTGTTATTAATAGTCATAGATAACAAACTGCAACAATAAAAACAAATTTTACTTCGAACTGGAATAGACGAACAAATAAATTGATTAACTCTATGTCGATACCCTTCTTGTGGAAGACAGAAAATATACGTAGTAAATATAATCAAAGTGTCATACCTGTAATAATATTTTAGCTTCGAGCGATGTGAAAAATGAAGGGAATATTGTAATCATAAAGCTGCAAAACCCGTCTAATGGAGAAACCATGGCGAGACGTGATCAACAATTTTTTATCACTTTTCTATTTAAAACACAAATTATTCAAAATTCAAATAATTCTAATATCACTTTTTCTCTTTTTCACACATGTACAAATAAAACGATAGAAAGTAACCCAGAATTTTACCTTATCCCCTCCCTGCTAGCTTCACCTCTCCCCTAAGCTGTCCTCATGGTATCCATATAAATTATTGTCGATGGCGTCTGCAGTAAGCCTGCCATGCCCTGGTGAGACGATCATGCCTATATAATTGTATTCGGTCAAAAATCTGAATCAGAATTTTTTATGAATTCGATTTTATTACATTAGCTAAGTCTAAAAAAACAAAAATTAAAAATGTGTCCTTGCATCACGGAGACAATTATAGGTAGCGTGCGTATTTTTAACATGTCATTCATATAAATTTCATAGAGCCCATGATTATAACATACACTCAAATATTAAAGTTCTTTGCAGTTCTGTTGCCGAGAAAAAACATCTTATTATTTCCAGTATCTAACAACATTTACACTGCGTAGGCTCTACATCCTAAAGTATGTTGCGTGTTTACAATTCAGGTGGAAAGGTGACCCGTAATTCGGGTGAAGATATATAAAATATATTTCGTCATAGTAAATAACGCCTTCGTTTATCTGCAGCATCTCGGCGGGATTACTCGCGGATTATAGGAGGGCGCTCACCGCTTCACTACTACTTCTATTTCCGAAATAAAATCTTCCTTCATTCACATTTAACAAAAATTTATTTGAGGGCTTTTTTTTATTACGCTCTTACATTAAAACTTTTCCTGATTCATCTGAGCACCCTGCAGTCGGTATAACATATTTCTATCTTTAATGTCAAAAACTTTTTCTAGCATATATTTTCTTTACTCTATCAACATAAATGTTGACTCGTATCTGTATATAAAATATTAAAGAACTAAAAGTAGTTTTATCTTGCCTAGAATATAATTAATATATGTTTGGTAATTCTCTAAATCGCCCCAAAAATAAGAGCGTAAAAATAAGTATGTTCATGTATAAATAGTAATTTGATAAAATCGTGCATCCTAAGAATCAACCAACATTTTTGCAAGAAGGTTGTTTTTAAGTTACACAATGTTTAAAAACAATTGTTTCCAGAAGAGCAAAGTTATTTTATATATATTCAAATTTATCGTATAAATATAATCAAAATGGAATCACGGCACTATTATCCACAGTTTTTTAATCAAATATGTTATAAGACAGACTAGATTTTTTTTTTCAATTATGTTTTCCAATTTTGTCGTCCGTGCCGATTTTAGTATGGAGCTAGTGAAACAAAATTCTGAAGTAACATTATTTTTATATATCTTGCGGATTCATTACTTTGTTTTAAATTACATATGTATATGAGGTTTCTTCGTGTTTCCTATGTCCGAGACTGCTATTTATATTTATGTGATTCAAAACTGCTAGAGACATCTAAAGAAGTGGGGAAATAAGATTTTGTTAACACCCTCCCTTGACACTATTTTTTTTGACAAACTCTCAAGCTGTGATTGGAAATTGGAGAAAATCATTTGTTGCCATTTTATTTCGAAAGCAAACGTAACGAATTCGGGAGATACATTCTTGCAGTGACGAAGCCTCATCCACTTAACGACTACATGTTTCTCATCTAAAAATTTAATTTCCATTAAATCATTGACGCTATTGATAAAAAAAGTTAATAAATGTGGTTAACCGATCAGGTTTACGGTTAATTACTGAATAGCTATTTGTTTATGCATAATAAGCTTTTGGTTATGGATAATGACTCAAAAAAAATGTCAATACCCCTCCACGCAGCTAGCCCTACCCTCACGCTTGCTTTAATTTTGTAACAGATATAAGCACTATAAGTTACTAATAAAATGGAACATTTTTAAAAATTGAGAGAGTCTTTGCGAGATCGAAAAAGAATTTTCAGTTAACGTGACAGAAGTGAAACTTCTTCGATCTTTCGATCTAAGCCTCGATTTGTTTAATTAACTATATAAGTTTTAATTAACTATAACTCACTATCAAAACACATACAGCACATGCGCATGCGCACACTTCAAATTTGCAAATGTACCTATGGGCAGGATAAACAAGTTGAATTAAATATTAAAAAATATTCCAAGTGTAAGTCCATAGATTGTACTAAATTTGTGTAAGACGATCTTAATACTACACATTCATAAAAATTAATAAAATGGCATTACAAATCGACGTAAACGTAATCTAATAATAATTATAAAAATCTTCATATAAACTTACATCGATTGTCAAATAGAAAAATAGCCGCAATGCCAGTAGTAGAACATGGTTAAATACGGCTGAAGGAAGTCGGTATATATTGTTCCTGTTGTAAATTATATTTATGGCTACTATATATGCGAGTTCATTGGGAATTTATAAATAAATTAGGTACCTAATATATTATTAGTCTTGCAGCAGATGAAGTACACGCAAAATTATTACTAAATCAATTACAAAAAAATAAATAAATCAACAAAATTTTAACAGTTTACTTTTGACACACATAACGTTTTGTACATTACAAGTAATAGGCAGTAATGAGCACCATTGTTTTCACACATGCGTATACTTCTTGTTATATTCTATCGTGGTCACCTATCTCTCTCCGTTGTTTGCTAAGTACCTATTTTCCGTCCTTCTTGCGATAGATTCGTTACATTCTGAGGTCACAAAAACGTTCCTTGATTTTTGTATTGGATATATGACTTAAGGTGTGGTTAATAATAATAATTTTCATTAATTTTTGTCCGATTATTAGCTATAATTAATTAATGTAAACTTATCACATTACTTAGAAATACAATTATAAGATAAAATATTCGATATCAAAATAATATCGATAACTAATCAAAAATATTGACCATGCAGTTTTAAATTTATTAATTTTTTTTTGTGAACATCAAGTCCAAAAATTTTTTATAAAATAAGAAACTAAATATTTTTGTAACTTTATTGAATTAAATCCAACTTTTAAGCATCGAACCGGGTAAGATATGAACATGCACACAAATATTTTTTTATTTTCGTGTTTTTATTTTGTATTTTAGTGATTTCATATCAATTTTCATTCAAATTTGTATTTTGATTTTTTTCAACGTTTCTATACATTATATACCCCTATATATATTTAAAAATATTACTAAAGATGACACATCATTATTATTCATAATTTTTCTTTCTCAGAATATTTTTTCGTTTCTTCAATAATAGTTGTGTATTTAAAGACTTATTTAATTACATATTTTTCCTAAGTCATAAACGACGAATGAAAATTTCATATTTATAAACTAATATCGGCTTCCCTCTCAAGTTAAATTTGTATTCGGTATTAGATCAGGGCCATATTCGTTCTGTTATGTATGAAGTTTGATAACCAACTCTAAAATTACGAAGGAATAGAGTGGTGCTGTCCACCGATGATTCTCGACAAATTCAAAATTGTACATTTAGTTATTTATTTATGTTAATAGTTTGATGGTAATATCGTTTTTATTGTTTCTTTACATTTTTTCCGTCAAGAATTTACTTATTTTAATAAATCCATACACGACGTAAGATGGTAAAAACATATTTCTTTAGAAAATTAATAATAAGATTATTAAAAATCTATAAAGACGCGCAAAACGTAAAAATATAAAGAAAACTAAAACGGCAGGATAATAGACAGACGACATTACTCGTGCGTCGGTAAATTATTTGGTACAGACATGTGGCGAGCCTTGGTTAGGTCGCCGTCTGGCATGTGCAGCCATTTCTCCTGGTCCCAGTACATCTACGGTACAATCGTACCAACATCTTACATACAGGCTGTTTACTTTGTATAGGTATTTTTCCGGATTCCTTAAAAACATAATATAAAACGAATCTACAACATTTTTTTTACTTTGGGTTTTTTATAATTTATTTTTCAATATATTATTTTAGTGAAAAATTTTAATTATATTTGAATGATTCATCATCAGGAACAGAATCTTCGTGTAAAAGAGAACTAAATATTAACACTAAATTACAGTACAATCGATTTTTCTTTCTGCTAAATAAGACGCCTGGCACTCGCTGTTCAAGGCAGAATAAGATATTCAGTGCGTCGAGATGTTTATCGCTTTGTTAATGTGTGAAATTCAGTTCAATGCTTAAAAGACCCTATTGTGTTTTGTTAAGCAAAATTAAGAGGACATTTTCAATTATTGTGGTGTCTATTTAAATGAGAGTATTGAGTGTTTGTTTTTGTTTCAAATGAAACTTGTAGAATATGGCACCGTGACTAGTTTTATATGCCATTGTTGTCATTATTACTATAACTGATTTTTACCTAAAGTAAGAGTTGGGGACGGTTGAAACATTTTTCTTGGGTACGGTTGGAATATTCTATTTATTTAATTTTTCTCTTTTTCCAGATGCCGAAAGTACGCGTATGAAAGACGTCGATAGGACAAATAGACTTGTCGTTGCAGAAAGACGCTCATGTAGAGGTGAATACAGGAGATTCATTGCGAAAAGCGGCAGAGAAGCACGCAGTAAACCACTGTTCGCTCCTAAAATATATTCGAATGCAAGATGCATCTGGCGAGAAAGAAAATCAAGACATGGCATATAGTGCACACAGCCGAGTTTTTAAAGAGGAACAACAGCGAGAGCCTTCAAAGTATTTGTTTCGATGTGCAGATATATATTTTCATCTACCTAAGAAGGTGGCAGGAAAATTGGTCTATGAACTTACAGTTAAATGTAATTTATCACAGCCTCAGACTTGGGATGACAACGAGCTAGCAAATTAGGAATGGTTTTGCATGCTTATGAGAAGAAACCCCGAACTGTCTCTACGCGCAGCGCAAGCTAAAAGCTTCTCCAAGGCGACTAGTTTAATAAAATTAATGTAGATTATTTCTATGACAATTTGACCATTGTCAAGAACCGTCATAACTTTGAGCCTCAAGATATTTATAACGTTGACTAAACAGGTATTACTGCTGTTTAAAAGCCCGACAGAGTGGTGGCTAGGCGTGGTGCTTAACAACCAGATTAAGTAATTTCAGCGGAAAGGTACATTAGTCACGGTTATCTTTACAGCGATTGCCATAGGAAATGTAATTCCGCCATTCATTATCTTCCAGCAAGCGCGTTACTAAAGGGATGGAACTGCATCCCAAAAATACAGCAGAGGCAGCAATTATTCCTGTGTCAAATACTAGTCCACCTGAAGGCGAAACGCTACCACTATCGCCTTCTGTCTTAAATCATGAACCATCGGTAGATATGGTTGTTCAACAAGAGGCTATCAACAGTTCACCAGTCCCAAGAACTGCACAGGAATACATAATTGAATATCCGGAATCTTGTAATTACACCACCCAGGTATAACAGCAGCATTAGTATTCAGGAAACTTCTCCAAAACCCAGTACAAGTGCTCAAACAATTTCTTCTATTATCCCCGCTGTACTTTCACCGGAAACAATAAGATCATTTCCGAAAGCCTTTGGGAAAAATAATAATAGACGGCAAACAATCATGAATTCTATAATTTACTTTGATACATCAGAGAACGAAGAGATAAGAAAGGAGCAAGAAACGAGGTTGAAATGAACATGTGCTAAGCAAGTTAAGAAGCAATTGGATGGAGGAAAGAAGAAGTATTTAGAAGAAGGAAAAAATTTAAAAAAACCACAAAAGTAATATGTACAACGGGAAGTACGATCAGAAGAAAAGGAGTGCTTCTGTCTTGTTTGTATGTCACCATATTCAGAAAGCAGATCCGAAGAAAAGTTGATCCAATCCACCACTTGAAAATCAAAGAGAGTTTCCATTTCGTTTATTTTGAAATTATTTTTGTTTAGTTTGTTTAAATAACAAACAGTTGATTTTTGTTTTGTTGTTTGTTAATTTCCGTAAATTATATATCAATGTTAAGTAATCTATAGTTATAAATAACTGATAATATACGTAGATTTTAACTAGCATGATCTAAAAACGTTAAAGGCTGATTTAAAATATCGTTAGAAGTATTTAAAACATTGAAGACTAATTATTATTGTCAAATAGTTCTTTGATTATACTTAGAGTTAAAATAAACAATTAATAAAACATGTTATAATATTATGATTTCTATTATTCGCATGTGTTTCAACTGACCCTAATCACTGTTTCAACCACCCCTAGTATGGGGACGGTTGAAACAAATTGGATTTTTTTTTATTTGATGTGCTACTAAAAATAACACACCTGGAACTAAACTCACATTGCCCATTGGTAGATAGAAACATGCTTATTATTTGACATACTGTCTTCACGGCTCGGATAATAAAAAAAACAAAACTTTGGACGATATAAGTGAAATTGTTTCAACCGTACATAGTATATACTACATGGGCATTTCCAAAGCTAAGATCCAATTTTTACAGGAATATTTTTTTCTTAAAATTCGCCACCATTTTTTCCCTTTCTCATGCGAACGAAGTCGCAGACTAGTAATACACAAAACTAATCTAAATTTATTTTTTTTTTATAATTTACCATAAAAACGGTTTACACATAGGAAATTAAGCGTTCACCATCGCGTAACTTATAGCATGTAGACGAAAATCGGATACATGATACCTTTTTAGAACGTGTGGGTAATGAGCGATACTATTTAATTGATGAACTTCAAAATGTGCCGGTATTTTTAGATTAAACTTTTAAACCGTTATATTTATTATTTTTAAGGCTAATTATCCTTTATTGAGTCTGTATTGATCTGTCGAAGAGTACAATCAAATCTTCAAATAATACCGACATATTATTAGTTTGTCACATTTTGTAATGTTTTTTCTTGTTACAATGTAACTGTAGATAGTACAGTTATTTATTCGAGAAAATAACTAAATTGTTTAGATCACTGTCAGTAAGTTAAAAGGTAATAATTACTTTATTAAAAAAACAATTAAGAAATGCTTTTTTGCCAGGGCAAAGCTAGGATGGGCAGTTAATATTATAAAAAAATAAACTTAAAGAGCTCTACGAAAGTATTTACATCAGTATTTTCCCTAATCTTCATCACACAATCATCAAACGAACAAGGTCTAACTACATGTTAATACCGATATTAAAATGTCAAAAAACCGGTCAAGCACGAATGGCGCTCGCACTCCGATGTTTCCGTACACTTAGGCATCTATAAAAAATTGCTGTTTAAAAAGTGGTACATAATATTTCTATTAAACCATATAAAAAAAACAATTTCTTGGAACGAAAATATATCGCCTACTATATCTTTCATAGGGGCCTATATTTTGAAAAATATTCTTTTTATGTGATATAATTTAAATTTAACGATTTTCTTTATTTGTGCTATGAAACATTGCTACTTGCCAATTTTTTTGGTTTTAGATCTACTAAAACTTCCCGTTGATCTAGAATCAAAGTTTTGACTTAATGTTAGGTCAAGGTTTTGATTTATTCACGAGTGTAAAAAATGGGGGATAAGTGGCCGTAATTTAAGATTTTTTACAAACTCCAAGGACCGTAGACCAAAGTGCTCGAAATTAATTTCAACTTAATTCCACCACGCGTTCCTGAAAAAAAGGGTGTTCACAGACATACAGACAAAGGTCTAGAAGTTCCTTTTGAAGTACAAAACCCCAAAAAATACTTCCTTCTTTTTATGAAAACTTTAAACTGTTTCATTTTTGCACAAGGTTTTATTCGAAATTAAAATATAGAATTTTCAGATTTCATAATAATTTTAAGAAAATTTTGTTTAAATGCTTTTTTTATTAATTTTAATGCTTTACGAATACGACATTTTATATCAAAATTGCGTTAAGAAATGTACAGTGATATTTCATTTTGATAAATCTCAAAGAGATTTGTAAATAGAATTAATCTTCGGAATTATATTTGACAAAATTAGGGTTATTCCTTTAATTTTGCTTCATAAAATGCCACTTGCACTACAGGTAAGCTGCAAGAATATTTTGTGATAGAGAAAATATTAAAATTTTCAACATTAATACAAAGGTATGACATCGTAACCGCAGATATATCTGAATTAATTGTCTCGATCAAAAAGACGTAAATGCAATTTATAAAAACATTTGAAGCTTTCGACACTCACAACAGCGATATCGAAAAGCGAACTGACAGCAAACAAAGAATCAGTTCACAATTTACGGGTTCGCGGGGAAGAAATACACCGAATAATATGTATTATATACCGCACTCAGTTCCATATATTAAAATGTTAAAATCCCTTAGATACAATTTTTTTCATAAACACAGCCTCCCATCGCCCGTTGTATCCGAACACATAAATAATCGCCGTAGACATAACGCATTAACATCGTTGCGCCGTAGGGCCTGTAGTATTCGGCCGCATGCCGCGTCATCCATACAATGAAAGAGATTGAAAAATAAAGCTAGAAGTGAAATAGAAACAAAATCGCCTAGACTTTTACCGCATACACGACTTAAGTAAAATGAGGTTAGGATACGGGAAAAAATTGAGAGGTGCCTACTATAGCGCACATTTTGTGAAACGAACTTTTCCCATTTACAAACTATTTTAGCTTAAGATGAGATTTTGCCGAAAAGAATATATTAAAAGAGCAAATACTATTTCTTCAAGGTAGATTTTATGATCTAAATGCTAGAAGTAAAAATAAGTCATACTCCTAATTTAAAACTTAAAAAGTATAATAAATACATTTATGGACCATATAATTGAGATACATTACATTTTTATATAAAATATAAGAAGATTTATTAAAATTGATAGAAATACGTCCTACTAAATAAAACGTATTTAAAAAAGTTAGAATAAAGTTCAAAACTATGTAAAACGTACAAGTACTCATGTCACAACAATATAACGTAATTATTATTTTTATTTCCACGTGCCTGTTGAAACAAACATAATATGTCACATAACAATGATGAGTAAGTTTACATAATTTTTAATGTGTCCTTGAAAATTATCGTATTTTTGACACCGTCAGAATTTTTAGGATCGTGCCCATGAAATTTTTTGCTTCACTTCTTCATCATAGAGGACATTTTGCCGAAGTTGTAGGACTTTTAACAAGGAGGTGCTATGCTCATATATGGGTGTATTCAATAAACGTTCTTGGCATTGCCGATTGGAATTTTTCAGCCATAAATTCATTCATTCACTTTCGACCTCTTACTTTTAAGTACAGACTTCGTTACCAACAATGTAATCGTCATTTTGGCACCACATGGCATGAAGACATATATATATATATATATATATATATATATATATATATATATATATATATGTATATATATATATATATATATATATATATATATATATATATACATCTACAGAAAGCGAAAGAGAGAGAGACATAAAAAAAACATTTTATGTCAGAATAATTGATTTACAAGATAGTTAACATTTATAAATTCCGTACGATTTACAGAAATGTAGAAAATAGAAATGAAACTACATATAGTTATGATGATATATATTTGATTTACAGACGTGTCATTTTGACTATCATTGCCATCCGTCTTTATATTAAAAAACGTAAATATATTGAACAGTATTTGTCATTCTGTCATTTGCCGGGAATTTTCACTATTACATTGTAGCAAAAATTCCATCCCAAGCAAGAGCATTAATTAGAAATTGCGTTAACACCATTGTTATTTCGAAATATGTGCAAACTTTGTTCACGATATAACTCATATATTATATTCGCATTAGAGAACAATAAACATGCTTAAAGTTAAGTTATGTCAAAAATTAAAATTGTATTTGTTGTAAATTCTTATCTCCCCAACACCACTTTAAGCAGTCTATAAACTGGTAACGAAAATACAAACAGTAATTGTTGGTAACAGTATAACTTCGCTTTGCATAAAATTATAAACGGAGAAGATATACTAAATACACGAGTATTTGAATTCACAATGGCAACGCGATAAAGAAAATTGACAAAAAACTTTACTCGCCCCAAGCGATTTAACGAAATTCCAGGCGGCGTCGCGTTAGATACGTCCCCCAGAAGCTGAAGTGACAAAAATGATATTACATATTCATTTAAAATATCTCAATACTCCAAAAGTTTAAAAGGAAAGTTCCACTTCCCCATCACACAAAGTTAGGGGCGTCTCAAGCAGCAATAACGGGGTCAAGGAACGACCTAATATTAAGTAAAAGTTACACAATAATTTTCCCTCCGAAAACAATGCCCATGTATACTAAGGCCGACTTGCATACAAACTCGAGGCTGAGTTAAAATTAGATAATTTCATACAACTGTAATAATACACCTCGAAGAGATTTAATTTTTTCTGTAGGTACGCGCTCTGGTTTGAAGTGAGTGAACGAGCTGCTTCAGACTTAAGTTTATTAAATATTCACGTAGCCAAGAGAACATCTTATATATCTATAGCGTACTATGATTAAATATAGCTTTTTTTTTAAAGTAAAGTTCTACACTTCGATACTAAATTTCGATCCATTTTATTGATTTTATTCTACTATATTCTCGTTCATTTATATATACATAATCAAACTAATAATTTGGTGCTTTACTATTTAAAAATAAAATTTACAAATATATTTCTGAATAAATATTATCGGTTTCACATAGAAATCGCTTTTAATGTTGGGTATTACTAAAACTAATGCATGTTATGTAGGTAATAGTAAAACTAACGCATGTTATTTACCATATGAATACTCACGTTCATTCCTCACATATAATTAGAGCGGGTTTTGTTCTAACAAAAATATTGTTCACTTACGTTTAAAGAACTCACCCTCACCTTAATTGGATGGCTCATTTTGTGCGCGAGAAGAAAAAATTATACCGATGGAGCCCTTTATTTATGTCGGTTACCTTCGAGACCACGAGCTAAACAGCACAGCTAACAGTTCGCATGGCATTAACTTAATGTTAAGGAGACTCTACATAGCGGCCATTAATTTTCTTTCTCTTTCCTCGTGCTAGGAATTTATTTCAATGTGTTTTTTATGAATTTCTCTTTACAGGGTTCTTAGGGCAACTCTCGACGCAGCACTACACTTCATATACCATATTCCTTTGCATAGTTAAACGCGTACTAATAAAACTTATAAAACAATCAATTAACGATCTAGTTACACGCTATTACATATTTCTTTTCATAAAAGCATAACAAAATTTGAATCGTTTTATTAAACTATTTAATCCATCTTCAAATTGGGTCATATTTTTAATTGTTTTCAAGAATTTTACTGTTTGTTTCAATTAATAATTGGAAAATTTATGCAAAATAAATTGCCACGCTCCGTAGTTTGAATAAGGTTTACTTAAGTTTATGAAGTTCTTACATGGCCTTTGAGCTATCCCGATGCCATATGGTACTGGGACATATGTTTTTTCCTTATTCTATACTTTGTTCCAACTCCATCTTATGAATTTTGACATGAATTTTATAAAGATATTTGTCGAAAAATGGTTTTTGTCTCAAACATAAAAGTCGCACTTCTTACATCTTACAAAAATTTCCATTTTTTGTTCATGTTAACCATTTCGCTATAAGGTATTATTTCTACTTACATAAAATTTGTCAAAAAATGAAAACTAAGTGTCTGTAATGAAAAATTAAAATCCACTTAGCAGTTATTACCGACATTTTCAGTGAGTAATAAATCGAAAATTTATATAATCAATCTGTTATTACGAATGTTATTAATCATTAATTTTTGACCGAATAACGTGGGAACAACTATAATTTGCAAACTCGGACATTGAACAAAATATTGAAGACCACGCTTGAAACGTTGGTTAAATTACGCTTTACTCATTAGAATGAAACAATATCGCCAATGGTATATCACAAACTCACAACATATCATAAACCATCGCAAAAACTCACATTCAAGTACTCAAGAAGATACACAAGTGAAGTGAACCATGTCAAAATCTAACATAGTAACTGTTAATACAACAACTACCATCTGGTTTGAGTTCGGTCCAGTGGCACCAAATTAAAAAAAAGCAAATGTTCAAAAAATGGGAGAATTCTGATTGCTCTTTAAAAATATGTACAAAATAATTTTTATTATGTGCGTAATAAGCAACAAACAAATAATACCGCTATAACGCTGAACATTTCTGAATATAATTTTACATGTTATTATTAAGCAACTTAATATATTACGTAAGCAAAAACACAAAAACTTTTGTGTGCCTAAAAATTTTAAAATCAATTACGTCCAGCATTAAATAATAAAGTAAATAAAAAAAACATGCATTTTTGGATATGAATAGTATTTGTGTTCCCCCCAACATTATGAAATTCATATATCGTATCGTTCCTCCCTTTAAAGACACTTGTAATAATATTGCTGAACTTTTTAATCTATTTCATGCAAATCCCATCTAAAAGAAAACCCAAATCTTACACTTTCAACTTAAGAGAGCCTTATTTTCTTTCTATCAGGGCCTTATATTCTTCATATCGCCATCATTAGTTTCATCGCCACAAAATAACATCGACATCTCGTGCACTTAACACTTTCAGTCATAATTATTTTCGGCGCCTATTTATTAATGCAATACGAGTGGAGAGCAGCAGTGGCCGCTTTCAGTGATAGGAGTCGCTTTAATCATGACACTGTTACAAAGTGAAAGTGGATGCGAAGCCACTTGGGTTCAGGGGTATTCATGTTGCATTATAATGTTGACAATATTAACCAATTAAGTTTAGTATCCTGAAACCTAAATGTAAAAGTTTTGAATTAAAATATATCGCTATCCTATCACGCAACCATAAAATACATTTAGAGTAATCCATTCATATAGGATACATTCTTAAGTGAAAAATATTCTCACTAACACTTTCTTTCCATTAACAAAACACAAAAACATTCATATTAACCATATACATCTAATATTACGTACTTACTTAAATATAACTTATTTTTGAATCGCATTTTTAAGCTTAACTGTAATATTGAATGGAAGAAAAGTCAAAACAAAAATATGAGACTAAAATGATAACTAAACACACGTACTTAAATCGTTGAAATGCGAAATAAAAATTGTTTTCATTTCAGATTTTTGTCTTGATTATTTTAACTCACTTGATAAATGAATTTCTGCACTAGTTTCATTTTACATCAACTTACTGTTGGTTAAAATTTCGCCCATTCGTTGGTTAAAAGATAAATGAGAAATTAATTTTAATTGACGAGGCTGATGTGGGAGAAATGTGTGTAAATGAATTATCTTACTGTTCTTATTGTATTATAACTTTTACCCACAAAATTATAAAAAGACAATCTCATTAATTCGAATTAAAAGTGAAAAATTAAAATCTTAAAATCAGTTAAAATCTAAATTGCGAATCCAGCTTAAAATCTTAATTGCGATAACATAAGAAATATATACAGTCATGTGTCAATAGTGATCCGTTCAAAGACATCGTCTGAAATAATAAATTTCCATTAGTTCAAGTATAGGATGTAGCTGCCTATTAAATAGCGAAAAACAAAATTAATGTTTGCAATCAGACACCGAGCGTAACCTTAAATGTTTCAATTGTTATGTATACTCAAGTCTATACGGAATCCACGTGGTGCGAGTTCTACTCTACATAACAAAAGGCTTATTTTGAATGAATACTGCACTGGTAATGCACATGCAACAAGTGATTCTTACTTGCGCTGGCAAAATTTTTAACAAATTTGAAGGTTTGATATTTCAAGATTAAAAATGTGCATGTGTAGTAAGCATATACCATACATAAATAATTAAAATTGAATTATAAATGCTATATGAAACTAAATACGTTTCACATCATTGTAGAGAAGGCAAATAAGTGATAAGTGTCAACTATGTGGATTTGAAATATAACATTTTACATATTTAAGATAAGCGACATGAGTCATTCTGTGACAATTTGAAGTAACAAATTGAACTTGTGGAGATTTAAATGTAAATTGATATAAGATACCTAAAATTCGAAAACAAAAGTTTCGAAAAGAACAAAGAAAGGAATAAAAAGAGGAATCTATTAAATTGTCGCTTATCGCTTCTGAACAAGAGTGATTATCAGATACAGCAATCCCTCGGTATTCGCGGGAGTTAGCTTCCTTAAATTACCGCGAATAACTAATACGCGAATAGTGAGACTTCACATGAATAGAAAATATAAGAAATATTTATCTTAATAAACATATTAAAACGTTATTTTCATATTAGATATTTCATATAAAGAGAAAGTTATGAAGATTCCAAAAGTAGGTACGTATTCAAAATTATATAAGACAAATTGCTATAAAAAAGATAGGTACCTCTTATCATTTAAAATATCCACAACAAATGTTTCTATCTGCTCTTTCTCTGAAGCCACTAAAGTAAAAAACATAAGCTTCAAATTTACTAGAAATTAATCTCGGCTTTACCGAAAACAAACAAACTATAGCTATGATTTATTCAATTTTTGAAGTATTCACCATATTTTTATTCTTCTGTAAGTATGCTAGGCAATACGTTCACGTTGTGGAAAACTATTTTAATATTTATTAATAGTTTAATGGAAAATACCATGATTATTCAAATATTTGTATATAGTAAAGGGTGTACGGTACCCTTTTAGCGCGAGCACAACTCGTACTTAATAGAGCTATTTAAATTTAAAACATTTGAAAAATAATACATTTTAATGTTGAAAAATGGAAAATTTATTTGATAATTCTCACATAAAACGCATTCCTATAATATTAATAGAAATATTATTACCTCATAAACAGTTTCTAATTCTTACATCGAAATGTTCGCCACGTCGCTTCCTTTACAGTATCATCCTGTACAGATTGAGTATATGAATGATAAACCTTTTATATTTCAATCATATAAAAGGGAAACATTCGACAAACAATTTCCTATTCCTATTCCAGTTTTACAACATGAATAGGTACAATAACACTGCATAGAAAAACTTCAGAAAAACGCTCAAGATAAGCAAGTTAAGGTTTTACTTAATAGTTAGATTTTCACAAGGTATGTTTAAGCATTTTGTAATATTTTAGACTTAATAATTAATTCAATTATAAAATCTAAACTTTCAAATTCACCTTTATTATTATTGGGCCATATATTTTCGTGTCTATGTGTAATGAGCTTAACATTATTTTCTGTTTTGGCTAGGACTTCAATATTTGTCTTGACCAAAATTTGGAGAATAGGTAAATTGCTAGAAAACTTACACATTTTTGTCGTTGATTTCAGTGCTACTACCAAAAAAGCTCATTTTTTTAACATATTGATAAAATACGTGACATGTCCGAAACCATTACCTTCATACTTCAGAATTCCCATATGACAAATAACGGTTTCAATTGATAGAAGCAAGGCTGTACTCGTTCATCATGAATTATCTATTGAAAGACGACATCCGGATTTAATTATTTTAAATGGAAAACGGTGTTGCTACAAAAATATGGTCATAGTTATAATATATGTGCATATAAATATATATATATATATGTGTGTGTGTGTGTGTGTGTGTGTGTGTGTACATAGGCGTAAATTTTGCCTTTAAAACTATCCCGCTTTTATAACAACGTTCGGTTGCGTCAAACTACGTATTTTGAAGAAATAAAGCAGAATTCTTTTGGGATACAGCTTTTTCTAAACTAATTTATTTATTAAATTTGTCATTAAAAAACTAAATTTGTCTCAAATCTACCAGAGGTATTGCAATACCCCATAACATTTAAAATATTGCAAAACAAGTGCCGCGCCCTATGTCGCTCCATCTAATCTTATGGTTAGTAGATATATGTATAATTAGGGCAGTAGTGCCTAGCTTGCGCACAACTGCAGTCACCAATACAGCAGATCCCGAGGTACGTTAGTACCAACGGATAGGTATACCCGGGGTACATCAGTATCAACGGATAGGAATACACGTTGATTTCAAGTCACCCACCTGGGTAAGTTATAATGCAAATTTCTATATAATAGTATATGTATTTGTATTATCACTTGACAATTTTTTGGTTAACATTATATAATATTATACATATGTGCGAATATGAGTTTTAAATAATGAAATTATTAAATTTCAAGCAAAATGCCTAATTCTTATAGAAACTTTAGCAAGAATCATACGTAAAATTAAATTGAAGAGACGAATCATATAAAGGGCCTGATGAAATCATTGAAGATTTTCGTGACGACTCTGAGGAAATGAAAAGAAAAGAAGCTGATTGGGGTATAGATGATGAGGTGGGTAATAAACCAAGACAAGATTTGATATCAGTTGTCGAGGTGTCTGTAGTTTTACATAGAAGCTATAAAAATAATCGACATAAATGGAATGGTGTAAAGCCTTAAAGCGTATACGTACTCCGAGGCGAAATATTCTTTTGTATCCACGGGGAAGTAAAGGACAAGCTCGAGGTGTTTCAACATCGCTAGAGGTATTTGACATTTTCACCGAAGAAATTTTGAGTTTTGTAGTTACAGACAATAACATTGAGATTTCGAAGCAAAGAGAAAAGTATAAGGATGTTGATCCCATAACTGAAGATGATACTGAATAAACAACTGATAAAAGCCAAGAAAGGTAGTAATAATGTTACCAGTTTTTGATGCGAACGGCAATAAAGACAAAGAAGTGGAATTGCCGAAAATAATACAGTTTTATAATAAAATCAAAGCCGGTGTACATTTGTTCGACCTACTTTCAAATGGTACTATGTCTCAAGAAAACAAAAAGATGGCCGGTATATATTTTCTGTGATTTAATGAATGCCATCCAAATTAATTTATGGATGCTCTAGAAGATATCACAGAATGGAGGAAAGAAAAACTGTAAAAGGAGGAGAGACTTTTTGAAAAAACTATCGATGTTCCTAATTGAACCTTGTATCTTCCTATATACGCATTAAAATTAGAATGACCATCTTTATCTCAGGATATAAAAAACAATGCAAAATGTTTTGATCTTTGAAACAGAAACACCTGATTCCATCAAACCCGGTCGTTGATGTTTCTCCTCACTTCAAGGTCCAGAAATCCCGAACTGTGTGTGTCAAGTGTCGTCAATACATTTTTCTAAAGTTCTAATTAAAAATATATATTTTTGTATTAGTTACTTATCTGATATTCTTTTATATAATAAATAAAGCCTTGAAACGGTCACTTCTAGTTTTCTATTTACCTATAACAATGTAATGGGATACGCCAGTAACCCTCAGTAGGAATACCCTACCTTGAAATTGTGGTATGGTTTAAGAGTTAAATAAAAATATGTTTATGTAAACTTATTTGGACTTTGAGTCCATTAAAATATCTGTAAAAATGTCTTGCCCATTTGGTAGGTCACACGACACACTTGCGAAGCCATATATGGTGTACATATTAGAGGAAACTATATATAAAACATAACCGAATATAACCTCAGCTTTTATTTTTATATTTTACAATAGATCCAGAGTAAAATTGTTTAACTAAAAAGGAATTTTATTTTCTAGCTTATTTTCATGGCCAATACAAAGTGGAATGGGCCCAGTGTTATCAGCTACTTCCAAATTATTTATTCATCAAATAAATGTAAAAAATAATGTTTTCACTTATCAAACTAAATTTTATATATAACATTTTTAGTAGAATTTAATATCAGAAAAAATTATTGTCTGCAATTTCATGTTTTCAACGGTTCCATTCTATGACAATTATGTCGAGCGGTTTGTTTACTTTCGCTTAAAGTTACCATCGATTATTAATAGCTAATATTTCATTATAATAAATTCAAAAAAATCATGTTTTCTATTTATTATAACTTACATTATGTAAATTAAACTCCGAGGGCGTATCCCGTGGTACATATTCATAAATAGCTATGGCACAGGAAAGCTGTAGCAACATGAAAATTATTCTTCGATAGTTCGCGTTAAGGATATTTGTTTTGCAATTGTTTATTTTCCTTTAGAAATATGTTTTCATTTGATTCAATAAATTATTTTAAATGCTATTACTAAAAAGTGTAGTTGTTAATATACAAATACGACATACTTAACAATATAATCTAAAGATAGGCACAATCAATCACGTCATAAAAAACGACGCCTCAAAAATCTAACGTTAGCGTTGAGTTTAGTTTGTCGAAAAATATATGTTATTGTTTATATGAAACCTTAGAATTTTTTATATGAAACATCTAATGCTGCGTTTGGATGGGAGTTAAAACGTTCTGATAGCACATTGCGACTTGCCATTCCGCTAACTTCGTGTATTGTCGGCTCTTTCCGTCTTAATTCGGCCACCTACGCATCTTGTCTGCCATTCTTCCAACTTCGCGTTTTGTCGGCTCTTTCTGACTTAATTCGGCCAGCTTCGCGTCTTATCGGCTCTTTTCAACTTGTGTGTATTAGTGTGTTAGCATTGTTTCTTATTTACTAACGTCTACAACTTTACTAATTAATACGACAGTTTAATGCAATACACCGATAGGTGTATTGTCGTTATCGTTAAACGTTGTCGTAAAACGTCAAAAACGTTTATTAATTTTTACGACAGTTTAATGCAATACACCTATCGTTGTATTGCATCAAACTGTTGTAAAATGCTAAAAACGTTTATTAATTTAAAATATGAGTTACAGTTATAGTAAAAGTTATACTGGAAAAAAATGGATATTTTACATTTATCAAGTGTCCCATAACGGCTGTTTCATGCCTCTTATTAGTATTTCTTATATTTGCTCAATAAACTTGATAATGACTTACCTCAAATTGAATAAACGTACCAGAGCCATACGGGTTGTTCGATATTTTGTTAGCATTATTATTCAGAGAGGCTGGCGTGTTCCATAGTTTAAGATATTATCAATAGTAAGATATTTTAATGCCTATACTGGATGATATTGCAAACAATATTTAAAAAATCGTGATCGAATGCCAATGGCATAGCTCAATTTCAGTCGTCAATATTTGTTATTCTTGCAATTTAAGCTAGGGATGTTTCTTTATTTTGATTTATTGACTCAATATAGCAAATAGAGTTAATGTTCTTCAAGTACCTTTATAAAATCAATACTTCGGTTACTGTCCTTACGGTGAAGGTAACGTATGTATCTGTGGTCAACACCCTTTTATATTTTGATAAATTCATCAGTTTGTTTTTAATGTCCTCTTTTATTATTACATCGTAGTATAATTTATTTTTGGCGACACTGTAGGTTAATTGCTAAATAAAATTAAATATAACTCACAACGTGATATAACTCGTGATATAACTCACGTGGTAAGTCAAACTACGACAGCTCTCAAGCGAATATTATCTACACAACTTTGGTTTATTGATATAATATTGTTATAATATTCAATATAGTTGTCGTTTTTGAACGTTCCGTACTTCAAAAGTATAAATGGAACCCTTATAAGATCACTCACGTGTATGTCCGTCCTTTCGTCACAGTCGTTTTTCTTAGAAACTCCTCGAGGTACTCGCACATATTACTATAGCTGAAACTTAAAAGTATTCATTTGGAAATTTTAGGCGGACAATTAAGTTCCTATTTGGTTTTAATTCTCTTTATATAACGTGTATTGTTTGTAAGAATTAGATGAAAGAGTTTAATTTTTTTTTCATTATATTTTTTTCATAATTTTTTTACATATATCTGAGTACATATCAATATATATATATATACATATATATATATATACATATATATATATATATATATATATATACATATAATATACAGAAAGATATGTCTCCCCTCTTTTTACTCCTGAAACTACTCAACTCAAAACTATGAAAAAAATATAGATTTTTGGAAGCCCATGCAAAAATTGTAAGAAGACCTAGAGAGATAATTCTAGATGCCATAATTTTGTTAAATATGCAACACGTTTTTTATGCAAGTGAAAAGATAAATAAGGCAATATATTTACATTTTTCTATATTCGCAGCCGATTTTCATTCGACGTATAAACTTGAAATTTGGCCTAGTTATGCAATTTATTAACCCACATATTTTGCAGTAACTTTTTTATTATACTGACAAAAGAATTAAACAAGGGGTGAGGATAAATAAAGGTATTAAGTTTCTTTTAAATTTCATAAATCATGTGGGACATGATTTGTAAGTGCTTATTTAAAAACACTTCCCAAAAAATATTCTAAAATGGAGTACACCATCGTACCTTGTTTTCAAAAGTACTGAGACAAAATCTATAATTTTACATGAAAACTATACCGATCATCCCAGATTTTATCATATTTTAATAAAGGAGCCATATCTTCAAAAAATTAATATTTGTGAGTAATTTAATAAAAATACTATATTCCCTTTAATGCTAATAAGTACCCAAAGTGTAAGTGTACAGAATCCTCACACTACCGGTTAACACAAGCTGTGACAATCATTTTTTAAACAATTGTTTTATTTTTCTATATAATTTTTGTTGAAACGAACAAACGTAACCTTGCCAAAATCGACTATCATTTTTTTTTAAAAATCGGATCTACCGCTCATCGGTTAAATCAATTATCAGTGATTCCAAATTTGGAATTCAAATTATCGTCGTTCAAAGTGTATGTGATGTTACTGAAATATTTACGTGGCTTTGACATTTTTAGGTACATTAAGTACTTAATTTTAATTCAAATCGATAACTTTTTACCGACCTCGGGCAACGATTGGTTAAAGCGATGAAATCGGAAGGCCACGCATCTGACCGGGTACACGTACGCCCTACGAAGTGAATCTTATTACACATTCCTGCCGACGCACTAAACAATTTGTCAAGAGATCCCGCGAGAGACGGCGCGGACTTCATGAATATTTAAAGCATAAACCAAACCAAAGCTACGTGGTTGCGCCAATTTTGTATATATTTTTAAAGGTTTATTTTTCTTTACCACAAATTGGATACACGCACAGCTGACATAACTGAAGTGGCCTCCGCAAAGTTTCACAACCGCTGTTTATTAGATATTAGTCGATTAGGCAATTTCAGACAATGTTATTAAATTTTGTAAAATTAATACCTTATGAGATACGGTGAGTTAAAAATTGCAAAAAATTGGTTTTCCTGATATCATGTGAAGTATTTGACTCATTAACTATTTGTTGTAATTGTGTCTGTCAGGAAAGTGCAGTAAAAATTAATATTCTACGAGTCATCTTTTATCATTTTAACGATAGGTATATATATATATATATATATATATATATATATATATATATATATATAGATGTATATATAGATGTGTGTGTATATATATATATATATATATATATATATATATATATATATATTGTATTTGTGCTTTGAACGTATTTCTGTTTTACAGACATTCTTCTTTTGAACTTGACAACCACATGTATGTTCAACCACAGGTTGTGTGTTCAGCTATACGTCAGCTATCACCGTTCCGGGTTGCTCTATCACCCAATGATATAGTATTAATATTTCGCCTAGATTCGTTGCGTATGGCGCGCAATTTTGATTCATGAATTTAGTTGGTTCTGACTAATAGTGCAACGGCTTGAATAGCGCGGTTGCAACCGAAGTCTATTTGTAAATATCAGAATCTTCTACAACTTCGATCAATTGTTACGGCGTGATTGATGAACAACGCAAAAATTTTAATAAATTTAAAATATTGACGAACAATGCAACTCTCTAAAAGGTGCGATCACCCGCCGAAATGGCAAAATTACCTATAGTTTCGGTTAAATGGCGCGGAGCAATGGATTTCCAAACCGTTTAAAATTTTACCGCTCCGCACGGCCACAAAGCGTAATCAACGTGAAACTTATATTCGTACACTAAATAGTATTTAATTTCAAGTTACTATGATATGGGGGGATAAAGCAATCCTTGCGTTTTTATTTTAATTGTTCTTTATTTGTTATTATCTGAGCTATTGAAGCGAGAACTCGGCAATTTTACAGATACATCTTTTTATATTTCAGATGAGAAAATATGCACTCGATGAATTGAAATTCGAGACTCGTGGAGCCAATAGAAATGATAAATTAGTGAGAAGAAATTTTTTATTTATATTATTAAATTCTAATGAAATTCTATTTAACATTCCTACAAACGATCAATCCGACTAAAACCCTACGTTTTTTATTAATTTATATTCTGTGAAAAGAAAGATTACCTTTAATGAGTTAATTCATTTTTATGACTTTAATTAATATTTCATCGAGTTGAATATATACACATCGCATTGTAGACTACAATTTTGTTCGTAGCTTCATACCTGATGTTTAAAAGTTCCTCAACGAATCTTTAGATAATGATAAGGAATGTTATTGAATTTTTTTGTGAAAATATTTGCATGCGGCTTCTATTCTGTGAACCATCTTTTCCCTGGAATTACGCTCGGTGTCATAGACCATACATTTCTGGTCTTCCATAAAAATAAAATAGGTGCGTTAATATTTATTTGTTGACAGCATTATCGGTTTCGTACCCATCGTTACGAACGGTTTCATTTTCATCTTTGTTGTGTCGATTTGAACATGCTAGGCCAGTTTCATTCTTACAGCCCTAACTTTCTTTAATCATGGCTGTTCTGCTTTTCTACACGCCATGGAAAAAAATGTTTAGCGATTTTACTTTGAGGTATCCAATAATTTAAATTCATAGAAAACTTTCAGCACAATATGGAATTGGTATTTTGTTGCTGCGGGAACTTTACGGATAGATTAAAAAATAAAAAAAATTATTCACATATTGTTATGTATGAAGAAGCAGCCGGGCGACATGTGAAAGGTAGGAATTTGAAACATGATAAAGTGTCCGTAAATTAGTCATAAGTTTACCTACGAAAGAATTTACAACAGAATATTTGGTTTTCATGAAGTTATTATAACTTAGAGTCGCCGATTCATTTTTGGACAAACTAAAGAAATTAGTGTCACAGGTCATGTGATGTTTTAGCTACGCGATTACAAATACCGGTACCAGCAGCTATCTTCCAACCAGAGACCTGTATCCAGCAGTGGACTGAGACAGGTTTGCTTTGAATAGCTTGAATGACATTTCTATTGCGTTTTACCGCAGAAAATTAAGTAATAACTTAAGTTTCTGTAGGAATTATTATTGTTTTTAATGTTATCGTATATCACCATTGTTCTTATAATGTAATTAAGAGAAAATGAAATTATTTATCGTATTCAAATTTAATAAACGTTTTTATACCATTTATATATATATATATATATATATATATATATGTATATAAATATATATATATATATATATATATATATATATATATATATATAACTATCGTTAAAATGATAAAAGATGACTCGTAGAATATCAATTTTTACTGCACTTTCCTGACAGACACAATTACAACAAATAGTTAATGAGTCAAATACTTCACATGATATCAGGAAAAACCAATTTTTTTAAATTTTCAACTCACCGTATCTCACAAGGTATTAATTTTAAAAAATTTAATAACATTGTCTGAAATTGCCTAATCGACTAATATCTAATAAACAGCGGTTGTGAAACTTTGCGGAGGCCACTTCAGTTATGTGAGCTGTGCGTGTATCCAATTTGTGGTAAAGAAAAATAAACCTTTAAAAATATATACAAAATTGGCGCAACCACGAATCTTTGGTTTGGTTAATGCTTAAAATATTCATGGAGTCCGCGTCGTCTCTCGCGGGATCTCTTGACAAATTGTTTAGTGCGTCGGCAGGAATGTGTAATAAGATTCACTCCGTAGGGCGTACGTGTACCAGGTCAGATGCGCGGCCTTCCGATTTCATCGCTTTAAACATAAACACCAATCGTTGCCCGAGGTCGGTAAAAAGTTATGGATTTGAATTAAAATTAAGTACTTAATGTACCTAAAAATGTCAAAGCCACGTAAATATTTCAGTAACATCACATACACTTTGAACGACGATAATTTGAATTCCAAATTTGGAATCACTGATAATTGATTTAACCGATGAGCAGTAGATCCGATTTTAAAAAAAAAATGATAGTCGATTTTGGCAAGGTTACGTTTGTTCGTTTCAATAAAAATTATATAGAAAAATAAAACAATTGTTTAAAAAATGATTGTCACAGCTTGTTACTTACTAATAATGACACTAGGTTTTGCCTCATGGAGTTAAAGAAGTGAACTGTTATATCGTTTACTTAGATACTGTTCAATATTGGTTTTGTTTGTATAAAATATTTTCACCAGAATATCTCCCTTCTTTATTATAGTTATAACTAAGCTTAATACTTATTTCAATAGAGTCAAATAAGGATAAAACTTTGAAATGAAAGGAGGAAAGCTGAAAATTGGCCCAAACCTCTATCTTGACGTTCTAAAAATAGGTTGAAAAATCTCATAAATTATCATGTCCGCTAATCAAGACGTTAAAGGTCAAAAATCGCGGAAATCGATCTTTTCTTATATATCGGTTTCTTATATATTACATCTCTTTACAGGTATAATAAACTTGTTGAGCATTATAATTCTTTGTAAATTTGGTTAATACGTATTTCATTCGTATGACTAACATTTTTCGAGACATAGCGCGGAGTGTCGGAAACGTGCGGCCGTTTTTAGGATAACACGTGTAAACTGTGAAGTCAGATGCATAGAACACTTTACAAAGTTAAATATGTGATAAAAGTATTATTATTATTATTAAAATTACATGAATACTTTATTTATAAAAAAACATTTATAAGCGATATATGTTATAGATAAATTCAGTATGTAAGATTTGTGAAGATTTTATTGTGTGGTGAAACATCTACAATTACAATAATTTAATCGAATTATTTAAATTCAATAACTTAAAATTCATATCATTTTGTTTTATTTCTCATTTGCGCACTACCGAAACGTGTTACCTTATTCCAATTGTCTCCCTAGTTCCAGTCGAATGAAATCAAAAACTTAATATTTTTTCAACGTTTTGCTTTTTGTCTGTAACGATTTAAATTTTGAACGCTACTTCTCCTACTCCACTATTCATCAGCGAATAATTTATATCACCTAAAAAGCCTTGATTTCGATAAACTATCATTAACGGACCAGGACCGGATGGCTTCAAAATGACATTTTCGTTCGTCAAAATTTGATAACAATCAAGGGAGTACTCAATTAAGAATGCATTGCTGTGTACGCACTCAACGTTGCTTACTCATCCAAAATGCTAAATTTTAACAAATCGATTCAACATAATGGAAATTTACGAATACTACACAATTGCAGATTCGAAACTAACCCGAGATTAACATTTGTTATAGCTATTTTACAGAATTCGTGCAAAGAACTCTAAAATCTCAATTAGAAAGATAGCTACCATCAAGATGCCAATAATTTAATATAAATTAAACATAGCTGCAACTAAAAACTTCATCCTTCTGATTGTATTATAGAGAAGTAAGTTCTTATGATTCACGGAGTGCCATATCAGCGATAAGGCAAACAATCATCCGTAAATAACAAATACCTACAGCCGTATATATATATATATATATATATATGTTTGTGTGTGTGTGTGTGTGTGCGTGTATGTATATATATATATATATATATATATATATATATATATATATAACATGCCATTGTATATGACTCCTACAAAACGTCTGAGCTTTGATCTCTATTTTGGAATTTAATATAATTTAAGAAAATCATCACTGAAAAAGACGAATCAAATATTCATGAATATGTATTAAACGGTGGCTTTCATTTCTCCTGATGAAATAAGAGCATCGCATCGCACGGACTTACAATAAATTGATGGAATATCTTTAAATAAATTAACTAAAATTTCACACTGACTACGAGGAGGACTTAGTCTAGGAATTCTTCTCCTATTTACTTTCGCAGTACGCAGTCACTTTTATCATTACTTGCGGTAGGAACAGCCGAGTAAAATTTAAACATGTTAGACAAATCTACATAATCCCATTTCTTTTACCGTCGATAAGAAGATTTTAGATATAACAATCGACGGGCTTTACAAATCTTGATTAACAAAATATTTGCTTTTAAAAGTATTTTTTTTCTTAACAGATGAGGTCTCTAAATTAAAAAAAAATAGAATAATCTTTAAGTTACTTAGAACAAAATGTGAAAATAATGTCAAGATAAATAATTTAAAAGAAAAAAAAATGTTTTCGTACCCAGAAGAAATAGAAATGAAATTTCCAATAATGAATTTATTCGGTACTATTAATTTATTTATTCTGAAGATAATTATTCTTTTTATCGACCAACTATAGTTAAAGCTTTATTATTGCTATAGATAACAAACTTCAACAATAAAAACACATTTTACTTCGGACTGGAATAGGCGAACAAATAAATTGATTAACTCTATGTGGATAGCCTTATTGTGGAAGAGAGAAAATATACGTAGTAAATGTAATCAAAATGTAATGTCTGTAATAACATTTCGGCTTCGAGCGATGTGAAAAATGAAGGAAATATTGTAATCATGAAGCTACGAAACCGGTTTAATGGAAAAATCCATAGCGAGAGGTGATCAGCGAATTTGTATTACTTTTCTATTGAAAATACCAATTATTCGGAATTTAAATAATTCTTATATCACTTTTTCTCTTATTCACGCATGTACATATAAAATGATAGAGAACAACACAGAATATCACCTTATCCCCTCCCTGCTAACTTCACTTTCACCTAAACTGCCCTCTGGTATTCATATTAATTATTATCTATGGGGTCTGCAGTAAGTCTGACATGCCCTGACGAGACCATCCTACCTATATAATTGTATTATCTATATATATAAATCTGACTCAGAATTTTTGATGAATTCGATTTTATTACATTACCTAAAAAAAATCTAAAAAAAAAGAGATAGAAAATGTGTCCTTGCTTCAATAGGTACAATGCGTACAGAGACAACAATAGGTAGCCTGCGTATTTTTAACGTATCATTCATATAAAATTCATAGAGCCCATGATAATAACATATTCTCACTCACTCAAATATTAAAGCTTTTTTGCCATTCGACCCGAGAAAAATCATCTTATATTTTCAATATCTGATATCATCTACACCGTGTGCGGTCTATAGCCTAATCTATGTTGTGTGTGTATAATTCAGGTGGAAAGTTAACCTATAATACCGGTGAAGATATATAAAATATATTTCGTCATCGTAAATAACGCCTTCCTTTATCTGCGACGTCTCGGCGGGATTACTCGCGGATTATAGGCGAGCGCTCACAGCTTCACCACTACTTCTATTTCCAATATAAAATCTTCCCTCATTCATATTTAATAAAAGTGCGATTTATTTGAGCGCTGTTATTATTACGCTCTTACATTAAAACGTTTCGTGATCCGTCTCAGAATCCTGCAGTCGGTATAACATATTTCTATCTTTAATGTTAAAACTTTTTCAAGTTTTGACTTTCTTTACTCTAACAACATAAAGGTTGACTCGTACCTGTACGTAAATACCTTAAGGAACTAAAAGGAGTTTTATCTTGCCTAGAATATAATTATTTCTCTTTGGTAATTCTCTAAATCACCCTAAAAATAAAAGCATAAAAATAAGTATGTTCATAACGACATAGTAATTTTATAATACCGTTCATCCTAAGGATCAACCAACATTTTCACAAGAACGTTGTTTTTAAGTTACGCAATGTTTAAAAACAAATTTTTCCAGACAAGTAATTTTATAAAAATAGTCACGGGTCAAATTTATCGTATAAATATAATCAAAGTGGGATTACGACACCATTTTTTAATCGAATAGTTTTAAGATAAGGTTTTAAGATAAACTAGAAATTTTTTTTCAACCACGTTTTCCAATTTTGTCACCCCTACCGATTTTAGTATGGAGCTAGTAACACAAAATTCTGAAGGAACATTATTTTATTATACCTTGCGGCTTCATTGATATGTATTAAATTATAAACGTATATGAGGTTTCCTCGTGTTTCCTATGCCCAAGATAGCTTTTTATATTTATGTGATTATACACTGCTTGAGCCTAGTAAAGGAATAACGAAATAAGATTTTGTTAACACCTTCCACTCATATCGTTTAACATGACAAACTCTCAAGCTGTGATTCGAAATTGGAGAAAATCATTTGTTGCCATTTTACCTCGAGAGCAAACGTAATAAATTCGGGCGACACATTCTTGCAGTGACGAAGCCTCATCCACTTACTACATGTTTCATTGATAAATAAAAAATAATAATAAATGTGGTTAACGAATCAAGTTTACGGTTAATTACTGGTTAGCTACCTGTTGATGCATAATAACTTCTTGAATATATTCAGGTATTCCTAGGTGGTCATCCAAAAAAAGTGAAGTAACACTATTTTTTCTCACAAACTGGCTTTTGTCTGCATAATGATTTTTAATGGAAGCAAGGGTTTCTGAAATTTCAAGTAAACAAAGTTCATTAAGTAGAATATCCATGGTCAGAAAAATAGTATGTCCCAATGACCACGCACAGTATGTAACAAACGTAAATGAGAGATTCCAATGGGCAAATTAGAGGTCTCACACGTTTCAGATCGGATAAACAAGCGATATACCAATCATACTTTGCTCTACGGCTACTAAGTGTGAGTAAGACACACAGCATATCGACGCAAAGCTTTATGCCAAAACACGTTTTTTTTACTTGTATAGCGACGCGCGTAAAACAAGTTTAAATAAATAAAAAAGCTAAAACTAACCTAAACAAAAACAAACTTTCTCATTAAACGCAAGTATATGTAGATGTCTGACTTCCGTTATGTCGCAGTAAGATTATGTTATTTTATTTTATTGTTGGACTTATAAAATATTTGTGCGGTTGGGCTCAAAAAATATCAATTCCTCTCCACGCAACAAGCACTACCATCACATTTACCTACAGTTTTGTATCAGAGATAGGTAATATAATCAGATTTTTCCCGTGAAAGCTAATATTTGCTTATTATTTTGCTTATAAGGTACTAATAACGTGGACAATTTAAAGAAAATTGAGAGGGCCTTTGCGAGATCAAAAAAGAATTTTCGCGTGCAACTCAGTTCATATGTCAGAAGTGAAACTTCTTCGATCTTTCGATCTAAGCCTCGATTTTTCTAATTAACTATATAAGTTTTAATTAACTTTAACTCACTATCGAAACACATACAGCATATGCCCATGAGCAACTTAAAATTTGCAAACGTACTTATGGGAAGGATAAATAAGTTAAGTTAAATATTAAAAAATATTCTAAATGTAAGTCCATAGATTGTACTAAATTTGTGTAAGATGATTTTAATACACATTCATAAAAATTAATAAAATATCATTACAAATCGAAGTAAAAATCTAATAAAACCTTCATATAAATCCACATAGATTGTCAAATAGAAAAATAGCCGCGATGATAAATGCGGCTGAAGGAAGTCGGGATGTATTGTTTCTGTTGTATATTATATTTATGACAACTGTACCCGCATAGATTCATTGGGGATTTATAAATAAATTAAGTACCTAATATATTGTTAGTCTGGGAGCGGATGAAGTACGCGCAAAATTATTAATAAATCAATCACAAATAGATAAATACATGAACAAAATGTTGACAGTTTACTTTTGACAAACATAACGTACAAAACAGCTAAACGGCAGTAATGAGCGCCATTTCTGCTTATTTTCACACATGCGTATACTTCTTGTCATATTCTATCGTTTTCACCTATCTCTCTCAGTTGTTTGTTAGGTACCTATTTTCTCTCCTTAGTATAGATTCGTTACATTCTGACGTCACAAATACGTTCCTTGATAAACATTGCAACCTTGAAAATATTATTTCCATCGCACCCAAAGAAATTTCACTTCAAAAAATATTAGTGCCGAACAGTGTTTGTGCTTCATTATCGATTAGCACGCCAGCCTCGAATTTCACCTGTAAAAGTAATTATAACTCGTGCAATTTTATAAATAATCAACTCTTAATATAGAGTTTTGGTAAGAGGAATCTTCCTCTAAAAGATGACGCTATTTTTTTAATATTTAGTGTTTTCTAAATCTGCCTTTGCGAAATCCCTTACCCTCCGTGCTGTCTGTACATATGTATGTACGTAAGAAGGCACTATTTATTTTTCTATGCATCGTTTTTTTTCTCAGACTAGTGATTCTTTTTTCTATCCACTGGTTTACTATCGGAACAGAATCCTATTGATTGTCACAATGGTTTATCAAATAGTTTCAACTTTATAAATAATTTTCTATAAAAAATCCCTTTTTTCGTGCTCGGCGACTGTTCACAACCTCCGTTTAATGGTGATTGTTTTGCACCTTCTTTCTGGTCCCTGCTTACTTTGGTACTTTTTGTATTGGGTATATGAGCTAAGGTGTGGTTAATAACCATAATTTTCGTTGATTTTTGTCCGATTATTAGCTATAAATAACTAATGTAAACTTATCGCATTAAATGGATATACAAATGGGATAAAAAATACTCAAAATCAAAATAATGTCAATAACAGATAAAAAACATTGAGCAAGAATTTTTAATTTTACTTAAGTTTTTTTTGTGTACGTGACAGGTCAACAAGTTTATAATTGTCGATTTATTTATTTATTTACTCTAATTGTTTGATCATAATATCGTTTTGTTTTTTATTTACATCTTTTCCGTCAATAATTTACTTAATTTAATAAGTAAACTCTTATTTACTTATTAAAATAAGTATTTTCAGGGCCAAATATCGTTTATTGAGTTGGTAAAATTATATTTCTTTAGAAAATCATTAATAAATATTTATTAAAAGTCTATAAAGTAGCGCAAAACATAAAAAGGTAAAGAAAACTAAAATGGTAGGATAATAGACAGACGACATTACTCGTGCGTCGGTAAATTATTTGGCGCAAACATGGGGCGAGCCTGGTTCAGGTTGCCGTCTGGCATGTACAATCATTTCTCCTGGCCCCAGTACATCTACCGTACAATCGTAACAACATCTCGTATACAGCTGATTGTTACTTTGTATAGGTATTTTTTCCGTACTCCTTAAAAATATAATATTAAAGGAATCTACTACATTTATTTTACCTTGGGTCTTTTATAATTTATTATTCAGTATATTATTTTATTCACAATTTTGATTAAATTTGAATGGTTCATCATCAGGAACAAAATCTCCGTGTAAAAAAAACTTAATATAAACACTAAGTTACAGTATAATCGATTTTTCTTTTCTTATCTCGCTATTCAAGGCAGAATAAGGTATTCGGTACGTCATGAAGTTCATCTCTTTGGTAATGCGTGAAATTCAGGATACTTAATATAAAGGAATTAATGTAGAAATAGTGTATCGAGAATGGGGTAAGATACGATAAAAATGTTAGTGAATGTAGTCGTCTTATTTTGTCCTCGGCAACCTATAGAAACCTGCTTGCTACATTATCTTAACCATAAGCTATATGTTAATTATATATTGTAAAAATATAATATTTATATTCCACATAAGTCTGCTAACAAAAAAATAATGTCAGCCGCTCAAGGAAATTGAAAAGAATAGAATATTTTAAAGTAAACCTTTTCAAAAAATATGTTTAGTTGTTATAAATATGCAAATAGGAAACTCATAAGTAAACAATAACAAAAAAAATAAGTACAGAAATAAGAAACGTTGAAACGAAGACCAAATTATAGAAGGTAGGATCCCTCTCTTTCTCTCTTTGATTGAGATTGTTCATTTCACAGTACAAACATATAACATAGAAGGTGACATATAACAAGTGACAAGGAACAATCAGGCTAGAGGATAGATACAATTTTTTTCTAAAACCTATCGGCGTTAATATGAAAACATTCAAAGGCTGACTATACAATCAACACCGCGTTTCAATTGTTGGACAGAGCTGCAGTGGTAAATGTACACGCAACGTACTGCCTCCATCATGGACTCCTCGATATTATCAACTCGAAGGGTTATCTACCCCTCTACTAATAGAAACTGAAAAAAAACTATATCTACTATAGTGAGTGTGTCCACCTCTAAAATCGGTAGGAACAGTAATTGCAGAAAATGGAAATTATAACAAAGATTATATTCGATTTGATTGCTTTGAACAAGCGTCTTCTTGATGACGGTTCGAGAGTTTTACGCATGAACGTCAAGTAATTACGAACAAAAAAATGAAATTGGAATGCTATAACGACTGCGATAAACATTAAATTAATTAAATTTGACTTTACAAACTCAAATCACAGTTGAAGAACAAAAAACCGAGGGGTAAATATACCAAGTGAACGTCATTTATAGAATAAATATAGATTTCCAATATGAAAAAAATTTAATGCAATTCCATAAAAAGACTGATGGAGTTATGTATCCATATTACAAATATCCATAAATACCTACTAATACGAAAATGAGTTTTTTTGTTGATATACTTGCTCTGCTTTTACCCTTCAACTACTCAAACAACCTCCATGCAAGTTTTAATAATTAAAATTATTTTTTTCGGTAATCAAAAAAACCAACTCTTCATAGATAAGAGAACATAAGTAAGGGCGTGAACTATGCATTCAGTGTGTAATAATACATCATGGCAAGATGTCCAGCCAACAGATACTTATTCCAGGACACAGACTTTTTCCTTTCAGACCATTTCTTCAATACTGTACATCAATAACTACATAGAGATTTCCAAAGCTAAGATCCATTTTTACAGCAATAATTTTTTCTTAAATTTCCCACCATTTTTTCCCTTTGTCATGCAAACGAAGTCGCAGACTAGTAATAAACAAAACTAATTTAAATTTATTCTATATTTTGAAAACTTTATTTATTTATTTGTTTTTATACTTTACCATAAAAACTGTTTATCCATAGGAAATTAAGCGTTCACCATCGTGTAACTTATAGCATCTAGACGAAAATCGGATACATGATACCTCTTTAGAACGTGTGGGTAATGAGCGATACTATTTAAGTGATGGACTTCAAAATATGCCGGTATATTTTTGAGTTAGCTTTTGAACTGTTACAATTATTAATTAAATCATTATGGAAGTATTTTTATGGCTAAATATCCTTTATTGAATCTGCATTCATCTGTCTAAAAGTCTAAGTAATAAAACCTTCAAAAAATACTGGCACATTATTAGTTTGCCATATTTTGTAATAAGTATTTTCTTATATTGAATATATTTGGCATTAATTTTGTAGAAATTCAGTATTCACAATTAAATGAGACTACGTGATGTAGTATTATTTCTACTTTCTTTAATTTCTTTAACCACGACCTAGGTTTCGTTGTATCTCCAGGTGCGATTTTGGCAAAGATCTTTGCCAATATCCCACCTGAAGATGTTGTAATACAACGAAACCTAGGTCGTGGTTAAAGAAATTAAAGAAAGTAGAAATAATACTACATCACGTAGTATTGGCAAAGATCTTTGCCAATATCCCACCTGAAGATGTTGTAATACAACGAAACCTAGGTCGTGGTTAAAGAAATTAAAGAAAGTAGAAATAATACTACATCACGTAGTCTCATTTAATTGTGAAGTATTTTCTTGTTACATGCTACGAGTATCTACTAGTTAGCTGTGCCATTTAGCTCGTGGTCTCGAAGGTAACCGACATACATAAAGGGATCCATCGGTATTATTTATTTCCACAGAAAATGAGCCACCCAATTAAGGCGAGGATGAGCTCTTTAAATTTAAGTGAACAATAGAGCGAACACGCTCTAATTATATGTGAAGAATGAACGCGAGTTAGAGCGAACACGCTCTAATTATACGTGAAGAATGAACGCGAGTATTCATATGGTAAATAAAATGCCTTAGTTTTTCCCGCTTTAACATCCTGAATACCCAACAGTAATAGTGATTTCTATGTGAAACCGATAATATTTATTTACAAATATATTTCTACATTTTATTTCAGTTTAGTATTCAAATAGTAAAGCACGAAATTATTAGTTTGATTATCTATATCTATATTAACGAGAAAAAGGGGATAATAAAATCAATAAAATGAATTGAAATATCTAAGTGTAGAATTTTACTTCATAAAAAATGCTATATTTAACCATAGTACGCAATAGATATATAAGATATTCTCTTGGCAACGTGAATATTTAATACATTTAAGTTTGAAGCAGCTCGTTCACTCACTTCAAACCAGAGCGCGTACCTACAGAAGAAAATTAAATCTGTTCGAGGTGCATTGTTACAGTTGTATGAAATTATCTAATTTTAACTCAGCCTCGAGTTTGTATGCAAGTCGGCATTAGTATACATGGACATTGTTTTAGGAGGGAAAATTTTTGTGTAACTTTTATTTAATATTAGGTCGTCTCTTGGTCCCGTTTTAGCTGCTCGAGACGCCCCTAACTTTATGGGACGGGGAAGTGGAACTTCCCTGTAAAACTTTTTGGGTATTGATATATTTTAAATAAATATGTAATATAATTTTTGTCACTTCAGTTTCTAGGGGACGTATCTAACGCGACGCTGCCTGGAATTTTGTTAAATTGCCTGGGGCGAGTAAAGTTTTTTGGTAATTTTCTTTATCGCGTTGTCGTTGTAAATTCAGTTCCACCGTTTATAATTTTATTCAAAGCGAAGTTATACTGTTACGAGCAATTACTCTTTGTATTTACGTTACGAGTTTATAGACTGGTTAAAGTGGTGTTGTGACGATAAGAATTTACAACAAATACAATTTTAATTTTTGACATAACTTTATATTTTCAACGAGACAATAAAAAAATATGTAAATTTACTCATCGTTGTTATGTTTGTTTCAATAGCCATATGGAAATAAAAATATTAATTAAATTAATTATTGACTTGGGGACATACTAGTACTTATACCATTTTTATATAGTTTTTAACCTTATATTAAATGTTTTTAATGTAATGTTAATAGGATGTATTTCTGTCAATTTCAATAAATCTTCTTATATTTTATTAAAAAAATGTAATGTATATCAATTATATGCTCCATGAATGTGTTCAATAAACTTTTTAAATTTTAAATTAGGAGTATGACTTATTTTTACTTCTGGCATTTAGATCATAATATCTACCTTGAATAAATAGTAATTGTTCTTTTAATATATTCTTTTCGGCAAAATCTCATCCTAAACTAAAATATTTTGCAAATGGGAAAAGTTCATTGCGCAAAATATGTCCTGTAGTAGGTAGTCTTCAAATTTTCCCCGTATCCTAACCTCATTTTATTTCAGTCGTTTATGTGGTAAATGTTGAGGCGATTTTGTTTTTATTTCACTTGTAGTTTTATTTTTCAATCTCTTTCATTGTGCGGACGATACGGCATTCAGCCGAATACTACAGGCCCTACACTACAGGCGCTACGATGCTAATGTTTTATGTCTACGGTGGTTATTTATGTGTTCGGATGCAGCGGGCGATGTGTGCCCGTGTTTATTAAAATGTTTTTGTCTAAGGGATTTTAACATTTTGATATATGGAATTGGGTACGGCACATAGTACGGATTATTCGGTGTATTTCTTCCTCGCGAACCCGTAAATTGTTAAGTGATTCTTTGTTTGCTGTCAGATTTGCTTTTCGATATCGCTGTTGTGAATATCGAGAGCTTCAAATATTTTTATACACTGGATTTACGTCTTTTCGATCGAGATAATTAATTCAGATATATCTGCGCTTACAATGTCGTACCCTTGTAATAATATTGAACATTTTAGTAATTTCTTGATCACAAAATAGTCCTGCAGCTTACCTGCAGCGCAAGTGGCATTTCATGAAGTAAAATTAAAGGAATAACCTTAATTTTGTCAAATATAATTCCGAATATTAATTCTATTTACGAATCTATTTGAGATTTACCAAAATGAAATATCACACTGTATATTTCTTAACACAATATCGTATTCGTAGAGCGTTAAAACATTTATTATTATCATTTAATATCGCAGAGATCATTTCAGAAGTTTTGTAAGGGTATTTTGAACTTACAATACGAGTATACAATACTTGTAAATCGCTTTCCTTATTTTTGGTTGAGAATACATTAAGAGGTTCATATTTTAATGACTTATGTAGTAAATGGGTGTATGCTATTATTTATACAGGTGGAAAATTAAAAAAGGAAAATTTAAATACAATTTTGTAAAAATTATTTTGAAATGTGAAAATTCTGTATTTTAAATTAAAATGAAACCTTTAGTAAAAATGAAAAAGTTTCAAGTTTTCGTAAAATGAAAGAAGTATTTTTTGTATCTCAAAAGGAAAAAAGGAACCCTTATAGGATCGCTTTGTTGTCCGTCTGTCTGCATGTCTGTAAAGACCCTTTTTTTCAGGAATGCGTGGCGGAATCAAGTTGAAATGAATATTAAGTATTGAATGAATTTGCAGTTTGTAAAAAATCGTAAAATACGGCCACTTATCCCGCATTTTTTTACACTTGCGAATAAATCAAACCCTTGACCTAATAATAAATCAAAACTTTGATTCTAGGTCAACGGGAAGTATCAGTTGATCTAAAACCAAGAAATTTGGCAAGTAGCAATGTTTCAGAGTAAAGGCAAAAATTCGAAAATCGTTAATTTGAAATTATATCACATAAAAAGAATATTTTTTAAAAAATGCGGTTGTGAAAGATATGGTATACGATATATTTTCGTTCTAAAAAATTCAATTTTATGTACCATTTTTATATACACAATTTTTTATAAATGGCTAAGTATACGTACCATTCAAGTGCGACCGCCATACGTGCTTGAACGGTTTTCTAATTCTAATATCAGTTTTAATATGTAGTTAGACCTTGTTCGTTTGATGATTGTGGTGTCAAGATTATTGAAAATACTGAGGTAAATACTTTCGTAGTGCTCTTTAGATTTAATTATTTATAATATTAACAGCCCTCCCTGGTTTTGCCTTGGCAAAAAATGAAACATGATTGAATTTTCTTAGTTGTTTTTTGCATAAAGTAAATATTAATTTTTAACTTGTTGACAGTGATTTCAACGGTTTAGTTCTTTATTGGAATCAATAATTGTAGATACTCGTAGCATGTAACAAGAAAATACTTCACAATTAAATGAGACTACGTGATGTAGTATTATTTCTACTTTCTTTAATTTCTTTAACCACGACCTAGGTTTCGTTGTATCTTCAGGTGCGATTTTGGCAAAGATCTTTGCCAATATCCCACCTGAAGATGTTGTAATACAACGAAACCTAGGTCGTGGTTAAAGAAATTAAAGAAAGTAGAAATAATACTACATCACGTAGTATTGGCAAAGATCTTTGCCAATATCCCACCTGAAGATGTTGTAATACAACGAAACCTAGGTCGTGGTTAAAGAAATTAAAGAAAGTAGAAATAATACTACATCACGTAGTCTCATTTAATTGTGAAGTATTTTCTTGTTACATGCTACGAGTATCTACAATTATTGATTCCAATAAAGAACTAAACCGTTGAAATCACTGTCAACAAGTTAAAAATTAATATTTACTTTATGCAAAAAACAACTAAGAAAATTCAATCATGTTTCATTTTTTGCCAAGGCAAAACCAGGGAGGGCTGTTAATATTATAAATAATTAAATCTAAAGAGCACTACGAAAGTATTTACCTCAGTATTTTCAATAATCTTGACACCACAATCATCAAACGAACAAGGTCTAACTACATATTAAAACTGATATTAGAATTAGAAAACCGTTCAAGCACGTATGGCGGTCGCACTTGAATGGTACGTATACTTAGCCATTTATAAAAAATTGTGTATATAAAAATGGTACATAAAATTGAATTTTTTAGAACGAAAATATATCGTATACCATATCTTTCACAACCGCATTTTTTAAAAAATATTCTTTTTATGTGATATAATTTCAAATTAACGATTTTCGAATTTTTGCCTTTACTCTGAAACATTGCTACTTGCCAAATTTCTTGGTTTTAGATCAACTGATACTTCCCGTTGACCTAGAATCAAAGTTTTGATTTATTATTAGGTCAAGGGTTTGATTTATTCGCAAGTGTAAAAAAATGCGGGATAAGTGGCCGTATTTTACGATTTTTTACAAACTGCAAATTCATTCAATACTTAATATTCATTTCAACTTGATTCCGCCACGCATTCCTGAAAAAAAGGGTCTTTACAGACATGCAGACAGACGGACAACAAAGCGATCCTATAAGGGTTCCTTTTTTCCTTTTGAGATACAAAAAATACTTCTTTCATTTTACGAAAACTTGAAACTTTTTCATTTTTACTAAAGGTTTCATTTTAATTTAAAATACAGAATTTTCACATTTCAAAATAATTTTTACAAAATTGTATTTAAATTTTCCTTTTTTAATTTTCCACCTGTATAAATAATAGCATACACCCATTTACTACATAAGTCATTAAAATATGAACCTCTTAATGTATTCTCAACCAAAAATAAGGAAAGCGATTTACAAGTATTGTATACTCGTATTGTAAGTTCAAAATACCCTTACAAAACTTCTGAAATGATCTCTGCGATATTAAATGATAATAATAAATGTTTTAACGCTCTACGAATACGATATTGTGTTAAGAAATATACAGTGTGATATTTCATTTTGGTAAATCTCAAATAGATTCGTAAATAGAATTAATATTCGGAATTATATTTGACAAAATTAAGGTTATTCCTTTAATTTTACTTCATGAAATGCCACTTGCGCTGCAGGTAAGCTGCAGGACTATTTTGTGATCAAGAAATTACTAAAATGTTCAATATTATTACAAGGGTACGACATTGTAAGCGCAGATATATCTGAATTAATTATCTCGATCGAAAAGACGTAAATCCAGTGTATAAAAATATTTGAAGCTCTCGATATTCACAACAGCGATATCGAAAAGCAAATCTGACAGCAAACAAAGAATCACTTAACAATTTACGGGTTCGCGAGGAAGAAATACACCGAATAATCCGTACTATGTGCCGTACCCAATTCCATATATCAAAATGTTAAAATCCCTTAGACAAAAATATTTTAATAAACACGGGCACACATCGCCCGCTGCATCCGAACACATAAATAACCACCGTAGACATAAAACATTAGCATCGTAGCGCCTGTAGTGTAGGGCCTGTAGTATTCGGCTGAATGCCGTATCGTCCGCACAATGAAAGAGATTGAAAAATAAAACTACAAGTGTAATAAAAACAAAATCGCCTCAACATTTACCACATAAACGACTGAAATAAAATGAGGTTAGGATACGGGGAAAATTTGAAGACTACCTACTACAGGGCATATTTTGCGCAATGAACTTTTCCCATTTGCAAAATATTTTAGTTTAGGATGAGATTTTGCCGAAAAGAATATATTAAAAGAACAATTACTATTTATTCAAGGTAGATATTATGATCTAAATGCCAGAAGTAAAAATAAGTCATACTCCTAATTTAAAATTTAAAAAGTTTATTGAACACATTCATGGAGCATATAATTGATATACATTACATTTTTTTAATAAAATATAAGAAGATTTATTGAAATTGACAGAAATACATCCTATTAACATTACATTAAAAACATTTAATATAAGGTTAAAAACTATATAAAAATGGTATAAGTACTAGTATGTCCCCAAGTCAATAATTAATTTAATTAATATTTTTATTTCCATATGGCTATTGAAACAAACATAACAACGATGAGTAAATTTACATATTTTTTATTTAATCGTTGAAAATATAAAGTTATGTCAAAAATTAAAATTGTATTTGTTGTAAATTCTTATCGTCACAACACCACTTTAACCAGTCTATAAACTCGTAACGTAAATACAAAGAGTAATTGCTCGTAACAGTATAACTTCGCTTTGAATAAAATTATAAACGGTGGAACTGAATTTACAACGACAACGCGATAAAGAAAATTACCAAAAAACTTTACTCGCCCCAGGCAATTTAACAAAATTCCAGGCAGCGTCGCGTTAGATACGTCCCCTAGAAACTGAAGTGACAAAAATTATATTACATATTTATTTAAAATATATCAATACCCAAAAAGTTTTACAGGGAAGTTTCACTTCCCCGTCCCATAAAGTTAGGGGCGTCTCGAGCAGCTAAAACGGGACCAAGAGACGACCTAATATTAAATAAAAGTTACACAAAAATTTTCCCTCCTAAAACAATGTCCATGTATACTAATGCCGACTTGCATACAAACTCGAGGCTGAGTTAAAATTAGATAATTTCATACAACTGTAACAATGCACCTCGAACAGATTTAATTTTCTTCTGTAGGTACGCGCTCTGGTTTGAAGTGAGTGAACGAGCTGCTTCAAACTTAAATGTATTAAATATTCACGTTGCCAAGAGAATATCTTATATATCTATTGCGTACTATGGTTAAATATAGCATTTTTTATGAAGTAAAATTCTACACTTAGATATTTCAATTCATTTTATTGATTTTATTATCCCCTTTTTCTCGTTAATATAGATATAGATAATCAAACTAATAATTTCGTGCTTTACTATTTGAATACTAAACTGAAATAAAATGTAGAAATATATTTGTAAATAAATATTATCGGTTTCACATAGAAATCGCTATTACTGTTGGGTATTCAGGATGTTAAAGCGGGAAAAACTAAGGCATTTTATTTACCATATGAATACTCGCGTTCATTCTTCACGTATAATTAGAGCGTGTTCGCTCTAACTCGCGTTCATTCTTCACATATAATTAGAGCGTGTTCGCTCTATTGTTCACTTAAATTTAAAGAGCTCATCCTCGCCTTAATTGGGTGGCTCATTTTCTGTGGAAATAAATAATACCGATGGATCCCTTTATGTATGTCGGTTACCTTCGAGACCACGAGCTAAATGGCACAGCTAACCGTTCGCATGGCATTAACTTAATGTTAAGGAGACTCTACATCGCGGCCATTAATTTTCTTTCTCTATTCTCGCACTACCAATTTATTTCAATGTGTTTTTTTATGAATTTCTCTTTACAGGATTATTAAGGCATCTATCGACGTAGCACTACACTTCGTACACAATATTCCTTGCATAGTTAAACGCGTACTAATAAAAGTTATAAAACAAACAATTTGCGATCTAGTTACACGCTATTACATATTTCTTTTAATAAAATCGTAACAAGATTTTAATCTTTTTATTAAACTAGTCAACCCATCTTCAAATTGTGTCATATTTTTAATTGTCTTCAAGAATTTTACTTTTTGTTTCATTTAATTTTTCAAAAATTGGAATATTTATGCAAAATAAATTGTCACACTCCGAAGTTTTAATAAGGTTTACTTAAGTTTATGAAGTCCTTACATAGCTTTTGAGCTATCTCAATGCGACATGATACTGGGACATATATCTTATCCTTATTCTATACTTTGTTCCAACTCCATTTTATGAATTTTGACATGAATTTTATGAAGATATTTTTCCAAAAATTTTTTTGTCTCAAATATAAAAGTCGCACTTCTTAAATATTACGGTAACTTCTATTTTTGTTTATGTTAACCATTTGGTTATATGATACTATACATCTCTATATAAAGCGTTTATCCATTTAACATATCAAAAAATTAAAACCAAGTGTCTGCAATGAAAAATTAAAATCTACTTAGTAAATATTACTAACATTTTCAGTGAGTAATGAATTGAAAATTTTCATAATTGATCTGTTATTACGAATATTACCAATATGTTAATAATTTCTTATTGACCAAATAACGTGGGAACAACTATAATTTGTAAACTACGACATTGCACAAAATATTGAGGACTACTTGAAATATTGGTTAAATTATTACTCATCAGAATGAAACAACGTCACCAATGGTATATCGTAAACTCACGACATATCATAAACCATATCAAAAACTCGCTATTGAGTAATCAAGAATATATACAAGTTAAGTGAACGATGTCCAAATCCAACATAGTAACTGTTAATACGACAACTACCATATGGTTTCAATGCGGTCTAGTGGCACCGAATTAAAAAAAAGCAAATGTCCAAAGGATAGGAGAATTCTGATTGCGCTTGGAAAATATGTATAAAACAATTATTATTATATACGTAATAAGCAAACAAAAAATAATACCGACTGACCTTTCTAAATATAATTTGACATATGATTATTAAGCGATTTAATATGTTACCCAGACAAAAACGCAAAAACTTTGTCTAACAATTTTCAAATCCCTTACGTACTGCATTAAATAATAAAAAAATAAAAGACAAAATATGCATTTTAGGGTATGAACAGTATGCATTTTTTTTTCTCCCTAACATTATGAAATTCACATATCGCATCGTTCCTCCCCTTAAAACATTTGTAGTAATATTGCTGTACTCTTCAATCTACTTCGTAGAAAGCCCCTCTAAAAGAAAACTATAATCTTACTTACACTCACAGCTTATGAGAGCCTTATTTTCTTCCTTACAGGTCCTTATATTCTTCACATCGCCGTCATTAGTTTAACCGCCACAAACTAACGCCGACATCAGCTGCACTTCTCGTGCACTTAACACTTTTAGACGTAATTACATTCGGTACCTATTTATTAATGCAATACCAGTAAAGACCTGCAGTGGCTACTTTCAGTGACAGGAATCGCTTTAATCATGATACTATTATAACAGTGAAAGTGAATGCGGAGCCGCTTGGGATCAGGGGTATTCACGTTGTGTTATAGGATTTATAATATAACCAATTAAGTTTAGTATATTGAAACTTAAATGAAAATTAAATATTATTTTGTATCCACCGGGAAGTAAAGGACAAGCCCGAGGTTTTTCAACATCGATAGAGGTATTTAACCTTTTAACCGAAAGAAATTTTGAGTTTTATAGTTATAAACACTAATATTGAGATTTCGACGCAAAGAGAAAAGTATAAGGATGTTGATCCCATAACTGAAGATGATACTGCTCCAGCAAAAGTGCGGCCTCCTACAGTTAGGCTATTTACTTGAAATGATGGTATGGTTTAAGAGTTAAATAAAAATATCTGCTTACATAAATTTATTTGGACTTTGAGTCCATTAAAATATCTGTGACACCAGTATGACGCACGACACACTTACGAAGCTAGATGTGATAAAAGTAACCTAACATAACTTCAGCTTTCGTCTTTATATTTTACAATAGAGCCATAGTAAAAATTTATCACTAAAAATACGGAATTTTATTTTATAGTATTAACTTACTTTCATGGCCAGTACAAAGTGGAATGGCCCCCAGTGGTATCGGCTACTTCCAAATTGTATATTCATCAAATAAATGTAAAAAATAGTGTTCTCATTGACTGTAACTTACCCCAATATAGATAACATTTTTAGTAGAATTTAATAACAGGAAAAATTATTGTGCGCAATTTCTTGTTTTTTTAAAGCTGTAGCAACATGAAAATTATGCTTCGATAGTTCGCGTTAAGAAGATTGGTTTTGCAAATGTTTTTCTTTTTCTTTAGAAATATGTTTTAATTTGATTCAATAAATTATTATAAATGCTATTACTAAAAAGTGTAGTCGTTAATATACGAATACGACATACTGAACAGCTAAAAATAGAGACAATCAATCACATCATAAAAAACGACGCCTCAAAAATCTAACGTTAGCGTTGAGTCTAGTTTGTCGAAAAATGCCTTTTATTGTTTATTTACCTTGCAATTTTTGATATGAAACATCTAATGGCGCTTTGGATGGGAGTTGAAAACGTTCTGATGGCACATTGCGTCTTGCAATTCGGTTAATTTCGTGTATTATCGGCTCTTTCCAATTTAAAGCTTCACTTTCTATACTCTCACACAAGCTACTTTACATGTGTATTAGTGTATCAGCATTATTTCTTATTTACTAACATCTACAACATTACTCGTTAATATGACAGTTTAATGCAATACACCGATAGGTGTATTGTCGTCGTCGTTAAACGTTAAAACGTTTATTAATTTTTACGACAGTTTAATGCAATACACCTATAGTTGTATTGCATTAAACTATCATAAAACGCTAAAAACGTTTATAAATTTAAAATATGAATTAAAGTGATAGTGAAACTGGTAGTAGAAAAAAAATGGATATTTCACATTTACCAGGCATCCCATAACGGCTTGGTTGTTTTGTATCTGTTATTAGTATTTTTTATATCTGTCTCAATAAACTTGATAATGGCTTACACTAAATTGAATAAACGTACCAAAACCATATGGATTGTTCGCTATTATGTTGACATTATTATTCAAAGAGGCTGACGTGTTCCATAGGTTAATATATTATTAATAGTAAAAGATTTTAACGCTTATACCGGATGATATTGCAAACAATATTAAAAAAATCGTGATCGAATGCCAATGGCATAGCTCAAATTCAGTCGTCAATATTTGTTATTCTCACAACTTGCACTAGGATGTTCCTCTATTTCGATATATTGACTCAATACAGCAAATAAAGTTAATGTCCTTCAGGTACCTCTTTGAAATCAATACTGCGGTTACTGTCCTAACGGCGAAGGTAACATATGTATCTGTGGACAACTATACCCTTGGTATTTTTCGATGAATTCATCAGTTTATTTTTAATGTCCTCGTTTATTATTATAATGTAGTATGAAATTATTATTGTCGACACTGTAGTTTAGGTGCTAAATAATATTAAATTTCACTCACAAAATCGCGTACGTGTGACGTGTTTAGTCAAACTACGACAGCTCTCAAGCGAATATTATCTACGCAACTTTGGTTTATTGATTTAATATTGTAATTATGTCATAATATTGAATATTATTGTCGCTTTTTAGAGTTCCGTACTTCAAAAGGAAAAACGGACCCTTATAAGATAAAATCCTTATAAGATCACTCACGTGTCTGTCCGTCCTTCCGTCACGGTCGTTTTTCATAGAAACTGCTCGAAGCTGAAACTTGAAATTTGGTATAGTAATAACATATAACTCGTACATATCACTGTAGCTAAAACTTAAAAGTATTCATTTGGAAATTTTAGGAGTTGTGTCACAGTGCTCCGATTTATTTTGTAAACAACGGATTTTAAGAATCCCCATAAGAAAAAGTCACACGGGCTTATATCGACTGACCTAGGTGACCACGGTACGGTACCGTTTCGGGATATGTTTTTTTTCTGGAAATAACTGCCGCACTGCATTCATGAACACATTAGCAGTGTGAGCTGCGGCCCCGTCCTGCTGGAACCATGTGTTTTGGTTAAAGGATGGACTATTCTGTAGTTACTAAAACATCGGCACCATTTGCGCTTCTAACGACACCACCCCCCCCCCGGGCCTTCCCCGCGCCCCTCTTATGTGTTGCGTTCAGAAACTATGTTTGTTCAAACTTTGAAATCTGCCAATCTATAACGAGTATCGTTTGAAAGGATTAGATGAAACAGTTTTTTTTTCATTATTTTAAATATAATATTTTCAGATACATATATATACATATATATATATATATATATATATATATATATATATATACATACAAAACGATATGTCTCCACTCTCCTTATCCCCGAAACTACTGAAATTAAACTATGAAAAAATATAGATTTAGAAGCCCACGCAAAAGTTGTTGGAAAAATAGAGCGATAATTCTAGATGCCATAATTTTGTTAAATATGCACTACGTTTTTTTACGTAAGTGAAAGAAAAACAAACATTAGACAATATATTTACCTTTTTCTATATTCACAGCCGATTTTCCAGGAAACAATGCAATGAAGAAACTTGAAATTTGGCCTAGTTATGCAATTTGTTAACCCGCATATTTTGCAGTAACTTTTTTATTATATTTACACAAGAATTAAACCAGGGGTGACGATAAATAAAGGTATTAAGTTTTTTTTTTTAATTTAAGGAATCATGTGGAATATCATTTACAAGTGCTTGTTACGAGTAATAATTTCAATTGCATATTTAAAAACATTTCCCGAAAAATATTCGAAAATAAAGCACACCATCGTACTTTGTTTGCGAAAGTACTCAGCCAAAATATAGAATATTAAAAAAAAAACTATATTATCTCAGATTTTATCATTTTTGTAATAAAGTAGACCAAATATTAGTATTTGGAAATAGTTTAATAGAAATATTATATTCCCTTTAATGCTAATAACTCCCTACATGTGTACAGAATCATTACCCTACCTGTTAACAATGAGTTGTGACAAACACTTCTTTTAAACAATTATTTTATTTTGCTATATAATTTTTATTGAAACGAATAAACGCAACCTTGCCAAAATCGACTATTATTTTTTTTCTTCTACTGCTCATCGGTTAAATCAATTATCAGCGATTCCAAATTTGGAATTCAAATAATCGACGTTCGAAGTATGTGTGATGTTACTGAAATAGTTACGAGTATTTACGTGGCTTTGACATTTTTAGGTACATTAAGAACTTACTTTTAATCCAAATCGATAACTTTTTACCGACTTCGGGCAATAATTGGTGTTTATGTTTAAAGCGATGAAATCGGAAGGCCGCGCATCTGACCTGGTACACGTACGCCCTACGAAGTGAATCTTATTACACATTCCTGCCGACGCACTAAACAATTTGTCAAGAGATCCCGCGAGAGACGGCGCGGACTTCATGAATATTTTAAGCATAAACCAAACCAAAGCTACGTGGTTGCGCTAATTTTGTATGTATTTTTAAGGGATTATTTCTCTTTACGACAAATTAGATACACGCACAGCTGACATAACTGAAGTGGCCTCCGCAAAGTTTCACAACCGCTGTTTATCAGATATTAGTCTATTGTACGATTTCACACAATGCTATTAAATTTAATAAAATTAATAGCTTACAAGATACAGAGCGTTAAAAATTGCAAAAAATAGTTTTTCCGAATATCATATGAAGTATTTTTATCATTAACTATTCGTTGTAATTGTGTCTGTCGGGAAAGTACAGTAAAAATTGATATTCTACGCGATTGCCGTTTGTCATATTAACGATATATATATATATATATATATATATATATATATATATATATATATATATATATATATATATATCGAAGGTAATTATTTTAGTAATTACTTCAGTGTTAGATAAAGACGTTTATTAAATTTGGATACAATAAATAATTTCGTTTTCTCGTAATTACATTATAAAAATAATGTTGCTGTACCATTAAAAACAATAATAATAACTTAATTTCCTGGGGCAAATACAATGAAAATGCCGTTCAAGCTATTGAAAGCAAACCCGTCTCAGTCCACTGACTGATACAAGTCTCTGGATTGAAGATAGCTGCTGTTACCGGTATTTGTAATCGCGTAGCTAAAATGTCACATGACATATGCTAATTTCTTTAGTTTGTCCTAAAACTAATCGGCGACTTTAAGTTATATACATATATCGACACTCTGTCATTTCATCATTACCTTTTACATGCTCCGGCTCCTTCCTACGTAACAATTTGTGCAATCATTTTTTTATTTTTTAATCTATCCGTAATGTTCCTGCAACAACAAAATAATAATTCCGTATTGCGCTGAAGGTTTTCTATGAATTTAAAAGATTGGAAACCTCAAAATATACATCGCCGAATATTTTTTTCTGTAGTGTGTGGAAAAGCAGAACAGCCATGATTAAAGTCGGAGCTGCAAGAATGAAACTGACTCAGCATGTTTAAATCTACACAACAAAGATAAAAATGAAACCGTGCCTAACAATGGGTACGAAACCGATAGTGCTGTCAACAGAAATAAAAATAAATATGGATAATTTTTTTCATTTCAACCGGTGATCGCACCTTTTAGAGCATTGCATTGTTCGTCAACAACCACTTTTAACTGTTTGAAAATCAATCACGCCGCACCATTTCATCGAAGTTGTAGAAGGTTTTGGGTATAAATGCGCTTTATAACCAGGAATGTTTCGATAATTTTTTGATATCATATGAAAGTATACACGTTAAAAATAAAATACCTGGAACGAAATTCTCTAGCTGATGTTTATTTATTTAAAAAAAAACAATTTGAAAATTATTGTACCTGATGATTTAGTTTGCGATGGAAGAAATTTTAACGTTTTTTCCGGTTATTTCATTTATTCTTTTATCACTAACCACTTATTACACAATTAAAAGCTTAATTTGTTATTAAGTATTTATAACAAAAATTAATTACCAAAATTGAATATTTTTTTAACTGTCAATTTAAACAATTACATTTTGCTTAAATGGTGCCAACATTCAAGAAACAAAAAAGTCTAATTGTAGTATGGCATCTATCTTTTTTGGATATTTTATGACATTCATTTTACTTTGTAGTTTTATATCAAATTCACATACAATTTTTTTTTATTTTTGTCATTTTACTATCAATTTTATTACTAGTAAAAAGTTTAATATTGACAATATTTTTTCTTAATTATTTAAATTAAGCCCAGCCCAGGCCCAAGTAGGGCTAGGCTGTGCTTTTCCTTATTCTTTCGAAATATTTGTAACAAATATTTTTTTTTGAAATACACGTTTTTTTTGGAAGTTATTTTAAAACAATTTTTTCAATATATTAGCCACGGCCGGAAATTATTTTAGTTACATATATCATTTGTATTATTTTTTTAGACGTAGTGCATTATTAGTTTATATCTTAAAAGTCAATTACCATAATTATGTTTTTATAGTAATAGCAAATGCAAAAGTTGATAGTCATAAATTAAATGAAAAGGAAAAGAACTATAAATTAACGATTTAAAGATAGTGAAACATTAAACTGGTATAATTGATAATTTTTTTATTTGACGTTTAAGACTGTTAAAAATTATATTTTTAACGTAATTTTGAAAGTTTATTTTAAGTGATTTAATTTCATTAATTTTTTAATTCCTTTGTGTGTGTGTCAAATGTGTAATGTCTAACGATAAATTAATTGTGAATGTATTGAGAAATAACCGTATAACATGCAAATTTCTACATATTTCTGGTGAGTCTTTTTTTGAAACTGATTTTTTTTGTAATGAATAAGCACCAGCTGCAGAATTTCTTTCCATGTATGTAGTTTGTAATGTGTAAACTTTCATATGATTTCAAAAAAATATTGAAATGTTCCTAGTTCTAAAATGCATATGTTTCATATTTACAAGTGTATTTCGGCTTTCGACCGCGCTATTCAAACCGATGCACCGTTAGTCGTTGCTGCACGATGTATATAAATCTAGTTCAGAGTTCTTTCTTTACACGTGGGTTGAGTGATTTTGTTATTTCTTTTGTTTGTACAGTAACTACTTTTCGTTTGTTGTGACTAAATAAATCGGAACGAATTAAACTCTCTCTTTCGGTTTTTTATTACTCTTATCTGAAACTCATTTATTTCTAAAACGTCAAATTCTTTTCTTTTTTTACCCGGCAATCTACTTTTAGTTGCCAGTTAGTTGAGTATTGTACAAAAATTTAAATTGTTCAATTTCGTTTCTACATAGTCAGTCACCACTAAAGTTGTAAATAAAAATTGCGCGTCTTACGTAAAGAAACGAGGAGAAATACCCAAAGCTACATCATTGAGCAATAGAGCAGCCTAGATTGGTGTGAGCTGACGAACAGATGAACGCACGGCCTGTGGTTGAACATACATGTGGCTATCAAGTCCGAAAGAAGAATATTTAGTTTCGGGATTGACGGCCGTATATATATATATATATATATATATATATATATATATATACATACATATATATATATATACATATATATATATATATATATATATATATATATATATATATATATGTATAAAAACAAATAGGATGTATATTAACTTGAAACAATAGCAATTGGCAAATCGTAAGTACTTACATAACAAAAAATCCTTTTATCACACAACGCTTTTGCAGCGTCTCATGATCGCCAGTGGGCCCGCCTACGACACGACTTTTACATTGCCTCTCGGTCATATGCAGAACGAGAACATGTCTCGTACGTATTAAATAATATGAATGATGCCATTGGATTAAATTTTATATTTATGTTTGACTATTTGCATGTTTGCCTGTGCTTAATTAAATAAAAAATATAAGTTACTTAATAACTTTGACACTAGGTATCGTCTCATGGAGATACAGATGATAACTGTCATGTGTACTTAGATATTGTGCAATGTCAGTTTTGTTTGAATAAAATATTTTTTACAGAAATTTTGTTTATTATTGTAACTCGAATTGGTTTTGTGCCCAGACCTGCGTGAGTGATAAACAAAAAGCAGTGAAATCAGAAAAATAATGTTGAAAGTTGGGCAATAGAAACACGCGCTATATATGAACAAAAATAGAGTTTGGAAAGACGATGAACCTCGAAAAGTTTTATGGAACGAATTTCAAGCAATGAAAACTCCAAGTAAAATGCACCCTGCGCGCAAAATATTTAGATATTAACGCGCCAAAACTAGAAAGAAATGAGACTCTGTGGAATAAAAATGATGGAATGGCAATGTTTATAATACCATCAGCTATGGACGTTAAACAAGTTGTACTCATCGAGAATTGTGAATCAGTGCTTGAGGTGATAACTAAACTTGAGTCTATCTATAAGCAAAAATGCCCTATGACTAAAATTATGTTACATTAACGTTTTTATCAAAATAAAATGTCACCGGCTGATAAAATTGCCCAGGATATAGCCAAAGTAGGAAGTTTAACTAAATAATTGAAAGAAAATGGAGGGGATATCAGCGATACTGCAATCATAACTAAGATATTGAGTACACTGACTCCCAAATACAGATCTCTTCATCAGGCTTGAATGTCACTAGATTAAAAAAAAACATAATCAACTTGACAGCTCACTTATTAAGGAGGCCATCTTGAATACCAAAGAAGATAATGAAATGGCCTTATTAGTGGCAAAACAAAGTACAAAGAAGAATCGTTTATACCTACAAAAATAAATAAAAAGTGAAAAGCAAAATGACATCTTTTTCTATGTTACAACTGTGGGAAACGCGGGCATTTCTCACAAAATTGTCGCGCTCCTAAATAAAAACAAAACCAAGGAGAGAAAAATATATTAGCCGCTAGTATAGTAAATAGTGATCGGAAAGAAAATGATGAAAGCAATGGATGGATATTAGACAGCGGTACCTCAGCTGAGACGTCTTATAAACGCAAAAAATTGTGGAATTTTAAACGAGTATACAGGATCTCCACTAAAATTAGGGAACCAAGAAGCCGTAGAAATGGTCGACCAAAGAAATAACAAGACAAGGCAATAGTATTATAAAGAAAAAAACTAATATTTTAATTCATAAAGCCAATATAATAGTGATGAGAGCGTCTTTACAAAGCAATAATTTATACAAGGTAAAAGTGAAAACAGTTCAAAATGTAGTACAAAAATTGGGTTTTAAAACATGGCATTAGGACGCTTGAATATCAAAAAAATACTAAGAAATGTGCAAAAACAATGTCATTACTAGTATGGACTTATCGGACAGTGGCAAGTTTGTATGTGAGGGTTGTGCTTAAGTCCTGCTCGTCAAACGTTCCAGAAATCAAACAACCAGATGATGTTATTTATGGTGACGTTTGTGAACCATGCAATGTATAGCACATTGCATGGTTAGCACAGTGCACGTGAAATAATTTATTTTATTTAAAGACACTGCTGCAAGTTTCAGATACGTGTACTTTATAAAAAACAAATGTATTGTGTGTGACTGTTTTAAGAAATATAATGTAATTATTTTTCACATGGTGTACGCATATTACATACTGATTACGGGGGAGAATGCACGAACAAAGACTTCAAAGAATATCTAGATATTGAGGGTATTTTTCATAAACTTACTGCCCCTTACACACGCGAACAAAATGGCTGGATTGAAAAAGAAATCAGAACAATAACGGAAAGTGCTCGATCCATGCTTTATGCCCATAATGTTTCACTCGAACTATGAACAGAAAGAGTTAATTGTGCTGTTTAATTTTTAAATCAGACATCTTCTGGCCAGACACCAAATATTACACCTATGGAACTGTGAAGTGGTGTCAAAACCTAGTTGGGTTCATGTTGGAGTGTTTGGCTTCGAAGGATATCTCCACGTACCAGATCAGCTGAGAAAGAAGCTTGTTTGTAAAAGTCGTATGATGATGTTATCTGACTATTATCATACTAACTATAAAATGTATGATTCGCACGCGAAGAAAATAACAGTATCAAGAATTGTTATTTTTAGTGAACAGAAAAGTTCTGAATGAAGAAAAAATTAAGCTCAGATTTTCATTTATGATGAAGGTGATGAAAAAAGTCAAGAAGCTGTGTTCGTAGGGAAGCCGTAGGGCCATTATTCTTTTTCATCGCCAAACAGGCCAGATATTGTATATGGTGCCAACCTTTTAAATAAATATGTTAAAAAGCCAAGCCTACATCATGTTACTCAGCTTAAAAGAATAATTCGTATTCATCTTATTAAAATTAAAGCTTTATGTATAAAGTATCAAGGTAATGAAAATTTAATTAAATATTCAGATTCAGATTTTGTTGGGAAGTTGGACAAATAGAAATCAACCAATTAAGTTATATTTTTAGTTGAATGCTGGTCCTAGTCAAAAACAGTCTTGTATTGCCTTATCAACAACTGAGGCTGAATTTATTGCTGGATTTGAAGCTGCAAAGAATATTTTATAGTTAAGACAAATTTTCAAAGAAATTTATATTAGTCAAAATTGCATAACTCTATGTATTGCTTATCATAGTACTATTAAACTAATAAATAATCCATGTTACTACAAGAAGATAAAACACGTTAGTCTTAAATTCAATTTTATTAAAGAGAATATACAGCAAAATTAATTGATATTAAGTATATGCAAAGTTCTGAATAATTGACATATATTTTTACTAAGGCTCTACCTACTCTTAAATTTAAACATATAAGAGATGTAATATTGTCTATTATGTAGTTTACTTAAAAGCGTTTTTTTATTTGAAGCAGGTAAACTGAAATTTTTTTTGTTATATAAAATTTAGTGGGCGTGTTGGATTTTATATTTATACTTGGCTATTTGCAGGTTTACCTGCGTCTAAGCTAAATAAAAAATATAAATTACTTACTAATATTGACACTAACTAAACTAACATATCGTTTACTTAGATACTGTTTAATATTGGGTTTGTATGGATAAAATATTTTCAATCAGTTTAAACTGAAGAAATTTCTTTTATTATTCAAACTCGTATTGATGCCTTATTGGTACAATATAGTTATTAACCTCTCATATTCTTTTAAAGTTTTCAACTACTCGTATCTCATTTAAATTATAATTTTAATTTGCCGACTTACGTAACTTTCAAATATTATGTTACATTGCAGATCATGATGACAAATCGCTGATAATCTGCACAACAGACAAAATGATAGATCATTGACAGCAGTCATAGTAGGCTTCGTCCGTGACTTTTCTTGTATCTAGAAAAATGCAAATATATCTAGTACTAGTGACCTACAAAAACCCACCTCGAGTGTCCAGACTTTAAATTTAACAACCATATGTAAGACTAATCTCTGCAGATCTCTATTACCACTAGGTAATAGAGATCTGCAGCTACCTGCAGATCTACGCTAAATCATCGTTCAAGGGGCCCATTTTCAATTTTTTTAATAATTGAATATGACTTTCCAGTTCGCAATATATTCCTTCTGCATAATAGGGTTAGACCTTATATCGACATCACAACAAACTGTATTGTACTGCCATTGAATATCACAGCGGCATTTGTCACTTTTTTGTAGTCTCCTAAAGAAAGTGTTCCGAGATAACAACTAAGCAATAATAAGAAAGTGAAAAAAGCTTTGAACCTCTCTTACTTTTTTTTTTGATATAGTAAAAGAAACACTAAATCCGACAGCACAAATATCAAAACTTTAAAAGAAAAATTAATACAGAATATTAGAATACCTTCGTAGAGTAAACATTCATGAATTTGCATGAGCACGATTTACGTGTGATTTTGGATTTTATGTTATGTTATCGCGTTGACGTCTAAATTATTTAAGAACGGTACTACCTATTCACTAGTGAAAACATTTTTAAAATAGATTGAATGGTTTTTGAAATTACCTTGAACTAACAAGCTCATAGAGTTACCAATTTTTTTTTTTTAAATAGTTTGCAAAAAATATTTGTACATGTAAGGCAATAGTTTTATTATATTATCACGGATAAAAACCGCTTGCAGCATTATTCAGTAACTTTTTGTTAACTTGTTCACATATGTACATAATATATAGTAGGTACTGTTGACAGATTTACTGGTAAATTCATGTTATATACCACAGGAATTTGAACAAAAACATAAACTTCAAACTAATCAAGTCTAGTACAGCTGTTCAGATCTCTGAGGTTATCCTAATTTCAAACAAAGAATAACTAATGAATAACTGAGGCCAAATAAATAATACCACGAAAAGGCCCATTATAAGCTATTATGGTCAGTGCTTAGTCTCAGCTCAATGTACGTCATTACTATTTCGCGATTTCTGTGATAAAGATATTCACATTATCTGTGTGAGAGTAAAGAGAGAATTTCCATTGAACAAATAAAAAAGACAAAATTTCTTTTTATTGTAAATCTATCGTTTTTACATCGAACTAAATGTACTTGAAGTTCAGAACTAAGTAATTTTATACTTAAAATTATAAATTATGTAAATAAACTAGAAAGTGGAAATTGAAAAATCTTTCCAAATCGTACATAAACGTAAAACAAGGTGATTAATTTTTTTTTATTGCTATTTTTTCATAAGAAGTATTTTAATAAACGAAATATCAATTCTCAAATGGTATATGTTAGTACGTATGAAAACTAAAAGAAATTTTTCTTTTCCTGGCAAAGACGACTGACCGAGTTTTCCGAATTTAAAAATTCTTCAGCATCGTGTGCCATTTCCGTTATTTTTTATATACATAATCTTGCCAAAGGAAACGATTTTGGAAATATCAGACGCATTCAACGCTGTTGTAGTATAGTGTGCAAATTTATGTGAGAATATCAGACGTGTACAAAGTTGTGAAGGATAGTGCTTAACTTTTTTGTGCTGGCCTGTGTAGTAGAATGCATATTATAATTACAACAATGTATAGTGCAGAACGGATCGTTTTTGAAATAAATATCAGGCGCTTATTTGTGTAGTACAGTAAGTATTTTAATACCTGACATGTTGTGTAATACAGTTCATGTTATATTTAGCAATAGATGTGAAGTGATATGTCAGGCGATACTTCTATTACTTTCATAACATTGACTGCGGTTTAAAACGAATGCAGTCATCTGGTCTCCATATGAACCAAATTTAATCTTCACAACGTTGGGTACATGATATCTTGATTTAAAACGAGTACAGTCATCTGATCTCCGTATAAACCAATTTTAATCTTCAGACGGAAGCTAAAGTTTAATAGATTTTCATATCGTAAAATATACGATTATTATATTTATTGATTCCCTTTCAAATATCATGATCCAGGATTGAATCGACTTCAAAGAACAACCAAATAAGAAGTGCACTAAAAAGTATAACATTATGAAAATACGCATACTTAGAACTTTTGTTATAGAAATCCACCTACATTTTCTATCTACGTACTATAGGTCTTTTGTCGTCTTTCACGTCGCAAATCATAAACACAACTTCACCTATGTTTTATTTTTTTTGTCTAAGAATTTTGTAAAAGAACAAAAAACATTTAAGGCCAAAAATATAACATGTTTTTATTCTTGTAAATAAACAATTTACGACTTTAAATATTTTATTAAAGAAAATTCGAGAATAGCGTGTCAATATTAATATTGCAAATGATCTGGCCTGCGTTTATGTAAATAATGAGAGAGCGTCGAGCTAACTTTGCCGCATCGTAGTTGTTTTAAATCTTATATTTACAATCTATTTCCGCCCTTTAGTTAAACACCATCAACAAAATATGCCCAAGACTGGGTTCATATTCAGGGCTATCCATTCAATGATATTTATTACTCCGTATTATTTGTCACAATTTCGTATGAGATTAATTTTTGAGAGATAAATCATCGGAACTTAGTTTATGAACAATATCTAAAAGATATTGTTGAATTTTGTTTGTTAAGTCGGAATTAAGATCTTACGAATAAGAGCCTACTTATATTATAGAACGTCGTTTATAGGAATGAAAATTTACAAGTTATTTCTTCTGGTATTTTTCCACTTTGTCGTATCTTTGCATTCGATTAATTAACAATGCTAAAAAAGTTAAATTTACATTTTCAACCGAATTTTCAAAATCTACCATAATTTAAAAAAAAATTGAAATGATACTTCGCATTCGTTTCTACAATACCTTCCTCTTTTTGGAACATCTTTCTTATTTTTTTAAATAATTGTAAATTTGGTCCGACATGACTATCATAAACGCAACGGGTACAACGCAATATGTAGTTCTGGTTTTTCCTTTTTGCTTTGTGTTCATTTATTATGTATCGAACACATCTATAATTTGATGTACTGACTACAAAATATCTACAATCTTTTATTGTAAAATTTATCATATTTACTTATTATAAAATTTATTTTTATCACAAAAAAATACCATATCAGGGAAGTATCATCATTATGAACAAAAATTCGAAGAGATTTGTAAAACATACAATTATGACATTGAAAATAATTCGGTTCACCAACCAGGAATCAGATGAGAAACCAGAGTGTTACTTTGAAGTTGAGGAATAAGATGATCCAGGACTATTTCCTTGTTTTGTTAGTGTGTATATCAGACCCTGCTCTAACAAATCTCTAATATAATGGATAAATGATTTAAAGCAAATCCAACGGTAAATTTTGTATTCTGATAATATACTTCCCAAGTACGTAGTGTGACCAAGATCCAAACGATTATTGTTCGAGAACGTTTAATGAAAATTGGTAAGATAACTTTATTTTCATTGTTTTTTTCATGTTGAAATTAATTTTTCAACAAAGGTTAAAAACAAACCTTTAGAATTCCGAAATTTCCAAATATATAAAATATCCTCGTAACCTACATAAGTGACCCAGATGGAATGGGATATATATGTGTGTGTGTGTATATATATATATATATATATATATATATATATATATATATATATATATATATATATATGTATATATATGTATATATATATATATATATATATGTATATGTATATATATGTATATATATATATATATATGTATATATATGTATATATATATATATATATATATATATATAGTGTGTGTGTGTGTATATAGTATATAACTTTTTTGTTATAAAAGTTATTTTATTAAAACTTTCACTAAACCAATAACAATTTTCATTTCATTATTTTTGAAGGTGAAATCCAAAAAATGGTTTATGTAAGAATAACAATTTATAACCAAATTCTGTTTTTGGGGAAGTTCTTAAGAGTGTGTTTACTTTTTTGAAGAAAAACGTCTATTTTGGCGAAGATTACCCTAAATTCTGTGAATACGTAATAAATTATTTTGATATGAAAAAATAGGTCAAACCTTCAATCATAATTCAAGTAGATTGGGTTGGATTCACACATTTATCTCATGAAAATCGATTTTTTGCAACTCATTCCTCGCCAACCAAATCGCTAAAGGGGCATATGATTAGAGGATCCTTCTACTTTTCTTTAATTTTATGAAAAACACTTTTGATTGAACTGTTGTAACTTTAAATTTCTCACACATTTTATAGACCGAGCAAAATGGCATTTTGTGCTAAATATTCATTCTGCGCTGAAAAACGCTCATGGATGTTCGGTTAGAAAAAATTGGCATAATTATAACTTACATAATCCTTACAACATTTTTATGGATTTTATGTAAATACGTGTAAATATTATAATTTGTAGCATTATATTGATAATCAAATTGATCATTTCTCAGTCTTATTATTATTAGTTTCGATTCCATTCCATATATTCGACTGTTTAATGCGTTTCGCTTATTGATTCTAGTCAATTATTTTATTGTGTAAACTCTTGAGAAGTTTTGGAATCATTTCATCCACTTGAGTCTTAATTATGATTCGAATTTCGAATATATGCAAACAAATAAAACACAACGATGAGCCCTATTATTTAAAAAAAATTCAAACCAAGAAAATATTCTTAAATAACAAGAAGTATTCAAAATTAATACACAAAACCTCTAAAGAAACCGATTATAATTAAAGCCTTATTGGGAGAAACCAAAGTATACAGCGTCATCTAAAATAAACAAAGGAAATTAAATGATAAGCTTTTATTTTCGCGATATTATAATAAAATAACAATCAAAACAAAAATATTTCCCTCATAACTGATTAAAGGGATTGATTCTGTTGCTCCCTTATATTGCGTATATGGCGTGTCAAAAAATTACGTCTATCTGTAACTCCATTGCGACCTTTCGTTATTCCCGCTGGTACTTTCTTTGTTTCAAATAGGAATTTTTCCAAAGTTGTGACATTTCTCGAGATAAAAAGTAACCTATTTCATTTCTCGACCCACCAACTATCTCTGTGCAAAAAAAACACTTCGAGCCTTGCCACCCACCTGACGTGAAAAAACAAATAAACACGCTTTTGTATTTATAATATTAGTTAGGATTATAATATAGGATGAGATTTCCCGGGATGAAAGTAGCCTATGTCAGTTCCCGGTCCATCAACTATTTCCGTGCGAAAAATATTTCCGTTTTTTGTTCCAGCCCACCTTTAAAGAAGGATAAAGGAAGACACTTTCACGTGTATAATATTAAATACGATTATTATATTAGTTAAGATTATATTTTGTCGGGACACAAAAATTATTCAAATAACCTGTTCCGTATACGAAAATGTCAACAACAACAATGGTATTTTGTGAGGTGTGATATAACACTTTCTGACTGTTGTGCACTGTCACGTGACTAAATTTGTAATTTTGCCGAATTTATTTTCTAAAACTAAAAATAATATTTAGTTTTAATAATAAATATTTTTGTTTTTTGTCGTCTCCATGTCATGATTAATCATTAGAAATTATAATCCATCCGATTTATTGTTACTGGAAACTAGACTGTTGCTCAGTTTTGTTTATAGCTCAGTCAGGCAGTGGTCAGAATGAGCTGTGGAATATTCAAATATGTCGCGATCGTGTTTCAGATATTTGACTAATTTTTTTATTTCATAAATCATAATTTCAAGACATAAGCCGATGAGAAGTGAAAAAAATGTTTCATTAATCTAAAAATTAACCGAGAGTTAAATGTTTGAACTTTACGTTTGAGGGAGAATGACAATATTAAATTGCGGCGTCATTTTTAGGAGTACTCATATTATTTTACGAGAGAGAATGAGACAGAAAGATATCAGCATTCTCTCTCTGCCATTAAATTTATAAACTCAGAATTCGCTTATTTTGAAATGAATTTTTATATTTTTTTTCAATACCTGTTTTTAATAAACCTGTATTTTAATGATATTTTACAAGAACAGAAAATTCAGGGGCAATACCACCCAGTAACAGCATTAAATCTGAAGACGTATTTAGTATTTTTTGCATGTTTATGGCAATAAATGTAAAATTAATTAGTACTAAACTAAAACTCATTTAAGTAAAATATTTAGGTAACGAAAATAATAAGTAAACATCTAATCCATGGCCTATGGCGGAAAATGCCAGTGGATTAGATGTTTTAGCATTTACATAAAAACACAACTATCAAACTATCAATAAAAGTATTAATTAAAAAATGACATCAGTTTATTAATCGTTCGCTAAGGTACGGATATGGTCGGGCTATTCTTAATGTAAGAAGTTAGAGAAATCCTTGCATGGACATGTATTATCAGTTTATTTATTCGCAAAAATAATTTTATTTCAAACAACGCTGGTAGACTGACCGGTTTTCGAGTAGCTCCCGAATTCCGGCAAAGAGTTAGATGTAACTAGAATTGAGCACTAGTGATATGAACCTAATATCTGTACTTAACGTCTTAGTATTGATCTGGTGTTTTGCCGTACACTCCAGTATAATCAATGTGTTTAATAAATATTCTTATTTTCGTATTGCTTATAGATTTGTAAAACCATCTCTACCAGTATTTAATTCACTTTACGCAGGAGTCATTTGTATGAAAAGAATGCTTCATGGCCATATATCCAATTCATATATAACATTTAAAAATATATACAATTTTTTTTCATTACATGTTTAAGCTGAACTATAAAATTAAAATAATAATAAAGATATTTATAAACTTTACATAGTGAGACATACTTGTAACAATTTATTTTAATTTTACGTCAGTTCCATACAATCAATTTCGGGCGATCTACAAAATTTAGTTTGTATTGACTTTACTATTTTATTTTTTTTTTCCAATTGTTAAAATCATGAAATGGTACAATTGGTTTTATCTACGTGTAATACATGTAATTTGAACCGTTAAATTACATTCATCGCATCTACCGTAATGCAATATAATGCAAATGAAAGTTTTTGGCGGTGTTGGACGAAAGTAAAGTTTAATGAACCGACTTGGAGAGGTGGACAGGAATAAATGGCGAGGAAAACGCGAGAGCTTTTAAATGTTCACATCTAACTTTTCCTTCGATTTATTGACGCGATGAAAATTTACGACAGATTTTGTGCGCATAGTTATAATTATATTGCTGTGTTTGTGACGAGGTTAGGAGGAAAGGCCAATCAAACTTTTAAAGTTGAGCGGATATTCGAAACGTCAGACAGTTTACCTTCAATTTGCAGTTGAATGTTGAAAATATAATTACGTCGGCATTAAAATGTTGCGTTATAAATATGAAGCGACATCATTAGTAAATATATTTATCATCAGCGTTTATGTACACCACACGTTTAATTAATTATGCACTAATATTCAATTCTATCATTTTGTTCTATCCCCAATTAAGAAGTGATTATATCTCGGAATTGCTAAACTAATTTTTAACTTAGCCCGCATAAAAAGTATATTCTTAAGGTGGACATAAAATTTAATGAAATTGATTAAATATATAATGAATCATTTATCGAGGCAATATCATATGGAGAATGTTAATGTAAAATTTAAATGTAATTTTTTATTAACATAAATTTTCATTTTAGTAATAAAAACGAAATTATTTCTATCTATATTCTGGTTATAATCATTCGCCATCCCATTATCAATAATTTATTTTATACTATATATTATTGCCTGTACCAATATTGCAGTATACATGTTACCAATTTCATTAATTTTTATATCCATGTTAAAAATCCACTTTTTATGTCGGCTAAGTTAAAAATTGGTTCAGTAACTTCGAGATATGTCACTTCCTAAGTGAGGATAGCACAAAATTATAGAGTTAAGTATTAATGCATCACATAAATTGATTATTTAATAAACTCTCAAATAAATAAAGCAACACATATACTAGTGGGAATAATACTGCTGAGCAATGTTATTTTACTTGTAACCTGTATAACAATGCTATGTTCGTGTAACACAATGAATGAAAGCGATCCATTTTTTCTTCCAGTTCATACTCGTAACAAGAGAATGTGAACTTTTTAAATAAGCTGCCATTAGCTAGGATCTTGGTATTATTATAAAAAAATATTGTCAATTATTGACAAATACATCTTTGTCATAAACTATTCAGATTATTTTTATATTATTAGAAAAAAAATATTTGTTACTATAAAAAATAAATTATATGAAAGATTTTTACATTACCACATTTCATATAATTTTTTGTTTTACTGTTATTAAATTTAGTAAAACTTCTATTATTAACTTACTCAATAAACTTATGTATCAGTCACTCTTCAAACGAATGAACCTAATCATTGCATTATCTCATAATTATTACAAGTTTTCATACACGAATGTGTATGAAAATATAATAGTTATGAGACAGTGCAATAATTTGGTTTATTCCATGAGCTAATTTATACGATTTTTGAACGAAAAATATTTCAAGAATAAAGTTATTTATAAATTTCATAGTACAGTTATTTTTTAGGAACGTGGAAAATATAAAAAAATGCACTTTGATAATACTTATCAAATTCGGCTACAGGTATGAATTGCCAAGTGTCGACGACTATTTGAGTTGTTTTAGTGCAAAGGCAGCGCTAACGAGATCAGAGGCTCATCTTTATATTTTTTGCTTATATGAATACTTCAAGTTTTACCAAAGTTTTCTAATACAGATTCACATAATGTGTTTATTGATACAGACATGCTCTTTCAGATATTTTCTTCTATTGATAACCTAATTTACTTTTCACAATGTGTGATGCTATTATGATTTACTATAAAGGGCGTATAACGATATATTCAACGACTGAGATTTAGACCACCTAACAATTTTCTGCCTCTCATTACTATAATGTTTTAACACTGATATGTAAATCCGAAGTCTATGGGTAATAAGTCGCTAAAACTCACCAAGCGTAAGTTTTCTACGATTATCTACACATATAATAAAACAGTGAAAATTGCTTGTCTGTACATTGAAGGTAAAATAAGGTTATTTATAGAATTTTTAACAGTTTGTGCATGTGTTTGTTTATGCACGCATCATCTAAAAACCGTTAACCCGATTCGGATGGTTACAATAAAAAAAATAGTTCTTATTTCATCGTAATTCGTTCACCCAACCAAAAGATATGCGATTTGAATGTTTTCAAAAATCTATTTATGTTAAATTAGTACAACGACAAAGAAAGGCTTATCTGTTCGACACGTAGTAATTATACAAATATGTAGTGTACCTATGTACATCAATAAATGACTCTTTGTGTATTTTAAATGACACAATGAAGTTTCCCACCATGACATACCTTGACGAAACTGCCATGACTATGTATACTTATAATAAAACTGTAAATTTGGCCTCTTTTTACACCGAAAGTATTTACAAAAATTAGTTAGAAAAACTTAACGAACATAGTAGAACATAAAAATATTGTTTTTGGAACCTTTGCCTCTTTGTGTCTCCGTAAGTATGTTTATTTGTCGGCTCATCACGCAAGAACAGCTAAAGAAAATGTCGATAAGATATGTTTCATCGCAATCGACCGGCTAAAAATAATTTGATATTTCATTACAAAGCGCAGTTAGAAGGAAAATTACTTTTATAATCATTATAATAAATGGGGTTACTTGTACCTTTACAAAATATTATTATACTGTACTTAATAATATTTTGTAAAGGTTTAATAGAACGAAATCGCGGGCAAAATTAGTTGTTGAAATACATTGTTGTCGTTTGATATAAATGTTACGTTATATTATAATGTAAAATATACAGAAACTATATCGTCGATGCAGTAACATTCTCTCATGTATCTGTAAATCTAATATATGTTACAGTTGATAAAAGTAGATTTTCAAAATAATAACTTAATATCGAAATTAGTACAAATTCAATAAATAGGCTAGCCGGAGCATAAGCAGAGATGACCGGCGGCGACGCGTGACGATACCCAATCATCGCGCACGGAGCGACCGCTTCACGCGCGCCGCCCGCCCCGGTACAAATTCGCCTTTCGGTCATATTTCTGTCAGTTAAATTGTTTCCAAGTTTAGATCCCCTACGTGACTGTGTTATTATATCGCAGTGCCGCTGACTACGCACATTTTGTACACACGTTCACTTCACATATTCCGATTAACGAATATGTGTCGATCCTCATGTATAAAACTGTAAATAATTAGTGACAAATTAAAAATAATTTAGGTATAATTTTATCAGTAGAGAAATATCGGAGTGAAACTTTTGAATATTTATACAATATTACAATTGTAGTAAAAGTTTTCAGCTGCTCAGATGTTAATGAAAATTATGCAAAAGAATAACTTGTGTGTGCATTAGAAAAATTATTTTACCATTAGCACAACAAAACTTTCATTTTTGAAGGGTGTTTGAACCTAATTTTACTGTTATGAACACTCTTTGCGTCATCATTGTTAACAAATACGTCGATGTTTAAAAGGTCGAAAGGAATATAAATTATACAGCGATAAGTCTACGTCATAAAGGTCCATTATTACCCGGATATTATTAAACAGATGTAACAAGCTGGCTTCCATGGATTCCTGATTACAAAATAATATTTATTTATTACGGTCAATATATCAGTATTTATTGATGATGTTGTTAAAAATACTTCTAGCAATTATCATTTCTATGTTGATGACCTACAAATCTATGCGCACTCGAACCTCCATTCGAACGCCCTTAAGCGAGATCTTGCTTTAATTGGTTCAACGTTTTATTAGACTTTCAATACGATTTTAAATAAGGATTCAGAGATTTATTTGTTTATATATATATACAAGGTCTACTTGCAAATGTGTATACATGAAGTGCAACTTGATTTAGCTATAAAATAAACGAAATTTACTAAAGGTAAACCTCAAGGTAACGTATCGAATAATTAATGTTTTTTTTTTAATTTATGCACTTTAATACTAGTTAGTTAAATAATATAAAAAGAGAAGGCTAATAAATATACATCGATATTTGGTGAGATGGGCAAGAAATTATACCATAAGACCAAATTGATGGTTTTTGCTTTTATAAAATAGTACATGGACAGAGATATAACATTTAAATCGATCTTCTATCGACCATCTATTTGAAGTTAAGCGAAAAGTTCTTATACTTATTGCAAAATTCATTTGAAAACGATAAATTACAACAAAATAATTCCGCAAAACAAGACTGATGTTATTACACTCTATTTATGTTTAATCTATTTATATTTTGGGTTTTTTGGCAGTCGAGTCGATACATCTATGCCTGCATGGTTTTATAGATTTTAAAAAAATAGAAAAGTATTAATAGAAGTTGTCGTTGTTATCTTCATCCTGCTAATATTCTGCAAAGTTTCTAAGGTTTCATATTATGGTGTTTATGCCACTTTTTATTCTTAGGTCTGTTCCTGATCCTGGAAATATCGCAGAAAATTTTGAAATGTCCACGCTGACGCTTTTCGCTCACTTTCATCTTCATCTTCATGCTCTTTTGAAAAAGGTTTGGCACGATCGTAATTTTTGGTTAATATTGAAAACAAAATAAGTTTATTATACTTACTATTCGCACGCCCCACTTACTTAGTTACGCACATAATTTTAAATCTGACAGTGGCCGCATAAAAATCAGTAATATAAAATTGAATTAAAAAATCAATAGAATTGATGACACGAGCATTTTAATGACGAATCATTCGAAATGGATACAAAGTAAATCGCAATTAAAAACATACCTAGCATATTTAACAAACTAATACGTGACGTGATTTAGTATAGTATTACAGTATTAGCAGACTCAATCTATGACATAACTAACAAAAAATTGTATTTTACTTACGCATTAACATCAGGAGCAGTTATTTTATAGACTTTCGTCATTTCCAACGATTTTTGCTCAAATTTTACTGTCGAACTTAAAAAACGAGAATAAGCAAGCACTCGTAACAACTAACGTAGTTGGGCTAAAACAAAGGCGTACGGGACGAACCGAGCGAGACACCGCACACCCTCGCGCTCCCACCTTACCCCGGCTTCGTTCGCTACCGGCGCTTTAATATTCACACGTCGTCGACTCGTTGTCATTTGTTTTGTAAGTATAAAACCTGCACTACACTACTCGCGAAGTTGGTAGAAGTTAGGCCAAGAGAATAGTGTAGAGAGGTACTTCGATTCGCTTTGTACTGTAAGTTTTTTCCACGTGTTTTCTATGTACAAGACTGTTTATATTTATGTGATTCAAATAAGATTTTGTTAACACCCTCTCTTCACAAAGTGATAAACTCTCGAGCAGTGATTGAAAATTAGAGAATATCATTTGGAGCCATTTTACCCCGAGAGCAAATGTAACGAATTCGGGCGACACATTCTTGCAATGATGCAACCTTATCCACTTAAAGACTACGTGATTCCCATCTAAAAATTTAATTTCAATCATTGACGCTATTGCTAAGGAAAAAAATTAATAAATGTGGTTAACCAATCAGATTTAGGGTTAATTACTGGATAGTTATCTGTTGATGCTTAATAGCTTTCTCAATGCAGTTAGGTGTTCCTGGGTGGTCACACAAAAAAAGTAAAGTAACATACTATTTTTTATTACAAATGGTTATATCAGAAGCTGGCTCTTGTCTGCAAATTTATTCTTAAAGGAAACAAGTGTTTTTGAAATTGCAAGTAAAAGTGGAATATCCATAGTCAGAAAAATAATATATTCCAATGACCACACACAACATTCAACAAACGTAAACGAAAGACTCCGATGGGTAAATTAAAGGTCTCAAACGTTTGAGATCGGAATAACAAACGATGTGCCAATTTTGTCAATCTTGCTTTGCTCTGCGTCTACTAAGTGCGAGTAAGCCAGAGAGCATGTCGACGCGGAGCTTTATGGCAACACACGTTTCTTTTTTTTTGTAACGACGCGCGTAAAACAAATTTAAATAAACAAAAAAGCTAAAACTATCCGAAACAAAAACAAGCTACACTTATTTTCTCAATAAATGCAAATATATATAGATGACTGACTTCTGTTTTGTCGCAGTAAGATTATATTCTTTATTGATGGGCTTATAAAATATTTGTGCTGTTGGGCTCAAAAAAATATCACTTCCCCTCCACGCAGCAAGACCTACCCTCACATTTTCTTTAGCTTTGTGTCAGATATAGATACTGTAATGAGAGTGTGTCTACCTATAACTTCGGTAGCAATAGTAGTTGCAAAAAATGGAAATTATAACGAAGATAATATTCGATTTCGTTGCTTCGAATGCGCGTCTTCTTGATAACCGTTCGAGAGTTTTACGCATGAATGTCATTTGTTTACGATTAAAGAAATGAAATGGGAATTCTAGTGACTGCGATAAATGTAAATTTAATAAATTTAACTTTACAAACTCAAATTACACTTGTAGAATGAAAAATCGCCCGTCACTAATTTCACCAAGGGGTAAATATACCAACTGAACGTCATTTTTAGAATGAATGTAAATTTCCAATATGAAAGGATTTGAATGCATTTCCATAAAAAGACTGATGGAGTTATGTACCGCTGCTAATGCAAATACCCATAAATATATACTAATACGAAAATGAGTTTGTTTGTTAGTATACTTACTCTACTTTACTCCTCAACTACGCAAACAACCTCCATGCAAAGGTGGAGACGTACTTTGCACAACGTATTTATCCGAAAATAAAATTATAATTTTCGGTAATTAAAAAAATCAACTCTTTATATATTAGAGAACATACGTAAGGGCGTGAATTATGCATTCAGTGTATAATAATACATCACGGCAAGATGTCCAGCCAAGAAATACTTACTCCAGGGCACAAAACCTTTCCTTTTCAGGCCATTTCTTTGATTCTGTACATCGCAAACTACATGGGGAGTTCCAAAGCTAAGATCCAATTTTTACAGAAATATTTTTTTCTGAAATTTCGCCTCCATTTATTCCCTTTCTCATGCCAACGGAATCACAGGAGTAATAAAGAAAACTAATTTAAATTTAATGTTATATTTAAAAAACTTTATTTGTTTTCTTACAGTTTAACATATAAACGGTTTATCCGCAGGAAATTAAGCGTTCACCATCGTATAGCTTATAACATCTAAACGAAAATCGGGTACATGATACGTTTTTATAATGTGCGGATAGTTAGTGATACTATTTATGTGATGGACTTCAAAATGTGCCGGTGTATTTTTGGGATATACTTTTAAACTGTTTTATTTATTAATTAAACCGCTAAGAATTTTTAAGAATAACTATCCTTTATTGAGTATCTACTGTTGTGTCTAATAGTACAATGAAATCTTCAAAAATTGCTACTTTTCTTGTTACACGCTATCTACAGTTATTTATTGGAATAAATAACTAAGCCGTTGAGAATATTGTCAATAAGTTTAAAATTAATAAATACTTTATACAAAAAACTACTAAAAAAATTCAACAATGTTTCCTTTTTTGCCAGATCAAAACCAGGACGGGCAGTTTATTTTATAAAAAATAAAATCTAAAGAGCACTTCGAAAGTACTTACCTCAGTATTACTCTTAATCATGACAGTACTTACCTCAGTATTACTCATAATCATGACAACACAATCAACTAAAGTACAAGGTCTAACTGCGTATTGAAATTGATATTAGAATCATGAAAAAACCTGTCAAGCACGAATGGAATTCGCACTACGACGGTTCTGTACACATTTCGGCATTGAAAAATTGGCTTCATAAAAAATGGTACATGTAGCGTATTTAAAAACAATGCTTTTTATGTGATATAATAACAAATCAACGATGTTTTCCTTTACTTGTGCTGTGAGACCTTGCTACTTGCCAAATTTCATGATTCTAGGTCAACAGGAAGTACTAGTTTTATTAGGTCCAGGTTTTGATTTATTTACGAGTCTCAAAAAATACGGCATAAATTACTGTATTTTTAGGTTTTTTTTTATTACGATGACTTTTAAGCTTGATTTTTTGTAGCTCCAAGGGACTTTAGACCTAAATATTTGATATTAATTTCAATTCGATATACCTCAAAGCATTCCTGAGAAAAAAGGTCTTAACAAACATACAGACAGGCAGACAAACAGACAACGAAGTGACCCTATAAGGATTCCTTTTTTCCTTTTGAGGTACGAAACTTTAAAAAAATACTTCCTTCATTTTACAAAAAAATTAAACTTAATTATTTTTGTAAAAATTTCATTTAATTATTTTTGTAATATTTTTGACCTGCATAAGTAGTACCATTCACCCATTTATTAGATAAGTCATTAAAAATATGAACTCTCTTAATTTATTCTCTACCAATAAGGATGATAATAACTAACTAAAAATAAGGAAGACAATATAACAATATATTATACTCATATTACAAGTTCAAAATACCATGATAAAATTTACCATAAACCGACCACTGGGATTTTAAACGATAATAATAAATGTTTTAAAATTTTAAGAACACGAAATTTTATATCTAAATTGCGGTAAGAAATGTATAGTGTGGTATTTCATTTTGGTAAATCTTGAATAAATTTGTAAATAGGATCAATCTTCGGAATTATATTTGACAAAATTAGGGTTATTCCTTTAATTTTACTGCAGAATTATTTTATGATCAAGAAACCACTAAAAATTTCAATATTAATACAAGGGTACGACACTGTAAGCCCAGAAATGTCTGAATTAATTGTCTGGATCTAGAAGACGTAAATCCAATTTATAAAAACAACTAAGAAAATTCAATCAATTACTCACAACAGCGATATCGAAAAGCGAATCTGACACCAAACAAAGAATCACTTCACAATTTACGGGTTCGCGTGAATGAAATACATCGAATAATCCATACTATGTGCCGTACCCAATTCCGTATATTAAAACGTAAAAAATCCCTTGGATAAAAATATTTTAATAAACACGGGCATACATCGCCCGCTGCATCCGAACACATAAATAACCGCCATGGACATAAAGCATCAGCATCGTAGCGCCATAGGGCCTATAGTATTCGGCCGCATGCCGCGTCGTCCGCACAATGGAAGAGATTGAAAAATGAAGCCAAGCGAAATAGAAATAAAATCGCCTAAACATTTACCACGTACACGACTTAAATAAAATGAGGTTAGGATACAGGAAAAATTTGAAGAAGAAAGAACTCTAGCGCACATTTTGCGAAATGAACTTTTGTCATTTGTAAAATGTTTAGCTAGGACAAGATTTTGCCGGAAAAAACATATTAAAAGAATAATGTCGCTATGTTAAATTTATAAAATATCTATTCCGACCACAACCAATTGCGCAAGAATTTTGTTTAAATTTTACCATTTTATTTACACATTAAATGAGTAGCTAGCGTACGTACGAGTGTGTGTACATATTAACCTACAAATTGATTGAGGTACTTTTGTCCATAATTTTTTGTTTTTTTTGTTAATAAAAAGTTTGTCTGAAAGTAAAAAGAGAGGTTTAAAAGCCCGCTATAAAAATTTTAAAATCGGTCAAGTGCTAAAGCAATTCAAAAACAGAAGAAAAAATTATTTATATTAATTAGCGTTCAATGTCGTAATAAAATTTCTACTTCCTACTATTTACACACACACACACACACACATATATATATAAATATATATATATATATATATATATATATATATATATATATATATATATATATATAAAGTATTTTGATGGTGTTAGAAAAGTCAGAATAATAGATTTACAACAATAGTTCTATACAATTTACAGAAACGTAGTTAAATCGATATTTAAAAAAGTAATTAAACTACGTGTAGTTATGACGACACACTTATTTGATTTGCAGACGTCTCAATTTTTCTTTAATGTTAAGAATTCATAAATATATATGATAGTATTTACCATACTGTCATTTACGGGGAATCTTACATTTTATACCTTCTCTAGCAAAACCATTAATTAGAAATTGCGTTAAAACGATTGTGATTTCGAAATGTGTGCAAACTTTGTTCATAACTTGTCTCATATATTAGATTCGCATTAGACAATAACAAGAAACACGTTTATAGTTGAGTTATGTCAAAAATTAAAATTATATTTGTTGTAAATCCTTATCTTCCCAACACCATTTTAAGCATTCTATAAACTGGTAACGAAAATGCAAACAGTAATTAATTGTTCGTAACAGTACAACTTCACTTTGTATAAAATTGTAAACAGTGAAAATATAATAAATACACGAGTATTTGAATTTACAATGAAAACGCGATAAAGAACTTTAGGAACTTTACTCGCCCCAGGCGAGATAACGAAATTCCAGGCGGCGTCGCATTAGATACGTCCCCCAGAAACTGAAGTGACAAAAATGATATTACATATTCATTTAAAATATCTCAATACTCCAAAAGTTTAACAAGGATGTTCCACTTCCCCATCTCACAAAGTTAGGAGCGTCTGGAGCAGCAAAAACGGAGCCAAGAGACAATCTAATATTAACTAAAAGTTACACAATAATTTTCCCTACGAAAACAATGCCTATGTATATACTTACAATGCCGACTTGCATACAAACTCGAGGCTGAGTTGAACTTAGATAATTTCCTATAACTATAATAATACACCGGACACATTTAATTTCTTCTGTTGGTATGCGCCCTGGTTTGAAGTGAATAAACGAGCTGCTTCAGAATTAAGTTTATCAAATATTTACATTGTCAAGAGAATGTCTTATATATCTAATGCGTACAATGTTTAAATATAGCATTTTTTTATAAAGTAAAGTTCTACACTTCAATACTAAATTTCCATCCATTTTATTGATTTTATTCTCCTATATTCTCGTTAATTTAGATATACATAATCAAACTAATAATTTCGTGCTTTATTATTTGAATACTAAACTGAAATAAAATGTAGAAATATATTTCTAAATGAATATTATCAGTTTCACATAGAAATCGCTATTACTGTTCGGTATTCAAGATGTTAAAGCGGGAAAAACTAACGCATGTTATTTACCATATGAATACTCGTGTTCATTGTTCACATATAATTAGAGGGGGTTCGCTTTAACAGAGCTATTGTTCACTTACGTTTAAAGAACTCACCCTCGCCTTAATTGGATGACTCATTTTGTGCGAGAGAAAAAAAAGAAATGATACCGATGGAGCCCTTTATTTATGTCGGTTACCTTCGAGACCACGAGCTAAATAGCACAGCTAACAGTTCGCATGGCATTAACTTAATGTTAAGGAGACTCTACATCGCGGCCATTAATTTTCTTTCTCTTTCCTCGCACTACCAATTTATTTCAATGTGTTTTTTTATGAAGTTCTCTTTAAAGGGTTCTTAGGATAACTCTCGACATAGCACTACACTTCGGATAGAATTTCCCTATCATAGTTAAATGCGTACTAATAAAAGTTATAAAACAAACAATATGCGATTTAGTTACACGCAAATACATATTTCTTTTAATAAAATCGTATCAAAATTTGTATATTTGTATTAGACTAGTCGATCCATCTTCAAATTGGGTCATATTTTTAATTATCTTCAAGAATTTTACGATTTGTTTCAAAATAATTTTTAATAATTGTAAAATTTATACAAAATAGATTGTCACGTTCCGTAGTTTTAATAAAACTCACTTAAGTTTATTAAGTCCTTACCTAGCTTTCGAACTATCCCAGTCCCATGTGGTATTGGGAAATATGTCTTTTCCTTATTCTGTACTTTGTTCTAACTCCATTATTTGAATTTTGACATGAATTTTATGAAGATATTCGTATAAAAAATAATTTCTATGTTTTTTATATAAACCATTATATAAACAACAATATTGGCTATATAATATTATACCTCCTATAGAAAGCGTATGTACATTTAATTTAAAAAAAAATTAAACTGTCTATAATGAAAAAATAAAATCCACTTAGCAGTTATTACTGATATTTTCAGTGAGTAATAAATTGAAAATTTTCACAATTATTGTGTTATTTCGAATGTTATCAATCTATTAATTGTTTACTTTTGACCGAATAACGTCGGAACAGTCATAATTTATAAACTACAACATTGGACCAAATATTGAGAACTACACACATAATTTATTCAATGTTTCAAACATTGAATAAATTATGCTTTGCTCATTAGAATGAAGTAATATTACCAAAGATATATCATAAATTCACAACATATCATAAACCATCGCAAAGACTCACAATTGAATACTCAAGAATATACACAACTAAAGTGAACAATGTCAAAATTCAACACAATAATTGTCAATACATTAACTACCATCTGGTTTGAGTTCGGGTCTAGTGGCACCGAATTAAGAAAAGCAAATGTTCAAACGATGGGAGAATTCTGATTGCGCTTGGAAAATATGTAGAAAACAATTATTATTAGTTGCGTAATACGCAAACACAAGTAATATCTGGTACAATGCTGAAAATTTCTGAATATAATTTTACGTGCTATTATTAAGCAATTTAATATATTACGCAGGCTAAAACGAAAAATTTTTTGGCTATCTAAAAATGTGAAAATTCCTTACGTCCAACATTAAATAATAAAGAAAATGTGCATATTTGGGTATGAATAGTTTTTTATTTTTCCCCAAAACATTATGAAATTCACATATCGTGTCGTTCATCCATTTAAAAACACTTCTAGTAATATTGCTGCACTTTTTAATCTATTTCATATAAAGCCCATCAAAAATAAACCTAAATCTTACTTAAACGCTCAACTTAAGGGAGCCTTATTTTCTTCCTAACAGGGCCTTATATTCGTCACATCGCCGTCATTAGTTTAACGGCCACAAACAAACACCGACACCAGCTGCATTTCTCGTACACTTAACACTTTTAGTCATAATTACTTCCGGTACCTATTTATTAATGCAATATCAGTGGAGACCTGCAGCGGCCGCTTTCAGTGACAGGAGTCGCTTTAATCATAATACTGTTACAAGAGAAAAGTGGATGTGAAACCACTTGAGTTCAGTGGTATACATGTTGCATAATAGGGTTGATAATATTAACCAATTAAGTTTAGTATATTGAAACCTAAATATAATGTTTCCAATTAAAATCTATTGCTGTCTTATCACGCAACCATGAAATATATTTAAAATAATCCATTCATACAGGATACATTCGTAAGTGAAAAATATCGGTAGTTTTCACTAATACTTTCTTTCCATTAACAAATACAAAAACATTCGTTTTAACCTTATACATCTAGTATTACGTACTTACTTAAATATAACCACCGATGCTCTCTTCCGGTACTATCTTCCATTAGCAATATGCAAAAAGAGATATCGCTTTTGAAAATACGCACAAAAGCACAGCTTATTGGATCGAATGTGTATTCATTAGGGATTAATTTTAAGCCGCGTTTTTAAGCTTAACTGAAATACTAAATGGAAGAAAAATCAAAACGAAAATATGAGACTAAAATGAAAACTAAACACAAGTACTTAAACCGTTGAAATGTGAAACAAAAACAAGCAACGATAAATCATAAAGTTTCGTATTTTCTCACGCCACGAGGCCGAGTCGTGGCCGATCCCCTTACTCCTAAGAATAAGATGTAATAATAAATATTTTCGGCAAGGATTTACCGAATAAGAAAACAAAAACTTTTTTCATTTTAAATTCTGATCTTGATTACTTTAACACAATTGATAAATGAATTTAATGATGATGGTATGCCATGTCTAAAGTTAATACAAATTATAAAATCATATATTTCTGATACACATACAAATTATTTACATAATTTCCATTTTTAAATCACTCTTTTCATAAGAAGGGTTTTAATAAAAGAAATATAAATTCTCAAATGGTATATGTTGGAACGTATGAAAAATAAGAGGAAGGTTTCCCGGCAAAGACGACTATGCAAGCTTTCCGAATTCGAAAATTCTTTAGCAACGGGCGCCATTTCCTTTCTTTTTTATGTACGTAATCTTGCCAAAGGGAACTACTTTGGAAATATCAGATGCGTCCAACGCTGCTGTAGTACAGCGTGCAAATTTATTTGTGAATATCAGACGTGTACAAAGATGCGAAGGATAGTGCTTAACTTTTTTAAAATATCAGATGTCTGTGAGTAGAATACATATTATACGTAAAACAGTATTATACGTAAACATTACACAACTATACGTAACAGTAATAGTTGTGTAATGCAGTGCATATCATGATACGTGCGTATCATGATAAGTACAGGGATTAGTTTTTCACCAACGGCGTACATTTTTTCTCATTAGCAATTACATTATAAGGTTATAAGAGATATGCAATCTACCATAATTTTTGTTTTGGTGCTGATGAAAATAAAAATTTCTAGCTTTAAAAATGTCATATTTTACTAATTGTATAACTTAACTTGATTTGGATAAATCAGAACCAACCTAAAATTAATTAAGTCGAATCAAATGTTAATAGCACGGTACAATTGATATTTTTAAAAAGTTCACTATACATGTTCAATTTCCTACTTATTACACGCTGAATTTTATGATAATACTAATCACTTCAACATCGGTCGAATGTCATTTGAATATTTTCAATTTTATAGATTATCGAGATAAAACTATTCTCAACAAGGTCTCGTCCGTGCGTGATTTCAGTTTGATATGGGATGACATGCTTGCAACTGTACCGATACTGTTATCGAAATTTTTCAATAGATGTGAAGTGATATCTCACGCGATACTTCTATGATATTCATAACAATGAGTGTAAGATACCTTGGCTTAAAACAAATGCAGTCGTCTGGCCTGCGTATGAATCAATTTTAATCTTCAGACGGAAGTTAAAGTGTAATAGATTTTCATATCGCAAAATATACCATTATTATATTTATTCATTCCCTTCCAAATTTCATGATTCAGAATTGAATCGACTTCAAAGAACAACGAACTTCTTATAAGTTGACTAAAAAGTACAACATTATGAAAATACGCGTACTTTGTTAAAACTTTTGTTGTGGAAATCCACTTACATTTTCTATCAATCTATTATCGGTCTTTTGTCGTCTTCCTTGTCGCAAATCATAAAGACAACTTCATCTGTGTTCTTTGATGTTTTTTTTCATATATTTAAATTTTTTTCATATATTAATTTGTTAAAATAAAAAAAACATTAAAAAACAAAAATGTTACATGTTTTTTATTCTCGTAAATAAACAAATTACGACTTTAAATATTATATTAGAGAAAAGTAGGGAATAGCGGGGCAATATTAATATAACTCAACTGGTCTAGCCTGTGTTTACATGAATAATGTGAGAGCGTCGAACTAACTTTGCCGCGTCGTAGTTACTTTATAATGTTCTTTTAAATATTATATCTACAATAGCTTTCCGCCCTCTTGTTACACACCATCAACAAAATATGCGCAAGATTATGTCCATATCAAGGGATATCCGTTCAATGACATTTTTTCATTCTGTATTATTTTGTGCAGTTTCGTGTGAATTTTTCAGAGATAAAACATCTGAACTTAGTTTGTGAACTATATCTAAATGATATTGTTGAATTTTGTTTGTTAAATCGGAATTAAGATTTTAAGGACCTACTTATATTGTAGGACATCGTTTATATTACAATGTTTGATTGGAATATATAATTTCATCATAACTAAATATTTTAATCAGGAATGAAAACTTCCAAGTTATTTCTTCAGGTATCTTTTCACTTTCTCATGTCTTTTCATTCGATTAATTAACAATGCCAAAAAAGTTAAATTTACCCTATTTTTAGTCCATAGTTGGACGATCATACGACATATTTATCATTTGTCATTAAGAGGGACAAGTAAGATTGAAATTAAATCTGAAATCTTTTCTTTCATCCGAGCTAAAGTGTCAAAAACTACCACAATTTAAAGAAAAAAAAATTTACACTATATTTCGCATTGATTTCTAAAATAACTTCCTCGTTTTGGAGCATCTTTCCTATTTTTTTAAAGTTGCAAATTTCGTCCAACATGACTGTCATGATATGTAAACATGACCAACATGATATGTAAACCCTAATTGTATCCATTTGACTTCTAGCAATCTGTCGCTTTTCTCCTAGTTTTCCCCTTTTGCTTGTCGTTCACATTTACGTATCGAAGGCATCTATAATTTTATGTACTGACTACAAAATAGCTATAGTCTGATAGCTTTTTATTTTTATTTACTATTACTTTATAAAATATATCAACTTTTCGTTTTAAGGTAAAAAAATGTATTATGTATTTTTATCGCAAAAAATATCATATCAGATCAGTATCGTCATTATGATCTAACAATTCGACGAGAATTGTCAAACATACCATTATGATATTGACAATTATTCTGTCCACAACAAAAATCAGGAGGTTACATCGAAGTTGAAGAATACATAAGATAATCCAGGACCACTTTCTTGTTTTGTTAAAGTACACACTTTGGAACCTGTTCTAACAAATTTTTAATATAATGGATAAATGATTTCAAAACGTTCCAACGGCAAATTTCGTATTCTGATGATATACTTCACTTGCATCATTTTCTGGTGTTAATAACCAAAATGTGTCCAAGCGATTATTGTTCGTAATATATGGGTAAGATAACTTTATTTTCATTCTTTTCTTCATGTCAAAGTTAATATTTGAAATAGGGATGGGAAAGAAATATTGAAAAATAAAATAATTATTTTGGTCTTACCTACAGTGTCAATTTTTTTAATTCTCCGGGACTAGTCGAGGCAGGAAAATTAATAACCAAGTTCGATCTTTGTGGAAGATCTTAAGAGCGTGTTGACTTTTTCGACGAAAAACGTCTATTTTGACGAAGTTTACTCTAAACTCTGTGAATATATAGTAAATTACTTTCATATAAAAAATAGATCGAACCTTCAATCATAATTCAAGTAGATTACATTTTATTGGTTTCATATATTTATTTCATGAGATTCGATTCTTGCAACTCATTCCTCACCAAAATCGCTAAAGGGGGATTTGATTAGAGGATCCATCTCCGCTTCTTTAATTTGATGAAAAAACACTTTTGATTAACGCAATAACAAGTGAGAAAAAGAAAAATATTTAGTCAACAAAAGTAACTTTCGTAAAAAAAAGTAATTTATCACACATTTTATAGACCGAGGGAAATGGCATTTTGTGCCCAACATTCATTTCGTGCTGAGAAGCGCTCGTGGATGTTCGTTCAGAAAGAAATGTGAAGTTGGCAAAATTTTAATTTCAACATTTTTATAAATCTTATGTAAATACGTGTAAATGTGTTAATTTCTAGCATTATGATCAAATTGATCTTCTCTGAGTCTCATTATTATTAGTTTCGATTTCATTCGATTTATTCCACTATTTAATGCATTTCACTTATCGGTTTTAGTCAATTATTTTAGTAAGTAAACTCTTAAGAAGTTTTAGAATATTTCGTCCACTTGTTTGTTAAATACGATTTGAATTCCAAATATATGCAAAAAAATGAAACGCAACGATAAGTCCTGTTTGTTACAAAAAAAAATTCAAACCATGATAATATTCCGAAATAACAATAACTTATTCAAAATGCAAAACGTCTAAAAACCGTTTATAGTTAAAAACTCAAAGGGAGAAATTAAAGCATACGGCGCCGTCTAGAATAAATAAACGAAATTAAATGATAAGCCTTTATTTTCGCGATATTATAATAAAATAACAATCAAAACGAAATTATTTCCCTCAATACTGATTAAAGGGATTGATTCTGTTACCTGCTACCTTATATTGCGTACATAGCGTATCAAAAAATTACGTATATTTGTAACTCCATATCAACTTTGCTTCTTTATTCCCCCATTGGTACTTTTTAGTTTCAAATAAGAATTTTTCCGAAATTAAGACATTTCTCGAGATAAAAAGTAACCTATTTCCTTTCCCAACCCACCAACTATCTCTGTGCAAACAAAAACACTTTGAGCTTTAGCTCCAGTCTGCCGTGAAAGAACAAATAAATTATGCATTTATAATATTAGTTAGGATGAGATTTCCCGGCAAGAAAAATATGTCAGCCTATCCCAGTTCCCGGCCCACCAACTATTTCCGTACAAAAAACATTTCGGTTCTATGCTCCGGCCCACCTTTAAAGAAAGATAAAGGAACACACTTTCACATGTATAATATTATTTAGAATTATTATATTAGTTAAGATGGTATTTCCCGAGACAGATAGTAGCCTGTGGCATTTTCCGGTCTGCCCTGTGCAAAAATACCCTTTTGCATTTTGAATATTAGTTGGGATTGTTATATTGTCAGGATGAGATTTCCCGAGTTATAAATGCCTATTCCGCCAACTATATTTGTGCAAAAAATCACGTCTAAACGCAGCTTCGTTATGATCTAAAAGAATGATAAATTAATGCCGTTTTGCATATATAATATTAGTTAAAATTTAAAAATTATGTAGAATTAGATATCCCAGCAGAAAAGAGGCCCATATAATTTTCCTGTAAACCGACTATTTTTGAGCAAAAATTCATTTTGGATACATTGTTCATCTGTGACACGAATGAATGACAAACAAACACACTTTTGCTTTTCTAATTTTCTAAGTGGGGCTCCAAATTAAGGATTAATTTGTTGCTACTTTATATTATATACATCACGATTCAAAAAATAACATTGACCTTTAACTCTATTGCGGTGTTGCTTCCTTATTCATTTTGTATACTTTTTAGTTTAATATAATAATTTTCTCGCCATTAAATTATCATATAATATGTTATCTTTGTGTAAAAAATCAGGTCAATTCGTTATTCCGTTGCGACGTGAAAGAAGGACAAACAAATACACTTTTGCATTACATTAGTTAGTATAATAAATCCGTAGAACTGGTCTGTTTGTACATTGAAGATATTTACGAAAAAATATTTAGGGTGACATAACAAAATTAATAGAACACAATTATAATGTTTTTAAAATTTACCTCTGTGAGCCCGTTCATTTGTTTACACAATGAAAAGAATGAATGGCCAAAAGGATTTCGATGAAGTTTTTACTAGCGGATTATTTTGGCTCTAAGCTAAAATATAAACTATATTTTATCGCAATCGACCAACTAAAAAGTAGATATGGCAAGTAAAAAGAGACAAAGTTTTCAATATTTTCTTTCATAAGTTTTATAATTGGTGGTATTACGTGTATTAATCTTACATTTAACTTAAGAGAGTTAGAAACTAAGAGAGTTAGAAACTAAACCGTTAGCCGTTTGTTTTATTCGCAGATAATTAAATTGAAAGATTTGTGACTCTTTAAACTGCACGTATGAACAAAGAATAGGAGATATCCAAAGGTATATAAATATTTTATATTTTAATTCTAATTACTAAAGTACTATGATATTTTCTAACATTCCATATGTGATGCATTACTATTTTAAAGAGAGTCGAGAGGTGGATTTAAGGCAGTATCTACAAATGAAAGCAACAAATGTCGTATTTGTAGCTCCTACAATGTCGGTTTATTGAGAAAATTTGGTCATGATTCATTGAAAGGACATAGTTGTATTCTAGTATATGTTAGTTTCGAACTGGCTGATCATAAAATTACTGCTCCCTTAATTGCCATATTTATGGCTGATACTCAATTGAATTATTTATATTTTAAAAAGGGTGGAAGAAGCAAGAACATTTTGGAAAGGTTGGAGGAATGAAGCGGCGTCATCGGCTTTTTTTTGTACTTATGTTCTTATTCACATTAATATATAATATTTGATGGTTATATTTTACACTGGGTTTTTAATTTACAGGCAGAACCAAATTACATCGACCGAACAAACCGGTACAAACGAACAAATTAATATGACTCACACACAATTTATTTCTAAATCTAATGCAAAACTAACGAATTTTGCAGTCTAGTGACTGTTTACAAGTTTATTGAGACTTTTTACAAATTTATTGATAAAATAATAATATATGAGTTGAGATTAAGTTGTTTATACATACTTCGCAAATATAACGTCAAAACCACCATAAATTACCTTAAAATACGTGTGTAAAAATAAACGCTTACTGACTACGAAACTGAATTAATACTATTTCGACTTATAATAAATATTTTACACTTGTGCATACTTACGTTGAAGTTTAAACATTCCAAAATTCTGATAAACAGAAGTCACTGTTTGACACGAAAATTCTGCCAAGCATCAATTTTGGGCAAATTACTATCGTTTGCTTTGCTAAAACCTAATTCTATTGCAAATTGTACTTGTCTTTTAAGGTTTAATTGAGGACAACTGTTTAAAAATTAACAAAAATTGTTAAAAACGGAAAATTAATCAAATAACCTTTTCCGTATACGAAAATATCAACAATAATGGTGTTTTGTGAGGTGATGTAATGCTTTCTGATTTGTGTTCACTGTCACGTGATTGAATTCGTAACTTTGGCGAATTTGTTTCCTAAAAATAAAAATAATCTTTCATTTCAATAGTAAATAATTTTTTTTTATCTCTATATGATGATTAATCATTAGAAATTATACTGTTGCTCAGTTTTGTTAACAGCTCAATCAGGCAGTGATCGGAATGAGCCGTAGGATATTCAAATAGGTCGTGATCTCAAATTGCGGCGTCGTTTTTAGGAATACTGATATTATTTTACGAGAAAGAATGAGACAGAGAGATATCGGCATTCTCTCTCTCTGCCATTAAATTTAGAAGCTCAGATTTCGCTTATTTTGTAATTAATTTTTATGTTCAATACCGGTTTTTTAATTATCCTGTATTTTAATGATATTTTACTAGAATAACAAATTTAGGGGTAGTAACTATCCAATAACAGTATTAAACCCGAAGACGTATTTAGTATTTTTTGCACATTTGTGATAATGAATATAAAATAAATTCGTCCTAAACTGAAACTCATTTAAGGAAAGTTTTCTGGTAAAGAAAATAATATGTAAATATCTAATCCATTGGCCCGCGGAAAATGCCAGTGGATTAGATGTTTTATAATTTAAAATGAAAATTCTTTAGCATTTATATAAAATCACAACTATCAATCAAAGTATTTATTAAAAAATGACGTCAGCTTATTAATCGTCCGCTGAGGTATATACATGGGCGAGCTATTATTAATGGAAGAAGTTAGAGAAATCGTTGAGTGAAGATGTGTTGTCAGTTTTGTTATTCCCGAAAAACAAATTTTTTTCAGGCGATGCTGGTAGACTAACCGGTTTTCGAGTAGTTCACGAATTCTGGCAAAGAGTTTGATGGACCTAAAATATAGCACTAGAGACATATACATAATATCTGCGCTTAACATCTTCGTATTGATCCAGACCTGGTGTTTTACCGTACGGTCTGGTATAAGCATTGTGTTTAGTAAATGTTCTTATGTTCGTCGTCTCCTTTTGCTAACATATTTGTAAAATCATCTACACCAATATTTAATTTACTTTACTCAGGAGTCATTCGTATGAAAATAATGCTTTATTGCCTGCATATGTAATTGTACAAATGCATAAGTACAGGTATATACAATTGACAAATTTATACAATATTTCCCATTTCATGTATAAACTGAACTTTAAAATAAAAACAAAAATAACGATATTTATAAACTTTACGAAGTGAGACATACTTGTAACAAACTTCTTAACCAACTAATTTAATTTAATATCAGTTGCTTACAATAAATTTCCAGCGATCTATGAAACTTAGTCTGTATTGACCCTATTATCTTATTTTATTTTCTAATTGTAAATATCATAAAATTGTCACAATTGTTTTTATCTCGATACACTTGATTTGAACCACTATATCTCACATTCATCACAGCTACCGTAATGCAATATAACGCATGTGAAAGTTTTAGGCGGTATTGGACGATGACAAATTTCAATGTACCGACTTGGAAAGGTGAACAGGAATAAATATCGAGGAAAACGCGAGAGCTTTTAAATGTTCATCTCTAACTTTTCATTCGATTTATAGCCGTGGTGAAAATTTACGACAGATTTTGTGTGCATAGTGGCAATTATGTTGCTGTCGACGAGGTTAGGAGAAAAGGCTGGTCAAACTTTTAAAATTGAGCGTATATTCTAAGCGTGAAACAGTTTACCTTCAATTTGCAGTCGAATATTGAAAATATAATTAGATAAGCATTACAAATTTTCATTCTAAATATGAAGTGAGTTCATTAATAAGTATATTTACCACCAGCGTTTCTGTACATGATACATTTGACAATTTATGCACTAACACCCAATTCCATTATTTTGTTCTATCCCCACTTAAGAAGTGATTATATCTCGCAATCGCTGAACCATTTTTGAACTTACCCCGCATAAAAAGTATATTTTTAAAGTGGATATTACAATTAATGGAATTGATCATATATTTAATGAACCATTGATACATGCAACTATATATAGAGAATGTTAATGTAAAGTTTATATTGAGTTTTATTAAATTATTTTTTAATTTAAAATTCTGTTAATTTTTATTTACATAAATTTTTGTTTTAATAATAAAAACCTAATTATTGCTGTCTATGTTCAGGTTATTATTATCAATGCTTAACTTTATTTGTAGTGTAGCTGTACCAAAGTTTCATTGTACATTTAACCAATTTGTCAATTATTGACAAATCATTTCATCATAAAGTATTCAGATTCTTTTTTCATTATTATAAAACAATATTTTAAAATTTTATGAAAGATTTTTGCATAACCATATATCGTATGATTTTTGTTTTACTATTATTAAATTTGGTAAAACTTCTATTACTGACTCACTCAATAAACTTATGCATGCAATAAACGTTCGTGTATGAAAACTTATAATAGTTATGAAATAATGCAACAATTAGGTTTATTCCATTAGATAATTTATAGTGTTTTTGAACGGAGAATTTTTCAAGAATAAAGTTGTTTATAAATTTCATAGTACAGTAATTTGTTTACGAACGTTGAAAAAAATAAAAAAAACTGCTGTATTTAAAATATTGTTAAATTCGGCGGAAGGTTTAAAATCTTCAATTGCCGTGTGTCGACATCTATTTGAGTTGTTTTGGTATGAAAGCAGCGCTAACGAGATCAGAGGACTCATCTTTATATTTTTTGCTTACACGAATACTTCAAGTTTTCCGGTTTCTGTACAGATCCACGCAATGTTTTTGATAATTAATAATCTAATTTACTTTTCACAATTGTGTTGTTATTATGATTTACTATAAGGGGCGTATAACGATATATTCAAAGACTTATTTTCATACGACCTAACAATTTTCTGCCTCGCATTAGTACCATTTTTTTAAAATCGGTATATAAATTCGAATTCTATCAACAATAAATCGCTAAAAACTCACCAAGCCTAGGTTTTCTATGATTATCTACTCATGTAATAATACTGTGAAATTGACCTCTCTGTATATTGAAGGTATAATAATGTTATTTTTGGTTTTTTAACAGTTTGTCTTTATGCACGCATCACGTAAAAACTATTGACCCGATTCGGATAGTTACAACAAAAAATAAAGTAGTATCTAGTTCTTATTTCATCATAATCGGTTCATCCAGCCAGAATATATGCAATTTTAACGTTTTCAAAAATCTATTTATGTGGAATTGGTACAACGACGAAGAAAGTCTGATCTGTTCGACACGTAGTAATTATACTAATGTTTAGTGGTTTAGTGTACCTATTTACAGCAATAGATGACTGTGTGTATTTTAAATCACGCCATGAAATTTTACGCCATGACATACAGTGGTGAAATTGGTATGGCTAGAGATGATATCTGGAGCACAGCGGGATAAGTGTTTGAATAAACAACCCTAATACGGGCAGACCGTAAATAATTTTTTTGAATGTTGTGTATATTCGATATGAGCTTACCTTGTTTTCTTCCTAAGTTGAATCTCTTGTCAATATTTATAATTTAAGTGCTTTAGTAGATTTAATATTAGGCTTTATAAATTTAGTTGTTAAGAGTTTAATTAACCATTTATACTTATAATAAAACTGTAAAATTGGACTCTTTTTACACTGAAGATACTTGTAAAAAAAAGTGTTAAGGAAACATAATGAACATAGTAATCATAACAATATTGTTTTTCGAACATTTGTCTCTTTGTGTGTCGGTGAGTACGTTTATTTGTTGGCTCATGACACAAGAACAGCTAAAGAAATGTCGACAACCTATAAGATAGATTTTACCGTAATCAACTGACTAAAAATAAGGTACGGTAATTTGACATTACAGTACAAAGCACAATTAAATAGAAAACTACTTTTATACTAGATAAGGTTACTTGCACCCTTACAAAATATTATTATATTTCACTTACTTATATTTTGTGAAGGTTTAATCGAACGAAATCGCGGACGCAATTAGTTGTTGAAATAAATTGGTGTCATTTGATATAAATATTACGTCGATACAAAAATGATATCGTCGATACAGTAACATTCTCTCATGTATCTGTAAATATAAGTAGAAGGTATAAATGTTACAGTTTGATAAAAGTAGATTTTGGAAATAATATCGAAATTTGTACAAATTCAGTAGATATGCCAGCCGGAGTGTAAGCGAAGATGGCCGGCGGCGGCACGTGACGCGACCCAATTCATTGCGCATGGAGCGACCGCTTCACGCGCCCCGCCCGCCCCGATACAAATTCGCCTTTCGGTCATATTTCTGTCGGTTAATTTGTTTCCAAGTTTAGATCCCCTACGTGACTGTGTTATTATATCGCAGTCCCGCTGACTACGCATATTTTGTACCCACCTTCGCTTCACATATTCCTGTATAAATTTATTTTATCTTACATTGATATATTGAAAGAAAATAGAAATATTTTTCGTTAGAGTTTGATTCGCTGAAGTGTAAAGTATATTAAGTAATGAATAAGCTAAGTATATAAATCACTGTGTTTCAAAAACCTAAACATGCTTTATAAAACAAAGTCATTCAAAATGAGAACAGCTTTATAGCGAGTTATGTACACTTTTAAAAATACTAACAGTCGCCCGCTACTTCGTATTAAAACATATTAAAAAAATCAATTTAGTATTAACAAAATACTTAACACTTATCGACCTCACTGGTCACATTAACATTTTATAAATCGGTTCAGAAGTTTCTGAGATTATCCTCGACAAACAAACTCATAAAGTTTTCCTCCTTATAATATTAGTGCAGACAACCAAGTCTTAAAACTAATGCAAAACCGAAAAACAAGGAAAATTATTATTTTGTATGTCATTTGTTTTCTATAAATACTATATATTTCTTACAGTAGCTTTTATTGGTACTCGCCGCAAGATGGCGGGATAAAAAGTATTAATGAATTAGACAAATTATTGTTATTCAAATTTTCAAATTTTGCTATTCAAATATTCAATTTCCTTTATAATTAATTACAATAAGTAGGTAAAAACCGATTGATGAGTTTGTATCGATCCTCACATACAAAATAATAAATAATTAATGACAAAATTAAAAATAATTTAGGCATAATTTTATCAGTAAAGAAAAACCTAGGTGAAACTTTTGAATATTTACATATATAATATCACAATTATAGTAAAAGTTTTCAGATGCTCAGACGTTAATTAAAATTATACAAGCCAATAACTTGTGTATGCATTAGAAAAATTATTTTACCATCAGCACAACCAAACTTTCATTTTTGAAACGTGCTTGAAGCTAATTTTACTGTTGTGATAACACTCTACCGCCTCTTCATTATTGACAAATACATCGATGCTTAAAAGGTCGAAAAGAATATAAATTATACAATGATAAGTCTACGTCACAAGGGTCCATTATTACACGCGTATTGTTAAACTGATTTAGCAAGCTGGTTTCCATGGATTCCTTCCATGGATTACAAAATAATACGATTACCGTCAATAAAATTTTTCTGTATTTGTATCTGCTCTCTAGATATACTACAAGTATTTCAAAATTAACTAAAGGGTTAAAATTCGTAAAATACACCGCACACCGGGCGTCTTCGTGACAGCAAGCAATATAATGCAAAGAGGCAATATGCAATAAAATTTGGATTTGAATATTGAGTTTAATACAAGTAATAACGTTTGACAGAAATAAATTTTAGTTCTACTGATAACTCTGTGTTTTTCTCAGAGTTTTTACAGTGAAATTCTATTTATGCTATCTTTAATATACAATTTTTAATATATAGTTTATTCTTTAAAAATATATTTTATATATAATTTTCAATAAATTAAACAAATTCAATTTCGGTTTTGTCCTAAATTCATCTGCCGACCGGTGAAAATATAATCAACATGAATCGCTAATATTATTAATAGTTAGGAAACAGATGTCGACTAGAATAACTACCTTCTTTATTATAGTTATAACTAAGCTTAATACTTATTTCAGTAGAGTCAAATTAGGATTAAGCCTCGGAATGAAAGGAAGAAATCTGAAAATTGGCCCAGACCTTTGACTTGGCGTTCTGAAAATAAGTCTCATAAAATACCATATCCGCTAGTCAAGACGTAAAGATCACGGAAATCGGTCTTTTGCAAATATCGAGCTTCTTATATATTATATTTCTTTACAGGTATAATAAACTTGTAGAGGATTACAATTCTTTGTAAATTTAGTTAATGTGTATTTCATTTGTATGACTAACATTTTTCAAGACGTGGCGCGGAGTGTGGGAAACGTGCGGCTGTTTTTAGAATAACATATGTGAACTGTAAAGTCAGATACACTTTACAAAGTTAATTATATAATAAAAGTACTATCATTATTATTAAAATTATATAAATAGTTTATTTATAAAAATATTTATAAGCGGTATAAGTCATAAATAAATTCGGTATGTAAGATGTGTAAAAATTTTATTGTGTAGTGAAACATCTACAATTACAATAATTTAATTTAATTATTTTAATTCGATAGCTTAAAATTCATATCATTTTGCTTTATTTCTTATTTGCACCCTACCGAAACGTGTTGCCTTATTTCAATTATTTCCCTGGTTCCAGTCGAATAAGATTTTTTAACGTTTTGCTTTTTGTCTCTAATAACTTAAATTTTGAACGCTACTTCTCCTACTTCGCTCTCCATCGGCGAATAGTTAATATCACTTAAAAAACATTGCATTCGATAAAGTTTCATTAACGGACCAGGACCGGATGGCTTCAACATAATATTTCCGTTCGTCAAAATTTGATAACAATGGAGTACTCAACGCTACTTATTAACTTTTAAGAAATCGATCCAGCATAATGGAAATTTATGAAAACTACACATGTGCAGATTCGAAACTAACTCGAGATTAACATTTGTTATATATATTTTAAATAATTCGTACAAAATTACTCTGAAATCAGCTGCCATCAAGATAGCAGTCATAATACAGCTGCCATCAAGATAGCAGTTATAATTCGATATAAATTAAACATAGCTGCAGCGAACAACTTCATCCTTCTTAATTGTCTTATAGAGAAGTAAGTTCTTATACAATGAAGGAATGCCGTAATAGTAATAAGGCAAACCATCATCCGTAAATAATAAATTCCTAAAGGCATATATACATATATATATATATATATATATATGTGTGTGTGTGTATATATATATATATATATATATATGTGAGATGCTCTTGAAAACGTCTGCTCTTTGACTTCTATTTTGGAATTAAATGTGATTTGTTTAAGAAAATCTCCACTGCAAAAGACGTTTCAAATATTCATGAATGTGTATCAAGCTTTCACCTCCCCTTAAATAACGATAAGCGTGGCACGGACTCACAATAGACAGGAACATTTGTGTAAAATTTAAATGTGTTTCGTTACACTGACAAAATTATATAATACCATTTCTTTTACCGTCGATAAGAAAATTTTAGATTTGACAATCGGGCGCTTTACAAATCTTGATTAACAAAATAATTGCTTTAAAAAGTAATTTTTTTGTTCACAAATGACTTCATTAGTATGTCTAAAAAAATGCAATAATCTTAAAGTTACTTGTGACAAAATATGAAAATAATATCACGATACAACACATTCCTACCGCTTGAAAGAGGCGTGTGAAACATGGAATAACTTAAAAGAAAAAATGTAAAATATTTTCATAAAATATCCCAAAGTGAAATAGAAATAAAATTTCCATTAATTTGACGTAGCTATCACATGACAAGACATGTGTGTTATTCTGAAAATAATTATTATTTTTATCGACCAACTATAGTTGAAGCCTTGTTAATGATAGCTATAGATAACAAACTTCAACAGTAAAAACAAATTTTAATTAGAAATAGATTAGGCGAACAAATAAATTGACAAGTCTATGTAGAGTAAAAAATATACGCGGTGAGCATAATTAAAAAGTAATGCCCGTAATAACATTTTAGTTTAGAGCGTTGTAAAAAATGAAGGAAATATTATAATCATGAAGCTACGAAACACGTCTAAAGGAGAAACCATATCGAGAGGTGATCAAGGAATTTTTACCACTTGTCTATTGAAAATATAAATAATTCGAAATTCAAATAATTATTATGTCACTTTTTCTCTTATTCACGCATGTACGCATAAAACGATCGAAAGCAACACAGAATATTATCTTTTCCCCTCCCCGCTAACTTCACCTCTCCCCTAAACTACCATCATGGTACCCATATAAATTATTTTTGATGGCGTCTGTAGTAAGCCTGTCCTGCTCTGGCGAGACAGTCCTACCTATATGATTATATTCTGTCAATAATCTGAATCAGAATTTTTGATGAATTTGGTTTTATTACATTAGCTAAGTCTAAAAAAATAAAAATAAAAAATGAGTCCTTGCATCATGGAGATAACAATAGGTAGCGTGCGTATTTTTAACTTGTCATTCATATAAAATTCATAAAGCTTATGTTCATAACTTACACTCAAATGTTAAAGTTCTTTTGCCATTCGAGCCGAGAAAAATCATTATTATTTCCAGTATCTGAAAACATGTACACTGCGTACGCGGTCTATAGCCTAATCTATGTTGTGTGTGTATAATTCAGGTGGAAAGGTGACCCATAATGCCGGTGAAGATGTATCAAATATATTTCGTCATCGTAAATAACGGCTTACTCTATCTGCGACGTCTCGGCGGGATTACTCGCGGATTATAGGCGAGCGCTCCCCGCTTCACCACTACTTCTATTTCCGAAACAAAATCCTCTTCATTCATATTTAATAAAAGTGCGATTTATTTGAGCGCTGTTATTATTATGCTCTTACATTCAAATATTTCGTGATCAGTCTTAGAATAAGATTATATCTTTTATTTTATTGTTGAGCCTATAAAATATTTGTGCTCTTGTAGCAGTAAAGATATAGGTACTGTAATTAGATTTTCCCCTGAAAACGAATGTTTTCTTATGATTTAGCTTACAAAGTACTAATAACGTGGACAATTTAAAGAAAATTGGGAGAACATTTGCGAGATCAAGAAAAAATTTACGTGTGCCACTCAGTTCATGTGACAGAAGGGAAACTTTTTCGTTCTTTCGCTCTAAGCCTCGATTTGTAAGTATATAGTGAGAGACGAAACGGCCGAGAGGAGAGAGAGAAATAAGTGTTAATTAAATATAACTATAACCCACTGTCAAGATACATACATTGTATAATATTTCAATTTTAGATTGTCAAATAGAAAAACAGGCCCGATGCCAGTAAAAGAACATGGTTAAATGCGACTGAACGAAGTCGGGATGTATTGTTTCTGTTGTACATTATATTTATGACTATATGTGAAGGTTCATTGGAGATTTATAAATAAATTAAGAACATAATATATTATTAATCTTGCGGCGGATGAAGTACTCGCAAAATTATTAATAAATCAGTCACAAATAGATAAATAAATCAACAACATTTTGGCAGTTTACTTTTGACACACGTAACGTACAAAACAGCTGGTACCAATAGCGAGAGCCATTTTTCTTTCTTTTCGCGCAAAATTTGGACAGTTTGCTCTCGACAAATGTAACCTACAAAATAGTTGGTAGCAGCAGTTTTCGCGTATAGGTACACTCCTTGTCTTAATCTATCGTGTTGCTCTATTTTTAAGGAAATTTTACTTCAAAATAATATTAGTGCCGCGAAGCGGGTTTGTGCTTTATTATCGATTAGTACACCAGCCTCGAATTTCATCATTCCTATATAAGTAATTATAACTCAAGCGGCTGTACAAAAAATCGACATTTAATATAACTTTTTGAAAAGAGGAAATCGTCCTCTAAAAGATAATGGTAACTTTTTTAAATATTTATTATTATCTAAATCTGCCTTTGCAAAAACCCTTAACCTCCATGTCGTCTTTACGTATGTACGTACGTTAGAAGGCCCTGATTATTTTTCTATCCTTTGTTTTTTTTCTCAGGCGGGTGATTCTTTTTTCTATCCACCCGTTTACTATCGGAACAGAATCCTATTGATTTTCACAATGATTTTCAAATTTTTTAATTTTTTAACATAATTTTCTACAAAAACTCCCTTTTTTCCGTGCTCGGCGTCTGTTCACTGCATATGTTTAATGTTTATCGTTTTGCACCTTCTTTCTGGTCCCTGCTGTTTTTAACTTTTAAATGTGTAATTTTTTTAACATTTTGCATTGGGTATGTAACTTAAAGTATGGTTAATAATCGTGATTTTCATTGATTTTTGTTCGATTAGTAGTTATAATTACCTAATTTAAACTTAACGCAAGCAATATTCAGTATCAAAATAATATCAATAACAGATAAAAAACATTGAGCATGCATTTTTAATTTTACCCAAAATATTTAGTATATCAAAGTCAAACAATTTTTAAAAAATAAAAGTAAATATTTTTGTAACTGTATCGAAATGAACACAACGTTAAAGCGTTGAACCACAGTACCAAATGTGACATATGTACAAGCACACGAATGTTTTTTCTTGTTGTATTTTAGTTATTTCATATCAATTTGCATTCAAATTGGGATTTTGATTTTCTTCATGGTTTCTATACTTTATGCACTCCTATATATATTTAAAAATAATATTAAAAATGAAATTATCGTTCATAATTTTTCATTCTCAGAATATTTTTTCGTTTCTCCAACAAAAGTTATGAATTTAAAGACCTATTTAATTACATATTTTTCCTTAGCGATGAACAACGAACGAAAATTTCTGAATTTTATAAATTAATATCGACTTCCTTGTCAACTTTTAGCACTCGGTATTAGAGCGGGGCCATATTCGTCCCGTTACGTATGAAGTTTGATGCACAGCCTTGAAATTGCAAACGAATGAAATGATAATACTTGCATCTACCGATGATTTTCAACCAGTTTACAATTGTTCATTTAGTTATGTATTTAATTATTTAATCGTGGTATTGTTTTATTATTTATTTACGTCTTTCCCGTCAAGAGTTTACTTATTTTAATAAATCCCTACACAATGTAAGTTGGTAAAATTATATTTCTTTCGAAAATTTATCATAAATATTTATTAAAACTCTATAGAGCCGTGCGGCTCTAATAATGTAAAAAAGTAAAGAAACTTAAAATAGTAAGATGATAGGCAGACGACATTACTCGAGCGTTGGTAAATTATTTCGCGCGGATTATTTTTCTGGCATGTGCATCCATTTCTCACGATCCCAGTACATCTACCGTACAATCGTAGCAACGTCTTACATACAGGCTGTTTATTAATTGGTATAGGTATTTTGGCTGGATTCGTCAAAAATATAATCTGAAGAGAATCTACAACATTTTTTTTAATTTGGATCTTCGTAACGGAGAAATAATCTATTTTTCAATAGCTTATTTTATTTTTTTCATTTTCTCAATTTGTATTTAACATTTTCTCAATTTTTATTAGATATGAACGGTACGTTATCATTGACAGAATCTCTGTTTATACAAAAAAACTTGATATAAATACTGAATTAACCCAAATTCCTTTCTGCAAAAAAAGATGGCTATCGCTCGCTATTCAAGGCCGAATAACGTATTTGGTGCGTCGCGAAATGTACCGTTTCTATAATTCACGTACTTCAGGACGTTTAATGCAAGGACATTAAAGTTGAAATAGTGTATGTCAAGGACGGGGTGAGATACGAAACAAATTATTCTTTGTAATCATCATCTTATTTTGTTCTTAGCATCAAATAGAAGCCTGCTTATTATAATATCTTAACCACAACCTATATGAAGAGTATATATTTTACAAGTATAAGTGTTCCAAAAAATTGGGAACGAAAATTATAAAAATAAACTATTTTAAAGCGAAGCTGTTCAAAAAATATTTTTAGTTATTATAAATATGCTTTATGACAACAAAGAATACGTTAAGAAAGGAACAAAAAATAAGTACAGAAATCAGACATATAAATATACTATGGTGGGTGTGTCCACTTATAACATCGGTAGCAACAGTAGTTGTAAAAAATGGAACTTAAAACAAATAAAATATTCAATTTGGTTGCTCTGAATACGCGTCTTCTTGATGACGGTTCGAGAATTTTACGCATGAATGTAATTTGGTTATAATTATAAAAATGAAATTGTATTGCTATAGTGACTGCGATAAATATTAAATTAACTAAATTTAAGTTGACAAACTCAAATCACAGTTGTAAAGTAAAAACCACGCGTCACTAATTTCACCGAGGGGTAATCATACCAAATGCACGTCATAATTAGAATAAATGTAGATTTCCAATATGAAAGGGTTTGAATGCAGCACCATAAACAAACTTACAGAGTCTTATACCGCTGCTAATACAAATACCTATTATTATGAAAATGAGTTTGTTTGTTGGTATACTTGCTCTACTTTACCCAACTACTCAAACAGCCTCCATACAAGTTTGCATAAATAAAGCCTGTATCGTGGAGACATACTTCGCATAACATATTTATCCTAAAATACAATTATTTTTTTCGATAATTAAAAAAATCAACCCTTTATATACAAGAGAACATAAGTAAGGGCGTGAACTATTTATTCAGTGTGTAATAACACATCACGGCAAGATGTCCAGCCTACAGAAACTTATTCCAGGGCACAGACTTTTTCTTTTCAGGCCATTTCTTCGATTCTGTACATCACAAACTACATGGGGATTTTGAAAGCTAAGATCCAATTTTTACAGGAATATTTTTTTCCTAAATTTTGCACCATTTTTTCCCTTTCTTATGCGAACGAAGTCGCAAACTAAAAATTAACAAAACTAATTTAAATTTATTTTATATTTAGAAAACTTTATTTATTTATTTGTTTTTTATACTTTACCATAAAAACGGTTTATCCATAGGAAATTAAGCGTTCACCATCGTGTAACTTATAGCACCTAGACGAAAATCGGATACATGATATATTTTTAGAACGTGTGGGTAATGAGCTAAACTATTTAAGTGATGGACATCAAAATGTGCCAGTGTATTTCTGGTCTAAACTTTTAAACCATTATATTTATTAATTAAATCATTATGGAAGTATTTTTAAGGCTAAATATCCTTTATTGAGTCTGTATTGATTTGTCTAAGAGTACAATAAAATCTTCGAAAAATACCGGCATATTATTAGTTTGTCGTATTTTGTAATAAGTATTTTCTCGTTACACAATCTACAGTTCTTTATTCGAATAAATAACTAAACCGTTGAGATCACTGTCAATAAGTTAAAATTTAATAATTGCTTTATACAAAAACCAATTAAGAAAATTCAATAATGTTTCCTTTTTTGCAAAGGCAAAACCAGGACGGGCAGTTAATATTATGAAACATCAAAACTAAAGAGCTCTTCGAATGTATTTACCTCAGTATTTTCCATAATCTTAACACCACAATCATCAAAAGAACAAGGTCTAACTACGTATTAAAACTGATATTATAATTAAAAAACCGTTCAAGCATGAATGGCGTTCGCACTTCAATGGTTCCATACTAAGTGTACATTTAAAAAAAATTACCTATGTAAAAAATGGTACATAATATTTCTATTAAACCATTTTAAAAAAATTTAATTTTTAGAACGAAAATATATCAACTGCTATATCTTTCACAGGCGCATATTTAAAAAAATATTCTTTTTATGTGATATAATTTCAAATTAACGATTTTCAGATTTTTTTTCCTTTACTTGTACTGTGAAACATTGCCAAATTTTATGATTTTAGGTCAAGTGTTTTGATTTATTATTAGGTCAAGGTTTTGATTTACTGATCAGTGGCCGTTTTACTGATCAGTGGCCGTATTTTACGATTTTTTATAAACTCCAAGGGACCGTATACTACTTAGGTATACGGTCCCTTGGAGTTCACTGAAAAAAAGTCAACCTCAGTACTGAAAAAAAGGTCTTCACAGACGGACAACAAAGTGATCCTATAAGAGTTTTTTTCCTTTTTTTACACAACCCTAAAAAATACTTCTTTCATTTTACAAAAACTTTAAACTTTTTCATTTTTACACAAGGTTTTATTCGAATTTAAAATACAGAATTTCCAGATTGCAAAATAATTTTAGGAAAATTGTGTTTAAATGCTTTCTTTTCATTTTTCACCTGTATAAATAATACCATTTACCAATTTATTACATAAGTCATTAAAAATGTGAACCTCTTAATGTATTCTCTACCAAAAATAAAGAAGGCAATATAAAAGTATTGTATACTCATATTGTAAGTTCAAAGTACCATTATAAAACTTTCTGCAACCGACCACTTTGATATTAAATGATAATAATTATTATTTTTAATGTTTTACGAACACAAAATTTTGTATCTAAATTGCGTTAAGAAATATACAATGTGATATTTCATTTTGGTAAGTCTCAAATAGATTTGTTAACGGAATTAAGCTTCGCAATTATATTTGACAAAATTAGGGTTATTCCTTTAATTTTGCTTCATATAATACCACTTGCGCTCCAGGCTACTTAATATTAATACAAGAGTATGACACTACACGTACAGATATACCTGAATTAATTGTCTCGATCCAAAAGACGTATAAAAACATTTGAAGCTCTCGATACTCACAACAGCGCTAGCGAAAATCGAATCTGACAGCAAACTAAGAATCACTTCACAATTTACGAGTTCGTGTGGAAGAAATACAACGAATAATCCATACTATGTGCGCCCAATTTCATATATCAAAATTTTAAAACCCCTTAGATTAAATTTTTTTAATAAACTCGGACACATATCGCCCGCTGCATCCGAACACTTAAATAACTTAAATAATTGACAACTAAGGCTACAAGTCAAATAAAAACAAAATCGCCTAAACATTTACCGCATAAACGACCTAAATAAAATGAGGTTAGGATACGGTAAAAAATTGAAGGCTATTATACTATAGCGCATATTTTGCGAAATGAACTTCTCCCATTTGTAAAATATTTAGCTTAGGATACTATTTTGCCGAAAACAACATATTAAACGAACAATTACTATTTCTTCAAAGTAGATATCATCACGATCTAAACGCCAGAAGTAAAAACAAGTCACATTTTATTAATTTAAAATTTAAAAAGTTTAAAGGATACATTCATTGAGCATATGATTGGGATAAATTACATTTTTATTATAAAATATAAGAAGATTTATTAAAATTGTCAAAAATACGATCTACTAAATTTAACACATTAAACAAAGTTGAAAACTATGTAAATGGTACAAGTACTAATATGTACCCAAGACCACAAGTTAATGTAATTATTCCATATTCCTATTGAAACACACATAATATGTCACATAACAATGATGAGTAATTTTATATAATTTTTTTAATGTGTCGATGTAAATTGTCATAATTTTGGCAGCATTATAATTTTTAGGATCGTTTCCATAAAATTTCTTGCTCCGTTTCTTCACCATAAAGGACATTCAGCCGAAGTTGTAGTACTTTTAACAAGGAGATGCTACTCGCATGTTCACATATGGCTATATTAAATAAACATTCTTGGCATTTCCAGATGAATTTTTCGGCCATAAATTCGTTCAGTTACTTTCGACCTCTTACATTTAAGTAGAGACTTCGTTACCAACAATGCAATCGTAAACTCACAATAGATTCTGCAGTCATAACCTATCCATTCATTTTGGCACCACATCATGAAGATGTATATATGTATATATATATATATATATATATATATACACATATAGAGAGAGAGAGAAAGAGAGGGAAAGAGAGAGTTAGAAAAAGCCATTTAAGTCAGAATAACAGATTTACAATATTAGTTAACGCTTGTGAATTCCATGCGATTCACAGAAAATTAGTTAAATCAATGATTCAAAAAAAAGAAGCGAAACGATATATAATTATGATGATATACTCATTTGCAGACGTCTCAATTTGACGATCATTGCCATCCGCCTTTATATTAAAAAATGTAATTATATTGAACAGTATTTGTCATTCTTTTCCAATATTTATTGAACAGTATTTGTCATTTGCCGGGAATTTTCGCTATTACATTGTAGCAAAAAGTCCTTCCCAAGCAAAAGAATTAATTAGAAATTGCGTTAATACGATTGTGATTTCGAAATATGTGCAAACTTTGTTCACAACTCTCATATATTAGATTCTCATTAGAGAACAACAAGAAACTTGTTTAAACTTGAGTTATGTCAAAAATTAAAATTGTATTTGTTGTAAATTTTAATCTTCCCAACACCATTTTAATCATTCTATAAACTCGTAACGAAAATACAAACAGTAATTGTTCGTAACAGTATAACTTCGCTTTGCATAAAATTATAAACGGAGAAAATATACTAAATACACGAGTATTTGAATTTACAACGGCAACGCGATAAAGAAAATTACTAAAAAAACTTTACTCGCCCCAGGCGATATAATGAAATTCCAGGCAGCGTCGCGTTAGATACGTCCCCCAGAAACTGAAGTGACAAAAATGATATTACATATTCATTTAAAATATCTCAATACTCCAAAACTTTAACAGCAAAGTTCCACTTCCCCCATCCCAAAAGTTAGGGGGGCAGCAAAAACGAGGCCAAGAGACGACCTTATATTAAGTAAATGTTACACAATAATTTTCCTTCCGAAAACAATGCCTATGTATACTAATGCCGACTTGCATACAAACTCTAGGCTGAGTTCAAATTAGATAATTTCATACAACTGTAATAATACACCTTGAACAGATTTAATTTTCTTCTGTAGGAACGCGCTCTGGTTTGAAGTGAATGAACGAGCTGCTTCAGACTTAAGTCTATTAAATATTCACGTTGCCAAGACAATATCTTAAATATCTATTGCGTACTATGGTTAAATATACCGTTTTTTATGAAGTAAAGTTCTACATTTCAGTACTAAATTTCGATCCATTTTACTGATTTTATTCTCCTATATTCTCGTTCATTTAGATCAAACTAATAACTTCGTGCTTTATTATTTAAATACTAAACTGAAACAAATTGTCGAAATATATTTCTAAATAAATATTATCGGTTTCACATAGAAATCGCTAATACTATTCGGTATTCAAGATGTTAAAGCGGGAAAAACTAACGAATGTTATTTACCATGTGAATACTCGCTTTCATTGCTCGCATATAATTAGAGCGGGTTCGCTCTAACAAAGCTATTGTTCACTTACGTTTAAAGAGCTCACTCTCTCCTTAATTGGATGGCTCATTCTGTACGCGAGAAGGAAAGAAATGATACCGATGGAGCCCTTTATTTATGCCGGTTACCTTCGAGACCACGAGCTAAATGGCACTGCTAACAGTTCACATGTCATTAACTTAATGTTAAGGAGACTCTACATCGCGGCCATTAATTTTCTTTCTCTTTCCTCGTACTACCAATTCTATAACAATATAATACTAGTTACACGCTAATACATATTTCTTTTAATAAAATCGTAACAAAATTTGAATCTTTTTATTAAACTAGTCAATCCATCTTCAAACTGGGTCATATTTTTAATTATATTCAAGAATTTTACTATTTGTTTCAATTATTTTTTAATAATTGAAAAATTTATGTAAAATAGATTGTCACGCTCCATAGTTTTAATGAGGTTTACTTAAGTTTATTTAGTCCTTATATTACTTTTGAGCTATCCCAGTCCCATGTGGTACTGGGAAATATGCCTTTTCCTTATTATGCAGTTTGTTCCAACTCCTTTTTATGAATTTTATGAAGATCTTTATATAAAAATACCTTAAATTTTTTATATAAACCATTATACAAACATCAATATTGGCTATATGATATTATACCTCTCTGTATAAAACGTATATACATTTAATTTGTCAATAAATGAAAATGAAGTGTCTGTAATGAAAAATTAAAATCCACTTAGCAGTTATTACTGACATTTTCAGTGAGTAATAAATTGAAAAATTTCATAATCAATCTGTTATTGCGAAATGAAATAATATCACCAACGTGTATCATAAATTCGGAACATATGTATCATAAATGTATCATAAATTCGGAACTCGATGAACAAGAGAACGATTTATCATAAATTCGGAACATATCATACAACATCGCAAAAACTCATAATCGAGTACTCAAGAATATACACAAGGAAAGTGAACGATGTCAAAATCCAACATAGTAACAGTTAATACAACAACTACCATCTGGTTTGAGTTCGGTCTAGTGGCACCAAATTAAGAAAAGCAAATGTTCAAACGTTGGGAGAATTCTCATTGCGCTTTGCAAATATGTAGAAAACAATTATTATTATGAACGTTCACAATTAAATGAAACTACGTGATGTAATATTTTTTCTACTCTCTTTAATTTCTTTACCACGACCTAGGTTTCGTTGTATTACAACATCTTCAGGTGGGCTATTAACAAAAATCTTTGCTAATAGCCCACCTGAAAATATTGTAATACAATGAAACCTAGGTCGTGGTAAAGAAATTAAAGAAAGTAGAAATAATACTACATCACGTAGTTTCATTTAATTGTGAATAATGAATTTCTACTAAATTAACGCCAAATATATACAATAGTATGAACATAATAAGCAAACAAAAAAGAACACCGGTATAAAGCTGAACCTTTCTAAATATAATTTTACGTGTTATTATTAAGCGTTTTAATATATTACGCATGCAAAAACTTTTGTCTGCTTAAAAATTTTAAAATCCCTTACGTCTAGCATTAAATAATAAAGAAAACAAAGAAGAAAATATACATTTTAGGGTACGAATAGTTGATTTTTTTTACTTTTCCCCCCAACATTATGAAATTCATATATCGCGTCGTTCTTCCCTTAAAAACACTCTTGGTAATATTACTGTACTTTTTAATCTATTTCATATAAAGTCCATCTCAAAAAGCAAGCCAAATGAACTTAATAGAGCCTTGTTTTTTTCCCAATTTATCAGGGTCTTATATTCTTAGTACTAGTTCAATCGCCACAAATAATTACTTCCGGCGCTTATTAAGTTATTAATGCAATACCAGTGGAAACTTGCAGCGGCCACTTTCAGTGACAGTCGCTTTAATCATAACACTGTTATAACAGCGAAAGTAGATACGAAGCCACTTGAGTTCAGGGAAAATCACGTTGCGTTATAATGTTGATAATATTAACCAATTAAATTTAGTATCTTCAAACCTAAATGTAAAAGTTTCCAATTAAAGTCTATCGTTGTCTTATCACGCAACCATAAAATATATTTAGAGTAATCCATTCATACAGGATTATTGATATTTTTCACTTACGGATACATCCGTACGTTCATTACGGATACATTCTCACTAGTACTTTCTTTCCATTAACAAACATTCGTTTTAACCATATACATCTAGAATTACGTACTTACTTACATATAACCAGTATTATCTTCCGCTACTATATTCCATTAACAATATGCAAAAATAGATACCGCTTCTGAAATACGCACAAAAGCACAGCTTATTGGATGGAATGTGTCTCCACTAGGAATAAATTTTAAGCCGCGTTTTAATGTATAACTAAAATATTGAATGGAAGAAAAATCAAAACAAAAATATGAGACTAAAATGAAAACTAAACATAAGTACTTAAACCGTTGAAATGCGAAACAAAAACAAACAACGATAAATCATAAAGTTTCGTATTTCCTCACGCCACGAGGCCGAGTCACGGCCGATCCCCTTGCTCATAAAAATAAGATATAATAATAAATATTTTCGGCAAAGATTTGCCGAATAAGAAAACAAAAACTTTTTTCATTTTAGATTCTTGTCTTGATTATTTTAGCTCACTTGATAAATGAATTCCTGTACTAGTCTCATTTTATATTCAAATCATTTATTTATACCTATACACGTATATATATGGTTAACATTTTTCCGTTCGTTGGTCAAAAGATAAATAAGAAATTAATTTTAATTGACGAGGCTGATGTGGGAGAAATGTGTGTAAATGAATTATCTTACTGTTAATGTCATAACTCCTACCCACATAATTATAAAAAGATGATCTCATTCATTCGTATTAAAAGTGAAAAATTAATGACACATTAATTTATATATTTTTTATTCAAATATTTTAGGGCAAGATTAAATCAAGAGAATTACAGAAGTACTCTTGTATGTCTTTTAACCAATGAGAATAAAGCAGATCAAAAATTAATTATTTATATTAAAATAAATTTAAACGAAATGGATACATTCTGTGCAACTCACTGATGCAATAAAAAATGTCGAAATAACAAAATGTCCCTAAAATCACTTCAACTAATAGCATAAATATTTTTTAACAAAAAAGCCCCAAAATATATTATGTCTCTATACAAACTACCACACCATTTCTCATTAAATTAGAACAGAGAATGACGATGGTATACCATGTCTATGGCTAATACAAATTATTAAACCATGTATTTCTAATGTCTTCATGAGAATCTTCGCATTTACACAAGTAGAAACTTAATATTAGTAAAAATATCTATATACACTATGTATATTTATTATATAAATTAATAGTTTGTAACATATCTAAAATACATATTTTTTTCAAATGTTCGACCTAGTTTTCAGTTCTGTGCGAAAAATAAAAGTGCGTGTGTTTTCCACCTTTTCGTTATTGTCAAATCAGTGTTAATATAAGGTCGCCTCAAGACTCCCAAGTTAATATAAATTATAAAGTTACCTGTCTGGAATATAAAGGAGATATTTACCGGGAGTCCAGTTTAGTGACGCCAATTTCTTTTATATTATAGTTATTGTGTGATGTTTAATAAAATGGTGAATAACGTCTGCCATGACGATGACGCATGACAAAGTACTTAATAATCTGTGAAGATAAATAGAGCAACATAGAAATGACTTCTTTTTTCTTACCAAGAAAATGTGAAATAACATGAAATAATAAAATGAAATAAAAGAGACGCCGGTTCCGAAGACAACGCACGAAAATACGGGCCTTAAATGTTTCAATTTTGAATATATATATACTGAGGTACGTTCTTCCATGTAATTCTACTAAACAAGTATTTTCGGAATTCAATCATGTAAGGGTGACAGTTAATGCTTCAGTTTAAACGAAGTATTGGCCGGTGGATTTGTTAGGGGTAATCAACCATGTCGTCTCTGATCTACCTATGTAATGACATTTATATGGAAAATAAGTCACAGGAAAGTTTAATTCTAAATGCATTTGGATTTAAATATCTGACAATTTTACGTTAAAGTTCAGATTTTAAAAAACTTGGTATATTTCTTGAAAACATGTATCTAATTAGACATGTATGTTTCAAATACGTATGGTACGTATAATAATAATTAAATTTCTTGGAAATGTTAAAAATATATTGAATCCTTAAAAAACGAATTCATTCATGCATTTACGATCTTTTCGAGACAAAGAAGTATTTTTAATAAATAAATATTTTCAATTTACTTTTATTTTGTTATAATTCATTTTGTTCTCGTTCTTGTGAAAACGCGAGAAATAATCGTGTATAATAGAGCGCAAAAGTATCGGCGGAAATTTAAAGACTTACACGCACGCGAGCAATCTTTAAACACAGATATTTTCAATTATCAACCAGCCATAGTCTTATTGATAAAAAACTTTTTTAAGGTTCGAGATTTTTCTTTAAAATCCACGTTTTTCGTGTTATGCGATAACATGAAGAAAGAACATTTCCTCTCCCTCCTCTCTTCCTCATCTTACAAACATTTGAGGATTCATAATAAACTATTTACAAATTTGTTACTTACCGCAGAAATATATTGCCTAAATTTTTCTGAGACGTAAAAATATAATGAATTTCCGGAAAACACTTTGATTTTGATCACTCATTACTTTTTTCACTACTATTTATTTAGCTCATTTTATATTTATTAAGGTATAATACAACTTCCTATGTAATGATGATATGAGCTAAAGCTGGTAACAGAATTGGTGTAAAACTAGAAATTTTGGTAGCCCACCAATTCATCGTCTTTCACTGGAAAAACATTAAAAAACAGATTTGTACTCTTTTCAAAGGAACTATTTTGGAATTAATCCAACATTGGTTTGTGACTGAAATGAAATGAATTCCACATGCCTGGATAGAATTGTTTTTGGCCTTTATATTTTTATCCTTTAGGTGTTTTAGAATCCCTCAAATTTTTAACTATTCGGACAATAAACTATCAAATAATGTAAAAACAATTTATAGTTTGGGACTCAGCAGCTACACATTACGTATAAATTTAAACTACGTATATTTGTTTCATTTATAATTTAGCAGCCTCTAACTGGCAGACAGACGGTCGAACGAAGAGACGTCGTTGCTACAAAAATAGGGCTCCGTTTGAAAACTGCGGACACGAAAAGCTGAAAATTGGTCATATGTTCGTGTATTTTACTTTTATATTTATATGGTATGGTGTATTAAATAGTCTGTAAAGCCCTTAGCAAATGAATCAGAGATAAAACTTGGCCTGAAATTTCTGTGCCCATTAGATATTTCCATTTTTCAATAGATGAAGTTTGTTTACTTTGGTTTAATGCAAATGGTTTTAATTACGTATATTTAAATCATAAAACACCAACTTTAAAACTTAATTGCGATAACATAAGAAATAAACAGTCATGTGTCAATAGTGACCCGTTCAAAGACATCGTCTGAAATAATAAATTTCCATTAGTTCAAGTATAGGATATAGCTGACCATTAACCCTAATTAATTTTTTTTATATATTCATATATAATAGCCAAAATATTTACATAGTGAAAAACAAAATTAATGTTTGCAATCAGACACCGTACGTACCCTTAAATGTTTAAATTTTTATGTATACTAAAGTTTGTACGGAACACACGTGGTGCGAATTCTACTCTACATAATAACAGACTTATTATAAAATGAATACTGTACTGGTACTGTACATGCAACAAGTGATTCTTACTTACGCTGGCAACATTTTTAATAAATTTTGGTGGTTTCGTATTTGAAGACTAAAAATGTGCATGTAGGGTATACACTTACTATATATGCATTAGAATTGAATTTTAAATGCTATATAAAACTAAATACGTTTCGTATCAATGTGGAGAAGAAAAAAAAGTGATAAGTGTCTATGTTGTACTATGTAGATTTGAAATATAACATTTTACATATTTAAAATAAGCGAAATGAGTTATTATGTGACAATTTGAAGTAACAAATTGAACTTGTTTTTAAAATACTCAACAATTTTTCTTGTTATTTATATTAGATTTACTAGCGAAATGTGGAGATTTAAATGTAAATTGATATAAGATTAAATTGATATTAGACCTAAAATATGAAAATGAAATTTTTCAAAAAGAAAAAAGGAAGAAATATACAGAGGATTCTATCAAATTGTTGCTTATCGCTTCTGAACAAGAGTGATTATCAAATACGGTAATCCCTAGTTATTGGCAGGGGTCAGCTTCCTTAAATTTCCGCGAATAACTAATACGCGAATAGTGAGACTTCGCATGAACAGAAAATATCAGAAATATTTATTTTCATAAACATTTTAAAACATTAATTTCATATTAAATATTTCATAAAAAGAAAAAGTCATGAAGATTCCAAAAGTAGGTATATGTTCAAAATTATGTAAGATATATTGTTATAAAAAGGTACCTCCTATCGTTTAAAATGTCCACAAAATTTTTTTCCATTTGCCCTTTCTCTGAAGCTACTAAAGTAAAAGTTATAAAATACAAATTTACTAGAAATTTATATCGACTTTACTAAACAATTTTAGGGATGATTTTTAAAATTTTTGAAATATTCACGATATTTTTACACTTGTGTAAGTATGCTAGGCAATATTTTCACGTTGCGGAAAATGATTTTAATATTTATTTATAATTTAATGAAAAATACCATGCATCTTCAAATATTTGTACATATACGGCACCCTTGTAGGGCGAGTCCAACTCGTACTTAAATCGTACTTTAAATCTATAACCCTAAGTGAGCGATTTTGAAAAATAATACAGTTTAATGTTGATAAATGGAAAATTTATTCAATAATAAAATTACTATTAATTACGTTAATTCTTACATAAAACGCATTCCCGTAATATTTAAGAAATATTACCTCACAAAGAGTTTCTAATTCTTACATCGAAATGTTCGCCACGTTGCCTCCTTTACAGTATCACCTTTACAGTTTGAATATATGAAAGATAAATGTTTTATATTTCAATCATATAAACGGAAACGTTCGATAAACCGTTTCCTATTCCTGTTTCAGTTTTAAAACAAGGACAGGTACAATAACACTGCATAGGAAAACTTCGCGAAAACATTCAAAATAAGCAAGTTTTTATTTAATAGTCAGATTTTCACAAGGTATGTTTAAGCATTTTGTAATATTTTAGACTTAATAAATAATTTAATTTTAAAATCTAAACTTTCAAATTCACATTTGTGATTAATGCACCATATATTTTAGTGTCTATGTGTAATGACCTTAACATTCTGTTTTGCCTAGAACTTTAATATTTGTTAGATTTTTCTCGACGAAAGTTTCGAAAGTAGGCAAATTGCAAGAAAACTTACACATTTTTGTCGTTGATTTCAGTGCTACTACCAAAAAAGCTCATTTTTATCATATTGGTAAAATACGTGGCATGTCAGAAACAATTACCTTTACACCTCAGAATTGCCATATGACAAGTAACGGTTTCAATTGATAAAAGCAAGGCAATATATTTGATAGAAGCAAGGCAATATACATAGGCCTTAATTTTGCCTCTAAAAACTATACCGCTTTTATAATATCGTTCGGTTGCGTCAAACCACGTATTTTTAAGAAATAAAGCAGAATTCATTTGGGATGCAGCTTTTTCTGAACTCATTTATATATTAAATAATTTCATTAAAAAACTAAATTTGTCCCAAACCTACCAGAGGTATTGGAGTACCCCATAACATTTCAAATATTCCAAAACAAGTGCCGCGCCCTATGTCGCTCCATCTAATCTATTACGGATAGTAAATGTATGTATAATTAGTGTGTAGATCGCGCGCAACTGCAGTCACCAACACAGCAGATTCTGGGGTACATCAGTACCAACGGATAAGAATACACATTAATTTGAAGTCATATACGGAAATGAATTAATAAATGTCCTGGGTTGGTTCTAATGCAAATTTTTATATAATAGTATATGTATTTGCATTGTCACTTGACAATTTTGAATACAATCTTTTGGTAAATATTATAGCACGTATGTAACGTGCGAATATGAGTGTTATATAACGAAATTATTAAATTTAAAAGTAGAAACTTCAGAATTAATCATACGAAAAATTGAATTAAGGAGGCGGATCGGATTTTCGTGACTACTCTGAGGAAATGAAAAGAGAAGAAGCTGATTTGGATGTAGATGATGATGCAGAGTATAAGGTGAGTGACAACCAAGGCAAGACTCGATATCAGTTGTGGATGTGTCTGTAGGTTTACATGGAAGCTATAAAAACAATCGACATAAATGGAGTGGTGTAAAGCCTTCACGTTTACGTACTTCGAGGCGATATATTCTTTTATATCCACCGGAAGGTAAAGTACAAGCTCGAGGTGTTTCAACATCGATAGAGGTATTTGACCTTTACACCGAAGAAATTTTGAGTTTTAAAGTTACAAACACTAATATTAAGATTTCGAAGCAAAGAGAAAAGTATAAGGATGTTGATCCCATAATTGAAGATAATACTGCTCCGGCAAAAGTGCGGCCTTCGTTTCTTCCAGATACTGGTATAATCGAGTAAAGAACCTTTTTAGGAATGTCCTATCTTCTTGGAGTTTTCAAAATGAACAATCAGACCATAAAGAAAAACTTTGATAAACTCACTAAAGTGGCTTTATTCAGATTCACTATGCCAATATTTCATACGACTGATCGATTGGCTTCTATGAGGCAAAAATACGATCGAATTATAAGTTTTCAAAGATATGTACAGACCATCGGATTACATCACAATTGACGAACTGTGACTAGCTTTTTATGGACGGTTCATATCCAAAACGTACTCACAATCGAAACTGGATAAATTTTAACTAAAAAATATATTATCTCGCGATACTAAAACGGAAAAGTTTATTAACGGCTTTATGTAGTCGGGAAAGAAATAGTTTGCCTCAAGGAATCCCATTAGCAGAATAGCAAAACATTTTGTAATGTCGAGCGGTCTTGTTTACTTTCGCTTGAAGTTACCTTCGGTTATTGATAACTTATATCTACTTGTAATAAATGTTTAAAATCATATTTTGTATTTATTATAACATGCTTCACATTATGTAAATTAAATTCCGAGGGTGTATTTAACAAGAGGAAAAAAGTGGTAAACGAAATCCCATGGTAACTATTCATAAATAGCACGGCACAAGTCAGCTGTAGCAACATGGAAATTATGCTTCGATAGTTCGCGTTAAGAATATTCGTTTTGCAGTTTCTTCTTTTCCTTTAGAAATATGTTTTAATTTTATTCAATAAATTATTTAATATATTTGGCGTTAATTTTGTAGAAATTCATTATTCACAATTAAATGAAACTACGTGATGCAGTATTATTTCTAATTTTTTTAATTTCTCTACCACAACCTAGGTTTCGTTGTATTACAACATCTTCAGGTGATTTTGCTAATATCCATAAATGAATCTTTGCTAATATCCCACCTGAAGACCACACGACAGTTACACCTGTAGATGTATTATCTTTATCGTGAAATGTTGTCGTAAAAAAGTTAAAAACATTTATTAATTTTTACAACAGTTTACAATTACACCATAAAGAAAATGCAATACACCTATATTTGTATTGCATTAAACGGTCGTAAAATGCTAAAAACTTTTATTTATTTAAAATATAAGTTACAGAGATATAAAAAATTATAGTGGAAAAAAATAGATATTAATATAAGCGTCCCATAACCTCTCAGTTGTTTTGTACCTGTTATAATTATTTCTTATATCTGTCTCAATAAACTTGATAATGGCTTACACAAATTGAGTAAACGTGTCAGAGCCATATAAGTTGTTGGATATTTTGTTGACATTATTATTCAGAGAGGCTGACGTGTTCCATAGTTTAAGATATTATCAATAATAAGAGAGTTTAATGCCTATACTGGATGATATTGCAAACAATATTTAAAAAAAATCGTTATCGAATGCCAATGGCATAACTAAATTTCAGTCGTCAATATTTGTTATTCTTACAATTTACACTAGGAATGTTTTATTTCGATATATTGAGCAAAAAAACTCAATGTCCTTCAGGTACCTCTTTAATATCAATACTCTGCGACGTTGCGTCCTTTTTCATTTTGTGTACATTTTTGTCTTCATGTAATCATTTTCTCGTTATAAAACTATACTATGTTATTTCCCGAACCCCAACTATCTTTGTATAAAATCGCGTAAATTCATAGTTCCGTTGCGAAGTGAAAGAAGAACAAACATATACACTTTTTCATTACATTCGTTAGTATAATAAATCTGTAGAATCGGTATGTCTACACATTGACAGCATTTACGAAAAGAATATTTACGATTACGTAACAAAAGCAATATAACAAAATTATATCGTTTTTAAAATATGCCTCCGTGAGGCTGTTTATTTGTTCACGCCCGAGTGAAGAGCGGCCAAAAGGATTTCAATGAAGTTTTTACTAGTGGATTCTTTTGGCTCCAAGGTAACATATGAACTATATTTTATCGCAATCGACAAACTAAAAAGAAGATATGGCATCTAAAAGGAAGATTAACGTTTCATTATTTACTTTCGTAAGTTTTATAATAGGTATTAATCTAATTAAGTGTAAAAGTAATTAAGTGTATTAATCTTACAATTAACTTAATAACACTTTCTAGAGTTTTTTTCTAGTTTTGTTTTATTTACAGATCATTAAATTCATTAATTTTGTGACTCTTTAAACTGCATGTATGAACAAAGACTAGGAGATATCCAATGTACATATATATTTTATTCTTTAAGGGTAATTTCTAAAGTACTATGACATTCTCCAACATTCGATATGTGATGCAGTATTATTGTAAAAATAGTCGAGAGCTGATTTTAAGGCAGTATTCACGAATGAAAGCAACACATATCGTATTTGTAGCTCCTACAATGTCGGTATATTGAGATAGTTTGTTACGATTCATTGAAAGGACATAGTTGTATTCTTGGATTTGTTAGTTTAGAATAGGCTGGCCCTAAATTACTGATCCCTTAATTACCATATTTATCGTCGGTACTCAATTACATTATTTATATTTTAGAAAGCATGAAGAAGCAAGAATATTTTGGAAAGGTGGCACGAATCGAGCGGCGTCATCGGCTTTTGAAAGTTTTAGATAAGTCACTTTTTATATTTATACTCTCACATTAAAATATTATATTTGGTGGTTATATCTATATACTGTTTTTAAATTATAGGCAGAAACCAATTAAACCAACCAAAGCGCATTTTAAAAAGCAAAATAATAGCAGACATTAATTAGTAATCACGATTTATTGCGGCCTCGATAAAGCTGCATGTGGAAGATAAAATTATTGCACACAACATTCTGGTTAGGTAGCCTGGTAAATGGATAAAGTCCGAATAGAAACTGAAATGATACTAATATTTATTATTGTTGTATCAATGTAATTTTAATATTAGCAAATAAATAAAACTGGTCACCAAATCATATAAAACATCTGTTTTCATTTTATTTGCAATTTAAATGTTAAAAATATAATGAATGGTCTTTAAAGTTGTTGCACACCAAAAAAGTGCGTCGGTAAGCATGTATTAGTGAGTTTACGAGTAGTAAATATCCCTTCTCGGTCTGCGGTATTTTGTAAACATGTATTTAAGAAAAAATTAATCTGTTTAAAAAATTAATTATATAGTTAAATTAATTGAATAAAAATATTAAATTAATTTAACTACATCCTCCAGTAAGGTTTTAACATAACTGATCTTAAATTAAAAGAATAATGTGACTGTGCTGTACAAAACAAGAACAATGTGACGGACATACAACAGTCATGATGAAATGCTACATTTTCACAATTTGTTCACAAAACCCAAAAAACTAAAAATTAAACCAAACGACCAGATGGGAGCGGAGACCACCCTTGTCTCACAACAAAACGGTCGAGCGCAGCGCATAAATGTAAATCAGGTGAGGTCGTCATGAATTTGATTTCACGCGGTTTTTTAAATTACATGCCTCACTCATTTGTGTATATTAGTATTATGGATAACGTAATGGCGATGAAATTGGCGTATCCAAAATGGCGTTTTGTGTATCCAAAAACTTTTTGGATAATAGGCTAGTTGACTAAATTGGGAAAAGTGGTTAATACTTTAAATTAATATCTATTTAACCCAAAAAAGTTATATTTTTTCAAAAATCAAACATTGACATTATGTATTTTGCGTTTTAAAAAACTAATTTAAATTTACCTCGAAAACGCTCAAGATTGCGGCATCTTGTATGACATCAGTACTCAAGAAACAAATAAAAACAATTGTGTATGTGTATGACAGTTCCTTCTTTTATTTAATTAAAGATGAAATCGTCTTTTACAATATTGTGTAGTGCCTTAGTGTAAAAGCACAATAATTAAACTTCCAAACAAATCGTTCATACATGTTCCAAGTAGTAAACAAATGTGGATAAAGTAGCTAAAACTTGCAATGAGCTCATAGTTTATTTACAAATTCAATGATATATTTTTGTGAAGATCATTTTGATGTAAGTATTTATTTGCAACTTAAGAACTTATTCGATAAACTGCGTTTTCACTACAAAATTATGTCTTAAACAATGACTTGTGATTGTGTTTTCTATAGAAAAACATTACAATTTTGAAGCTCTGAGTTAATACAGTTAATTACAAACGAACACATTAATATGACTCCCACATAATTTATTTCTAAATCTAAGGCAATACTGATGAATTTTGCAGTCTACTGACTGTTTATAAGTTTATTGACACTTTTTACAAATTTATTGATAAAATAATAATGTATGAATTGAGATTAAGTTGTTTATACATACTTTGCAAATCTAACGTCCAAACCAACATAAATTATCTTAAAATACATGCGTAAAAACAAACGTTTCCTGACTACGAAACTGAAATAATATTATTTCAACTCATATAAATTTTACACTCGTTCATAATAAATATTTTACACTCATGCAGAATTACTTACATTTAAGTTTTAACATTCCGAAATTCTAATGAACGGAAGTCACTGTTTGACACTAAAACCTACCAAGCATCAATTTTGGGCAAATTAGTGCCGTTTGCTTTGGTAAAACCTAATTCTATTGCAAATTGTATTGAATTTTAAGGTTTAATTGAGGATTTGTTTGAGGGAGGACAGCAATACTAAATTGCGGCGTCATTTTTAGGAATACTCATATTATTTCACGAGACAGAGAGATATCAGCTTCCTATTGCAACCATTAAATTTAGAAGCTCAGAATTCGCTTATTTTCAAATTAATTTTTATGTTTTTTTTTCAATACCGGTTTTTAATTAACATTTGTTCTAATGATATTCTACAAAAACAACAAATTTAGGGATAGGAACTACCCAATTACAGCATTAAACCCGAAAACGCATTTAGTATTTTTTACATATTTATGGCAATGAATATAAAATAAATTCGTTCTAAACTGAAACTCATTTAAATAAAGTTTTCAGGTAACGTTAATAATAAGTAAATATGTAATCCATCGGCCTGCGGAAAATACCAGTGAACTAAATGTTGTATAAGCTTAAAATGAAAATTCTTTAGCTTTTACGTAAAAACATAACTATCAATAAAAGTATTTATTGAAAAATGACGTCAGCTTGTTATTCGTCCGCTAAAGTCGATCGTTGAAATCGTTGAGAAACAGCGGAAAACGAAATTTTTTAAGACGATGCTAGTAGACTGACCTGTTTTCAAGTGGTTCCCGAATTCCAGCAGAGTTTAATGTACCAAGAACTAAATATTAGAATTAGCGACATGAGCCTAATATCTGCGCTTAACTTGATATTGATCCAGACCTGGTGTTTTACCTTACACTCCAGTATAAGCATTGTGTTTAGTAAATGTTCTTTCCTTTGTTTTGCTAATAGATTTGTAAAATCATCTACACCAATATTTAATTCAATTTACTCAGGAGTCACTCGTGTAAAAATAATGCTTTATTGCCTGCATTTATAATTTTACAAATACGTAAGTACAGATATATACAATTTACAAATATATACAATTTTCATTGCATATATAAGCTGAACTATGAAATAAAAACAATGATAACGATATTTATAAACTTTACGAAGTGAGACATACTTGTAACAATTTTTCTTCTTGACCAACTAATTTAATTTAATGTCAATTGCTTACAATCAATTTCCAACAATCTATGTCACTTAGTGTGCATCGACTTTATTGTTTTATTTTATTTTCTAATTGTAAAAATCGTAAAATGTTACACTTAGTTTTTTCTCGATACACGTAATTTGAACTATTAAATCACATTCATCACATCTACCCTAATGCAGTATAATGCCAATGAAAGTTTTGGACGGTATTAGACGAGGGTAAAGTTCAATGTACTAACTTGGAAATGTGAACAGGAATAAATTGCAAGGAAAATGAAAGAGCTTTTAAATGTTCACCTCTAACTTTTCGTTCAATTTATTGACGTGGTGAAAATTTACGACAAATTTTGTGTACATAGTGGCAATTACATTCTTGTTGACAAAGTTAGGGGGAAAGGCAGATCAAACTCTTAAAATTGAACACATATTCGAGACGTTTACCTTCATACAGTTTACCTTCAATTTGCAGTCAAATATTAAAAATATAATAAATAAAATTTTGCGTTATAAATATGAAGTAAGTTCATTAATAAATATATTTATCACCAGCGTTGATGTACACCACACATTTAACAATTTATGCACTAATACTCTGGACGAACGTTTCATTATCCATTTAACTAATTACATTAATTTTCATGTCCACTTTAAAAATTCACTTTTTATGCGGGTTAAGTTAAAAATTGGTTCAGCAACTCAAAGATATAAGTGACTGCCTAAGTGATGATAGCACAAAATGATCGAGCTAAGTATAAATAAATAATCAATGTATGGGATGCATTAATATGCATCACATAAATTGATTATTTCATAAACTCTCAAATAAATAAAATAACACATATATTAATAGGAATAACACTATGTATCAATGGTATGTGATACATAGTGTTATTCCTATAATGAATGAATGCGATATCGATAATGAATGAAAACGATCCATTTTTTCTTTCAGTTCATAGTCGCAACAAAAGAATGTGAACTCTTTTAAATAAGCCGTCATTAACTAGGTTCTTTGTAATATTATAACAAAATGCTGTCTATTATTGACCAATTATTTCATTATAAATTATTCAGATTTTTTTTCAATATTATAAAAAACATATTTTGAAATTGTATGAATGATATTTGCCTTTCCATATATCATACGATTTTTATTTTACCCTTATTAAACTTATTATAACTTCTATTTCTGACTCACTCAATAAATTTATGCACGCAATAAACGTTATGTAATATAACATAGTAGAACATAAAAATATAGTAAAGACATACAAAAAGAAATGTTGAAAAATAAGATACGGTAATTTGACATTACAACACAAAGCACAATTAAATAGAAAATTACTTTTATACTAATTGTAATAGATAGGGTTACTTACACCTTTACAAAATATTATTAAATTGCACTTAATAATATGTCGTAAAGGATTCATCGAACGAAATCGCGGGCGCAATTAGTTGTTGAAATACATTGTTGTCATTTGATATAAATGTTAAGCCGATACAGAAATTATATCGTGGATACAGTAACATTCTCTTATGTATCTGTAAATGTAAGTAGAAAGTATAAATGTTACAGTAGATTTTCGAAATAATAACTTAATATCGAAATTAGTATAAATTTAATAAATAGGCCAACCGGAACGTAAGCGGAGATGGCCGGCGGCGACGCGTGACGCATCTGTAAATAGGCTATTTGACAACACGAAAATATACCACAATTCGGGGTCATCCTGTTAGACTATAACGTAAATAAGCGTATTGCTTTTAATTTTAGGAAGAATAAGTTTATATTATATTTAAAAAAACGTAAAGAAATCACAATATTTTTTTGTAATTTAATCATCGTCGCAAACGCCCTATTATTGGTTAAAAGTCTGATGACGACCAGGCAAGTTTTTAAATCTTTAAATTATGGTCCTTTTTTCTTTTTTTAATTTATAACTATCACCTTTTGCATTTAATATAATTTTTTTTAATATGAATTCATTACGTGTTATATTGTATAAAAAGAAATACATTACAAATGATATATTCAATTAAAATAACTTCCGGCCATAATTAATGTATAAAAAAATGTATTTAATTCCCTTGCAATGCATATGCTAATGTACCTATATATCAGAATTATAATTTTATTCCAAACATAAAACATAGACAAATAGACTTTTCCTGAATGTTGTTGGGTAAATAAGATGTTATTGTTAAAATTGTCAGATTAAGTATATTTTCGAGTTGGATAATTAAATTTACTATATTTGTATTATAAATACTTAAAAATTTGTAAGAAATTATATGTTTATTTGTGTAATAAGTGTTCAGCGATAAAAGATACAGTAAATTATCTGGAAAACAAGGTTAAAACATATTCCCTCGCAAACAAAAGTCATCAGATATGAATTTTTTTAAATTGATTTTTTATAATAAATAATCGTCTGCTGCATAATTTTTTAAACATATCGTTTTTAATGTATATTCTTTCATATCATATAAAAAATTTAAATTTAGATAAATACTAAAATTGTCAAAATATCATACTAAAATTTATTTATTGTCATACTAAAATTTAATATTCTTATTCTTTTGGTCTATAGGCATGGATATCGATAATAATGTATAAAACACAAATATTACTTATATCGAAATTATCTTCACACATAAAAACCTTTGAGTGAGCTACAATGCGGTTTAGATCTCTTTGGGCTAATTGCACTTTTTTCGTCTTTTAAGATTTTTAACACTGAAACGAACACTTCGTGTCGACTTTTTATAGACGTATTTGCACATTGTGACACTACACACCATTTATACACCATTTTAATAAGAAAATAAATAATAATACCCTTCAGGGGACATGATTGTTTGTTTACATTGTGTGTACCGTTTGTCACATTAGCCGCCATTACAGAAATTGCGTTTTTAGCACGATTTCGAAAATTCAAACTTTAAAAGTGATTTATGTAAAAAATACGGGATATATCCTAGAAATATAAATGTAGTGTGCTTATAATACAAAATAGAACAATTTAAAAATTCAAGTCAAATAGCCAATAATAATTGAATATCGAAATTTTTACAAATTCAGTAGATATACCCACCGGAGCTAAAGCAGAGATGGCCGGCGGCGGCGCGTGACGCGACCCAATCATCGCGCACAGAGCGACCGCTTCAAGCGCGCCGCCCGCCCCGATACAAATTCGCCTTTCGGTCATATTTCTGTCGGTTAATTTGTTTCCAGGTCTAGATCCCCGACGTGACTGTGTAATAACACATACATCGCAGTCCCGCTGACTACGCATATTTTGTACCCACGTTCACTTCACATATTCCTGTATAAATTTATTTTATCTTACATTGATATACTGAAAGAAAACAGAAATATTTTTCGTTACAATTTGGAAAAACTAAAATTGGATTAAAATACCAGCAGTTGGTTTGATTCCCCGCAGCCTAAAGTATATTTCGTTATGAATAAGCTAAATATATAAATCACTGTATTTTAAAAATATTATAAAACATTCAAAATCTGATTTTGAATGTTTTATAATATTTTTGCATACGTATTAGTGTACGTGACCAGCCATAAAAAGCGTTATGACTGGTCACGTACACTTTCAAAAAATACTAACAGTCACCCGCTGCTTCATCCGCGCCTGACAACTTCTAAAATAGTTAGAAAGAGAAAACTTACCGAAAGTGACTTCCATAGTTTTTTATGTCATCATATCAATATATATATATACTCAGAATATGTACCGCAAAGTACAAAGAGTATTAAAAAATACTTAATGCCTATCGAGTGAAAACGTTTCAGAAACCGGTTCAGAAGTTCCTGAGATTATTCTCGACAAACAAACTCATAAACGTTTCCTCTTTATAATATCAGTGCAGACAACGAAGTTTTAAACTAATGCAAAACCAAAAATCAAGGAAAATTATTGTTTTTTACTTCATTTGTTTTCTATAATTACGATATGTTTGATTCTGTACCTTTTATTGATACTCGCCGCCAGATGGCGGGATAGAAATATTAATGAATTAGATAAATTATTGTTATTCAAAATTTTCAAATTTTACTATTCAAAATTCAAATATTCCATTTCATTTATAATTAATTATAATAAATAGTCAAAAACCGATTGACGCGTATGTATCGATCCTCATATACAAAACAATAAATAATTTAATTAATGATAAAATTAAAAATAATTTATGTATAATTTTATCAATATAGAAATATCAGAGTGAAACTTTTGAATATTTACGCAATATCTCAATTACAGTAAAAGTTTTCAGATGCTCAGATGTTAATGAAAATTATGCAAACAAATAAATTGCATATGAATAAGAAAAATTATTTTACCATTAGCACAACAAACTTTCATTTTTGAAGCGCGTTTGAAGCTAATTTAACGGTTATGATAACACACTTCCACGTCTTCATTATTGACATATACGTCGATTTTTAAAATAATGAAAGGAATATAAATTATACAGCGATAAGTCTACGTCATAAAGTCCATTATTACACGAGTGTTATTAAACTGATTTAACAAGCTGGCTTCCATGGATTCCTGATTACAAAATAATATTTATTTATTACAGTCAATGCAACTTTCTTTTATTTGTTCCTGCTCTCGAGTAATACGAGTATTTCAACGTTAACTAAAGGGTTAAACATCGTACAATGCACCGCACGCCACGCGACACCAAGCAATAAAACGCAATGAAACGATGTACGATAAAATTTGAATTTGAATATTGAGTTTGATATAAGTAATAATATGAGTATTATTTGAAAGAAAAAAAAATTAGTTCTACAGATAATTCGGTGTTTTCCCCAGATTTTTTAAAATAAAATTTTATTTATTGTATGTATTTATTTAATAAATAACATATTTTATGTAAAATTTAAATATTTGTGATATTATACCCATGTTATTTATAAAAAAACAACCAATGGATCGTTAAACCTTAACAACTACACGTTTACTACGTGTGTACATGTATTAAGAAGTCCGCGTATAAAAAAATATAATTTGTTAATTGAATTTTGAATTTTCAATAATATTTGTTTTCTTTTCCATATCTTCGCACTTAAAAGATAATTGAAAGTGTACATTTAATAAGGCAATGAAGCAGCAGACGAAAATACCGATTAGAACCCGTTATAATTCATTCGTTTATATTATCACCTTTCATTTCAATTGATGTTAAATATTAATACATAATGAAGTAACCAATTAATTGTCAGTAAACCTTATCGAAACTATATGATATGCGTTGGAAAAAATGGTGCTAAATTTTCGGTGTTTTGCGAGAACATACTCAAATTTTTTAAGACCTTTAAATAGAAGTTTTTCGCGGTTTCCACGGTTTCAGTATATGCATAATACCATCTGCATTGAGCTACGCCCGATTTAATTATACATTGTGCGCAGAAAGCACCATTCTTTGTCTAAATGTTTTTGCTGCAAATTTTAATTATTTCCACATAGGTACTGTGTCTTGGTGTTCAAACTGTGAGCGGATTTTGGTTTAATTATTTACTTTCATAACCGTTGTTCTAAGTTCTACATTATTAAATTATTAACGGTTCTCCTTATTACATATTAATTATTTCGTTTAGTAAATAAGAGCGAGGGATTGAAACAACGAAGACATATTTTATGTAAAATTCACTACCCATAGGCGAATAATTTATATCGCCTAAAAAGCCTTGACTTCGATAAAGTTTCCTTAACGGATCAGGACCGGATGTCTTTAACATGGCATTTCCGTTCGTCAAAATTCGATAACACTCAGAGAAGTACTCAATTAAAAAGGCATTACTGTGTACGCACTCGGCTCTGCTTACTCATTCAAAATGCTAACTTTTAACAAATCGATCCAGCCTAATGGAAATTTATGAATACTACATATGTGCAGATTCGAAACTAACTCGAGATTAACATTTGTTATATCTATTTTACAGAATTCGTACAAAAGAACTCTAAAATCTCAATTAGAAAGATAGCTACCAATAAGATACCAATAATTGAATTTAAATTAAACATAGTTGCAGCGAACAACGTCATCCTTCTTAATATTAATGAATATGTATCAAACGGTGGCTCTCTTGATGAAATATGGGTACAGCATCGCACAGACTTACAATAAATTCATAGAATATCTTTAAATAAATTAACTAAAATTTCGTATTGAGTACGAGGAGGACGTTGGGGAGTTGTTTGGTTGTTACACTAACAAAACTACGTAATACCATTTCTTTCACCTTCGATAAGAAGATTTTAGGTGTGAAAATCGGCGTATTTTACCAACCTTGATTAAATAAATAGTTACTTTTAAAAGTAATTTGTTTGTTAACAAATGTCTTTATTAATATGTTTCTAAATTTTAAAAAAATACAATAACCTTAAAGTTACTTATGACTAAATGTGAAAACAAAGTCACGATACAACACATTTCTATCGCTTGCAAGACGCGTTTGAAACATGGAATAACTTAAAAAAAAAAAGAAAATGTTTTCGTATCCAGAATGAAATGGAAATGAAATTTCAATGAATTTGACGTAGATATCACCTGTGTGTTATTCTGGAAATAATTATTCTTTTTATCGACCAACTATAGTTGAAGTTTTATTATTGATAGCTATAGATAACAAACTTCAACAATAAAAACACATTTTACTTCGGACTGGAATAGGCGATCAAATAAATTGATTAACTCTATGTGGATAGCCTTATTGTGGAAGAGAGAAGATATACGTAGTATATATAATAAAAATGGAATGCCTGTAATAACATTTTACCTACGGGCGATGTGAAAAATAAAGGAAATATTGTAATCATGAAGCTACGAAACCCGTCTAATGGAGAAACTATAGCGGGAGGTGATCAAGAAATTTTGTAACTTCTCTATTGAAAATACAAATAATTCCTGTAATACAATAAAATAAATATGTCAAAAATAAAAATAAATGTGTCCTTGCATCATGGAGATAACAACAGGTAGCGTGCGTATTAACGTGTCATTCATATAAAATTCATAGAGCCCATGATAATAACATACACTCAAATATTAAATTATTTTTCAGTTCGAGCCAAGAAAAATCACCTTATTATTTCCAGTATTTGACAACATCTACACCGTGTACGGTCGATAGCCTAATCTATGTTGTGTGTGTACAATTCAGGTGGAAAGGTGGCCCGTAATACCGGTGAAGATATATAAAATATATTTCGTCATCATAAATAACGCCTTCCTTTGTGTGGGGCTTCTCGGCGGGATTACTCGCGGATTATACACGAGCGCTGACCGCTTCACTACTACTTCTATTTCCGAAATAAAATTTCCCCTCATTCATATTTAATAAAAGTGTGATTTATTTGAGAGCTGTTATTATTACGCTCTTACATTAAAACGTTTCGTGATCCATCTTATAATCCTACGATCGTTGTGACATATGTCTATCTTTAACGTTAAAAACTATTTCAAGCGTTGACTTTCATTAGTCCATTAATATAAATGTTGACTCGTATCTGTACATAAATACGTTATGAAACTAAAAGGAGTTTTATCTTGCCCAGAATAGAGTTATTTTTCTTTGGTAATTCTCTAAATCACCCTAAAAATAAGAGATTAAAAATAAGTATATTCATATCGGCATAGTAATTTTATAATATCGTTCATCCTAAGGGCCAACCAACATTTTAACAAGAAGGTTGTTTTTAAATTACACAATGTTTAGAAACACAATTTTTCCAGGCGAGCAAAGTTATTTATAGTCACGGGCCAAATTTATTTTATAAATATAATCAAAGTGAGTTTACCACACTATTATCCACAGATTTTTAATCAAATAGGTTCTAAGACAGGCTAGATATTTTTTTTCAACCATATTTTCTAATTTTGTCGTCCATACCGGTTTTGGCATGGAGCTAGTAACACAAGATTCAGAAGTAACATTATTTTTAAATATCTTACGGCTTCATACTATGTTTTAAATTACATACTTATATGGCGTTTCCTCGTGTTTCCTATGTCCAAAACTGCTGTTTAAATTTATGTGATTCAAAACGGTTAGAACCGTGTAAAGAAACAGGAAAATAATAATTTGTTAACACCCTCCCCTCACATCGTTTGTTGCCATTTTACCTCGAAAGCAAACGTAACGAATTCGGGCGACACATTCTTGCAGTGACGAAGCCTCATCAATTTAACATAATTTTTATCATTTCTCATAATTTTCATTAAATCATTGACGCTATTGATGAATAAAAAAATTTATAAATATGGTTAACCAATTAGGTTTACGATTAATTACTGGATAGCTATTTGTTGATGCATAATAGCTACTTTAATGTATTCAGGTATTCCTGGGTGGTCATCCAAAAAAAGTGAAATAACAGACTATTTTTTGTTTTAAGCAGTTATACAGACATCATGTCGATGTAAAGCTTTACACACATAACGTACAAAATAGCTAAATAGGCAGTAATGAGCGCCATTTTTGGTTGTTTGCACGCATGCGTACACTTCTTGTCTTGTTCTATCGTGTTCACTTATCTCTCTCGGTTGTTTGCTAGATACCTATTTTCCGTCCTTCTTGCGATAGATTCGTTACATTCTGACGTCACAAAAACGTTCTATGATAAACATTGCAACCTTGAAAATTTTATTTTCATCGCACCCAAAGAAATTTCACTTCAAAAAAACATTAGTGCCGCCCCGCGGGTTTGTGCTATATATTTAAAAAACAATAACATCTCTAAAAGATGATGTTATTGTTTTTTAAATATATATCATTATCTAAATCTGTCTTTACAAATTCCCTTCCCCTCCATGTTGTCTGTACGTGTATATGTACGTTGGATGATTATTTATTCGATCCATTCTTTTTCCCAGAGCGGTGATTCTTTTTTCTATCCACTCGTTTACTATTGGAACATAATCCTATTGATTTTCACAATGGTTTATCAAATAGTTTCATTTTTATAACAATTGTCTACATAAACTCCCTTTTTTTCCGTGCTACTGTTCACAGGCGACTGTTCACAATCTCCATTTAATGGTGCGGTGATAAATTTACACTTAACGCATTGTTCCCGTAATGCACTCTCTGTAGTATCAACTACCTATCATAATAAGGCTATCTACCCTTTTACTAATAAAAATTGAATATATGTATATATATATATATATATATATATATATATATATATATATATATACATTTATTATATGGACACATTATCCGCCTATAACATCGGTAGCAACAGTATTTGCAAAAAATGGAAATTATAACAAAGAAAATATTCGATTTAGTTGTTCTGAATACGCATCTTCTTGATGAATTTAATTTGTTTACGATTATAAAAATTAAATTGGAATGGTATAGTAACTGCGATAAATATTAAATTAACTAAATTTAACTTTACAAACTCAAATCACAGTTGCAGTGTAAAAAACCGTACGTCACTAATTACACCAAGGGGTAAATATACCAAGTGAACGTCATTTATAGAATAAATGTAGATTTCCAATATGAAAGGATTTGAATGCAGTTCTATGAAAAAATTGATAGTCATATACTAATACCGGTAATACAATACCTATAAATATCTACTATTACGTTTTTTGTTGGTATACTTGCTCTTCTTTTACTCCTCGACTACTCAAACAACCTCCATGCAAGTTTGCATAAATAAAACCTGTATCGTGGAGATGTACTTTGCACAACATATTTATCCTAAAATAAAATAATTTTTTTCGGTTATTAAAAAAGCCAACCTTTATAGTTCAGAAAACTTAAGTAAGGGCATAAATTATACATTCAGTGTGTAATAACACATCACAGCAAGATGTCCAACTTACAGAAACTTATTCCAGGGCACAGACTTTTATCTTTTCAGGCCATTTCTTCGATTCGTACATCACTAACTACATGGGGATTTCGAAAGCTAAGATCCAATTTTTATGAGAAAATTTTTTTCTTAAATTTCGCCACCATTTTTTCCCTTTCTCAAGCGAACGAAGCCGCAGACTAGTAATAAACAATACTAATTTAAATTTATTTTTATACTTAGTAAACCTTATTTATTTGTTTTTTATAATTGACCATAAAAACGGTTTATCCGTAGGAAATTAAGCGTTCACCATCGTGTAGCTTATAGCATCTAGACGAAAATCGGGTACATGATACGTTTTTAGAACGTGTGGGTAATGAGCGATATTATTTGAGTGATGGACATCAAAATGTGTCAGTGTGTTTTTGAGCTAAACTTTTAAACCGTTATATTTATTAATTAAATCATTATGGAAGTATTTTTATGGCTAAATATCCCTTATTGAGTCTTTATTGATCTGTCTAAGAGTACAATAAAATCTTCAAAACATACCGGTATATTATTAGTTTGCCATAATTTGTAACAAGTCTTCTGTTGTTACAGTTATTTATTCGAATAAATAACTAAACCGTTGAGATCACTGTCAATAAGTTAAAAGTTAATAATTACTTTATACAAAATACAACTAGGAAAATTCAATCATGTTTCCTTTTTTGCCAGGGCAAAACCAGGACGGGCAGTTAATTTTATAAAAAATCAAATCTAAAGAGTTCTACGAAAGTATTTACCTCAGTATTGTCCATAATCTTGACACCACAATCATCAAACGACCAATGTCTCATCAAATCAATGTCAAAGTGACGTATTAAAACCGGTCAAGCACGAATGGCGCTCGCACTTCAATGGTTCCGTACACTTGGGCATTTATAAAAATTTGCCTATATAAAAAATGGTACGTCATATTTCTATTAAACCATTTAAGAAAATTTAGTTTTTGAGAACGAAAATATATCACCTGCTATATCTTTCACAGGCGCGTATTTTAAAAAATATTCTTTTTATGTGATATAATTTCAAATTAACGATTTTTTTATTTTTTTCCTTTACTTGTACTGTGAAATATTTGCGAAATTTCATGATTTTAAGCCAACTGAAACTTCCCGTTAACCTAGAATTCAAGTTTTGATTTATTATTAGGTCAAGATTTTTATTTATTCGCGAGTGTAAAAAAATGCGGAAAAGGTAATCGTATTTTACGATTTTTTTATAAACTCCGAGAGACCGTAGACCTAAGTACTCGATATTAATTTCAACTTGATTCCGCTATGTGTTCCTGAAAAAAGAGTCTTCACAAACATGCAGACAGAAAGAGGGAAAACAAGGTGATCCTATAAGAATTCCTTTTTCCTTTTTGGGTACAAAACCCAAAAAAACACTTTTTTCATTTTACAAAAATCTTTTTTCATTTTTGCCCGAGGTTTTATTCAAATTTAAAATACGAAATTTTCAGATTTGAACATAATTTTAAAATGTTTTTTTTTAATTTTTCACCTGTGTAAATAATACCCTTTATCCATTTACTAAATAAATCATTAAAAATATGAACCTCTTAATGTATCCTTAATAAAGAAAGCATGGGAAAAAATAAAGAAAGCGATTTAAAAGTATTGTATGTTCCTATTGTAAGTTCAAAGTACCATTATAAAACTTTCTGCAACCGAGCACTTTGATATTAAATGATAATAATGAATTTTTTAACGCTTTACGAATACAAAATTTTATATTTAAATTGCGTTAAGAAATATACAGTGTGATATTTCATTTTGATAAGTCTAAAATAGATTTGTAAATAGAATTAAGCTTCGGAATTATATTTGACAAAATTTATAGTTATTACTTTAATTTTGCTTCGTAAAACGCCACTTGTGCTGCAGGTAAGCTGTAGGATTATTTTGTGATCAAAAAACCACTAAAATTTTCAATATTAATACAAAGGTACGACATTTAAAGCGCGGATATATCTGAATTAATTGTCACGATATAAAAGACGTAAATGCAATTTATAAAAACATTTGAAGTTCTCGATACTCATAACAGCGGTATCGAAAAGCGAATCTGACAGCAAACTAAGAATCACTTCACAATTTATGAGTTCGCGTGGAAGAAATACCGAATAATCCATACTATGTGCTGCACCCAATTCCGTTTATCAAAACGTTAAAACCCCTTAGATAAAAAAATGTAATAAACACGGGCACACATCGCCCGCTGCATCCGAACACATAAATAACCACAGTAGACATAAAGCATTAGCATCGTTGCGCCGTAGAGCCTATAGTATTCGTCTCGTGCCGAGTCGTCCGCACAATGGAAGAAATTTAAAAATAAAGCCAAGCGAAACAAAAAATATAAACAAAATCGCCTAAACATTTACCGCATGCACGACTTAAGGAAAATGAGGTTAATATACGGGAAAAAATTGAAGGCTGCCTAATATAGCGCACATTTTGCGAAATGTAATTTTCCCATTTGCAAAATATTTTATCTTAGGATAAGGTTTTCCCGAAAAGAATACATTAAAAGATCAATTACTATTTCTTCAAAGTAGATATTCTGATCTAAATGCTAGAAGTAAAAACAAGTCTATCCCTAATTTAAAATTTAAAAAGTTTAATGAATACATTCATGGAGCATATGATTGGGATACATTACATTTTTATAACAAATACAAGAAGATTTATTGAAATTGTCAGAAATAAGACCTACTAAATAAAACACATTAAAAAAAGTTATTACAAAGTTGAAAACTATGTACATGTTACAAGTACCAATATGTATTCAAGTCAAGTTAATGTAATTATTAATTTTGTTTCCATATGCCTATTGAAACAAACATGACATGTCACATTACATTGATGAGTAATTTTTCATAAATTCTTTTATTTTGTCATTGTAAATTATCATATTTTTGACAGCATTATAATTTTTAGGGTCGTGTCCATGAAATTTCTTTGCTTCGTGTCTTCACCATACTAGACATTTTGTCGAAGTTGTGTTACTTTTAACAAGGAGATGCTAGGTTCACATATGAATGCATTAAATAAACATTTTTGGCGTTGCCAGTTGGAATTCTTCTACCATAAATTCATTCAGTCACTTTCGACCTCATACATTTAATTAGAGACTTCATTACCAACAATGCAATAGTAAACTCACAATGAATTCTGCAGTACTCACGATATATATATATATATATATATATATATATATATATATATATATATATATATAGAGAGAGAGAGAGAGAGAGAGAGAGAGAGAGAGAGAGAGACTGAGACAGAGAGAGATAGAAAAAGCATTATAAGTCAGAATAATAGATTTAAAGCATTAATTAACACATCAATTCCATACGATTTACAGAATCTTAGTTAAATCGATGTATAAACAAAAAAATTAAACTGCGTATAGTTGTGATGATATACTTATTTGATTTGCAGACGTCTCATTTGACGATCATTGCCATCCGTACTTATATTAAAAACGTAAATATATTTGTCATTTTGTCATTTGTCGGGAATATTCGCTGTTACATTATACGCCTTTCTAAGTTAAAGCATTAATTAGAAATTGCGTTAACACGATTGTGATTTCGCAATGTGTGCAAACTATATTCACAACTTGTCCCATATATTAGATACGCATTAAGGAACAACAATGAAAATTACTTAACGTTATGTCAAAAATTAAAATTGTATTTGTTGTAAATTCTTATCTTCATAACACCACTTTAAGCATTCTATAAATTTAAAACGTAAATACAAACAGTAATTATTTGTAACAGTATAATTTCCCTTTGCATAAAATTATAAAAATACTAACTACACGAGTATTTGAATTTACAACGGCAACGCGATAAAGAAAATTACCAAAAAACTTTACTCGCCCCAGGGGAGATAACGAAATTCCAGGCGGCGTCGCGTTAGATACGTCCACCAGAAACTGAAATGACAAAAAATGATATTACATATTCATTTAAAATACCTCAATACTCCAAAAGTTTAAGAGGAAGTTCCACTTCCCCATCCCACAAAGTTAGGGGCGTCTCGAGCAGTAAAAACGGGGCCAAGAAAGTCGTCTCTTGGCCTAATATTAAGTAAAAGTTACACAATAATTTTCCCTCCGAAAACAATGCCCATGCATATTAATGCCGACTTGCATACAAACTCGAGGCTGAGTTAAAATTAGATCATTTCATACAACTGTAACAATGCACCTCGAACAGATTTAATTTTCTTCTGTAGGTACGCGCTCTGGTTTGAAGTGAATGAAAGAGCTGCTTCACACTTACTGTTATTAAATATTCACGTTGTCAAGAGAATATCTCATATATCTATTGCGTACAATGGTTAAATTTTTTATAAAGTAAAGTTCTACACTTCGATACTAAATTTCGATCCATGTTGTTAGTTTTATTCCCTATATTCTCTTTCATTTAGATCTAGATGATCAAACTAATAATTTGGTGCTTTACTATTTAAAAAATAAACTGAAATAAAATGTAGAAATATATTTCTATATAAATATTATCGGTTTCACATAGAAATCGTTACTACTGTTCTGTATTCTAAAAAAAACTGACGCATGTTATTACCATATGAATACTCGCGTTCATTGCTCACATATAATTAGAGCGGGTTCACTCTAACAAAGCTATTGTTCACTTACGTTTAAAGAGCTCACCCTCACCTTAATTGGATGGCTCATTTTGTGCACGAGAAGGAAAGAAATGATACCGATGGAGCTCTTTATTTATGTCGGTTACCTTCGAGACCACGAGCTAAATGGCACAGCTAACAGTTGGCATGGCATTAACTTAATGTTAAGGAAACTCTTCATCACGATCATTAATTTTCTTTCCTCGTACTACCAATTTATTTCAATGTGTTTTTTATGAATTTCTCTTTACAGGGTTCTTAAGGTAACTCTCAACATAACACTACACTTCAGACAAAATTTTCCTTTGTATGATTAAACGCGTACTAATAAAAGTTATAAAATAAACAATTTGCGATATAGTTACACGCAAATACATATTCATTTAATAAAATCGTAACCAAATTTAAATCTTTTTATTATAATATTCAATACATCTTCAAATTCGGTCATATTCTTAAATTATCTTCAAGAATTTTACTGTTTATTTTAATTAATTTTTAATAATTGTTTCGAAGTTTCGAATTAAAATATTATAAATTAATTAATTTTTAAAAATCGCAAACTACAACATTGGACAAAATATTGAGTACTACACTTGAAAGATTGAATAAATTAAGCTTTGCTCATTAGCATGAAATAATATCACCAATGGTACATCACAAACTCACAAGATATCATAAACCATCGCAAAAACTCAAAATCGAGTACTCAGGAATACACAAAAGTGAAGTGAACGATGTCAAAATCCAACATAGTAACTGTGAATACAACAACTACCATCTGGTTCGAGTTTGATCTAGTGGCACCAAATTAAGAAAAGCAAATGTTCAAACGATGGGAGAATTCTGATTGCGCTTGAAAAATATGTATAAAACAATTATTATTATGTGCGTAATAAACAAATAACACCCGGTACAATTCTGAACATTTCTAAACAGAATTTTACATGTGATTATTAAGCAATTTAATACAATACGTAGGCAAAAATGCAAAAACGTTTTTCTGTCTAAAAATTAGCATTAAATAATAAAGAAAATAACGAAGAAAATATGCAATTTAGTGTATGAACAGTACGATTTTTTGTTTTCCGCCCAATATTATGACATTCAAATATCGTGTCATTCCTCCCTTTAAAAACTCGTCGTAATATTGCTGAACTTTTTAATATATTTCATACAAAGCCCATCCAAAGGCAACCCAAATCAGGTAAACACTTAAGAGAGCATTATTTTTTCCTAACAGGAGCCTTATATTCTTCACATCGTCATCATAAGTTTAGCCGCCTCAAAATAACACCGACATCAGCTGCACTTCTCGTACACTTAACACTTTCAGTCATAATTACTTCCGGCGCATATTTATTAATGCAATTTCAGTAGAGAGCTGCAGCGGCCACTTTCATTGACAGGAGTCGCTTTGATCATAACGCTGTTAGAACAGTGAAAGTGGATGCGAATTCATTTGGGTTCAGGGGTATTCACGTTGCATTATAATGTTGACAATATTAACCAATTAAGTTTAATATCTTCAAACCTAAATGTACAATTTTCGAATTAAATTATATCGCTGTCTTATCACGCAACCATAAAAAATATTTTGTGTAATTCATTCATGTAGGATACATTCGTAAGTGAAAAATATCAATGATTCTGGCTAATACTTTATTTCCATTAAAAAACACAAAAATGTTCATTTAACCATATCGTATTACGAACTTACTTAAATATAACAACCGGTGCTATCTTTCGGTACTACCTTCCATTATCAATATGCAACAAGCGATACCGGTTCTGAAAATACGCACTAAAGTACAGCTTATTGTCTTATATATCTTCACTAGGAATCTTATATTTCTTCACTAGGGATTAATTTTAAGTCGCGTTTAAATGTTTAACTGAAATGTTAAATGGAAGAAAAATTAAAAAAAAGACGTAATAAGTACTTAAGCCGTTGAAATGCGAAACAAAAGCAGCAACGATAAATAATAAAGTTTCTTTTTTTCTCACGCCACAAGACCGCATCGTAGCCGATCCCCTCACTCATAAAAATAAGATATAATAATAAATATTTTCCGCCAACATTTACCGAATAAGAAAACAAAAACTTTTTCATTTTAGATTCTTGTCTTGATTATTTTAACTCACTTGGCAAATGAATTTCTACACTAGTTTCATTTTATATTAAAATCATTTATTTATATCTACACACTGTTGGTTAAAATTTTGCCCACTCGTTGGTCAAAAGATAAATAAGAAATTAATTTTAATTGATGAGGCTGATGTAGGAGAAATGTGTATAAATGAAATATCTTACTGATAATATTTTAACTTCCACCGATAAAATTACAAAAAGATAATCTTATTCATTCGTATTAAATGTAAAAAATTAATCACTTATTTATTTATATATTTTTAACTCAAATATTTTAGAGCAAGACTAAATCAAGAAAATGACACTGTTGTGTGTCATTTAACCAATGAGAATGAAGTGGATCAAAAATTAATTAATTAATTATCTACATTAAAGTAAATTTAAAAGAAATGTATATATTATCTACTGATGCAAGACAAAATGTCGAAATGACAAAATGTCAAAAAATCACTTCAACTAATAGCATAAATATTTTTGAACAAAAAAAAGCCCAAAAATATATTATTTCTCTATACAAACTACCACACCGTTTCTCATTAAATTAGAACAGAGAATGACGATGATATGCCATGCCTAGAGCTAATACACACTATAAAATCATGTATTTCTAATGTATTCATGAGAATCTTCATATTTATACAAGAAGATATCTAATATTAGTAAAAAATATCTATATATACTATGTATATTGATTATGTAAATTAATAATTTCTAGCTGGTTTAAAATACACATTTTTTCACATGTGCAACCGAGTTTCCAGTTCTGTGCGAAAAATAAGAGTGCGTGTGTTTTTCACCAGTTCGTTATTGTCAAATTAGTGTTTATCTAATGTCGCCTTAAGATTCCTAAGTTAATATTAATTATAAAGTTACCTATCTGGAATATAGTCCAGTTTAGTAATGCCAATTTCTTTTATATTGTGGTTATTGTGTGATGTTTAATAAAATCGTGTATAACGTCTGCAATGACAATAACGCATGAGAAAGTACTTAAAATTCTTTATGAAGATAAATAGAGCAACATAGAAATTACTTCTTTTTTCTTACCAAGAAAATGTAAAATAACATGAAATAATAAAATGAAAAAAGAGGTGCCGGTTCCGAAGAGAACGCACGAAAATACGGAACTTAAATGTTTCAATTTTGTATATGTTCTGAAGTACGTTCTTCCATATAATTATACTAAACAAGTAATTTTGGAATGCAATCATGTAAGGGTAATAGTTAATGATTCGTCTTCTCTCAATATCGTCTCTGATCTATTTTGTAATGACAGTTATATGAAAAATGTTGCGATTAACCAAGTTAAAGACGAGTTTAATGTAATTTTATTATACGCGATTATAAACCTTTTTCACAAACAAAAGAAAAAGAAAACAAAAGAGCAGTAGTGTTGCACAGCCAGCATATAGTCCATAGACTAAATAAGTTATATAAAAAGGAAAGCTATTTTATTACTTCAACACTCTCACCAAATAGCATTCCTTAAACAAATATTACAGATAAGATCCTGAGATTAATAAATGACTAGTATACTTACACAGAGTTACAATTAAACTGGTACAACTAAATATTTAATAGATCAACAATCATTAACTTTCACCCAATCAAAACCTTCTAACAATTTAAACTTCACTTAAACTTTTAAAATTAATAAAATAAAATTGAGTTACAGTTATTAGTTCAGTCTTACAACTCTTATTTTGTTTCTGAGAAACTGAAATCTGACTCTAGGTATAGCTTTAGTAAACAAATCAGCATATTGCTCTTTAGTACATACATAGTTTAAGTCTATTTGTTTTTCCATAATTTTTTCTTTAATAAAGTAATATTTTACATCCATATGTTTGCATCTTTTATGATAGTCTGCATTTTTTATTAAACAGATAGCACTCTGATTATCAATGTTCAAACACACTATGTCCTAAGTGAACGCACCAATATCACTTAACAATGTTTTAAGCCAAATAACCTATTTTGTTGCTGAACATGCGACCATAAATTCAGTAGTAATGCAACACTCTCTTGACGCTGTGTTGCCCATGTAACAGCAGCTCCGTTCTTAATAAAGACATATCCAATCATTGACTTGCGTGTGCATACATCATTTGCATAATCTGCATCGCTATATGCTTGAAGTTCGTTCGATTGTGATGCTGTATAATACAGACGATAATTCTTTTTTTTTCCTTTAAGTATTTCATTATTTTTTTGAAAACATTCCAGTGAGAGTGGTCACAGCAATTCCAAAATCTGCTCACCAGACTAACTCCAAACATTATGTCCGGTCTGCTTACTATGGCTAGATGCATCAGAGAACCGACTGCCTCTCTATATTGAATGTTCTTATCAGGTACATTGGAACTCGGGTCAACTGGAATGTTGTTGCTGTTAGCATGACACCTATCAAATTTATATAACAGTTTGTCAATATATTTGAACTAATGAATAAGAATTTGGTTTTCAGACTTTTCAATTTGTAGACCAACAAAAATTTTAACTTGTGAACATATAATTTCAAAATTATTTTTCTATTTATCTATGACATCATTCAATAAATCTTTTGAATTAGATATTAAGAGGCCGTCATCTACGTATAACGATAAATACACTCTACTCTTGTTTACATTTCCAATACATACACATTTATCAGCATGGCTGTTTTTAAAGCCAAATGTCTTTAATAAAGAATCAAATTTACTCTTTTAGCATCTCGGGACTTGTTTCAAACCATAAATTGAACGATTTAGTTTACATCTCATGTTTGAGAAAACTTTTAAACCTTCTGGTGGCTGCATATATATGTCTTCATCAATGTCTCCATACAAAAATGCAGTTTTCACGTCAAACTGAGCCATTTCCAAATTCAGCAACTTCTGACAATAAGATTAGAAATGAATCACATCTTACAGTGAGAGAGAAGGTTTCAATATAACCCACCCCTTGTTTCTGTTCACATCCTTTTGCACAAAATCTCGATTTATAGAGAGGACCTGATGTTTCTTCTTTTATTCTGAAAACCCACTTACAGCCGATGACTTTCACATTTTCACGCTTTTCAATCAGCTTACAAGTCTTATCGACAGCATGCGACTGCAATTCATTGTTGTTCCTCTATTGATTGTTTTCACTTCTGTGAATGCAGGTTGTCAGGAGATATCGTTTCACAATATGATTCCGGGATATCTATAATGCCATCATCAGTACAAATATACGTGCTCTCATTTTTATTTAATTTTTTAGATTTAGATCTTGTAGTTATATTTGTATGTATTTCTTTTAAATCGATAGATTTATCTAGCACACATAAAGATTCATCATCAGAATGATGAAATTCATCACTTGATTCTACACTTATTATTACTTGAGGAATTTTGAATACAATTTTTTGGTAAATCCTATAGTAAACTACATATGTGCAAATATGAGTTTTATATTATGAAGTTATTAAATTTAAAGCAAAATGGCTAATTCTTGTAGAAACTTCGGCATGAATCATACGAAAAATTGAATTAAGGAGACGGATCAGATATCAGAGATCATTGAAGATTTTCGTGCCGACCCTGAGGAAATGAAAAGAGAAGAAGCTGATTGGAATGTAGATTATGATGCAGAGTATGAGGTGGGTGATAACCAAGGCAACACTTGATATGAGTTGTGGAGGTTTGTGTAGTTTTACATGGAAGCTATAAAAATTATCGACATAAATGGAGTGGTGTAAAGCCTTCACGTTTACGTACTCCGAGGCGAAATGTTATTTTGTATCCACCCGGAAGTAAAGGCCAAGCTCGAGGTGTTTCTACATCGATAGAGATATTTGACATTTTTACCGAAGAAATTTTGAGTTTTATAATTACAAACACTAATATTGAGATTTCGAAGCAAAGAAAAAAGCATAAGGATGTTGATCCCATAACTGAAAATGATACTACCCTGGCAAAAGTGCGGCCTTTGTTTCTTCCAGATACTGATATAATAGGGTTACGAACCTATTTAGGAATATACTATCTTCTTGGAGTTTTCAAAATAAACAATCAGACCATAAAGAAAAACTTTGATAAACTCACGAGAGTGGCTTCATTCAGATCCACTATGCCAATATTTCGTACAACTGATCGATTGGCTTCTATGAGGAAAATTTCTGATCGAATTATAAAAGTTATCCAAGATAGTATAGAGCATCGGATTACATCACAGTTGACGAACAATTACTAGCTTTTTATGGACGCCTATCCAAAATGTACAAACTGGATAAATTTTAACTAAAAAATATATTATTATGCGATGCTAAAATGGAAAATATGATTAACGGCTTTATGTACACGGGGAAAAAATAAAAAGCTTCAAGGAATCCCAATAGCAGAACATTTTGTAATGGAATTGATTGCTTCCATCCTTAACAAAAACAGACACTCTACATGTGGTTTACTGCTACAAAAAAGAATTACCATGGTTGGAACGTTGAAAAAGAAACGTGAGATCCCACCGCTTTTCTTACTACAAAGTAGATTGTCCACCAAAGGTATCAGCTACTTCCAAATTGTATATTCATCAAACAAATTAAAAAAAGTATTTTCATTTATTATAACTTGCACGAAATTACATAGATAACATTTTTTAGTAGAAATTAATAACAGGAAAAATGTTTGTTTGCAATTTCCTATTTTCAAAGGTTCCATTTTATGACAATTACGTTGATCGGTCTTGTTTACTTTCGCATAAAGTTGCCATCGGTTATTTATAGCTTATATCTTCTTGTAATAAATGCTAAAAATCATGTTTTATATTTATTAGAACTTATCTCACATTATTTAAATTAAACTCCGAGAGCGTATTCAATAAAAGAAAAAGAAAGTTATAAATGAAATCCCGTAGTATATATTCATAAACAGCAGGTTCGCGTTAAGTATATTGGTATTGCAATGTTTCTTTTCCTTTAGAAATATGTTTTAATTTGATTTGTATTACTAAATAGTGTAGTCGTTAATATACGAATTCGACATACCTAACAGTATAATTTAGAAATAGGCACAATCAATTACATCATAAAAAACGACGCCTCAAAAATCTAAGGTTAGAGTTGAGTCTAGTTTGTCGAAAACACGTTTTATTATTTATTTACCTTAGAATTTTTCATGTGAAACATCTAAGTTTTAAAACATTTAAGAGTTGAAAACGTTCTGATGGCACATTGCGTCTTGCTATTCGGCTAACTTCACATTTTGTCCGCTCGTTCCGTCTTAATTCGGCCAGCTTCGCGTCTTATCGGCTCTTTCCAACTTAACGCTTCCCTTTCTATACTCTACACACAAGCGACTTTACGTATGGTTAGTGTATCAGCATTGTTCTTATTTACTAATGTCTGCAAATTTACTAGTTAATACGGCAGTTTAATGCAATACACCCATCGTTGTATCGTAAAACGGTAAAAACGTTTATTAATTTAAAATATGAGTTACAGTGAGAGTAAAAGTGATAGTGAAAAAAAAAATAGATATTTCACATTTGCCAAGCATCCCATAACGACTCGGTTGTTTTATAACTGTTATTAGTATTTCTTATATCTGTCTCAATAAACTTGATAATCGCTTCCACCAAATTAAGTAAACGTACCAGAGCCATATGGGTTGTTCGATATTTTGTTAACATTGTTATGAGAGGCTGGCGTGTTTCAAAGTTTAAGACATTATTAATAGTAAGAGATTTTAATGCTTATACTGGATGATATTGCAAACATTATTTTAAAAATCGTGATCGAGTGCCAATGACATAGCTCAATTTCAGTCGTCAATATTTGTTATTCTTACAATTTACACTAGGAATATTTTTTTATTTCGATATATTGACTCAATACAGCATATGAAGTTAATGTCCTTCAGGTACCTCTTTAAAATAAATATTCCGGTTATTCTCTTTACGGTACGGTCTTTCGGTTACTGTCGGTACTGTCTTTATGTTGCTATCTTCCGGTTACTGTATTTATGTATCTGTGGTCAACTATACCCTTGGTATTTTTCGATAAATTCATCAGTTTGTTTTTTAATGTCCTCGTTTATTATTACAACGTAGGATAAATGTATTACTGTCGACACTGTAGTTTAATTGCTAAATCATATTAAATATCACTCACAACGTCACGTATGTGTAACGTGGTCAAACAACGACAGCTCTCGGATGAATATTATCTACGCAACTTTGGTTTATTGATTTAATATTGTAATGATGTTATAATATTGAATATTGTTATCGCTTCTTAGCATTCCGTACTTCAAAAGTAAAAACGGAACCCTTATAAGATCACTCACGTGTGTGTCCGTCTTTCCGTCACAGTCGTTTCTCTTAGAAACGGCTCGAAGTTGAAACTTAAAATTTTTAAAAATAAACATGTCATCGAGTATAAACATAAACACCAATTGTTGCGCGAGGTTGGTAAACAGTTACCGATTTGCATTAAAATTGTTAAGTACGTAATGCACCTAAAGAAAGTCATAGCCACGACCGGGTACACATACACCCTACGAAGTGAATCTTATTACACATTCCTGCCGACGCACTAAACAATTTGTCAAGAGATCCCGCGAGAGACGGCGCGGACTTCATGAATATTTTATGCATTAACCAAACCTAAGCTACGTGGTTACGCCAATTTTGTATATATATATTTTAAGTGTTTATTTTTCTTTACCACAAATTGGATACACGCACATCTGACGTAACTGAAGTGGCCTCCCCAAAGTTTCATAACCGCTGTTTATCAGATATTAGTCTATTGTGCGATTTCATAGAAGGCTTTGTAAAATTAATAGCTTACGAGATACTTTGTGTCAAAAAATAGTTTTTCCGAATATTATATGAAGTATTTGTCCCATTAACTATTCGTTGGTAATTGTGTCTGTCGGGAAAGTGCAGTAAAAATTATATATATATATATATATATATATATATATATATATATATATATATATATATATATATATATATACATATATTACGTTTATTAAATGTGGATATGATAATAATTTCGTTTTCTCGTAATAACATTATAAAACCAATGTCGCTGTACGATAACATTAATAACAATAAGTTCAATTTCTGCGGGAAAATACGATGGAAATGCCATTCAAGCTATTCATAGTAAACGTCTCAGTCGACTGCTGGATACAAATCTCTGGATTGAAGATCGCTACTGTTACCGATATTTGTAATCGCAAAGCTAAATTGTAGCACGACCTGTGACACTAATTTCTTTAGTTTGTTCTTTACTTTAAGTTATAATAACTTCATGAAAACCAAATCCGTTATAAATTATTTCCTGGGTAAAGTTGTGACTAATTTGCAGACCCCTTGTCACTTCGTCATTACCAGGGAAAAGATGGTTCAAAGAATAGAAGCTGCATTCGAATATTTTCTCAAAAACAAATGCAAGACAATTCCGTACCATTATCTAAAGATTCGTTGAGGAATTTTTAAACATCAGGATTGAAGCTACAAAAGAAATTGGAGTGTACAATGTAATGTGCCTACATTCGACTAGATGAAATATTAATTAAAGTCATAAGAATGAATTAACTCATTAAAGGTAATCTTTCTTTTCACAGAATATAAATTAATAAAAAACGTGAGGTTTTAGTCGGATTGATCGTTTGTAGGTATGTACTTACATTAGAATTTAATAATATAAATAAAAAAAATTATTCTTACTAATTTATCATTTCTATTGGGTGGATTATACAGGTATCTACCGAAGACGCAAAGACTAATGCTGGCCACAAACGCCACTGCTCCACGCGTCTCGTATTCCTAATTACTATGCACATATTTCTAACCTAAAATATAAAAAAATATATCTGCGAAATTGCTGCGTTCTCGCTTCAATAGCTCAAAGAATAGCAAATATGGAATAATTAAAATAAAACGCAAGGATCGCTTAATCTCGCAATATCACAGTAGCTTAAAGTTGACCACTATTTAGTGTACGAGTACAATCTGATTCATGTCGACCACGCTGTGTGGCTGTGCGAAGCGGTAAAATTTTAATCGGTTTGGAAATCCATCGCACCACGCCATTTAACTGAAATTATAGGTAATTTTGACATTTCGACTATCGAACCTTTTAGAGCGTTGTATTGTTCGACAATAACCACTTATAATTGTTTGAAAATCAATCAGGCCGCACCATTTCATTAAAGTTGTGGAATGTTTTGATATTTACAAGTGGATTTCGGCTTGCGACCGTGCTATTTAAACCGTTGCACTGTTAGTGATCACCAAAGTTACGAATCAAAATTACGCGTCTTACGTAAAGAATCCACGAAATATATATATATATATATATATATTTATATAAATCTGTACAAAGCGTAAATAAAATATACATTAACTAGACAGTAACAATTTCCAAATTGTAAGTATTTATATACCGATAGTGAAAAATCCGTTGTGTGAAAAATCTTTTTATCACACAACGCTTTTGCGGCGGGCCCGCCTACGACACGACTTTTACCTCTCAGTCATATTCAGAACGAAAACGTGTGTCGTACGTGTTAAATAATAAGGATGATGCTATTGGATTAAATTTTATATTTATGTTTGACTAATTCCATGTTTGCCTGTGCCTAAGCTAAATAAAAAATATAAGTTACTTAATAACTTTGACACTAGGTATTTTTCATGGAGTTTCAGATGATAACTGTCGTGTATTAGATGTTGTGCTGTGTCAGTTTTGTTTGAATAAAATATTTTCAATCAGTTTAAATTTCAGAAATCTTATTTATTATTGTAACTCGAATTGGTTATGTGCCCAGACCTGTGTGTGTGGTAAACAAAGAGCGGTCAAAACAGGAAAATAATATTGAAAGTTGGACAATAGATCCACGTACTATTTATAAACAGAAATGGAGTTTGGAAAGACGATGAACCTCGAAAAGTTCGATGGAACCAATTTCAAACAATGATAACTCCTAGTAAAATGCGCCCAGCGTGCAAAAGGTTTAGATATCAACGCGCCAAAACCGGAAAACAAATGCGACTCAGTAAAATAAAGATGATGGAATGGCAATGTTTATAATAACATCAGATATAGATCTTAAACAAGTTGCATTCAGCGAGAATTGCGAATCCTACAACGGCACTACCTATTTAAAAATTGTTTATGATATATTGGATAGTTTTTGAAATTAACTTGAACAAACAAACTCATAGACTTACTATTTTTTTTAATAATTTGTAAAAAATATCTGTACACGTAAGGGAAGAATTTTATTATATTATTACATATAAAAACGGCTTGCAGCGGTGGGTATGTATATAATTTATGGTAGGTAAGCCGATTTTAAGAAATAGTATGGTAATATATGAAGGGAGATCCTTTGTTTGAGAAAGTTGTTGAACAGCTATACAATTTCAAACTACATAAACTACGGTTAATTGACGATGAATGTCTATAAGTGAAACCTCTTCCGTTTTTAAAAAACGTATCACAGTGCGAATTTTGTACCTGGCGGTATTTGCAATCGGGTGTTCCATCTCGGATAGCTGCTTGACCAGTAGTGGTGAGAGTTCTTGGCAGATGCAAAAAAAAGTGTTTTTAATTATTGTAATCTATTATCACAATAGAGCCCTGTTGAAATTTATTATGATAATCTGGTATTTTCTATGTAATGTTACTATTTTTCAAGCAACTTAATACTTTCTGAAAAATTGTAATTTAAAAATGTATTATACTGCATGATTTTTAACAAAAAAAGAAACAATAATAAGTTTTGTTGTTTGTTGTTTTTAATGATTTAGGATAATCCTGGTAAATAGTACGTAATAATTGTTTGAAAAATAGTATTATTACATAGTCAATACCAAAGTCATCCTAATAAATTTCAATAAGGCTCTATTGTGATAATAGATTACAATGAAAAAAACTCGTTTTTTAGCCAACACTGCATAGTGATTTTTTTTTAAATATCACTTATACCCGTACCATTAACATTTGATTCGACTTAATTAATTTCATGTTGGTCCTGATTTGTATGTCAAGTCATATAATTAGTAAAATATGGTATTTTCTAATAGCTAAAAAAAATTTTTTCTTAAAAAGAAACTTATATTTTCTGCAGCATCAAAACCAAATAGTGGTATATAGCGCATCCCTAATAATATTATAACATAATTGCTAATGAGGAAAAACGTACGCTGTGGGTGGAAAACTAATCCCTGTACGTACGCTGATACGCACGTATTATAACACGCACTGTATTACACAACATGGTATGTATCACAATACTTACTGTACTATGCAAATAAGCGCCTGATATTTTCAAAAAAGATCCGTGCCGTACTATAAATTGTTGTACGTATAATATACATTCTACTACACAGGCCAGCATCTGATATTTTTAAAAAAATTATGCACTTTTCTTCATAACTTTGTACACGTCTGACATTCTCAAATAAATTTTGCACACTGTACTACAATAGACTTGAACGCGTCTAATATTTCCAAAATAGTTTCCTTTGGCAAGATTATGTACATGAAAAATAAAGACAATGGCACGATGCTAAAGAATTTTCAAATTCGGAAAGCTTGGTTAGTCGTCTTTGCCACGAAAAGAAACCTTTGTTTTAGTTTTCATATGTGCTAACATATACCACTTGAAAATTGATATTTCGTTTATTAAAATACTTCTTATGAAAAGAGTGATTTAAAAATAGCAATGACAAAAATATAGCTAAATTTCAGTAAAATCGCAGCAATAGGTACTCCAGAATCACCTCGTTGTGCGTTTATATACGATTTGGAAAGCTTTTTGTATTTCCACTTTCTACTTGTTTAAATTTTATTTACATAATTTTATGATTTTAAGTATAAAGTTACTTAGTTCTGAACTAGTTCGATGTAGATACGAAAATATATAATATAAAGTAACTTGGTCTTTGTAATTTTTTATTTGTTCAATGGAAATTTTTGAGGTTTAATCTCACATAGATATTGTGAATATCTTTTTTCACAGAAATTGTGAAATAGTAATGACGTGCATTTTTCTGGGACTAAGAACTGGTCATACTAGCTTATAATGGACTTTTTTATGTTATTTTTAATTTGGCCTCAGTCCTCCATGAGTTTTTGTTTGTTTATATTTACGATAACCTCAAAGACTTGAACAAATGCACTAGACTTACTTACCTGGAAATTTATATTTTTACTCAAATTTTTGTATATAAAATAAATTTACCCGTAAATCGGCCAACGGTGCTTTACAGATCGTTAAACCTGCCAATGTTTTGGTGATCAAACAAGAAAGCATGGGTTACAACTGTTATTTCCTGTGACTGGTTCCAGAAATGTTTTGGTCTTAAAGTTGAATCTTATTTAAAGAAGGTTTAAGGCTGTCCTAGTGTTGAATAATACTCCAAGTCACCTTCATAAGCTTGAACATATCCATCCAAATATAAAGGTGATATTTCTGCCCTCTAATATGATGGCTTTACTCCACCCTGTGGACCAGCGAATAATTTAGGCCTTTAAGCTCTATTACATCAGATGAACATTTAAAATCATACTGCTGGATACCTTGGAATATTATCTTGATATGAATGTTATTTAATGCTGAAAAAATTTTGACATTCTAAAGTGCATTGTCAACATAAAATAATTGTTGCAAGAACACTTTGAAATCATGCGGGAAAAAATTGTGGTCTGATCAAACTATTGATAATGATGAAAAATCTGTGCAAATTAAAACGTTAACTGAAAACCTTGCTCCATTGCAAATGGAATAAGACCAGACGGTTTTGAACTGATAAAATCAAGTGACATTCAAAAGTTGCTTGAATCGCAAGATGAAAATTTTACTGAAACTAGCTTGGAAGAAATGTTAAATTCCCATTGCATAGAAGAGAAAATTTCGACAAGTACTGAAGAGGCGACATTCAACTTAAAAAACCTGGGGAAAGGTTGGGGTTTTGTTTTAAAAAAAAATTGCTATTAACAAAAAAAATTAATATCAATCCGAATTGGTATACCTTTAAAAAGCGGCACAACAAGAAATTACTAAATTCTTTAAATCATCGCCTAAGCATGATAATAATAATTTATATTGTTAAAAAATGTGCTTATATTGCTTTTATTGATTGTTTTTTTCATATAATTATTAAGTCCGTACAAATTATCGTTGCGTATTCACGGTTTTTGTATTCACATATATACAGAACATATGTCCTGCGAATAAGAAACTACAAGAAACTACAATAAAACTACAATAATTAAAAAAAAATTAAAATACTGTTCGAAAATGATTTTTTTTAATTATTTGAATAGTGGTATTATTTTCACCTATTAACCTTTGGCAAAATTCATTCTTAACTTATGGTATATTTATCACCAAAGGTATCAACATAACTTTAAAAATGTTAATAGTAAAGAAACTGTATTCTAACACATAATGCAGTTTTTTATTAGTAACAGTTATTATACTGCTTAGTCTAACGGTATTAAACTCTCAAATAAGAGGATGTGGGTTTAAATACCATATCAATGACACTCTTTTCTTCAACGACTTTTGCTTTTCTTCCAGTTTTCCCTTTTTTCTTGTTGCTTGCATTGGCGTATAGAATGGATCTATAATTTAATATACTGGCTACAAAATAGCTACAGTCCGATAGTTTTCCATTTTTATTTACTACTACTTTGTAATGTTTATCAACTATTCATTTTAATAGAAAACAAATATATGATGTATTTTTATCACAAAATCAGAGCAGTATCCTCATTATAAACTAAAAATTTTACGAGATTTGTCAAACATACCTATATGACATTGACAGTCACTCGGTTCACAAGAAACTAGGGTGTTACATCCAAGACAATCGAGGACCATTTTCTTATTTTGTTAATATATATATCGGACCCTGTTCTAGCAAATCTTTAATATAATGGATAAATGATTTCAAGAAGTTCCAAGGATAATTTTCGTATTCTGATGATATACTTCACTTGCATCATTTTCCGGATTTAGTGACCTAGATGTATCCAAATGATTATTATTCAATAACATATTATGAAAATTGATAAGATAACTTTCTCTTCATTGGATTTTTTAACGAACTTTTTTTTGGTCCACCAGGACTAGTTTTCTTTTTGTCTACTTTTTAATTGGTAACATCTGTAATTTATTCTAGAATATAAAGAAAGTTTTATTTTTTCTAAATGTGAAGTTATTTTATTAAAACTTTCACTAAACCCATAAACTATTGTAGGAAGATTTAAAATTAAAAAAAGTTTTCATATCATTATTCTTTGCAGGTGAGACCCAAAAAATGGTTTATGTATGAATAAAAATTTATAACCAAATTCGATTTTTGGGGTTCCATTAAAATCAGTTGGAATTTAAACATTATTTAGAATCAGATTTCCCAGCTGAAATGAGAACTGTACCATTTCCCTGTAAGCCAACTATCTCTGAGCAAAAAATTACATTGATGGGTTGTTTGTCTGTGACGTGAATGAATGACAAACACACTTTTGAATTTATAATTTTCTAAGTAGGACTCTAAATTAGGGATTAAACAATTGCTACTTTATATTATATACTTAACGATTCAAAAAATAACATTAATCCTTTACTCCATTGCGACGTTGCTTCCTTATTCATTTTGTGCACTTTTTCAGTGTCATACAATAATTTTCTCGCTATAAAACTGTCCTCTGTTATTTTTCGAACCCCAGTTATCTTTGGGTAAAGAATCACATCAATTCGTTGTTGCGTTACAACGTGAAAGAAGAACCAACAAATACACTTTTGCATTTCATTAGCTAGGATAATAAATCTGTAGAATTGGTCTGTGTGTACATTGAAGATATTTGCGAAAAAATATTTATAGCAAAAATAATAGAACACAATTATATCGTTTTTAAAATGTGCCCCCGTGAGCCTGTTTATTTCTTCACGCATGGGAAAACAATATCCAAAAGGATTTTGATGAATTGTTTACTAGTGGATTCTTATAGCTCTAAGGTAACCGTATAGACTATATTTTATCACAATCTAACTAAAAAGACTAAAACTAACTAAAAAGAAAATAGGGCAATTAAAAAGAAGATTAACGTTTCAATACTTACTTTCATAAGTTTTATAATAGGTGGTATTACGTGTACTAATCTTACAATTAACTTAATAATACTTTCTAGAGAGGGCTAGGAGATTTAGAAAATAAATCGTTAACCGCTTTGTTTTATTTTTACATAATTGAATTCAAAGATCCGTGACTCTTTAAACTGAACGTATGAACAAAGAATAGGAGATAAAGGTATATAAATATTTTATTCTTTAAGGCCAATTACTAAAGTACTACGATATTTTCCACATTTGATATGTGAAGCAGTGCTATTTTAAAGATAGTCGAGAGGCGGCTTTAAGGCAGTATCCACGAATAAAAGCTGCACATGTCATATTTGTAACTCCTACAATATTGGTTTATGGAGATAGTTTGTCACGACGCATTGAAAGAACATAGTTGTATTCTAGGATGTGTTAGTTTATAACAGGCTGGCCCTAAAATGACTGATCCTTTAATCAAATTTATTGTCGGTACTCAATTAAATAATTGATATATTGGGAAAGGCGGAAGAAGCGACAATATCTTGGAATAGTCGGAGGAATCAAGCTGCGTCATCGGTTTTCGAAAGTATTAGAGAAGTCACTCTTTGTATTTATATTCTTAATAACATTAAAATATGATAGTGGTTATATTTTACATTATGTTTTTAATTTAGAGCCGGAAACCAATTAAACGAACCAAAGTGCAGGCCAAAAAGCAAAATAATGACAGATATTAATTAGTAATCACGATTTATTGCTGCCTCGATAAAGCTGCATGTGGAAGATGAAATTATTGTACACAACCATTCTGGTTGGCTAACCTGGTAGATGAATAAAGTATGAATGAAAAGTGGAATGACACTAATATTTATTATTGTTGTATCGATGTAATTTTAATATTAGAAAATAAAACCGGTTACCAAAACATGTAAAACAAATATTTTCAATTTAGTTGCAATGTAAATGTTCAAGATACAGTGAATGGACTTTAAGGTTGTTGCACACCAAAAAGGGCCATCGCTATGCATGTATTAGTGAGTTTACGACTAGTAAATATCCTTCTCGGCGTGCGGTATTTTGTAAACAAGTCTTTAAGAAAAAATTAGTCTGTTCTTATATTCGACTAATTTTACTATGTCTTCTTCTAAGATTTCAACATAATTGATCTTAAATTAAAAGAACAATGTCACTGTAGTATACGGACACATATACAATCATGATGGAATTATAAATGCTACATTTTGCACAATTTGTTTGCAAAACCCAAGAAACTAAAAATTAAACCAAACAACCAGATGGTCGACCAAAAGGTCGACCGCAGCGCATAAATGTAAATCACTTGATGTCATGAATTTGATTGCACGTGGCTTTTTAAATTGCATTCTTCGCTCATTTATGCAAATTACTATTATTGGCTGCGCAATGGCGATCAAATGAGAAGGTGTGCGTTTGGTGTATGCAAAACTTGATGCCTCTAGCAATATGCTAGTTGGCTAAATTTGGAAAAGTGGTTAATACATTACCTTAATATCTATTTAACCCAAAAAAGCGATGTATGCCAAGTAAATATTTCATGCATGTTCCAAACAATAAACAAATATGGAAAAAGTAGCTAAAACTTGCAATGAGCTCATAGTTTATTTACAGGATCAATAATATTTTGTGAAGATCATTTTGATGTAAGTATTTATTTGCAGCTTAAGTACTTATTCGATAAACTGCGTTTTCACTACAAAATTCTGTCTTAAACAATGACTTGTGATTGTGTTTTCTACAAAAACAAATAAAGTATCGAAACTCTGAGCTAATATAGTTGATTACAAACGAACAAATTAATATGACTCACACACAATCTGTTTCTAAATCTAAAGCAAAAGTGATGAATTTTCCAGTCTAGTGATTGTTTACAAGTTTATTAAGGCTTTTTACAAATTTATTGATAAACTAATAAAGTACTAGTTGACATTAAGTGGTTTATACACACTTTGCAAATCTAACGTCAAAACTAGTATAAACTACCTTAAAATAGGTGTGTAACAACAAACGCTTACTGATTACAGAACTGAAATAATACTATTTAAACTTATAATACGAGGGTATGGTTGAAAATTCTCCGCCTGACAATGAAAGACTGCAATTTTCAGTTAAAAAATAATTTTATTTTTCTACATAATCCCCCTTCACTTCAACATACTTAGTCTGGCGTTACTCCAACATCAGTATCCCTTCCCGGAAGTGAGAGTCTGGAAGACTCTGAACTTTTCATTGGACATTAAGCGCTTCCTAGAAAACAGTTTCCTCAAGTTTGAGAACAGATGGATTCTGAGGTTGCGAAATCGGGAGAATAGGGGAATCTGGTGAAATATTTTTTTTCTAAGCCAGGCCTCTTCTCGCGAATTTTGACATCCAGCTGGTCAAGAAGGCAATATTCCCCTGTAATCGTTCTGCCTTGTTCAACGTAATCAATTAACAGGACCTCTTTCGCATCGAAAAACACACTGGCCATGACCATTCCGGCAGATGCGATCGACTTTGCTTTTTTTGGCGCTGAACCACCAGCTTCCACTCACTACTTTGACTGCTGTTTCGTTTCTGGCATGTAGTGGTGGACTCAGGTCTGATCAATAGTGACAAATCGCCGTAAAAAATCCATTGTATCTTTGTTGAATCGGTCCAAACATTGCTATGAAAATCGTTTGCGAATTTGCTTTTTATCGGCATTCAGCTAATCAGGTACTCACTTTGCACAGAGCTTTCGCATCGTTAATTCTTTTTGTAAGATGTTTCGCACCCTTTCTTCAGATATCCTCACGCCTCAATTATCTCACTCACCTTCACTCGCCTATCATCCAACACGATACCGTGTATCCTTTCGATGCTTTCCGGTTGATCGTCCTTCACGTGTGACCACACGGTATTCAAGTTTATACATTTTAACGGAAAACACGCAAGACGTCTACTGCAAAAATTCGTGTGATTAAACTACTTGAGAGAACACATTGAAAATGGTCATACGAATTGATGTTACGTGCACCCAGGCAGGAAACATAAATTTTCGCTGTTTGGAATGCCGCCTCTGTATCAGACCGGGAACTTTTCATCTTACTCTCGTACATATTTTACGCTCGTGCGTACTTACATTGAAGTTTTAACATTCCGAAATTCTGATGAACATAAGTCACAGTTTTGGCAAATTACTACCGTTTGCTTTACTAAAACCTAATTCTCCTGTGAATTGTACTTGACTTTTAAGGTTTAATTGAGGAGAACTGTTTCAAATTGACAAAAATTATTAAAAACGAAAAATTATTCAAATAATCTGTTCCGTATACGAAAATGTCAACAATAACAATAGTGTTTTGTGAAATGTAATGTAACGCTTTCTGATTGGTGTTCACTGCCACGTGACTGAATTCGTAATTTTGCTAAATTTATTTTCTAAAAATGAAAATAATCTTTATTTTTAATAATAAACAAATTGTTTTTTGGTGTCTCCACATCATGATTAACCATTAGAAATTATAATCCGTCCGATTTATTATTTTTATAAACTATATCGTTGCTTAGTTTTGCTTATAACTCAATCAGACAGTGGAATATTCAAATAGGGCGCGATCGTATTTCAAATATTAGACTATTTTTTTATTTCCTAAATCATAATTTCAAGACACAAATTGACGAGAAGTGAAAAAAATGTTTAAGAAATCTTAAAAATTACCCGAGAGGTAAATGTTTGAACTTAACGTTAGAGAGAGGACGGCAATATTAAATTGTGGCGTCATTTTTAGGAATATTCATATAATTTTAAGAGTGAGAATGAGACAGAGAGATATCAGCATTCTATCTCAGCTATTAAATTTATTAACTCAGAATTCGCTTATTTTGAAATGAATTTTTATGTTTTTTTTTCAATACCGGTTTTTAATTAACCTGTATTTTAATGATATTCTACAAAAGCAACAAATTTAGGGACAGTAACTACCGAATTACAGCATTAAACCCGAAGACGTATTTAGTATTATTTGCATATTTATGTCAATAAATGTAAAATAAATTCGTCCTAAACTGAAACTCATTTAAATAAAGTTTTCAAGTAAGGAAAATAATAAGTAAACCTGTAATCCATCCGCCTGCGGAAAATGTCAGTGGATTAGGTGTTTTAACATTTACATAAAAACTATTAATAGAAGGATTAATTAAAAAATTACATCAGTTTATTAATCGTTCGCTAAGGTACGGACATGGGCGGACTATTGTTAATGTAAGAAGTTAGAAAAATCGTTGGGTGGAGACGTATTGTCAGTTTAATTATTCGCGAAAAACATTTTTTTTTCAGACAATGCTGGTAGACTGACCGGTTTTCGAGTAGTTCCTGAATTCCGGCAAACAGTTTGATGTACCTAGAGTTGAGCACTAGCGACGTGAACTTAATATCTGCGCTTAACGTCTTAGTATTGATCCAGACCTGGTGTTTTACCGTACACTTCAGTATAAGCATTGTGTTTAGTAAATGTTCTTATGTTCGTTTTGATATCGATTTGTAAAATCATCTACACCAATATTTAACTCACTTTACTCGGGAGTCATTCGTATGAAAATAATGCTTAACTGCCTGCATCTAATATTACAAATACATAAGTACAGATATATACAATTTACAAATATATACAAATTTTTCTCATTTCATATATAAGATGAACTACAAAATAAAAACAATAATAACGATTTTTACAAACTTTACGAAATGAGACATACTTGTAACAATTTTTCTTCTTAACCAACTAATTTAATTTAATGTCAATTGCTTACAATCCATTTCCGGCGATCTATGAAACTTAGTGTGTATCGTCCTTATTTTATTTTCTAATTATTAATATATTTTATTATCTTATTTTATTTTCTAATTGTAAAAATCATAAAATGTTACAATTTGTTTTATCCCGATACACGTAATTTGAACCACTATATCTCACATTCATTACAGCTTCCGTAATGCAATATAATGCAAGTGAAAGTTTTGGACGATGCTGGGCGAGGGTAAAGTTCAATGTACCGATTTGGAAAGGTGAACAGGAATAAATGGCGAGGAAAACGGGAGAGCTTTTAAATGTCCACCTCTAACTTTTCCTTCGATTTATTGACGTGGTAAAAATTTAGGACACATTTTGTGTGCATAGTGGCAATTACATTGCTGTCGACGCGGTTAGGAGAAAAACCCGATCAAACTTTTAAAATTGAGCCGATATTCGAAGCGTGAGACAGTGTACCTTCAATTTGCAGTTGAATATTGAATATAAAATCACGTAAGCATTAAAACTTTACATTATAAATGTGAAGTGCGTTCATTAATAAATATATTTACCACCAGCGTTGATGTACACCACACATTTAACAATTTATGCACTAATACTTAACTCTATCATTTTGTTCTATCCCCACTTAAGAGGTGATTATATCTCGCAATTGCGGAATCAATTTTTATCTTCGCCCGCATAAAAATTGTATTTTTAAAGTGGACATGAAAAGTAATGAAATTGATTAAATATATAATGAACCATTGAAAATGCCTCTAGCATTTTTATATATTGAATGTTAATGTAAAATTAATGTTAATTTTGATTAAATTATTTTTAAATTTCGTTTGATTTAAAATTCTGTTAATTTTTATTGACATAAATTTTTATTTTAATAATAAAAACCAAATTATTGCTATCTATGTTCAGGTTATAATCATTTGCAATCCCGTTATCAATGCTTTACTTTATTTCTCTATGCATTATTGCCTGTACCAATGTTTCATTATACATTTACCAATTTGTCAATTATTGACAAATCATTTCATCATAAACTAGTCAGATTCTCTTTCATTATTAGAAAAAAAATATTTTGAAATTGTCTGAAATATTTTTGCTTTACCACACGTCATATGATTTTTGTTTTACCATTATTAAATTTAGTAAAACTTCTATTCCTGACTCACTCAATAAACTCATGCATACAATAAACGTTCGTGTATAAAAACCCATAATAGTTATGAGATAATGCAACAATTAAGTTTATTCCATGAGCTAATTTATAGTGATTTTGAAAGGAGAATATTTCCAGAATAAACGTATTTATAAATTTCATAGTATTTTTTTAGAAACGTTGAAACAATAAAAAAAGCTGCTATATTGATAATATTGCTAAATTCGGAGGTAGGTATATATCTTCAATTGCCATGTGTCAATTGAGTTGTTTTGGTGCGAAGGCAGCGCTAACGAGATCAGAGGACTCATCTTTATATATTTTGTTTAAACAAATACTTTAAGTTTTATCAACTGTTTCTGATACAGACCCGCACTATGTTTTTGTTGGTATCGACACGCTCTTTTAAATCTATTGATAATCTAATTAATTTTTCACAACGTGTGATGTTATTATGATTTACTATAAGGGGCTATATATTATGATTTACGATATATTCAAAGATTCAGATTCATACGATCTAACACTAGTCTGCCTCTTATTATTGTCATTTGTTTAACACCGATATGTAAATTTGAATTCTATCAGTAACAAATCGCTAAAAACACACCAAGCGAAGGTTTTATATGATTATCTACACATATAATAAAACTGTGAAATTCGCCTGTCTGTACGTTGAAGGTACAATAATTTTGGAATTCTTAACAGTTTGTTTGTGTTTGTGTTTGTTTATGCACGCATCACGCAAAAACTATTGACCCCATTCAGATAGTTACAACAAACAACAAAGTAGCATGTGGTTCTCATTTCCTCGTACTTGGTTCACCCGGCCAGAAGATATGCGATTTTGAAAAATATATTTATGTTGAATTGGTACAACGACGAAGAAAGGCTGATCTGCTCGACATGTGTATCATTACACAAATATATAGTGTACCTACTTACAGCAATAGACGACTGTGTGTGTATTTTAAATCAAGCAATAAAGTTTTCCACCCCTATATACATTGACGAAATTCTATATCTGGGGCAATGTGGGATAAATGTTTGAATAAGCAACCCGAATAGGTGCAGACATCGTTGTCGATCGTCTCCCGTAAATAATTTTTTTCGATTTCGTATAAATTTGACATAAAACTTAAATCTGTTGTCAATATTTATAATTTAATTGCTTTAGTAGATTTATTATTAGGCTTTATAAATTTGGTTGTTAAGGATTTTATTAACCATCTATACTTGGCCCCTTTTTACACTGAAGATATTTATAAACAAATTTGTTAGGGAAACTTAACGAACATAGTAGAATATAAAAATATTGATTTCGGAACCTTTGTCTCTTTGTGTATCTGTAAGTACGTTTATTTGTTGGCTCATCACGCAAGAACAGCTAAAGAAATGTCGATAACATATAAGATATATTTTATCGCAGTCAACCGACTAAAAATAAGGTACGGTAATTTGACATTACAGTACAAAGCACAATTAAATAGAAAATTACTTTTATACTAATTGTAACAGATAGGGTTACTTGCACATTTACAAAATATTAAATATTGCACTTAAAAATATTTTGTAAAGGTTTAATCGAATGAGATCGCGGGCACAATTAGTTCTTGAAATATATTGTTGCCATTTAATATAAAAGTTAAGTCGATACAGAAATTATATCGTCGATGCAGTAACATTCTCTTATGTATCTGTAAATGTATGTGGAACGTATAAATATTAGAGTTTGATAAAAGCAGATTTTGGAAATAATAATTGAATATGGAAATTTTTACAAATTCAATAGATATACCCGCCGGAGCGTAAGCAAAGATCGAAAAGGCGGCGGCGCGTGACGCGACCCAATCATCGCTCACGGAGCGACCGCTTCAAGCGCGCCGCCCGTCCCGATACGAATTCGCCTTTCGGTCATATTTCTGTCGGTTAATTTGTTTCCAGGTCTAGATCCCCGACGTGACTGTGTTATAATATCGCAGTCCCGCTGACTACGCACATTTTGTACCCACGTTCACTTCACATATTCCTGTATAAATTTATTTTATCTTACATTGATGTACTGAAAGAAAATAGAAATATTTATCTTTAAAAGTTGGAAAAGCTAAAATTGGGTTAAAATAACAGTAGTTGGTTTGATTCCCTGAAGTCTCAAGTATATTTAGTACTGAATAAGCTACACATACATATATATATATATATATATATATATATATATATATATATATATATATATATATACATATATATATATATATGTATATATATATATATATATGTATTCTAAAAAAATTATAAAATGAGAAAATTAAAAATAATTTAGATATAATTTTATCAGTAGAGAAAAATCAGGGTGAACCTTTTGAATATTTACACAATATCACAATTATAGTAAAAGTTTTCAGATGCTCACATGTTAATGAAAATTATACAAACGAATAACTTGTGTATGCATTAGAAAAATTATTTTACAATTAGCACAACCAAACTTTCATTCTTGAAGCAATAGTATAGTTTTGACGCAATAGTAGTTTGAAGTATAAGTCTGAATAAGTCTACGTCATAGGATCCATTATTACACGTGTATTGTTAAACTGATTTAACAAGGTCACTACTCTTTACATATATAATAAACTTGTAGAGCAAAATTCTTTGTAAATTGGATTAATTTGTATTTCATTTGTACGGCGAACATTATTCGAGCCATGGCGCGAAGTGTGGAAAACGTGCCGCCGTTTTTAGGATAACACGTGTAAACTGTGAAGTCAGATGCATAGAACACTTAACTAAGTTGATTATGTGATAAAATAAATTATTATTCGAATGATATGAATAATTTATTTCCAAAAAATATTTATAAGCAGTATAAGTCATAGATATGTAAGATGTGTGAAGATTTTATTGTGTAGTAAACATCTACAATTACAAAAATGTAATTGAATTATTTAAATTCAATAACTTAAAGTTCAAATCATTATGCCTCATTTCTTATTTGCACACTACCGAAACATGTTACCTTTTATAATTAAAATTAAAATTATTTTTAAATTAAAATTAATTTACAAAATTGTATTTAAATGTTTTTTTTATATTTTTGACCTACTTAAGTAGTACTATTTGCCCATTTATTACATAAGTAATTAAAAATACGAACTCTCTTAATGTATTCTCTACCAAGAATAAGGAAGACAATATAACAGTATATTATACTCATATTACAAGTTCAAAGTACCATTATAAAACTTACTACAACCAACCACTGTGATTTTAAATGATAATAATAAATGTTTTAAAATTTTACGAACACAAAATTTTATATCTAAATTGCGGTAAGAAATGTATAGTGTGGTATTTCATTTTGGTAAATCTCGAATAAATTTGTAAATAGGATCAATCTTCGGAATTACATTTGACAAAATTAGGGTTATTCCTTTGATTTTACTTCATAAAACGCCACTTGCACTGCAGGTAAGCTGCAGGATTATTTTGTGATCAAGAAACCACTAAAATTTTCAATATTGATACAAAAGTACGACATTGTAAGCGCAGATATATCTGAATTAATTGTCTCGATCCAAAAGACGTAAATTCAATTTATAAAACAAACAAACGTTTGAAGCTCTCGAAGCTCACAATAGCGATATCGAAAAGCGAATCTGACAGCAAACTAACAATCACTTAACAATTTACGGATTCGCGTGGAAGAAATATACCGAATAATCCGTACTATGTGCCGTACCCAATTCCGTATATCAAAACGTAAAAAACGCTCTTAGACAAAAATATTTTAATAAACACGGGCTCACAACCGAACACATAAATAACCGCCGTAGACATAAAGCATTAGCATCGTAGCGTCATCCGCACAATGAAATAGATTGAAAAACAACACCAAGCGAAATAAAAACAAAATCGCCTAATCATATACCGAATACACGACTTAAGTAAAATGAGGTTACCGGAAAAATTTGAAGACTACCTACTCTAGCGCACATTTTGCGCAATAAACTTTTCCCATGTGTAAAATGTTTAGCTAGGACAAGATTGTGCCGGAAAAAGCATATTAAAAGAACAATTACTATTTCTACAAAGTAGATATTATCATAATCTAAGTGACAGAAGTAAAAACAAGTCAGATATTCTTAATTTAAAATTTAAAAAGTTTAATTAATACATTCATGGAGCGTGTAATCGGGATAATTTACATTTTTATAATAAAATGTAAGAAAATTTATTAAAATTGTCAGAAATACGTCCTACTAAATAAAACACGTTAAAAAAGTTATTATAAAGTTGAAAACTATGTACATGGTACAAGTACTAATATGTACCCAAGTCAACAATTAATGTAATTATTTTTTTTATTTCCATATGCCAATTGAAACGAACATTATACGTCACATAACAATGATGAGTAATTTTACATTATTAATTTTGATTGTGTTATCGTAAATTATCATATTTTTTAGAGCGTTACAATTTTTAGGCTTACAATATAAAGTAATCCCGAAAGCGCATACGCACAGGGTGGCTTTACTTCATACAAATATTTCGATTGGAACGCGAAATCTCTATCTCATTCGAATATATATATATATATATATATATATATATATATATATATATATATATATAGAAAAATTGTAAAAAAAAACTACACCTCTAATACAAAGTAGGTTTAGTTTACCTTTATAACAACAAATGCGGATTTCATTTTTTAAAAACCACGTTTTCCAAATGGCGGCCATCGAATCTCACACACTCTTCGAGTCTAGCACGCATGTTTTCAAAAACGCGTCTGCAGAGCGACTGGGGTATCCTACTGACTTCGGCTCGAATATTTTATTTAAGTTGTGTCACAGTGCTCGGATTTGTTTTGTAAACAACGGATTTTAAGTATCCCCATAAGAAAAAGTCACATGGGCTTAAATCGGGTGACCTAGGTGGCAACGGTACCGTTTCGGGATATGTTTTTTTTTTCTGGAAATAACTGCCGCACTGCATTCATGGACACATTAGCAGTGTGAGCTGTGGCCCCGTCCTGCTGGAACCATGTGTTTTGGTTGAAGGATGGACTATTTTGTAGTTCTACTCTGAAAAAGTCATTTAACATCTGGGCATATCTCTTCGAATTCACAGTTACAGTTTCGCCACGTTGATTTTCAAAGAAATAAGGCCCTTTGATTGCAGATGCGGACATGGCACACCAGACTGTTACTTTAGGCTTATGTAAAGGCTCTTGATGCATTTGTCTTGGGTTGTGGACATCCCAGTAACGAAAGTTCTGCTTATTCACATATCCTCCAATGTGAAAGTGAGCTGCGTCACTAAAGAATATGTTGCCCATCCGGGTAGCAGTACGAAATCTCAACAACATCACCTCCGCGTAAGTTTTTCTTAATTCAAAGTCAGAACTGTGTAAATCTTGAACAATTTGAATTTTATATGGATGGAACTTGAGCTTTTTTCGCATTATTACCTGTAAATTTGATTTCAGAATTCCCAATATCGATGAACGTGTGCAGTGATAAACGGGGATTTTCAACGACAGAAACCATAACACGCTCGACATTTTTTATCCGTGGCTACCAATGGTGTAGGTCCTGGCCTGGGCCTATTTAATGTTGATCCTGTAGTTCTGAACCTTGCTACCCATGACTGAATGAGGTTGATCCATGGTCCATCACGTAATCGACGAATACTGTAACGATTATTAAATCGACGGCGTGCCACAGACAGCGAAAATCCACTCGAAATGTACGCCTCGACGGCAAAAGCGCGGTGCTCTCCACTCCACTGTTCCATGGCTACTAAAACATCCGCACCGCTTGCACTTCTAACGACGCCCCCCGCATCCCTCTTATGTGTTGCGTTCAGAAACTATGTTCAAACTTTTAAATCTGCCACTGTACACCCTGTATATATATATATATATATATATATATATATATATATATATATATACATATATATATATAACATCATTCTATAGTAACACATAAAATATTTTTTAGAGAGCAGCTAATACTCTATGATACGAAATTCATATCGTTGACTTTATTTGAATTGACCTGTCAAAATCCAAATTTATAACTTGAACATTCTTTTACAGTACAATTTTACATTTGTATATAATATTTGGTTATAACAGGTGTCTGTAATATTTTCTTTCTTGTATATTGGGTTGTCGTAAACATTTCATGGTAAGGTGATACTTATTAATTTGAAAACAGCATCGAATCAATTATACATTTTATTGTTAACATTTTTAAGACTCATCATCAAAATTACATTCACGTTGTAATAATCAACAACAAATAAGTTGCCCATAAGAGAATTTTCTTTTTAGAAAAGCGAATTGAAGAAGTTACGGCATGTGGAGGATAGTAGCCCCCGGCCCTATCAAAAAAACATCACCATCATACGGCCCGACACCTAATAAAGGCTAAATATTAATAAAAATAAAATTTAGTAAGTTCGCTTATGAATTTGTTAAGTTGAAAGCTTTCTCTTTGTGAACTGATTAATTAAATTTATAGTAATGTAAGTAAATATCACTAGACGGTTAGCTTAAGATTTTATAGATGACCAACTGATTTCTAAAAGAAAAAAACTTTCTATATGGTATGTAATTATGATGAAGCAATTATTACAAACCAAAAAAGAATACATTTCTAAATTTACAATATTATATATGTAATTTGTTGGTGAAATAATCTGTTCTTTTATTTCCAGTTGGAGATGGAAATAACAACCAAAGCATAAAGTGGTACAAAAATTGGACGAAAAACAGGAAAATAGACGATTGGGAGGATGACGAAGAAATAAGACGATTTTTCTATGTCATTGGAAGATTTAAATAACTTAGAGAATATTTGTTAAAAGGTAATTATTGAATCAGAACTTGAAGAAGAAATGGCACAGATTTAGTATGGATGCAAAGTTGTTTATCAATATTTAAAAATGGCTCCGAATTACAAGTTTCTACAAAAAATGTTCGCTGTACCATGGATAGGTATATTGCATTCGCTTTCAAAATTTGCCAAATTTGTTAATTTATTTATGATTAAAACAAAGGATTGTGAAAATGAGATTTTTAGTAATAACGCTAATATATAAAATACAACAGCTACGAGCATATTGTTTTAAAAGATAAAAATAAGTCGTTACTGCATCCAAGTGATTTGTTCAGCTGGAGATGTAGCCAGCTTAAGCCAATGTACCAATGAATAAAAGATTATTTAGAAAATAATTTTCAAAAAAATAATATAATTGATTTAATACGTATTCGGTTAGATTTTAGTTTTTTCGAATGTTTACACAGGAAAAATATAAATTTTATTCTACTTTTTTATTTGATTCTTTATTAAGTATTGTCGTTAATTTACATTGAAGATATTAAACAGAATATATATGATTGATTAAGTAGGATACAGAAATTAGCCTACGATGAGTACAATAATCTTTTAAATTAACAATAAAGCCCAGAAACGTACCCTTTTTATTTTTTACATTCAGTAAATAGTTTCAATTTCTTTGAAATAGTTTAAAAAAATATAAATTATCGACTGATTCAACATTTTCTTACATTCAATAACTGAAGTGTAATTGGCACGATAACAGCATTTTTTCTCTTCGCAAAGTATAATTTCCATAGTGAACATATTTTATTCATTTCATAGATTGTTAAATTCAAAATTTTAGAAAGGGCAATAATTTTGTGTTGCTAAGATATAGAATAAAGCTGTAACATATAGTATATTGATATTTTTTCACTACAAGGGTTATGAATTACTTAAACCGTAATGTAAATGTTAAATAAATGAATCGATGTTAAAAACTCTTAAAGTTATAGTACAGGAAACGTTGAATGAACGTTGAGTAAAAAAAGAGTTAACAATTTATTTATGAAAATTCGTATTACAATTGAAAGAATTAGTTTATTATTTTAATAATTGAACCTAGTTAAGTTCATGTGGGTATGTAAAAGCGGCAGATAAGTTTGTAGAATAGAAAAGTTCCTCGTAGTACATGATCTGTGCATATGCACAAATCTCTTCGCGGCCGCCTGAAGCCAATAATCTTCTCCCTCTCCACCGCGCTCCTTCTACTAGCATCCCACCCTATGCACACAGTGTTACCAGCAAAATAATTTTACCCACCAACTCCGAGAAATCGACGCATACAAGTATATATGCTTGCGGTGGTATGATACACATTTGCTTCAATTTATGTGGTGCGTTGTTTGGCTTATATGAGGCATTATTATGGACACCATGTTAAATTTATAAATAATTTATTCCGACCACAACCAATTGCCGAAGAGTTTAGGTTAAAGTTTACCATTTAATTTACACATTTTACCATTTTATTAATTAAAATAAGTATTAAAATATATTACCATTAAAAATGTGTGTGTGTATATGCAAGCGTACCTACGAGTATGTGTGTGTATACATTAACCTACAAAATTATTTTGGTACACCAAATTCTCCAACTCCCGATTTTTTAATAAATTGAATTTTACATTTTTCAGTATGAAGTAATTAAGACATTTTAATTTGGGTAAACAATTTTTTAAGAAGTAACAACACCAATGAAAATGGCGCGCTTCTGTTAATAATGATCTATTTCGATATATTAAAATTGCATGGTTAATTGAAAATTAGATTAATTAATAACATTTACGTATGAAAAGTAATGCCCATTTGTTTATTTTGGGGCCCAGTGATATTTCCGCAGATGAGAATAGCATAAGCTGGCATTTTAAGCGATTTTGTCACATACAAACCACACGACCATTCAACGCTGTGTCTAGACTGGCACTGACAGCCGCGTTTTGATACTACGCATTTTATGCGTAGTTTTTGGGGACATACCGTTTCATGTACTCTCGCCTTCTGGAGTACTTGTGGTTTTTAAAAAAGAAATGAAACTACATATAGTTATGATGATGTACTTATTTGATTTGCAGACGTCTCAAATTGAGGATCATTGCCATCCGTCTTTCTATTAAACAACGTAAATATATTGAACAGTATTTGTCATACTGTCATTTACGTGGATTATTCGCTATTACATTTTATACCTTCTCCAGTAAAACCATTAATTATAAATTGCGTTAAAACGATTGTGATTTCGAAATGTGTGCAAACTTTGTTCACAACTTGTCTCATATAATAGATTCATTAGAGAAAAACAAGAAACATGTTTAAAGTTGAGTTATGTTAAAGATTAAAATTGTATTTGCTGTAAATTCTTATCTTCCCAACACCATTTTAAGCATTCTATAAACTCGTAATGAAAATACAGAAAGTAATTGTTCGTAAGAGTATAATTTCGCTTTGTGTAAAATTGTAAACGGTGAAAATATACTAAATAGACGAGTATTTGAATTTATAACGGAAACACGATAAAGAAAATTACCAAAAAACTTTACACGCCCCAGGCGAGATAACAAAATTCCGGGCGGCGTCGCGTTAGATACGTCCCCAGAAACTGAAGTGACAAAAATGATATTACATATTCTTTTAATACACCTCAATACTCCAAAAGTTTAACAGAGAAGTTCCACTTTTCCATCCCATAAAGTTAGGGGTGTCTTGAACAGTTAAAACGGGTCCGAAAGACGACCTAATATTAAGTAAAAGTTACACAATAATTTTCCCTCCGAAAACAATGTCCATGTATACTAATGCCGACTTGCATACAAACTCGAGGCCAAGTTAAAATTAGATAATTTCATACGACTGTAATAATACACCTCGAACAGATTTAATTTTCTTCTGTGGGAACGCGCTCTGGTTTGAAGTAAACGAACGAGCTGTTTCACACTTGCGGTTATTAAATATTCACGTTGACAAGAGAATATCTTATATATCTATAGCGTACTATGGTTAAATATAGCATTTTTTTATAAAGTAAAATTCTACACTTCGATACTAAATTTCCATCCATTTTATTGATTTTATTCTCCTACATTCTCGTTCATTTAGATATAGATAATCAAACTAATTATTTCGTGCTTTATTATTTAAATACTTGAATATATTTCTAAATAAATATTATCGGTTTCACACAGAAATCGCTATTACTGTTGAGTATTCTAAATGTTAAAGTGGGAAAAACTAACGCATGTTGATTACCATATGAATACTCGCGTTTATTGCTCATATATAGTTAGAGCTGGTTCACTCTAACAAAGCTATTGTTCACTTACATTTAAAGAGCTCACCCTCACCTTAATTGGATGGCTCATTATGTGCGCGAGAAGGAAAGAAATGATACCTATGGAACCCTTTATTTATGTCGGTTACCTTCGAGACCACGAGCTAAATAGCACAGCTAACAGTTCGCATGGCATTAACTTAACGTTAAGGAGACTCTGCATCGCGGCCATTAATTTTCTTTCTCTTTCCTCGCACTACCAATTTATTTCAATGTGTTTTTTATGAATTTCTCTTTAAAGGGTTCCTAGGGTAACTCTCAACATAACGCTACACTTCAGTCATAATTTCCCTTCGCAAAGTTAAATGCGCATTAACAACAGTTATAAAACAAACAATTTGCGATCTAGTGACACGCAAATACATATTTCTTTTAATAAAATCGTATCAAAATTTGTATTTTTTTATTAAACTAGTCAATCCATCTTCAAATTGGGTCATATTTTTAATTATCTTCAAGAATTTTACTGTTTGTTTCAAATAATTTTTAATAATTGGAAAATTTAGGCAAAATAGATTGTCACGCTCCGTAGTTTCAAGAAGGTTTACTTAAGTTTATTAAGTCCTTACATAGCTTTTGAGCTATCCCAGTCCCATGTGGTATTGGGAAATATGTCTTTTCCTTATTCTGTACTTTGTTCCAACTCCATTTTATGATTGAGTATATATTTTATTAATAATTTTATGAAGAAATTGAGAAAAAATAACCTATTTTTTTTATATAAACCGTTATATAAACAACAATATTGGCTATATGATATTATACCTCTCTATATAAAGCGGTTATCCATTTAATATATCAAGAAATTAAAACTAAGTTTCTGTAATGAAAAATTAAAATCCACTTAGCAGTTATTACTGCCATTTTCAGTGAGTAATAAATTGAAAATTTTCAGAATCAATCTGTTATTTCCAATGTTATCAATCTGTTTATCGTTTATTTTGACCGAATAACGTAGAAACAGGTAATATTTGCAAACTACAACATTGGACAAAATATCGAGGACTACCCTTGAAACATTGAATACATTATGCTTTTCTCATTAGAATGAAATAATATCACCAACGATATACCATAAATTCACAACATATCATAAACCATCGCTAAGGCTCACAATTGAGTACTCAAGAATATACACAAGGGAAGTGAACGATATGGAAATCCAACACAGCAACTGTTAATACAATAGCTACCATCTGATTTAAGTTCGGTCTAGTGGTACCGAATTAAGAAAAGCAAACGTTCAAACGATGGGAGAATTCTGATTGCACTTGAAAAATATTTATTAAACAATTATTATTATTTGCGTAATAAGCAAACAAACAAATAACACCGTTATAACGCTGAATATTTCTTAATATAATTTGACACGTGATTATTAAGTAAAGTTAAGTTTTAAGTAAGTTAAGTCAATTTAATATATTACTTAGGCTCCCTTACGACCAACATTGAATAATAAAGAAAATAAAAGAGAAAATATGCATTTTAGGGTAAGAACAGCATGAATTTTTTTTGTTTTTCCTCCAACATTATGAAATTCATATATCGTGTCATTCTTCCCTTTAAAAACACTTGTAGTAATATTGATGCACTTTTTACTCTATTTAATATAAAACTCATCTAAAAAACCCAATTCTTACTTACACTCTCAACTTAAGAGAGCCTTATTTTCTTCCTAACAGGGCCTTATATTCCTCACATCGCCGTTATTAGTTTAACCGCTACAAACTAACGCCGACATCAGCTGCACGTCTCGTGCACTTAACACTTTTAGTCATAATTACTTCCGGCGTTTATTATTAATGCAACACCAGTGGAGACTTGCAGCGGCCGCTTTCAGTGACAGGAGTCACTTTAATCGATACATTGTTACAAGAGCAAAAGTGAATGTGGGTATTCACGTTGCATTATAGGGTTGATAATATTAACCAATTAAGTTTAATATCTTGAAACCTAAATGTAAAAGTTTCCAATTAAAATATATCGCTGTCTTATCACGCAACCAAGAAATATATTTAGAATTATCCATTCATACAGGATACATTCGTGAGTGTAAAATACCAATATTTCTTACTAATACATTCTTTCCATTAACAAAAACAAAAATGTTCATTTTAACCACATACATCTAGTATTACGTACTTACTTAAATATAACCACCGGTATATCTTCCGGTACTAATAACAATATGCAAAAAAAGATACCGCTTCTGAAAATACACACAAAAGCACAGCTTATTGGATAGAACGTGTCTTCACTAGGGATTAACTTTAAGCCACGTTTTTAAGCTTAACTGAAATATTAAATGGATGAAAAATCAAAACAAAAATATGACACTAAAATGAAAACTAAACACAAGTATTTAAACCGTTGAAATACGAAACAAAAACAAGCAACGATAAATCAAAAAGTTTCGTATTTTCTCACGCCACGAGGTCGAGTCGTGGGCGATCTCATTACTCATAAAAATAAGATAAAATAATAAATATTTTCGGCAAGGATTTACCGAATAAGAAAACAAAAACTTTTTTCATTTTAGATTCTTATTTTGATTATTTTAACTCACTTGACAAATAAATGTCTGCACTAGTTTCATTTTATATTAAAATCATTTATTTATATCTACACACTGTTGGTTAAAATTTTGCCCACTCGTCGGTTAAAAAATAAAAAAGAAATTAATTTTAATTGGCGATTTTAGTTATATTACTGTTAATATTGTAACTTACACCCATAACATTATAAAAAGGTAATCTCATTCATTCGTATTAAAAGCAAAAAATTAATCACATATTTATTTATTATAAATCCAAATATTTTAGAGCAAGATTAAATCAAAAGAATGACAGAAGTACTGTCATGTACCATTTAACCAATGAGAATGAATTAGATCAAAAATGAAGAAATTAATTATTTATATTAAAGTTAATTGAAACCAAATATTTTGTCTTTTATCAGAAAAGAATTTATATCATTCTCTACTGATTTAAGACAAAATGTCAACAAAATCAGTTCAACTAATAGCATAAATGTTTTTGAACAAAAAAAAGTCCAAAAATATATTATGTCTCTATACAAACTACCCCACCGTTTCTCATTAAATTAGAACAGAGAATGGCGATGATATGCCATGTATAGGTTAATACAAATTATAAAATCGTGTATTTCTAATGTGTTCATGAGTATCTTCGCATTTATACAAGCAGATACCCTAATATTAGTAAACAAGATGTATATATACTATGTACATTTATTATATAAATTAATAGCTGGTTTAAAATACACACTTTTCTCACATGTGCGACAGAGTTTTCAGTTCTATGCGAAAAATAACATGTCGGGTGTTTTTCACCACTTCGTTATTGCCAAATCAGTGTTTATCTAATGACGCCATCTCTCCCAAGTTCAATCAAGCTTCAAGACTCCCAAGTTAATATAAATTATAAAGTTACTTGTCTGGAATATAAAGGAGAAATTTATCGGGAGTCCAGTTTAGTGACGCCAATTTCTTTTATATTATAGTTATTGTGTGATGTTTAATAAAATGGTGAATAACGTCTGCCATGACGATGATGCATGACAAATTTGTACTTAACAATCTGTGAACATAAATAGAGCGACATAGAAATTACTTCTTTTTTCTTACCAAGAAAATGTAAAATAACATGAAATAATAAAATGAAATAAAAGAGATGCCGCTTCGGAAAAGAACGCACGAAAATACGGAAATTAAATGTTTAAATTTTGTATATGTTCTGAAGTACGTTATTCCATGTATTTCTACTAAACAAGTAATTTCGGAATACAATCATTTAAGGGTAATAGTTAACGCTTCAGTGTAAACGAAGTATTGGCCGGATGATTTGTTAGGGGTAGTCAACCATGTCGTCTCTGATCTACCTTTGTAATGACATTAATACGAAAAATAAATCACAGGAAAGTTTAATTTTAAATCCATTTAGATTTACGTATCTAACAATTTTACTATTCGATTTACATATCTGACAATTTTACGATAATTTTCACATTTTAAAACTTGGTATATCTCTTGAAACTATGTATCTAATTATAAATGTATATTTCAGAAGCATACGTTAAACTAATAATTAAATTTCTTGGAAACGATAAAAATTATATCGAATCCTTAAAAAAAAATTGCGTTCATACATTTACGATACTTTTAAAGACAAGGAGTTTCCTCAACCAATCAGCGTTTTTAATTTACTACAATTTTGTTCCAATTAATTTCCTTCTCTTCTATTAAAACGCGAGAAATACTGATGTGTAATATAGACCGCAAAACGCTCAGCGACAATTTAGAGAATTTTAAACGCATACGTGTAATCTCGGAACATAGATGTTTCTCATTATCAAAGAAAAAAATGTATTACGGTGTGAGTTTTTTCTTTAAAATCCACGTTTTTTCGTGTTACGCGATAATATAAGAAAGAACATTCCCCCTCCCTCCTCTCTTCGTCATCTTATAGACATTTAGTAATTTATAGTATTAATAATAAACTATATACAAATTCTAAGCAAATTTAATCGCGACAGAAATATATTGCCTAAATATTACAGGGTCGTAAAAATATGACGGATTTCCCAAAAACACTTTGAATTGATTACTCACAACTGTTTTACTAATAGTTAGCTCATTAAATATTTTGTTAAGTGTTTGAGAAATATAGCTTCCCGTGTAATGGATAACAAAATTGGTCTAAAAATAGCAATTTTAGTAGCCCACAAATCATCGTCTTTCACTAGAAAAACATTAAAAAACAGATTTATGCTCTTTTCAAAGAATTATTTAGAATGAGTCCAGCATTGATTTGTGAATGGATTGAAATATATGCCACATGCCTGTGCGGAATTGTTTTTAGCGTTTATATTTTTATCCTTTATATGTTTTAAACCTCTTAAATATTTATCTATTAAAATAATAAACTATTAGATATTCCAAAAAAATTATGGTTTTTGACTCAGGAAATACACAGTAAATTTAAACTTCGTATATTCTTTTTATGTATAATTTAGAAGCATCTAACAAGCAGACAGACGGTCGAACGGACAAACGATGTTGTTACAAAAATAAGGTTCCACACGAACCCTTCAGACACTAAAACCTAAAAATTGGTCATATTTTAGTATATTTTACTTTTATATTGAAATAGTAGGATGAATTTAATAGTCTGTAAAGCCCTTGGTAAATGATAAAATTGACCTGAAATTTCTGGGCCCTTTAAATATTTCCATATTTTCATTAAGTGAAATCTGCTTAAACCAAAGCAAAGAGTTTAAATTACTTATATTAAAATCCTAAAATACCAGTGTGTATGGGCTTAACTTAAATGGGTTAACATAAGGAATGAACAATCATGGAATAATAGTGATCCATCCAAATACATTGTATGAAATAATATATTTCCTTTAGTTCGAGGATAGGACATGAACAACCATTAACTCTAAGTTTTTTATTATAGGTACATATTTTAACCAAAAAATTTTATAATTTATTTTTGCATATTCGCAAAATGTTGTATAATTCTTATCGTGTTTAAATTTTATTTTCTAGAACCGACTTTAAATATCATTATTTATTTTACTTTTGGGATCAGTGTTTTTAAAATTAATTTGTTTCTCTATATGTCAATTGTTTCATTATATATTTATCAATTTCTTTAATTTTTATGTCCACTTTAAAAATACGCTTTTTATGCGGGCTAAGTTAAAAATTGCAGAAACTGCAAAATATAAGCCACTTTCTAAGTGGGGCTAGCGCAAAAGAATAGAGTTGAGTATAGTATATCAATTGTTAAATAGCATTAACGGCGGTGTATATCAAGGGTTGTATTTACTGATGACCACACGTCACATTTACGAAACAAAATTTTAGTGCTGACGTCATTATATTTTCAACATTCGACTGCAAATTGAAGGTAAACTGTCTCACGTTCGAATATCCGCTCAATTTTAAAAGTTTCATTGGTCTTTCCTCCAAACCTCGACGACAGCAATATAATTGCCACTATGCACACAAAATCTGTCAATAATTCGAAGCAAAAGTTTAAGGCGAACATTTAAAATCTCTCGTATTTTCCTTGTCATTTATTCCTGTTCACCTTTCCAAGTCGGTGCATTGAACTTTACCCTCGTCCAATACCGACCCAAAACTTTCATTTACATTATATTTGATTACGGTAGCTGCGATGAACGTAATTTAATGGTTCAAATTACGTGTATCGAGATAAAATAAATTATAACATTTTATGATTTTTACAATTAGAAAATAAAATAATGAGGTCGATATAGACTGTCATAGATCGCCGAAAATTGATTGTACGCAATTGATTGTATGAAAAGTTGTTACAAGTTCGTAAAGTTTATGAATATCGTTATTGTTGTTTTTATTTTATAGTTTTCCTTATGCATGTAATGAGAAAAAAATTGTATATATATGTAAATTGTATATATCTGTACCTATGTATTTGTAAAATTATAGATGCAGGTAATGAAACATTATTTTCATACGAATGACTCCTGAATAAACTGAGTGACCTATTGTTTTAGATGATTTTATAAATCTATTAACAAAAAGAAGATAGAATATTTACTAAACACAATACTTATACTAGAGTGTACGGTAAACACTAGGTCTGGACCAAAACCAAGAGGTTGGGCGCAGATATCAGGTTAATTTCGCTGGTGCTCAATTCTAGGTACATCTAACGTTTTTCCGGACTTCGGAGACTACTCGAAAACCGGTCAGTCCACCAGCGTCGTCGAAACAAATTGTTTTTTGCGAACAACTAAACTGACAATATGTCTCTGTTCAACGATTTTTCTAACTTCTTACATTCACAATAGCCCGCCTATATCTATACCATAATACGAAAACCATATATCTCGTCTTATCTAATAAGCTGATGGTATTTTTTAATTAATACTTTTATTGATAATTTTGTCTTTATGTAAGTGCTAAAGAATTTTCATTTTAAGTTATAAAACATCTAATCCAGCGGCATTTTCCACAAGCCGATGGATTACAGGTTTACTTATTATTTTCGTTATCTAAAAACTTTACTTAAATGAGTTTCAGTTTAGAACGAATTTATTTTATATTTATTGCAATAAATATGCAAAAAATACTAAATATGTCGTCGGTTTTAATGCAGTAATTGAGTAGTAACTACCCCTAAATTTGTTGTTCTTGTAGAATATCATTAAAATACAGGTTAATTAAAAACCGGTATAGAAAAAAAACCTAAAAATTAATTTCAAAATAAACAAATTCTGAGTTTCTCAATTTAATGGCAATTTAATGGAGTTTCTCAATTTAATTGCAGAGATAGAATGCCAATATCTCTCTGTCTCATTCTCCCTCGCGAAATAATATGAGTATTCCTAAAAATGATGCCGCAATTTAATATTGCACTCCTCCCTCAAACGTTAAGTTCAAACAATTACCTCTCGGTTAATTTTTACGATTTCTCAAACATTTTTTTTTATTTCTCATCAACTTGTCTCTTGAAATTATGATTTAGAAAATAAAAAAACTTAGTCAAATATCTGAAACACAATCGCGACCTATTTGAATATTCCATGGCTTAATCTGAACCTTGCTTAATTGAGCTATAAGCAAACTAAGCAATTGCTTAAGGCATCAGGTTTCGTATGCACCAAACTCACCCCTTCTCTATCCATCGCCACTGCGCAGCCCATAATAGTAATTTACACAAAATGAGTGAGGCGTGCAATTTAAAAATCCGCGTGCAATCAAATTCATAACGACCTCACATGATTTACATTTATACGCTGCGGTCGACCGTTTAGGATGAAAAAAGGGTGGCCTCCGCTCCCACCTGGTCATTTGGTTAAATTTTTAGTTTGTTTGAGTTCACAGACAAATTATGAAAATGTAGCATTTATAATTTAATCATGTTTGTTTATGCGTCAGTATAACACAGTGATGTTGTTCTATTAGTTTAAGATCAGATTAGTTATTCTGAAACCTTACAAGAAGATGTAGATAAATTACGTCAACATAAAAACAGATTCAATTTTTCGTAAAGGCATGTTTACAAAATAGCACAAGTCGAAAAGGGATAATTACTAGCGATGCCGCTTGTTGTTGTGGGACAACTTTAGGGTCCATTCGCCGTATCTCGAACTCTTATATTATAACTAAAATGAAAATAGGTGTTTTTTATGTTTTAGTAACCAGTTTTATTTATTTTGTAACATCAAAATTACAGCAACAGTAAGAAATATTTTATTTCTTATTATACAACAATAAGAAACATTCGTGCCATTCTAGTTTTCATTCGAATTTTATCCATTCATCAGGTCAGCTAACTAGAATGGCCGTGTACAATCATTTTATCTTCCACATGCAGATTTATCGAGGTAGCAATAAATCGAAACTACTATTTAATATCTGCTATTATTTTATCTTTTAATATGCACTTTGTTTGATCTAATTGGTTTCTGTCTGTAAATTAAAAATACGGTGTAAAAATATAATTACCGAACTTTATATTTTAACGTGAATAAGAATTTAAATATAGAAAGGTAACTTTTCTAAAACTGTCTATGTTGCTTGCTTCCTCCATCTTTTATTTCAAAACTAACATGTCCTACAATAAAACTATGTCCTATTAATGAATCGTGACAAATAAATAAACCGGTATTGTAGGAACGACAAATACGACATTTGTTGCAGTCATTCGTGGATACCGCCTTAAAGCCACCTCTCGACTATCCTTAAAATACTACGGAGTCCACTTATTATAAAATACCACTTATTATAAAAATTAAACAGGTAATTTTTTTAAGTAAGTATTGAAACGTCAAATTGCCATATTTCCTTTTTAGTTGGTGGATTTCGATAAAATATAGGCTATACTTTAGAGCCAATAGAACCTACTGGTAAAATTTCATCCAAATCCTTTTTACTGTTCTTGTGTGGTGCCTGAAAAAATAAACAGGGTCACAGACACACTTTTCAGAAACAAAATTTGTGTTCTATTACTTTTGTTATATTACCCTAAACATTTTTTTATAAATATCTTAACCAAAAAATTACACTACTTTATCTAAAAAAAATTTTATAATGGGAATAATGAAGCAATGTCACAACAGAGTCACGAATAGACCTAATTTTTTGTAACGCCAAATATGCAATATAAGGTAGCAACAGAATCAACTAGTTTAATTCCTAATTTAGAATCAAATATTTTTGTTTTCAATGTTTTTTTGCATTATAAAGTCTTAAAAATATAAACTTTTCTCTAATTGTTCTAGATGGCACGATTTGATATCGTGGTTTGAATTTAAAAAAGGACCCGTCGTGGTGTTTCATTCGTTTGTTTATATTCGAAATTCAAAACATAATTAACAAAGGAATGGATATATGTGTATATATATATATTTATATATATATATATATATATATATATATATATATATATATATATATATATATATATAGTTTTTTACGTTACTTGAACTGTCAAATACAAAATTTAAAGTAACGGGCACCGTAAAATAAAATATTTTAATCAGAATAATTTTTCTTAATTTGGCTTAAGAACGATTCATCCAAATATAATCAGACCATAAAGTGAAATGTGAGATAAAGAGCATCCAGAACGCGCGATAAAGAGCATCCAGAACCACGAGTGTTTCTAAGCGCAAAATGCCGTTTTGCTCGGCAAATGATAAATATGTCCAATGATCATCCAACTATTGACATAGATCAAAAATACAAATTTGGGTCAAAAATATAATTGTGCTTTTATAGCATTGTTATTTAATTGAATGCAAAGACACGAGGAAGTGGAAAAATACTTGAAGAAATAATTTGCAAGTTTTCATTCCTGATTCCTGACTGAAACAAAATAAAGAATATTTCTGATTAAATTAAATAATACAATCAAACATTGCAATACAAGTTATGTTTCATATAAGTAGGCTCTTGTCCAAAAGATCTTAATTCCGATTTACGAAACAAAATTCAACATCATTTAGATGTCGTTCACAAACTAAATTCGATGGTTTACCTTTGAAAAGTTCGTCTACACGAAATTGCACAAAACAATACAGAGTGACAAAATATCATTGAATCGACGTTCCTTAATATGGACACATCCTTGCGCACATTTTGTTAGTGGTGCTGAACTAAAGGGTGGAAATATATTTTCTAAATCGAGGGTTCAAAAAAACTACAACGCGGCGAAGCAAGCTCGACGCTCTGCTAGTATTTATATAAGCAGGTCAGTCGAGTTAAATTAATATCGACGAGCTATTCTCGAATTTTTTACCATAAATATTCGAGAATAGCTCGTCGTCTAATATTTTATACCAGATAGGATTTATATTCGCAATTTACTCTAGTAAAGTTTTCACAATTTATTGCTATTACATTTTAATACGGAATTTCTAAACCTTGAGATTACTATGGATATTACATTATTTCATTTCAAATTTTATTTCACTTTGATAGAGGAGTCATTTAGCTCGGAATAATCAGGATGACACATATTTGCCTAAGTTTATAATATTTATTTAAGTATTTACGACTTAACGCATACTTTGTTCCTTCGAAATTCCAATACGATCTATAGAAATAGAATAGCTATGTCGAACACTACAAAAAATGGTAATGTGAAGACAAAAACTATTTCCATGCTATATTTGTTTCTTTCATCAGTGAGAGAATGGGATAGAAAAAAAACAGCGGATAAAAAAATGAAGTAGCGGATAAAAGTTAATCAAATAAAATTTCGACTTCAACGCGATAACATAACTTAAAATCCAACATAGCACGTAAATCGTACTTCTTCAAGTTCATGAATTTTTACTCTATGAAGATATTCTATCATTCAGGAATAATTTTTCTTTGCTGTTTCTTCTGAAGCTTCGATATTTGTGCTATCGGATTTAGTGTTTCTTTTACTGTATCAAAAAAAAATAGTAAGAGACACTTTCTTATTATTGTTTAGTTATTATCTTAGAACACTTTCTTTAGGAGACTACACAAAAGTGACAAATGCCCCCGTAAGAGAATATTTTATGATGATGTTTGTTATGATGTAGACATGAGGTCTAAACCTATTGTGCAGAAGGAATATATTGCGAAGTACTGCTAACTAGAGTACTGCTAACTGTAAACTCAATTATTAAAAACTTGAAAATGAGCCCCTTGAACGATGATTTAGCATAGATAGTAGGTATTAAAGATCTGCAGAGATTACTTTTACGTATAGTTGTTAAATTTAAACTCTGGACACCCGAGGCGAGTTTTGGTAGGCCGTCAGTGCTAGGTATATTGGCACTTTTCAAGATGCAAGAAAAGTCGCGGACGAATCTGCTATGATTGCTGTGAATGATATAAAATTGTATATAGCACAGATTTCCAACGATTTGTCGTAATCATCGTCAATATAATTAAATGATATACAAGTAATTAATAATTCTTAAATTAGCCAAGTAAAGTTCACAACTTAGTATATTGTATCACTATGACATCATCCTTACTATTTCACACGTACGAGACATGTTCTCTTTCCGCGTGTGACCCAGAGGCAATGCAAAAGTCGTGTTGTAGGCGGGCCCGCCGGCGCTCGTGAGACACTGCAAAGGCATTGTGTGGTAAAAGGGTTTTTCACTAAATAGGTGCTTGCAATTTAGAAATTGCCATTGTTTCTATATAATATATATCGTATTTGTACTATGTACATATTAGTGTTTTGCGGACGTAAAGTTGACGACAGTATAGGTCGTCAATCTCGAAACTATATATTTTTCTTGTGGACTTGATAACCATATGTATGTTCAACCACAGGTTGGGTGTCCAGCTGTTCGTCAGCTCACACCAATCCGGGCTGCCCTATCTCCGAGTAATGTAGCATTAGATATTTTGCCTCGGTCCATTATATCGTTACTACAGGAACTTTACGGATAGATTAAAAAATAAAAAAATTATTGTACAAAATGTTACGTATGAAGAATGAGCGGGGCGACATGTGAAAGGTGGTGTAATGAAGTGGCAAAGTGTTCGTAAATTATCATAGATTTTCACATAAAATCATTCATAATAAATTTGGTTTTCATGAACTAACAGTAGCTATACACTGTGATCCTAAATCCAACTGTCTGACATAATTATGCTCAATGTCTCCAATGATATGCGTAATGCTTGCTTTGAATAGCTTGAATGGAATTGCCATGGTATTTTCCGCACAGAAAATTAAGTTGTTATTATTGTTATCGTTATTTATTTTTATTGTAAGAAACATTGTTTTTATAATGTAATTATGAGAAAAGTAACGTATTTATCGTATTCAAACTTAATAAACGCCTTTATCTAAACGCATTAGTAACTATCTAAAATAATTACCCTCCACATGTACACACACACACACATATATATATATATATATATATATATATATATGTATTTATATATATATATATGTATATATATATATATATATATATATATATATATATTAGGGTGTCCCTTGTTTTTCAGTTTTTATTTTCTAACGCTTTTCTAATTTTTTTCATTTGGCCATAAAACACTCGAAAATAAATATTTAACTTATTTGAAGCACCGCAACCCGTGCCGAGTTGAGCGCGAAATATGTTCATACAAGTAACGCGGGTGACCGGCGCGTACTCGCTCTTGTAGTCATTTGTTTCCGAGTTTTCACCGGCGTATCGCTTAATTAACGTGCATAATACTTTATTTTCAAGATGTCAGTGGAACTTAGAAGTAATAAGAAAAATATTTTCTTGGTTGGTGAGATAAATCACCAAATAACGGGTGCAAAGTTGCCGTCTAATCGTCAAGTTCTCTCAGTTCTGTTTTTTAATATTCGCGAGGTAAAATTGACTATTAATGAAAGTGCAAATCTTGTGGTTCGTGAGTGCATCATATTTTTGGAAAAAGCTAGAGTACCTACCAGAGCTGTATCTAATTGTGTGAAAAAACCTGTGGATCTTTACCATGTTTGGAGAGAGCTACAAAAAAACTAAAAATACACAGGACGTTTATAAGCACCGCGAGGAGAAGTTCTACAAAGAATTAAAATAGAGGAAGGCAAAATATTTTTACAAAAACAAAGGGAGCCATGGAGTTCGGGTTGCTTAGCGGGTGTTGACAAAAAGTTAGTTGAGAAAGAAGAAAGAGTAAGGCAGAGAAAACTAGGAGAAGAGGAAAAAAGACAAAAGCATTTGACTGATATGAATTTATTGACTTCAGACACCTCTATCCCACCTCAAGACCTTCACGAACAGTTCTGACGAAAGTTTGGAAGAAAATTTACCTTCCACCTCGCAATCGCAATCCGTGACTTCGCTATCTGCTACAAAAAGAGGAAGGACATGTTTTATTACCCTTAAACTAGTTGCAGCTTTAGATAGATGTCAACTAAGTGTAAGGGATTCTGTTTACATACTTCAGGCTGTTGTAGAAGCACTTGGTCTCAGTTGTGAAGACTTTCCTATCAACAAGTCTTCTATTCAACGAATTCGGACCCAAATGAGAAAAGAGAGAGCAGAATCTATAAAAACTGATTTTCAGAACAACGTGCCTGAAATTGTAACTATTCATTGGGACGGAAAGCTATTGCCCTGTTTAAATGTGACAGGTTCAAAAGAAGAACGCCTGCCAATTCTCATTTCATTCGGAGAAAAAGACAAACTTCTAGCAGTGCCAAAACTCGATAGTTCTATTGGCAAAGATCAAGCTGAAGTTGTTTTAAATGCCCTTTCTGATTGGGATCTCAATGACAAGGTACAGATTATGTGCTGCGACACAACGGCTTCTAATACAGGCCGCTTAAATGGGGCTTGTGTGCTCTTGGAGAAAAAATCAGAAAGGAATTGTTACTTTTTGCTTACCGCCATCATATGTATGAACTAGTACTGAAATGTGTGTTTGAATCAAAGATCCATCAAGTTACTAGCAGTCCCGATATCCCGTTATTTAAAAAAAATAGAGACAATTGGAAGAACGTTAATGCAACTGCTGCCGGAATATGTACTGATTTCTAAAGAAATATTTTTGTGAAACGATGATTAACGAACTTATTAATTATTATAAAAAAGAACTAATGAAATCTATTATATGTGACGATTATCGGGAGTTGATTGAACTGTGTATAGTGTTTTTGGGGGGAAAAGTTTAAAATGAGTGCTAAGGACAAACGAGCGCTGCAAGATGTTTGCTTATTTACTGCAATGGCTTATGTAAAGCCCTGGCTTGGGTGCAATTTGGCGGTAAAAGCCCCGAGTCAAGATTTATGTTTCTTAAAAACATTGAAAAACTACGAAACAGTCGACCAAGTGATTTCTAAAGCAGCTCTGACCAAGTTCAGCCAACACTTGTGGTATTTATCAGAAGAAATAGTTTTATTTTCATTATTTTATGATGAAGTTGATACACAAACCAAAGCTGATATCGTATCGAATTTACAAAAGGAAAGTTTGTATGATTATGGGAAGAGATATATTCCATCGAAGGAAGAAATATCTGCTTCTTTGTACGGTGAGTTGAATAAGTGTTTTTTATTCATTTTATCATTAGAAAATGTGATAATTTTGTTAATATATTTCTTTTATTGTGTAAGGAAAACGTTTGAGTGATTTCGTGACCATCAAGAGCACAAATTTATTATCGCGGTTAAAAATTGATAACGCTTTTCTCCAAGATGACATCTCTTCATGAGAACAAATCCCTTCCTTTCAGGAAGCTAAAAAAAAAGTTATGCACTTGAAGGCAGTCAATGACACAGCAGAGAGAGGCATGAAGCTCATGCAAGATTTTCATGTATTAATAACTGCTGCAGAAGAACAAAAACAGTTCTTGTTACGTTGTGTACAAGAACACAGAAAGTTGTACCCAGATTGCAAGAAAGATACTTTAAAAAAAAGTATCCTGAATTATATGTCTTTCTCAATTTTATAAATAAATACATAACCTAAATTAATCTTCCACTGTTTTCTATTATAAAATATGTATTTTGATCATAATATAGCTTACATGCAACTAAGTCTTCTAAAACCGTTATTTAGAAAAACAATGATGCCTTGTCGGCACAGGTTGCCATTGTCATATGACGATGAAATTTTGCACGAAGGTAGCCTTTAGTACTATACAAAGAATTAGAGGATATGCGTTACAATATTTAAAAGAAAAAAAAATCGGTGATGTAAGGGACACCCTAATATATATATATATATATATATATATATATATATATATATATATATATATATATATTCGGAAAAACTATTTTTTGCAATTTTTAATGCGCTGTGTAATTTTACAAAATTTAGTAGCATTGTGTGAAATCGCACAATAGACTAACATCTGATAAACAGCGGTTATGAAGCTTTGCGGAGACCACTTCAGTTACTTCAGCTATGCGTGTATCCAATTTGTGGTAAAGAAAAATAAACCCTTACAAAATATATACAAAATTGGTACAACCACGTAGCTTAGGTTTGGTTAATGCTTAAAATATTCATGGAGTCCGCGCTGTCTCTCACGAAATCTCTTGACAAATTGTTTAGTGCGTCGGCAGGAATGTGTAATAAGATTCACTCCTTAGGGCGTACGTGTACCAGGTCAGATGCGTGGCCTTCCGATTTCATCGCTTTAAACGTAAACACTAATTGTTGCGCGAGGTTGATATAAAGTTACCGTTTTGCATTAAAATTGTTAAGAAACATTTTTAAAAACAAGCTTTTATTTAAATGCTCTAAAAGGAAGAAAATAAACTTTACATTAAATCAAACCCTTCAATTTATTACATTACACAATTTATATGATGTAAAAACTTGTCGAAAGATTTATATATTTTATAAAAAACTTATAATTTTTTTAGGATTACTTGTCAAGATAAAGTTACATATTGTATTCTTGTTTATCTACACAGGTAAATCTCGCGACAAGCTTTTGTATAATATAAATTGTGTAATGTAATAAATTAATGGCTTTTTAAAGTTTATTTTCTTCATTTTAGAGCATTTAAATAAAAACTTGTTTCTAAAATGTTTCTCAACTATTATTTTTTTATTTTTTACTTATCGCTGGCCATGTTTCATTTAATGCTTCATCGTTGCAGGGCCGTTTGCCTGTTAATTTCGTACAGTCTGGTTCTTCAATAAGGAGAAGTCTAGTGATTGGACTATACTTAAGGCTTTGTACGCTTAACCAGCAGTGAAGAGATTTGAGCCTAAATAGACAACGGTAACTGCATTTTGTGTACCGTGTAAACCCAGTATAATGTAATATGCAACATCCTTCGTTCAGCAGTACCTGTACTATATTTTTCTGAAAATTGCACAGATTTGGGTTGAATAAGTTGAACATCTTCTTTATCGAGGTCTACAGGGACGGATGGTATCAGTACCATACATATGTGCTCTCCGGAAGCAGGGCCATATGATTTCTTTAATTTTTTGATACCCTAAAGTTCCTTCATAAAGCTATCCCCAAATTTAGAATAATGATTCCACGTTTCATCCTTACATTTAAATTTCCTCTAAAAACTACTATACAAACTTCAACTTGTTACGCTTCATAGTCCAGGAATCGTCTTGTATTGATACATAGCCTAAAATTAAATGAATGTGTAGTTTTTAGTAGAAATTACCTTGAACCAACAAACGTAAAGGCCTACCTCCAAATCGTATATAAATGTACAACAAGGTGAATCTCAAATACCTATTACTACCATTTTACTCAAATTTAGCTATATTTTGATCATTGTCATTGATATTTAAATCACTCTTTTCGTAAGAAGTATTTTAATAAATGAAATATCATTTCCGACTCTCTCAAATGGTATACCTTAGTATATGTATAAACTAATAGAAAGGTTTTGTTTCCTGGTAAGGTCGACTAACTATTTCCTTTAATTTTTATGTACATAATCTCGCCAACTAAAACCATTTTGGAAATTTCAGACGCGTTCAACGTTATTCAGTATAGTGCGCACATTATTTATTTGGTAATATCATACTTATACAAAATTCTGAAGGATAGTGTATAACTTTTTTTTAAATTACAGCTGCTGACTCATGTAATACAATGCACATTATACGTACAATATTATAGACAGTAAGAAACTTTTTGAAAATATCAGGCGCTGCCTAGTGTAGTACAGTTCGTATTATGATACGGACAACGTTGTGTAATGCAGTGCATATTATGAAAAGCGCGTATCATGTTACGTACAGGGATTAGTTTTCCATCAACAGCGTACAGTTTTAGTCTTTATCAATTACATTATAAGGTTATAAGAGATACGCATCTACCATCGTTTTGTTTTGATGTTACTGAAAATAAAAGTTTCTTTTTAAGAAAAACTATTTTTTAACTATTAGAATATTAGCAGTACGCGAACGCGAAAGCTGTACTGTATTTTACCAATTGAATTCAAAACAAATATTATTTTACTCTTTAAAGCTCCACAGAGTTCAAGTGATTTTAACAAATCACGTAAGGCTCATGTTTTGTTGTAAGACTATTATGTATTTTATAAATTCAATATTTACAACAGTATGTCAGTCAAGGTCACGCAGGCAAACCATGTTTCCACGCCTCTAATTTTGTTCTCCAACAAGCTGGAAATACAAAATGTATACTATTAATTAATATGTGTACCAAAATATTGCAAAATTTTTGCATTTTCATCTTTATATATTTAATAGACACATATTATTTGAAATACTCACTGACTAACTACATTATTAAAACTTGTAAGTCGCGTCCGTTGAGGTAGTGCCTTGAAATTTTATACAATTGTAGATCTCATTGACATAAATTAATATTTATTTATTTTATTACAACACAGATAGTTAGATAATATAAATTATAATTCTTAACTTAATATACTATAACTTACTACTATAACTATAACTTGCTACTATAACTTCCGAATATTTCGCCATATTTCTTTTTTTTTGTTTTGGGCTTACTTCTATCTCATACGCATATGCATACAGAATACTTGTTCAGTTAAATGTCAGTACTACTAAAAAATTGAAACATGAACATATAATACTTAACATTCGTACAGTAAATAAAAGTAAGTCTGAAAAATGCATTTTAATCGTAAGAAATTTTCATATCTAATAATTACTTTAATGTCAAGGAAAACTGAAAATCATATTAATATGGTTTAGGAAATCTCATTTTTAACTAAAAGAAATTGTAACCCACTATTGCGATATGTAAAATATAAGTTATGTTCCCTTCGATCCAACCGCCTATGACATGTTGACTTAGAATTAAAAATAAAAAGCTGCCATGTAATGAATGTTGGAATAGAACTTGGTATCCTCTTCTGTCCCATTCCCTCATTGTTGAAACAAACAAATATAGCATGGAAATAGTTTTCTTCTTCACATTACCATTTTTTGTAGTGTTCGACATAGCTATTCTATTTCTATAGATCGTATTGGCATTTCGACGGAACGAAGTGTGCATCAAGTCGTATATAATTCAATTAATATTATAAACTTAGGCAATGAAATGAGCAAATATGTGACATTCTGATCATTCCGAGCTAAATGACTCGTCTATCAAAGTGAAACAAAATTTTAAAAGAAATAATGTTATAATCACAAGTTTCAGAAATTCCGTATTAAAATGTAATAGCAATAACTTGTGAAAACTTTGCTAGAGTAAATTGCGAATATAAATCCTATCTGGTATAAAATTCACCTACGAAGTCTATTTTATAAATAAAAAAAACAAGTCGCCGTATATTATTAGAGAAAATTCGAGACAAGCGCGTCGATATTAATTTAACTCGAGTGACCTGGTTCCGTGCTTACATAAATAATAGCAGAGCGTCGAGCTTGCTTCGCCGCGTGGTAGTTTTTTTGAACCCTCGATTTAGAAAATATATTTCCACCCTTTAGTTCAGCACCACTAACAAAATGTGCGCAAGGATGTGTCCATATTAAGGAACGTCGATTCAATGATATTTTGTCACTCTGTATTGTTTTGTGCAATTTCGTGTAGACGAACTTTTCAAAGGTAAACCATCGAATTTAGTTTGTGAACGACATCTAAATGATGTTGAATTTTGTTTCGTAAATCGGAATTAAGATCTTATGGATAAGAGCCTACTTATATGGAACATAACTTGTATTGCAATGTTTGATTGTATCATTTAATTTTATCAGAAATGAAAACTTGCAAATTATTTCTTCATATATTTTTCCACTTCCTCGTGTCTTTGCATTCAATTAAATAACAATGCTATAAAAGCACAATTATATTTTTGATCCAAATTTTTATTTTTAATCTGTGTCAATAATTGAACTATCATTCGACATATTTATCATTTGCCGAGCGAAACGGCATTTTGTGCTTAGAAACACTCGTAGTCGCTCGTTCTGGATCTGACATTTCGTATGGACTTTATGGTCTGATTATAGTTGGATGAACCGTTCTTAAGCCAAATTAAGAAAAATTATTCTGATTAAAATATTTTATTTTACGGTACCTGTTACTTTAAATTTTGTATTTGACAGTTTAAGTAACGTAAAAACTATGTATATATATATATATATATATATATATATATATATATATATATATATATATAAACAAATGTAAATAAATAAATGAAATACAACGATGGGTCCTTTTTTTTAATTCAAACCGATATCAAACCGCGTCATCTAGAACAACTAAAGAAAAGCCTATATTTTTACCTGTTTATTTTTTCTGTGACTCTGTTTATTTTTTCAGGCACCACGCAAGAACAGCGAAAAGGATTTGGATGCAATTTTACTAGTAGAATCTATTGGCTCTACCAGCAACATAGGCTATACCTACCTATGTTTTATCGCAATCGAAGAAAATATGGCAATTTGACGTTTTTTATTTACTTGAAAAAAATTACCCGTCTAATTTTTATAATAAGTGGTATTGCGTATATTTTATCTTCCAATCAACTTAATAGTACTTTCTGAAGAAAGCTGAGATAGTTAGAAAATAAATAGTTAGTTGCTTTTTTTTATTTGCAGATCATTAGGTTCAAAGATTTATGGCTCTTTCAACTGCACGTATGAACAATGAGATATCCAAAAGTAAATAAATATTTTATTCTTTAAAGTTAATTACTAAAGTACTATGATATTCTCTAACATTCGATATGTGACTCCGTAGTATTTTAAGGATAGTCGAGAGGTGGCTTTAAGGCGGTATCCACGAATGAAAGCAACACATGTCGTATTTGCCGCTCCTACCATATCGGTTTATTTATTCGTCGCAGTTCATTAATAAGACATAGTTTTATTGTAGGACATGTTAGTTTGCAATAAAAGATGGAGGAAGCAAGCAACATAGGCAGTTTTAGAAAGAATTAGAGAAGTTACCTTTCTATATTTACATTCTTATTCACGTTAAAATATTAAATTTGGTGATTATATTTTTATACCGTATTTTTAATTTACAGACAGAAACCAATTAGATCAAACAAAGTGCATATTAAAAGGTAAAATAATAGCAGATATAAATAGTAGTTTCGATTTATTGCTACCTCGATAAATCTGCATGTGGAAGATAAAATGATTGTACACAGCCATTCTGGTTAGCTGACCAGTTTCATTTTAGTTACAATAAAATATAAGAGTTCAAGATACAGCGAATGGGCCCTAAAGTTTTTGCACAACAACAAGCGGCGTCGCTATACATACATTAGCGAGTGTCTGATTAGTAAATATGCCTTTTCGACCTGTGGTATTTTGTAAACACCCCAAACGGTCGACCACAGCGCATAAATGTAAATCATGTGAGGTCGTTATGAATTTGATTGCACGCGGTTTTTTAATTGCCTGCCTCACTCATTTGTATAAATTACCATTATGGGCTGCGCAGTCGCGAAGATATTAGAAGGGGTGAGTTTGGTGCATCCGAAACCTGATGCCTTAAGCAATTGCTTAGTTTGCTTATGGCTCAATTAAGCAGGGGTCAGAATGAGCCATGGAATATTGAAATATGTCGCGATCGTGTTTCAGACATTTGTCTAATTTTTTTATTCCATAAATCATAATTTAAAGATATACGCTGATGAGTAATGACAAAAATGTTTGAAATATCTAATAACGGCGTTATTTTTAGGAATATTCATATTAGTTTACGAAAAAGAATGAAACAGATATATATCAGCATTCTACCTTTACCATTAAATTTAGAAGCTTAGAATTCGCTTATTTTGGAATCAGGGATAGAAACCACCTAATTACAGCATTAAACCCGACGACATATTTAGTGTTTTTTGAATATTTATTGCAATAAATATAAAATAAATTCGTTCTAAACTGAAACTCATTTAAGTAAAGTTTTTAGACAACGAAAATAATAAGTAAACCTGTAATCAATCGGTCGGCAGAAAATGCCAATGGATTAGATGTTTTATGACTTAAAATGAAAATTCCTATTATAATAAAAATTATTCCTTACATAAATACACAACTATCGATGAAAATGTTGATTAAAAATAACGTCAGCATATTAGTTAAGTTGAGATTTTCCGATTTCGCCTTACGGTATGGATATAAATGGGTTATTGTTAATGTAAGAAGTTAGAGAATTCGTTGAGTATAGACGTATTGTCAGTTTAGGTATTCCCTAAAAACAATTTTGTTTCTACAATTGGTTTTCCAGTAGTCCCCAAAGTCCGGAATAGCGTTAGATATATCTAGAATTGAGTACTAGCGATATGAACCTAATATCTGCGCTTAACGTCTTGGTATTGATCCAGACCTGGTATTTTACCATACGTTCCAGTATAAGCATTGTGTTTAGAAAACGTTCTTATCTTCGTTTTGTTAATAGATTTGTAAAATCATCTAAAAACTATATTTACTCCACTTTACTCAGGAGTAATTCGTATGAAAATAATGCTTCATTGCCTACATCTATAACTTTACAAATACATAAGTACAGATATATACAATTTACAGATATATACTATTTTTTTCATTACATGCATAAGCTGAACTATGAAATAAAAACAATAGTAACGATATTTATAAGTGAGACATACTAGTAACAATTTTTCTTCTTAACCGACTAATTTAATTTAATGTCAATTGCTTACGATCAATTTCCGGCGATCTCTGAAACTTAGTCTGTATCGACCTTATTATTTTATTTTACTTTCTAATTGAAAAAATTATAAATTGTTACAATTGGTTTTATCTCGATACTTTCCTGTATTCCCGTCTGTACAATGAATATGAAATAATTTGAACCATTAAATCACATTCATCGCGCCTAACGTAATGCAATATAATGCAAATGAAAGTTTTGGGCGGAATTGGACGAGGGTTAAGTTCAATGTACCGACTTGGAAAGGTGAACAGGAATAAATGGTGAGGAAAACGCGAGAGCTCGCAAATGTTCGCCTCTGACTTTTCCGTCGATTTATTGACGTGGTGAAAATTTACGACAGATTTTGTGTGCATGGTGGCAATTATATTGCTGTCGACGAGGTTAGATGGAAAGACCGATCAAACTTTAAAAATTGAGCGGATATGCCAAGCGTGAGACAGTTTACCTTCAATTTGCAGTCGAATATTGTTAATATAATCAGATAAACATTAAAATGTTGCTGTGTAAATATGAAGTGAGTTCATTAATAAAAATATTTACTACCAGCGTTGATGTACACGATACATTTAACAATTTATGCACTAATCTCAACTCTATCCTTTTGTGCTATACCCACTTAGAAAATGACTTATATTTCGCAGTTGCTCAACCAATTTTTAACTTAGCTCGCATAAAAAGTGTATTTTTTAAAGTTGGCATAAAAAAATAGTGAAACATTGATAGAAGCAATGATATATACCTAGAGAAATAAAATAAAACACTGATAATGTGATTGTAAATGGTTATAAAGATCAACTGAAAATAGATAGTAATAATTTTATTTTTATCATTAAAATTTATGTTAATTTATTGACTTATTAACAAATTTTCGTTAATTTAATATAATTTTTGTTAATTTATTAATTTATTAGCACAAAAATTTAATTTCAATGATAAAAACCAAATTGTTACTATTTGTTTTCATTTTATCTTCATAATCATTCGCAATCCCATTATTTCTCTATATACTATTATATTATATATGCTTTACTTTATTTCTCTATTTACTATTGCCTGTACCAATGTTTCATTATACATTTAACCAATTTCATTCATTTTTATCTCCACTTTAAAAATGCAGACTAAGTTAAAAATTAGTTCAGTAACTGCGAGAAATAAGTGACTTCCGAAATGGGAATAGTACAACATGATAGAGAGGAGTATTAATCCATCATATAAATTTATTATTTAATAAACTCACAAATAAATAAAATAACACATATATTTGCCTATGCAATTAGTAAGAACAACACTGCTGAGCAAGTTATTTTTATTGTATGCTGCGTAACAATGCAATATAATGAATGAAAGGGATCCATTTTCTCTTCCAGTTCATAGTCGCAACAAGAGAATGTAACTCTTTTAACACTGATACCCTCGATAAACTTATGCAATAGTATAAACACTCATGTATAAGATCGTATAATAGTTATGAGGAAGTGCAATAATTCGCTACCCAGGTTTATTCCGTGAGTTAATTTAAAATGTTTTTGAACAGTAATTTTTTTGGAAACGTTGAAAAATATAAATTTATAGTATTGATAATATTGTTAAATTCGGCCCCAGATATAAAATCTTCCATTGCCATGTGTCGACAACCATTTGAGTTGTTTTGGTATGAAGGCAGCGCTAACGACATCAGAGGACTCATCTTCATATTTTTTGCTTATATCAATACATCAAGTTTACCAAAGGTTTCTATTGTGTGTGTATATATATATATATATATATATATATATATATATATATATATATATATATTCATACAATGTGTTTATTGGTACCGACACCCTCTTTCAGATATTTTTTTCTTCCATTGATAATCTAATTTATTTTTCACAGTACGTGATATTATGATTTACTGTAAGCTATATATATATATATATATATAACGATATGTTCAAAGACTGATTTTCTGCCTCTCATTACTATCATTTTAACACCGATATAACAATCCGAATTCTAACAGTAATAAATCGCTAAAAACACGCCAAGCGTAGGTTTTCTATGATTATCTTCACATATAATAAAACTATGAAATTGGCCAGTCTGTACATTGAAGATAAAATAATGTTATTTTTGGAATTTTTATCAGTTTCGGGTAGTTGAAAAAATTCCCCGAATCGGATATTTGAAAAAATAAAGTAACACGTAGTTTTTATTTCGTAATCGATTTACCCACCAGAAGATATGCGAATTTAATGTTTTAAAAAATCTAATTATGTTGTATTAGTACAATAACAATAAAGAAATGCTTATCTACTCGACACATGGTAATTAAACAACGTGTAGTTTATATATGTACATCAATAGGTGACTCTGTGTGTATTTTAAACCACGCAATGAAGTTTTCGACATTGATAGAGCCAAGGTGATATCTGGGACAGTGCAGGATAAATGTTTGAATAAGCAACCCGAATACGGGCAGACGCGTAAGGTCCTTGTCGGTTGTCTGCCGTACATAAAATTTATCCATTTTGTATAATCTCGATAAGTAAGCTTTACTTTGTTTTCTCAATTTGTTCAACACTTGAATCTCTTGACAAGATTTATAATTTAATTACTTTAGTAGATTTAATATTAGGCTTTATAAATTTATTTATTAAGATTCTTGTTTTATTAACAATTTTATTATACATATAGATATATATGTATGATAAAATTGTAGTATAGAACTATTCTTATAACGAATACATTTATAAAAAATGAGTCGGGAAAACAAAACGAATATAGTAGAACATGAAATATATTTTTTTGAATTTTTGGCTTTTTGCAAGTCTATCCATGAGTATGTTTATTTGTTGGCTCATGACGCAAGAATAGCTAAATAAGTGTCGATAAAATTTTCATCGGCAGATTTTGCTACGTCTAGGAGACATATAAGACATGTTTCGTTGCAATGGATTAGCTAAAAATAAGATATAGTAAGTTGACATTTCAGTACAAAGCGCAATTAAAAGAATTACTTTTATAATTATTATAAATGGAGTTACTTGGACCTTTACAAAATATTATTATCGGCAGTTAATAATATTTTGTAAAGATCAATCGAATGAGATTGCTGCAAATATTGTTGTCATTTAATATAAGTTACATCGATACATGATATCGTCGATGCAATAACATTCTTTCATGCATCTGTAAATGTAAGTAGAACGTATAATTGTTACAGTCTGATAAAAGTAGATTTTGTAAATAATAATTTAATATCGAAATTTGTACAAATTCAATAAATAGTGTAAGCGGACCATAAGCAGAGATGGCCGGCGGCGGCGCGTGATGTGACCCAATCATCGCGCACGGAACGACCGCTTCACGCGCGCCGCCCGCCCCGGTACAAATTCGCCTTTCGGTTATATTTCTTTCGGTTAATTTGTTTCCAAGTTCAGATCCCCGACGTGACTGTGTTATTATATCGCAGTATCGCTGAAAACGCACATTTTGTATCCAAGTTCACTTCACATGTTCCTGTATACATTTATTTCATCTAACATTGATATAGTGGAAAAAAATAGAAATATTTTTCGTTAATGGTAATGCATATATATATATATATATATATATATATATATATATATATATATATATATATACCTTGGTGCTTTAATCTCAAATAATAATGGGGGCTGCGTAGTTGAAGTAGAGAGGCGAATGGTGATAGCCGTTCTAGCTGTCGCCATATAACGGATAAGCTGAAGAAATTATAGAGGAATCGCAAATCGCGACACGACTGAGAAGAAAAAAAAAAAAAAAATATATATATATATATAAATATGTATATATATACACACAAACACACACATATATATATATATATATATATATATATATATATTAAAAAATAATAAATGTAGCCCGCTACTTCATCCGCGCTAATTAACTTTTCAAATAAATGAGAAAACTTATCTAGGATGATTTCTATTTATATTAAGATTCAGATATCAACAAATGTATACACATAATATTTACTTCAAACTCACTCTAAAACTAATATTACACAAGATTTTAGTTGTAATTAACAGCCTATGTCCTAAAAAAACTTAACGCCTATTGATCAGTGAAAACATTTGAGAAATCGGTTCAGTAGTTTCTTAGATTATCCTTGACAAACAAACTCATAAATTTTCCTATTTATAATATTAGTGCAGACAACGAAGTCTTGAAACTAATGCAAAACCAAAAATAAAGGAAAATTCTTATCGTTTACCTCATTTGTTTTCTAAAAAACTACATATTTCTTACAGTAGCTTTCATTGGTGCTCGCTGCAAGATGGCGGTATAAAACGTATTAATTAGTTAGACAAATTATTGCCTTTTAAAGTTTAAAATTTTGCTATTCAAAATTCAAATATTCAATTTCCTTTATAATTAATTATAATAAGTAGTTAAAAACCGATTGACGAGTATATATCGATCCTCATGTACAAAACAATAAACAATTAGTGACAAAATTAAAAATAACTTAGCTATAATTTTATCAGGAGAGAAATATCACGGTAAAACTTTTGAATATTTACACAATATCTCAATTATAGTAAAAGTTTTCAGATGCTCAGATATTAATGAAAATTATGCAAATGAATAACTTGTGTATGCATTAGAAAAATTATTTTACCATTAGCACAATAAAACTTTCATTTTTGAAGCGTATTTGAAGCTAATTTTACGGTTGTAATAACACTCTACCGCCTCTTCATTATTGACAAATACATCGATGCTTAAAAGTAAAGGTCCATTATTACACAGGTATTATTAACCTGATTTGACAAACTGGCTTCCATGGATTCCTGATCACAAAATAACACGATTACAGTCAATACAACTTTCCTGTATTTGTATCTGCTCTCTAGGTATACTACGAATATATCAACGTTAACTGAAGGAATAAAATCCGTACAATGCACCGCACACCGGGCGCCACCCAACGCCAAGCAATATAACGCCACGAAGCGATGTACAATGAAATTAATACAAGGATGAAATTAATACAATTAATAATGGATTTAAACATTGAATTTAATACAAGTAATAATACGAGTATTATTTGACAGAAATAAATTTTAGTTATACTGATAATTCCGTGTTTTTTTCAGATTATTTACAGTGAAATTCTATTTATTCTGTCTAATCATTTAATATATAATATATTTTATATTTAATTTTTCATAAATGAAACAAATTCAATTTCCTTTTTGTCCCAAATTCATCTTCAGATCTGTAAAACTATAATCAATATGAATCGCTAATGTTACAAATATATCGGAAACAGATGTCGACTAGAATATCTCCCTTCTTTATTATAGTTATAACTAAGCTTAATACTTATTTCAGAAGAGTCAAATAAGGATTAAACCACGGAACGAAAGGAAGAAAGCAGAAAATTGGCCCAGACCTTTGTCTTGATATTCTGAAAATAGACTGAAAAATGTCATAAAATATCACATCCACTAGTCAGGACGTTAAAAGTCAAAGGTTACGGAAAACGCAAATATCGCGTTTCTTATACATTACATCTCTTTACAGGTATAATAAACTTGTAGAGGATTAAAATTCTTTATAAATTTGGTTAATATGTACTTCATTCCTATGACTAACATTTTTCGAGGCATAGCGCGGAGTGTGAGAAACGTGCGTGCTTTTAACGTGTTAAACTTGTTTTTAGGATAACACGTGTAAACTATGAAGTCAGATGCATAGTACACATTACAGAATTAATTTTATGATAAAAGTATTATTATTATGAAATTTATATAAATGACTTATTCATAAAAAATATTTATAAGCAATGTAAGTCAGAGATAAATTCAATATGTAGAGTATCAAGAAGCGTAGTGAAACCTCTAGAACTACTAATAACGTAATTGAGTTATTTAAATTCGATAACTTTTATTTTATTTCTTATTTGCAGACTACCAAACCATACTACATTATTCAAATTGTCTCCCTACTTCTTTAAGGAGATCGAAAACTTAATTATTTTTTAAAGTTTTGCTTTTTACCTGTAATGATTTAAAATTTTAAACGCTACTTTACTATCCACTGGCGAAAAATTTATATGACCTAGAAAGCTTGCATTGGATCAAATTTCGTTAACTGACCATAATCGGATGGCTTCAATGTGATATTTCCGTTCGTAATTTTTAAATTTGGTTTAAATTTGGTTATATTGCAGTACTCAATTAAAAAGGTATTACTGTGTTTTAACACACTCAGCACTGCTTGATCACCCAAAATGCTAACTTTTAAGAAATAGATTGTGACAAAACGGAAATACAATATACGTATAAAATACTACTTTCGAAACTGAATCGAGATTAACATTTGTTATTTCTATTTTACATAATTCGTACAAAAGAATACTAAAATCTCAATTAGAAGTATAGCTACCATCAAGATGCCAATAATTCAGTATAAATTAAACATAGCTTCATCTTTCTCAGTTGTCGTATAGAGAAGTAAGTTCTTATATGATAAAGGAGTGCCGTATCAGCAATAAGGCAAACCATCGTCCGTAAATAACAAATTCCTAAAGGCGTATATATATATATATATATATATATATATACATATATATATATATATATATATATATATACATATATATATATATATATATATATATATATATATATTATATATATATGTGTGTATATAAAACATGCCATTCCTACGAAACGTCTGCGCTTTGATCTCTGTTTTGGAATTTAATGTAATTTGTTTAAGAAAATCTCCACCGAAAAAGACCTGTCAAATATTCATGAATATGTATCAAACGGTAGCTTTCACCTCTCCTGATGAAATAAAGGTACAGCGTCGCACGTACTTACAATAAATTCATGGAATATCTTTAAATAAATTAACTAAAATAACATACTAAGTACGAAGAGAACTTAGTCTAGGAGTTCTCCTCCTATCATATTACTTTCGCAGTATCCAGTCATTTTATCATTACTTGCGGTAGGAACAGCCATGTAAAATTTAAACGTGCTTCGCTACACTGACAAAACTACATAATACCATTTCTTTTACCTTCGATAAGAAGATTTTAGATCTAAAAGTCGAAGTACTTTATAAATCTTGTTTAAAAAATAGTTGCTTTTAAAGTAATTTAGACATTTATTTGCTAACAAATGACTTCATTAGAATGTCAAAAAAATTGAAAAAAAATAATATCTTAAGTTCCTTACGGTAAAATGTGAAAATAATGTCACGCTACAACACATTCCTATAGCTTGAAAGAGGCGTTTGAAATTGGGAATAACTTAAAAGAAGAAAAAAAAATGTTTTCGTACCCAGAAGGAAATTAAAAATAAAATTTCTATTAATTTGGCGTAGCTATCACATGAAAACACATGTCTGTTATTCTGAAAATAATTATTATTTTTATCGACCAACTATAGTTGAAGCTTTGTTATTGATAGCTATAGATAACAAACTTCAACAATAAAAACAAATTTTACTTCGAACTGGAATAGGGGAACAAATTAATTGATAAGTCTATGTGGGCAGCCTTCTCATGGAGGAAAAAAAATATACGTACTAAGTATAATCAAAATGTTAATGCCTGTAATAACCTTTTAGCTTCGAGCAATGTGAATAATGCAGGAAATATTATAATCATGAATCATTAGAAACCATAGCGAGAGGTGATCAGCGGGTTTTTACCTTTACTCTGTTCAAAATACAAATAATTCAAAATTCAAATAATTATTTTGTCACTTTTTTTCTTATTCACGCATGTATATATAAAACGATCGAGAGCACCACAGAATATTACCTTTTCCCGTCCCCGCTAGCTTCACCTCTCCCCTAAACTGCCCTCATGGTACCCATATAAATTATTATTGATGGCACTTGCAGTAAGCCTGCCGTCTCCTAACGAGACGGTCCTACCTCTATGATTGTATTTGATCAAAAAGCCGAATCAAATTTTTTTATGAAATTCGATTGTATTACATTGACTAAGTCTAAAAAAACAAAAGTAAAAGTATATGTCCTTACATCATGGAGACAACACCAGGTAGCCTGCGTATATTTAACGTGTCATACACTCAAATATTAAAGTTCTTTTGCCGTTCGAGCCGAGAAAAATCATCTTATTATTTCCAGTATCTGACAACATCTGTACTGTGTACGGTCTATAGCCTAATCTATGTTGTGTGTGTACAATTCAGGTGGAAAAGTGACCCGTAATGCCGGTGAAGATATATAAAGTATATTTCGTCATCGGAAATAACGCCTTCCTTTATCTGCGGCATCTCGGCGGGATTACTCGCGGATTATAGGCGAGAGCTGACCGCTTCACCACTACTTCTATTTCCAAAATAAAATGCTCTTCATTCATATTTAATAAAAGTACGATTTATTTGAGCGCTGTTATTATTACGCTCTTACATTAAAACGTTTCATGATCCATCTCTGAATCCTGCAGTCGGTGTAACATATTTCTAGCTTTAACGTTAAAACTTTTTCAAGCGTTGACTTTCTTTATTCTATTCAACATAAATGTTGACTCGTATCTGTACCTAAATACGTTACGGAACTAAAAGTGGTTTTATCTTGCCCGGAATATAATTTATTTCTATTTGGTTATTTTCTAAATCGCCCCAGAAATAAAAGCGTGAAAATAGATATGTACATATATATATATATATATATATATATATATATATATATATATATATATATATATATATATATAGATATATAGATATATATATATATATATATATATATATATATATAGTAATTTGATAATGTCGTTCATCCTAATGATCAACCACTATTTTCACAAAAACTTAAGTTTTTTAAAAACAAATTTTTCCAGGCAAGCAGTTATTTTATAATTATAGTCACGGGACAAATTTATTTTGTAAATATAGCCAAAGTGGGATTACCACACAGTTTTTTTATCAAATACATTCTAAAACAAGCTAGGAACATTTTTTCAACCGTGTTGTCCAATTGTGTTGTCCACACCAATTTAAGTATGGAACTACCACAAGATCCTGAAGGAATTATTTTTGTATATCATACGGCTTCATTGATATGTATTAAATTATATACGTATATGGGGTTTCCTCGTGTTTCCTGTGTCTAAGACTGCTGTGTATATTTATGTTATTATACACTACTTGAGTCACGTAAAGGAATAGGGAAATAAGATTTTGTTAGCAACCTCCTCTCACATCGTTTAACGTGACAAACTCTCAAGCTGTGAGTGGAAATTGGAGAAAATCATTTGGAGCCATTTTACTTCGAGAGCAAACGTAACGAATTCGGGCGACATATTCTGGCAATGACGAAACCTCACCCACTTAATTGTAATTGTAATTTCCATCATTGACGCTCTCGATAAATAAAAAAAATAGTAAATGTGGTTAACCAATCAGGTTTGCGTTAATTACTGAATCTATTCAGATATTCCTGGGTGGTCATCTAAAAAAGTGATGTAACAGACTATTTTTGGTTACAAACGGTTATATCACAATAAGTAAGCAAAGTTCGGTAAGTGGAACATCCATGGTCAAAAAAATATTATGTCCAAATGACTACGCACAGCACGAAACAAATGTAAACGAAAGACTGCGAAGGATAAGTTAGAGGTCTCAATCACTTTTGAGATTGTATCAATCATACTTTAATCTACAGTTACTAACTGCGAGTAAGACAGAGAGCAAAACATCGCAAACTTTAAAATGTTACTCTCATCACGCTCTAAGAAATTTCGCTTCGAAAGAATACTAGTAGCGCCCCGCGAGTTTGTGCTTTATCGGTTAGCACGCCAGCCTCGACTTTCACAAATAAAAGTAAATATAATTCAAGCAGTTTTACAAATAATCAACTCTTAATATGGCTTTTTGGAAAGAAAAATCTTCCTCTAAAAGATGATGCTAATTTTTTTTAAATATTTAATGTAATTAGTATTAAGATTAAATCTACCTTTGCAAAATGAATTCTCGTCCATGTTTTCTGTACGTATTTAAGAAGGCTCTAATTCTTCTTCTATCGATTATTTTTTTCTCAAACGGATGATTTTTTCCGTCCATTGATTTACTATCGGAAGAAAAGCCTATTGATTTTTCAAATAGATTCATTTTATTAATAACTAGGTTTTCACCTCGTATTTTAAAAATTTACTAACCAGATTATATTTTTATTGACTTAAGTATCTTTCAACTTATGGAATAGCGAAAATTTTATCAAAATTGATTTTGTAACTTAAAAGATAAAATATGAAGTCATTTTAATTTTTATTAAGTTACTACTAACTTGTATGTTTTACGACTATTGTTTATTTACAAACGAACAAATTCTGCAAACAGTGTTTGCCTAGTTTACGCAAATAAAGCAGCGACAAGAATTTAGCATTTAACACACTTCCTTGCATACCACATTGGTGGTCGAACTGTTTGGTTAAAATCACCAGGCTGCTGTTGGGACTAACTATGAAACACGCTGTACAGAACTGACCATGTGAGAAACAATCCCTTAAATCAATGCTTGCCACCTTTAACGGCTGGTCCCGAGATATATTGACATTATGAAATAGACTCTAAGGGGGAATCGTAATAGCTAGAATTTAAAATCGTAATCAAATGGTATAAGCGATATTCGCGGTATGGAAACGGCCTCGATACTTTTTTGTGGAGTGCTGTTACTATCAGTATAGTTCCGTTACACAGCTTAGGCGGATTAAGGTTTCGTAATTACACGTACACTAACCTCCAGAAAAAGTTTATGAGAAGGAAAACCAAGTAGGTTGACGCTATTAAAAAGCTCCGCGGGTACGAGTAAGTTTTACAAAAAAAAATATAATAGAAATATTTTTCCGGCACAAAGTTAGCCACCACTGTTCATCTCCTTAGGGTTTGAATCTTGAAAAATGCTTAATGTGTATTTAATTATTTGTACTGAAGAGCATTAGTACTAAGTTTGAAGTAAATATTACCACAAAATATTTTTTCTTATATAAATTTAGCCACCTCTTTTAACCCCCTTAAGGGTGGAATCTCAAAAAATGCTGAAACATGTGTTTAATTATTTATAATGAAGAGCGTTAATAACAAGTTTCACCTAGAAATTTACAACAGAAATATTTTCCCATACAAATTTAGCCACCACTTCACCCCCTTTAGGGTTGAATATCGGAAAATTCTGTACTACGTGTTTTATTATTTATGTTGAAAAGCATTTATACCAAGTTTGAATTAGATATTGCCATGAAAATATTTTTCCCATACAAATTTAGCCACCTCTTTTCACCCCCTTAGGAAATGAATTTCGAGAAACCCCTTCTTAAACGATTCCTCCAGTATAAAATCAATACCCTCTCGAAATTTAAAATTTCTATCATTCACGGTTTGAGTTGGGCGTTGTTATGTCAATCAATGCCTCTTTTATTTAGATTTTCTACAAAAACTTCCTTTTTTCCTGCTCGACAACTGTTCACGGCCTCTGTTTAATGCGATGTTTTTGCTTTTTCTTTCTGGTCTGTGCTATTTTTAAATTTCAAAGATGTAATATTTTTAAGTATATGACCTGAGGTGTGGTTTGAATTTTGTCTGATTATTTTCTATTTTAACTAATGTAAACTTATCGCATTACTTAGATATACAAATAGGAGAAAAAAATATTCAATATTAAAATAATATTAATAAAAGATAAGGAAATATGGAGTATGCATTTTTAATTTGAACAATGATTTTTTTTATGTCAAGTACAAAAATATTTTAAAAAGTAAAAGGGACTAAATATTTTTGTAACTGTTTTGAATCAAGCATTGAACCAGGTCACATATATGCAAGCAGTCAGATATTTTTTTTATTTTTGTGTCTTCCGGATCAATTTTCATTAACATTTGGATATTCTCAGCATATTTTTTTGTTTCTTTAATAAAAGTTATTGTACCTATATTTAAAGATCTATTTAATAACGTATTTTTGTTAGTGTTGAACCCATGGATCGCCAGTGTTCATTAACGTTTTTACTATATTCAGTAGCCTCTTAATATTAAGTGGAAAACTACTTCAGGATTTTCCCTTAGCTATTAAATGCAATAATTAATACATTGTCCATTCTATCATCTTTATCTTTTATATATTTAAATATATATATATATATATATATATATATATATATATGCATATATATATATATGTATATATATATATATATATATATATATATATATATATATATAAGTTGTCCCGTAAGGAGTAGACCAAAGAAATTTCCGTGGTAGAGATGTCATCGCACATACGAAACAATAAATTTATTATCCTAGGCCTAATAGTTTTAGAGATATGATTTTTTGAATTTTTGTTACTGCGCATGAAAAAAAAATGTTTTTATTAGGTATTATTTCTGTTTGTTTATTGTTCGAGATCTTCAAGAGAACATTCGTCTTCCGAATTAAAATGTTATTCATTCGTTATTATTGGCAACATAACAATTAAACGCTGAAACATGTGCATTTTTTTTCAATTACAAAACGTAAAAAGTGATTTTTGAACAACGTTAGCATAAAAAAAGTGTATGGCAACCTTGTGGGACTTTATTTGAAAAACATCTACAATTCATACAGATTCCAATATGGTATAATTTCCCGGTGCCAAGTTATTTCATAACATGTTTTTGCTTCCTAAGCCCAAACCATTAACCATTTTTATCAGTTACGGTAAAATAAAACGAGTGTAGCATTTATGATCATACCGCATTTATTGTTTTTTTTTATTACATCAAATGCTCAAAATGCTTACAAATTACTTCATCTGATGATGATATAAGCACATGCCTGATTAAATTAAAACCTAATACTTACTTATAATATCAATACCATAATCTACATTATTAAAATATATAGGGAAGGGACGTGCTATTAATGAAAGAAGAGTAGATAGTAGGAGCGTATCGAACATCGTTTTCTATTTAAAATAATTACATCCGGATATCGTCTTTCATCAGATAATTCAAGATGAACGAGTACTGACAGTCACTAAGTGAGACGAACGAGTATTGCCCGGTATATATTTTTCTATCAATTAAAACGTTATTTGTGATATGGCAATCCTGAAGTGCGAAGGTAATAGTTTCGGACATGCCATGTATTTGATTAATATAATAAAAAAATTAGCGTTTTTTGGCGCACAATCGATTCTGTGCGCTCGGATGTAAAAAGTGGACCTGCTTTAACCGGTGTCCAAATCGAAAATGTTAAGAAACTCAACCCGCTTCAACCAAAAGATACATATGATTATCAGTTTACCTCGGCACCAAACGACGTGACACAATTTGGTAAATTTATTCGGGTTATATTTTACAAGATTCAAAGACGGGCGTCACGTCGGCCCACAAATAGAGTTTTGGGCGGTAAAGGCTCGACTTTCTGCTGAAGGGAAATTCCGTCCGCCCTCAACTTGATTGAGCGACGCTTTTCCATCTGCCACTGATATTTTCTCGTAAACGTTTATCGCATAACATAATTGGAGTATATAGACATTACCGAAGATGTACTTATTTTATATAAGCTCACTAATTTACGGATTTATACTTTATTGTTTTCTAAATGCATTCTAAGATTAGAAAAAGAAAAAAAAACCTAATCGAAAATTTGGTATTTCTAATTTCTATCATAATAGTAATCCATTAACAATTTGATTGTATTTAATTTTATCATATTTTATTCACTTTACTAGAGAAATATTTGTCTAGTGAAGTGAATATAGACTGTGCAAAATGCAATAAAATTTTCCTGTAAGGACAATCTATTTAAATTAAAATCAGTTTAGAATATAGCATTTAGTATAAAAAAATGTCATAGCTCATCTCGCGTGTGTCTTAATGTCGGTTAGTGCCAGCCCTAGTTTTGCCAATATAAGTAAGAATAACTAGGGTAATTCACAAGTAATCAACTTTTAATAGAGCTTCTTCGAGAGAGGAGATCTTCCTCTAAAAATGGCGATATTTTAAAATTTGTTCGAATATTTATTATGAGCTAAATTTGTTTTCATAAAATGACATCCGTTTCCGTCCGTTAGTCGGTACGTATATATTTATGAGAATACGCTATATGTCGCAATTCTTGATTGATTTTGATTATAGTTTTTCGTATTAATTAGTTGACTATCAAAATAGAAACTTATTAATTTTTCACGAATTTTCGATCTGTATAATCTACAATAAATAAACCGTAGACTATTAATCTTAGCAGCGATTGGACAGAAATACGCGGTCAGTTTTATCTGAAAGCTTTTGATAGTAAAGCTTGCAACTTTTGCAATATGCAGATATTACTTTTTACAATTTTATTCTTATTTCCAGTAGCAATGGGAAATATAATAACCATCGACATTTTATGGAAAATAACCTGAACGTATAGATTAAAAAGAGACACCAATAAGCTACAGTGATTATCAATTACAGTGAGTTAATAACGATACGAATTAATTAGCGAGGTACTAATAATGCGACAGCTGCTACAGTGGCAGCGAAAGAAATGAATGACAAATAGAGCATCAACGCGGCCCTGGCCGAAGCGCAGTGTAGAAAAGGAAAAGCACCATAGGGTGACATAACGAACGTGTTTATCTGATAAGTATCCATCATCGGACGCGACGAGGGTCACAGCGGCGTGGCCGGACCGCGCCGTTGACATATGAGGCGGCGAGCGTCGCGCAGGCAGGGACAGATTTTAAACGGAATTTCTAATAAATCATTGCCTGACATTTTCTCGAATAACTTTTTACATGAAATATTTGTATCAGATCGTTTTTTGTCCAAAAATCTGGCTGTTTTATATATTTTGTTATTATGATTAATGAACATCATTTTTCGCGAACACCGTTAAAAAGATATGTTTAGAACAACATTTTGTTACCAAATATTAATCGAAGGTTTCTCTCAAAAGTTGAGGGAAAACAAGAAAATTTCGTAAACATTCAAGGGTTTTATCTATTTTTTTGTGTCGCTTAGTTATTGTCGGTACGGTAAAAGTTTATTCTTTCTGATATTTTCCAAAATGTTCACAATTTTGTCTACCTTCTTAGAGCTTTAATAATGTCAGCCTAATTCTCCATTAATATATATATATATATATATATATATATATATATATATAAATATCCATACATTATTTGTACATGGAGAGTTTACTGAAATAATTAAAAATTTCCTAATGCAGTTTTAAAAATTTCAAACTGATGCAGTAAAACTCTGATTCAAAAACATCAAAATATCATTTTCTTTTCTAAAAACACATAACAGTTCTCACAAACTTACAACAAAATCATAAAAATTTTAAAAAATATTTAAGATTCAAGAAAATTTGTTTTATAATAATCGTTGTTCAGTCCATGTTAACAGTTAATAACGAAGATTGTCCAACCTATTAGTTAAATTATTGATCTTCTCTCACATTAGAGTATAAGGAAGGTTTTCGTAGTAATTCTAAGTTTCAGAGATACAAAATGATTTTTAAAAACTGTAGGTTTTATTTCGCTGTAGAAACTGGCAGCTCGCTGTTACATGCTGTTCCAGGTATTTAAGATTCCTCCATAATATGACTTGAATATGCCTTGAAAGTCTAGAGAGAATCTGTATTGTTCACTGTGCTGGAATCCCGTGGATGGTTTTTATGGACATTGAACTCGCGTACTGGTCTCGATAACACTTTCTGACATTTTCGTTGAGAAGAATGCTAAGAATTTCAGCTCTAAAATAAGTCCTATGAGCATTCAATAACGATAAGAGGTTTTGATCTCGAGCGAGCACTACAAACATGTTCAGCCCTTTTGTGTGAAAGTTTGTACTTTGCTTTTTATTCCATGAATGACTTCTTATTGAAAAAATACTATGAGCGAATTCAAGTGGTGAAAGCAGAGTATAATATAGCACAAGAATCTAAGTAAGACACATTTCTTATTAAGCTACATCACGAATCCCAAAAATTATCAGAAGCTTGACCTAATCATCTAGTTCATGAAGTATATCATCATCATCCGCTCATTTTTTCGAATACTCTTACCAAATGCAATGCAATAAGAAGTGAAACTTTAATTTCAAGGTTATATAATTTACTAAAGGTCTAAAATTTATCAGATGTAAACCAAGTATCGTGCCTTAAAAATCCAAATGACATATTAAAAGCTTTGTCAAAGTATTTGCGAATTGTTTCATGTGATATTTCATTACATGAGTAGTTCTCATTGTACATTTTTTGAATCTTTGACAAGTTTAACTCATCAGAGAGGTAATTTGTTTTATTGTTGTGTGAATTATATTTATTATGATAATCCAGAGAGAAAGCGTTTATGATTACAATCATAACAAGAAATGAATTGTAGTGACCCTTTCCACTATTTATCTCCTTGAATGTGTCGATTTACTTGTATTTTAAACTAATAGTTTCTTCGGAAAATTTGCTGTTAATATGAGCTCACAGAGTGTCTTTTCGAATAACGCCGCTTTGCGTCGGTGCTTTTTAAATAAATTGCATCTGCTCCAATAATGCCACGAAAACGTATGAAAGTTTTCTACAAACGGGTATCTTGTGCACGTCTCTTCCAATCATACGAATGTTATGAAAATGTGTTTTGTTGTGTCGATTTGCCTTTTCTCGCAAAACAACGTACGACGACGGTTCACATTCGCTAATGTTACGCTTAAATAACTATATTGATTATAAATATTGGTCAACACATAAAATTGCAAAGTTATTTTGCTTCTGTGCTCTTCATTACGCTTTCAAAGCATTTCAAATTACTGCACTTACAGTCGAAGCCAACTTCATGATTGCACTCAAAGTGTTTTTCGAGAATCGCACATTCTTCCTTTAGATATTGTTTTTATTGCATTTCTTATTTCAGCGCACTAATCATCGTTCTGCGATCCCATAATTCTAAAGAATAATCACACCATCTAGCGATTTTTACAAAAAACGGTTTCTCTCTTGATTGTCAATGATCTTGACAGGTTTTAAAACGTAAAAAATAGTTATCGAATTAAATTGTAGAGTTACATACTTATCCCCGATTTAATATATTTTGGACATTTATCATTCTCGTAGTGTATATCTCCGTTCTCCGTATGCAATAAGCAATTATATGCATGATATATTGAATAGAATAGCACTAAAGAATACAATAAGTAGTAAAATGGAATAAAAAGTGTAATGAAAAATAGCCGAAAACCGAATGTGGCTGTACAGACCATTGTCAATAATTTGTGCAAGAATAAGAAACGCCGAATATTTAAAGAAATATATACAAAAAGAGAAAAAGTAAGACTGTGGATCTAAAGAGGACAGAATTATAAATAAAACATTCCTACAAAAAAATTTAACCGATTTCAATTAACAAGCAAAAAAGAAGCGCACTGAAAGGTATTAAATAATGAAAATACGAATATTTAATTGGAACTTTTGCGGTACAATATCGTTTCTGAATGCAAATAAATTTACAAAATACTGATACTGCTAAAGATTTCTGAACTTAGAGAGAACCACTGCAGCATCAGGCTGAGGAATAGGAATCCAGAGTTCAATGACAGAGTCTCTGCTTGACTTTGGAAGTATATACTGAGAGCACACATTTCCAAAAACAAAATATTCATCTAAATTTAATGGACCTACATCATCGAAAAAATCAAACTCGATCGCGACATTTCTTTTGTTCAATGTTGAGGAATTCTATAGTATATCTTTTATTTCCATGGTCAGAATCTAATGAAATTTTCATTGGTCCATACCGGGACTATACCCTTCCAAATAAATTAAAATCATCCAAATCGGTTGGACCCATTTCAACCAAACTCGATTACAGCCCTATTCTATTCAGGTTTGGAAAATTTTATTGTATATTTTCTATTTCCATAGTCAGATTCTAACCTTCCTCCTGCTTTTTTGGAGTCAGTTAAAAATAAAAACAAACAAGTTTGTTGGAACACTTGGAGTAAATGGAAAAAGTCGACTTACAAAAAAGGTACGTGTTGGATTCAGTACATTTGTGATAAAATATTTTGCTACTTTATCGCAAATAAATCAAAATACCTGAAAAACGTAATGTTAGTAAATAAAACGAAACAAGTGCGTCAGAATCTAATAAAGTAGTATGCTATCCCTGCTGCTTAGTCCACCGAAGCAAATTGTGGCGCAATAGTATAAACAGTAATTCTAATTTTACCATTTTAATGTAAGAATTACTTAAATTAATTTCTTACTGACAGAATAGTTGACTACTCTTAAATTTGCTGTATTTTTAGAAATAAGTTACAAAAAACATAAATTATTAATACCAATAGAGAAAAAATACTTAAAAATGAGCGAGTATGACAGTAGCGATAAAATGGGGATGTCTCCCCGTCTATTTCGCTCTCGTAGAATAAAATGGGCATTATTAAAAGTGACACTACAATTCAGTATTGCCACCATTGTATAATCAGTAAATATTGTATATCTTTTTAACTCGTTAAATTTTCAAAACTTGTCAAATTTATTTTAACTCCTTATCAGCTCGTGTCATTAAGTTATGATTAATGAAATGAAAACAATTAATCAAGTAGCCTATTGTTTTTCTATTTTCGTGTAATAAATTAAGTAAATAAAATAAACTTTTAATTTTGGAAGAAATATATTGAATTTTTATTGCTGATGATATATTCTAGTAACAGCACAAAGAGATTCCTATTTCTGTTATAACTTTGTACTTTTATTTTTGTGGCCTATTGCGGTGATTTTGATTAGATGCTTTTTAATAACTTTAATGGTATTCATTAATATTACCAATTTCATCCCACTACAATACCATCAGCTACAAATTCGAAATGTTTTCTAACTCACCCAAGGGTATTTAAGAGACATCAAGGAATTCTTTACATTGTTTGAGGTCAAAATGATAAGAATTACTTTATAAAAATTGACATTTGTCATTCCTGAGCTTAATATATTATTAAAGAAACATACTCTAGTATTTGATTATAAAAATCTAGACCTACCTTATGTTCCAGTGATGCATTGTTACTTTATGATGATATTTGTCAAAGGACCATCTTGCAACCTATCTTTATATGGTCAAATACAATTCGCGTTCCGAAATATAAGTGTACTTTCTGTAAGAAGGTACACTTATATGCGCTCTAGATTTATTCGATATTTTTTTCTTTTTCGCATCTTAATTTTATTAACAACACAATAGCAAGTACAAAACACCAATTGTTACATCAATATGTGTATACTATCAACATGAACTATCAAGCATTGCATTCGAATTTGAATGAATACTTACGTAAAACATAAAAAAAAATATTTGTACTGACAAATCACTTCCTCAAGTGGTCAATAATACTTGCCAATAAAGTTGTTGCCAAAATAGTACTTGCCAATAAAGTTGTTGCCAATTTGATTCTCTTTTATTCACTGGTCTGTGAACGATATTGGTTGCGTGGTTAAAACTGCGCATTACTTGTTATTTTTGGGCGATATGAAGCTTTTATACCTGACAAAGATGCAGTCGATTGCACGCGGCTGCAACGTGATATCAGCGCCGTCGTTGAATGGAGCACAGCAAACGGCTTAAAGCTTAACGCAAACAAATGTTCAATAAACAGTTAAAACCGAACACATGCTCTTATTAAATATGAACATAAAGCCAGAGGGATGTAGCTACACTACATGGATGAGGTTGTTAATTTTGGAGAGATATTTTATTCTTTATTCGTGATTATATAGTAGAGGTAGCGAAAACGTCGATGATTTCGTGAGCATATAATAAACATAGCGAAAAACGTTTCGATTCAGTACGAAAACTTCGATTCATGTTAAATAATTCAACCCATGCGAATTATTAATTCACTTGTTATATATGTCATTGCAGGAAAGGAGAGGATGATGACCCCCCCCCCCCCCCCCCCCAAGGGATTGGAACCCCCAAGAAGCCATGTACAGTTAAATGATTGAATGTGCACAAAAGTCGTTTCTACGATATTGTATATGAGACAGTATGGTTACTTTCCATTCTATTTCCTACCGATTTCCTCATGGGTATGCTAGGCCTCCATTCTTTGCAACTCAAGAAAGGCACTGAAAAAAAGGAAAAATCTTTTACCCAGCATTGTACGCATGTTTCGTTGTTTTCTTTTATAATTTTTATGTACTTTTGTGTTCAGTTTCAATCTATAAGTTTAAATTTTGGAAAACCATTAACGCTTTTTCGGTATGAATAGGCTACTTGCAATATATCGATTAATGTGTGCGTAAATAAATAAATTGGTACAAAAAGCTATTCTTATTTTAAACGTTTTTAGTTTTTGAAGGCTACAAACTCGCAAATAATAATCATCGCCACTAGGAAATGTCTAAAGTGAAACAAAAGTAAAGCTTCCATTCGACCAGAACAAAACAAGTACACCGTGTACTAAGTAAAGCGAGCGCGGAGCGGTCACGTAGTCGCCGCACGACGCACGCTACGTCGCGATGTGTCTGACGCGCCGCGACGCGCGGCGCTGGCGGCCGGAAAATTGGACGCACGCGTGCAATACTTTCTGCTGAGACGTCTCATTCGATCAAAAGACACACAATCTCGCTGTAATTGTATTTTTCCCCGAGTTTTTGCTAGCTATTCTTTCCCACGCGAAATCTTCGCAAGACAACCTACGCAATAATTAAAGACCTGTTTTAATAAAGTGAAAAATTTTGTCATATATCGACATGAAATCATTTCTTTGTTTGTATAAGAATATATCGATATGCAAACTGTAAATACGCCCAAGTTACTCTACCTTCAAAAACTAGCTGCAAAAATTAGTCTATAATTACGAATAAGTAAATACATGGTTATTAATTTAATATTTTCTAGCAGCACTGTTTTTTTAAATACAGATATAGAGATATAGAAACCCATTATGTATGTATATCTTGACATGTACATAAAAATTTACAAATATTCTCAGATTTCTGATTTCTTCCTTTGTTAGTATTCCGAATATCACTAATGTATTAAATTTCAAGCTTTATAGCTCTTCTGAAAGTGACGTCTTAGCTTTTGATGATCAATCAGTGATTGGATGGGTGAATAAACTTTAAAATTGACGATTTTTGATGCCGAAAATCCCCCAAAAATGTTACAGATAAAAATATTAAGTTTGACACGTTATGACCAGGCGTTTATCACTCCCCTTGCTAGAAGTCTTCCAGCATTCTCTAGAGCTAAGTTATGTCAGAATCAAAACGAAACTTTGTGGCGCGTTATCGTGTACCGTGCATTTTTAAGTGGTCTGAATGAACTACCGTGTACTTAGACTGAATAAAATTCATTATAAGATTTTTGAGAGCCTTGAGTTTTTTTTAATGATTGCATTATATGTCTTTATACCAATCAACGTTAAAACTATGTAACTTTTCATATTAATGCTTAGCGGAACTTTCGATAAAATAAACTAATTGATGCTTGATAATCATATTGCTCTTAAATTTAAGTGACTCTGGAATTTCTCCGGTAACTCGCGGACATGTCAAAAAAATCGGACAGAATTTATCGATATTTGTTAAACAATTTCGCATAATTAAATATTGAAAATTAACAGTTGTGTGACATCTTATGTTACATGTCACATTTTTTTATTTAAAATAATACTTGTCGTCGCCGTGGTCTGTTGGGCTGATCACAAGGCATACGACCTTTGACTGCGCGGCGCACCGCGGGGACGCGGGCTCGATTCCCGGCCGCTCGTCGAACGGGGCTGGACTGGTGTTATGGTTGACTGTAAGAGATTGCTCTCGTAGCAATAAGTCCGTCGTATGTATCAATTAGATGCATTAATGTATATAAATAAATAAATAAAACAAATATTGGTGTGGAAATTAGACGAGCTGTATAAAAATTATGAAATACTTATATATTGTTCCCAACATTTACATAATTTAAAAAAATATCTTATTTTTATTTTATCACACATTAAATGAGAAAAATTTTTATTCCGAATTAAAAACAAATCTAAATCGAAATCAAAATCAAAGCTTAGCACCTACGTAAAAGGAAACTTATTTTATTTAAAAAGAAAAATATGAAATACAAAATTTTACTTGTATATTTAGAAACAAACATTTTGAATTACATTAGACAAAAAATAAAATACTACTGTTTTTCTGGTTTAAAATAAACATATAGAATATCAAATTCTCGACACACCGTTTTAAAACGCAGTTACATCCTGTCTTAAGAATATTATAGTTAGGACTATTTAGGATTTGTATGACAAATATCAATTATGTTTCGGCCAGAAATATTCATATTGTAGAAATTCGAAAACACGTAACCAGCATGTTCTTAAAAATTTAATTTACTATTGCTTTTAAAATATTCAAGTTTATCTAGAATTCTAAATTAAGACGAAGTTGAAAAGTGAAAAAATAATATATAAAATAAGATACAGGGCCTTAAACCGAAATAATAAACTGAAATAAATTGCTGACGAGTACATCAATTTGGAAGTTTAAAGTTCAAATATAAGAATTGGATAAAGTTTTGTAATATATTGAAAAAATAGTAAACATTGTCATTAATGTATTTAAATTGTATACCAAAATTTTAAAAAAAACCCTTCGTGTTTTCTATGAAAAATCGTTATTATGTCGTATAAAGTCGGTTTTTAATTGTTGAAACAAAATTAGTATATCATAATAAAATAATAAATCTGAAAATATAATATTGTTAGCCATTTCTCTCTCTTAAAGCCATAGATTTAAATCGGTATGTTACGGTGTTTACACTGAATGAAAATGATATCGAACACGTATATCTATTTAATTTATGTAATATATTAAGTATAGTTGGCAAATCCAATTTGCATAAAAATGAAAATGATCACACAAATATTAATACATATAGCTAGAACATGGGGCATAAAAAACAGTCTTCAATTATTACGACCTACGTCACATTCAGCAATTCGCTTCGGAGGCTTTCGCAGATATGTGTACTCGACATATTTTACTGAATTCAATACGCACTATATTTTAAATTATTAGTGGTGTCGAAAAATCGAAACATTTAACGTCCGGCCTAAGGCCAGAAGCTCGTGGAAAGACTTTGTGGCGCTTTTCGCTCCACAGTCGCCATTCCACAAGCGCTTTTGCACCGCGAATCCTGCTTTCTGGCGACGTGGCCAACTCATTACACAAAGCCCTATTCTTTCTCATGTCTACGAAATGCCAGGTTTTATTTAGCCAGAAATAAAGTTACATCCAATAATCTAGATAAAAGATGCTTCTACTTCTATGTTTTTCCTATCTATTAATTGCGAGGCTACGTCATCTGTCGTTTTATGCAATGTAAGCCACATTTTTTAATTTTTCCTTTTGTTCAAGATTTTCCAGATATTTGCCTACAGTTTCATGGTCAGCCACTTTAAGTTTTAATTTTCACCACTTTTGAAATGTAGTCGTAAAGATAACTCTTCTATTAGTACTATTTGTGACAACAAATTAATGACAGCAGAGGCAGTATAGGCTATTAGATATAGGAGAGCAAACTATCCATGACCGCAGAATTTTTCCGTCATTAGGCATCACTTTATAAAACCATTCTTTTGAAAAATGGGAAATATCGCCTTTTACTTTTAACCCCTGCCTAGGTACTGTGGCATAGCGCCGTCGTCGGCAGACTTCACTACGAGTCAACAATCCTAAAAGAAGATAACACGCTTCCACTAAAAAAATGGAACGGGCGGTCAAGCTGTTTCCCGGTCAGGATGGTCTTTACACGGTCGTCGATTTCAACACTAGCAGCAGCATCAAGGGAAGAGTTGTATAATCATGAATCCTGGCATTTGTGTGTAGTTCTGATGACAACAAAATAAAATAGTACCCTCAGACTGATTCAATGAAGTAAAACCGGAAGTCAGATCTAAGAATTGGATTATTCCAAGCTTACCAGGAAGACACCTTGTAATATTGACACACTGTCAGAAATAAACACGATGCGCGCAAAGTCGCCCCCAGATACAGAACCAAGAAGAGACACCTCAACTTAATCAAATATGCTGCTCTGCTAATTGTAATTCTGTAGATGTTTTTTAATTAAGTGTTAATATTTGTAATAGCAGTCTTAAATAAAATACGTTGAAAAAAATATTATCTCCTGTAATATATTTATTTATTTACTTTAAGGTAACTTATTAATACATATTGCGGACGTATTGCTACGAGAGCAATCTCTTACAAAGAGAAACAGAACACCAGTCCAACCCCACTAGATGAGCGACAGGGAATCGAACTCGGGTCCCCACGGTACGCCACACATTCAAACGCCGTATGACTTGTGACCAACCCGACACACCACGGTGCGACAAATATAAGACTAAAAAAGGTAAGATCAAATTCGTATTTGGTAAACTAACACGCTTTTTTCACTTTTGAGAAAAAGCGCCCCGTGATTTACTCAATAACCAACGTGGTTCCCAATAAAGTTCTTACGGATTATACAGAGAAAACAGATTTCGTAATTACTTTTTGCGTTTCAGTTTTTATAAAAGCGTGTTTTACTTGGTTTTTTAAATTTATTAACTTATTGTAACAATGCAAACATTATCAGATACAGATATACTCCAATGTGACACATCTCTTCAGTCCAGAATTAATTCATTTATATAAGTAGTATTATAAATATTATCACAGTCGTTTTCAGTGTTTATGTCTGATTCGTCTTCTTGATGGGTCATCATTAATTCTCTATTGTCACTGTTGCTTCCAGAAGATAAGCTGATATTGTTTGAATCATTCATTGCATCAACGTGAAAATTAGTCTCTGCTGATAAACTTTGGGTGTCATCAATTTTGTAATAAATCTAAAGATGGATCCAGACATGCTCTGAACTACGTTCACTTTAGTCTGTCTGACTTTTCTTTCCTGAAAATCACTTTATATTTTAGATGTATTTTCTCTTTTTGGGTATTTGGTACATGTGCTCTAAAAAAATATTATAAATTATTAAAAGTAAATTTATTTGCAGCATGACAAGTATACCATTATTTCATAATACTTAAATATGCCTTATAAATTGAAAACGACGCTCGTTTGACCAATCGGCCAAGAAGGTAGTTATTGAACTTTTATGTCATAAAGTTGCAAATTATTAAACTAGCTAATCCACTTACCTTTGTTAACTAAAAGCAACTTGATTTTAGCTTTTTACGATATACCCTTCAACTCTTTTATAAAACGCAATCCAAATAACAAATATTCACTTTACGTCGATCACAATTCACGAAAGGAATGAGAAATGACACAGCCGACAAGCAACGACTTTGAGCGAATTCCCGGCCGTCTACTACGTAATACCAACTTTAGTTGTTGTACTGTGTTAACGATAAATCAAATTTCGAACGATAACTTAACTAGCTTAGAAAAACTGCTAAATTATTTTTTTAAAAATTCATTATCTTGTAAATAGAATATAAACTAATAAAAGTTAATTAATAATATATTCGTTTTTTCTCGCTTAAATCACTAAAACCATTAAATAAATCTTTAAAAAATTCACTACCTAATAAATAGAATACAAACTAATGAAAATTAATTAATAATAACTACAATTTAATTAATCGATAATAAAAAAATATCACTACATCATGCAGTTATTGAAACGATAAGAAAAGAAGTTACTATTAATTAATTTAGTTTGGAATCAAGAAAAATTTTTAAAAAAATTAATTTTTGTAATTTTTTAAACTTTGCTAATCAAGTTACCATTAGAAATCTTCTTTATCATTAACATAGAATAACAACTAAAGTTGGTACTGCAGTATAACAACTAGATAGAATAACAACTAAAGTTGGTACTATGGTACATGGGCAGTAAGTGGCTTTGTCTGTTCAACTGACTCACAGTAAAACGTACTCGGAATAGAAACTAATGCGTTACATACCATTATACGGTTACACCAGCTAACATGATTTAGTCATTTGCTAAACATTATGATGTATTTGTGTGAAACTACATAAAAGTCTTATTCGCATTACATGTAAACGTTATTATAAAATTTCAAATATTTTGAGGCAAATACTTTGTATTTTTTGTTTTCATATCTTTTTAATTCCATTTTACTGGTTGTTTTTCATAATAATCTTAAATATTAAAAAAATAAATAAATGCAACAGTACTTTAATCCATTGTTTGAATTATTTGGGACTTATTGTAAAATAAATATATTTTTAGTACAGTCAGAATACTAATTTTTTAACATTTTATGCGACTCGGAGTTATTTGTCGTTACGACAAATCGAGTACATCCTCCAGTACATAGTATATTGATATAATTTTAGTGATAATTTTATTTTATTGGTTTTTGTGTTTTCCGCGGTCGGATGTCACCCGGTAAATGTTTTAAACGACGTGCTACACCGGTATATTCGTGTTCACATCCAACATGATTTCCTGCAAATCACCCCTAGGTTGACGAGCTGGAACATCTTTCGTTGCCTCGGACGACGTTGACAAAGTTTCCACGGCTTCAGCAAAAACTTCACTTCTGCTCGTCGATTGATGCTCAGAAGGATTTGTAGATAATTGACTCTAACTAAATCAATGTCAATTCATGAATATCACAAATGTACAAATTTTAGATTTCAACATACTGCCATATCAATAGAAAGAAAATAAAATAAAAGTGCCATTGAATGGTTCTTAAATAAATTTTACATTTTGTAATTTTAACGGCGATTAAATTACAATCTACTTTCGTTTGCAATGCTGCTTCTTCAGTATTAAATATAAATTCGAATAAAATTCGCTTCAAATAAATCAATCTAAAAACGTAAAGTGCCCCGTTACTATAATAATCAGTTTCTAAAAAACACTAAAAAAAATTAATTGTACACTTATCGAAATTCGCATTGTTTACCTCAACTCAATTGTTTACCTCGACTGATTAGCCCTGGCGCTATTAAGAAAACGGCGGGGTCAATTTGGATGCCGCTAATCTCGTCTCTTCCGGCAGTGGCTCGCATTGCTGCCTTTCCCTCGTCAACTCTCTTCTCTGCTTGGCTTTTATATTAAACCAAAGTCTGCTAAAGGAAGTCAAATGACTTTTTTTTGCCTAAAGAAACAAATAAACACACATTTCTTAGCACATTATTTAAAAAAGAGAAATTACATTCGTGCAAACAAATGAATTCTGTATTCATCAAACAAATGAATTCTGTATTCATCAAACAAATTAATTCTGACTTCTTCATGGACGAGAGTATAGATCCTATCAAATCCAATTACAGTGATTTAATTGGTCATATCTACCTTCACGGAAAAAAGCGCTGATCTCTTATATTAATATAAAATCATACATTCGCATGTTGATTGTCCCTATCTCCTCTCTCTACTCAACTTAAACACTCAACTCAGATCCCGTATAACTTTACATAGATTATTCGTGCTACAAATTTATAACAATAATACCTCTTTTTATAACCCCATAAATCGAATGTGCCGATTGCATAACGATATTGTTTCTCAGGAGGGAACTCCTTGGACATTTTTGAATCGATATTATTAACATTTAAAAAGAAAATACAAAATATATTTTTAATAAATTAAAACCAGCTACTATATAATTAATGTTTTATTCAGTATGTAAAAAATAATATAATTATAAGTAATACTAACTTTAATAATTGATCAATATATTTTGTAATGTATTTAATAACATAAATAACCCTTGAAAACGTATACATAAATACTCTAACCATTTTTCCTACACATAAACCTTTTTTTTTAACACCTTTCAATAAATAAATTAATTAATTAATTCTATTTTCATTATGAACGTGAACATTTGACTGTACTTACCCTTTTGTAAATAATACCACTAGCATTATATAGGTACCTCCGCATTTTTTTCACCTTTACGTTTGCTCTGTCGGTGCGTTTGTTTTCAATTACATCTTTGTAAGAGACGAATAAACGCAACAATAGCCTTTTCTCAGTTTCCGTGTAATTTCTTTTTCTTGTATTCATTTTATTACTTTTGTTAAACGCAATACTTTCAGCCAAAGAAACAACGCTTACAAATATCAGTAAATAATTCGACATGTCAATTAAAGATGTGTCTGAAATTAGCTCATTACATTTTTTTAAAGCTCTGAACTTCTGATTTTACTATTCATAAAACTTCATTTGTGGGGTCCAGATAACACTTATAGTATATATGAAAATAAATTCTTAAGGAGTGAACTCCCATCATATTGATAACAGTGTATGAGCAAAAATATTTTGCATTTAATTTATCCAAAAACCCTATTAATAATTGAAATCTTTGACAACAATTTCGAGAAATAAATAATACAGCGCTATCTAACGTAATGTTAATGGAAACGTAAGTATCAGTTTATTTTGTTGTACGTACATGATACATATATACACGACGTACCTACTTATGGAAGAGTTTATTTCATTAAGTTTCAATTTTTTTCAGCAAATGTACTCAAAATGCAAAAGGTAATGCACTATTCCTCAAATTGGTATTAGTAAATATTTATCAAAGTGAGATAAATTTGTATGGAAATGCTTTTTATGATCGAACAAAAAAAATATTCAAGTGCTAGGAACTGGAATATTTTATATTTAAGAAGGTTCAAATACTGTACAGGGTACTTTTATTTTTTCTAATAAGAGATAGAAACAAAACTTATAGGGTCCAGATAAAACTTATAGTATTTTAAAAAATCTTTGTATCGATGTATCATTGTGTACTTTTATACCAGCAAACATTTTTGGTGTATTTCTTTAAAATTGAACCACTACCATTTTGAAACTATTGAACTTGAAATCATAGCCTCAATAATAGATTTATTTATGGCGGATGTACCTACAATCTAATAATATATTTATTTACGGCGGATCTACCTAAATCTAATCAGTAGTCAGTTTCATGCTCAAATTCACGTTCACGCTTATCCCCTTGATTTATTTTTGCAATAAGTATTTTTAATTGAATTACAGATCGACAAATCTACGTAAATTGTTACTTTCTGCAAATGTCCATACTGGATCGAATGTCACTTTATAGTTCTTCAAAATTAAAAATAAATAAAAAATATTTATGACTTTAGCGACCACAATAAATAATTTGTCTCCGCAACAAAATTTTTGTTTCAATATTAATCGTTAAACAATAATTTATCCTGAAAATAAGTTTGAGTAATGTTACTCATTATTATCCGTATTTATTGTTTTTATATATTTAAACTAAAGAAATGAAATTGTATTTTAAAACACAAAATGTTAATTGATAAAAGATTACTAAACAAACAAAATATAATATTTAAAATTATCAATCGGATCTATTATATTGTGTACATTACCAACCGCATATTTCGTTTCCTTCTTTTACATAATCTCTGAACGAAACGCTAATAAACGAATGTTCTCTTATATTAAATGTATAACCTATCCAGTAATAATATATTCAACAAAACAATATATTGTATAAACCAGAATGTATCTTGTATATAAACGGTAACACTAAAAATATTCCTATAAAATGTTAGGGAGGGAGAGGGCAAATTAAGTCTTCGAAATATTTTTTTAATTCCCAATATAGTGTGTAATCTAAGTAATATAGCGTGTAATGTGAATGTAATATTTTTCATAACTTTAGGTATTCTACCTTAAGAGTTATATGTATAAAAATAGGTTCCCTCCTATTTCCTAGACAGCTGAACTTAAAATTCTGATAAAAACAGAGTATTAAAAGAATGCGCAAAGGTTGCAAGAAAATCATAATAATTATTCTAGATATCATAATTATTATAATTATATTAGTTTCACTTGTCTATATGTAAATGAATGTAACGGAATTTTCTGCTAAATTTTCACCCACCGCAAGACCTCCGCATTCTTTAAAATTTCACACACGTATCAAAAACCGATAATAATATAACATTTAATGTTATGATTTGCTATTCTCACTAAAATCAACTGAGAATAATAAAAAAAATACAAAATTCCTCATTAGATATAACTTCAATTTATTTTAAGACCAAAAAAACATTTTTAGGACAGAATTTTAAATACGAAGATTTTTAAAAAAATAAAATGCACACTTTTGTATCAACATGAACTAAAAATTAAGAAACAGTCTTTAAAAATAAAGATTTTCGTCAAGAGCGAAAGGATGTACCACGGCTTAATTTTTCGAATAAACTTAAATTTACAATAACTGATATCAAGCATCCCGCGCTTTTTTATATTAAATTTAATTTTTTCGGCCATCACTTTATTCTTTATTTTAAACTTATTAAACAAATTAACTTATGCCGAGTTGTGAGACATTCTTTCGCTCTTGGCCAAAATCTTTATTTTTAAATATTATTTTTTATATCACATTGCTACAAAAACCTGTTTCTTAATTTTTTAAACTATAATATTGTGTTTGAAATATGCACCGTGTTTTAATGCCTGTAAAATATAGTGCGCAATTTATTTACTTTGTGAAAAATTTATATTTGTAAATAGTCTACCTAATAGAAATACTATGTTCGGAAGTGCCTAAATGAGAACAGAACCCGCGCAGTACGAGTTCTACTCGTGTTTGACAGGTTTTAATATACAAAAACACTTGATTAAATTATGCATTCATTTCATTCATATGCATTTCGATGTTAATGTTGGCTTTATGTCATTCCAGTCAAATTAATACCAAAATCGAGTAATAATTGGTCTTTGATCTAATGTTATACCTACGTCATCTATAGTAGATACGCAGATAAAATTGATAATTAAGTTAACACTAGATTTTTATAGATATATTTTATAGATAGAAACAATAAAGGAAATAACACGCTTTACGAAATCTACAATTTGGCCGTAAAATCGTCTTCCGATTTGCAATGTTTCTTCCACTATAATAAACCTTCAGCGTTTTTCCTCGATATGCTGTCTTTTTCTTAGGCAAAGGATAAATATTTTTTTGCAAGCAGTATAAAACGTCTGCTATTTTTTTTTAATTTGGAGGCGCTAATGCTTTTAATTTTATAAGTAATATCGAAAAAACAAAAACTTCCAATCCTAGCATAGATCATGTCAGATTTACGATAAAAACCGTTAAGGACAATGAAGTTTTAGGGGGTTGCCGCTTCTTATATGAAAATTCGGTAAGTTCATTATGATGCTAAAAATCAAGGCTAAATCACGGAAACATTTGTACCCTTGAAACAAATACTTATTTTCCCCATATTTTTTTCTTTACATACCCTACACTGTACACAGATTTAAAGAAATGTATCTCTGGTAATTAATTCCAAAAATTGACATGAATATTTCTGAGCCTTAGCCATTAAGTGAGATGCGTGCGGTTTATTATGTTTCTTAATTCCTATGCTAAATTTCAAGTATCTACGTCAAACTATTTCTGAGAAAAACGCCTGAGACAGCCAGACCATACACTGTACACAGATTTAAAAAAATGTATCTCGAGTAGTTAATTCCAAAAATTGACGTGAATATTTCTGAGTATTAGCTATTGAGTGAGATGCTTGCGGTTTATTATGTTTTTTATTCCTATGCTGAATTTCAAGTATCTACGTCAAACTATTTCTGAGAAAAACGCCTGAGACAGCCAGACAATCTGTCATATCTTACAAAGGAAAAGCGGAACACTTTTCCTTTTGAAGTTCATAAACCTAAAAATATCTTCAATACAAAATAAGATCACTGAATACAAAAATAAGAAAAACTATACATTGTTCCAAATGTATTACCAAAAATCCGTAACTACTAAATTTCTATGGTTTAATGCTAACCTTTCTCGCAATATGTAAAAAATACTGGTGTTGTAGTTTTTTAAACCTCAAATACTGGTGAGCTAAAATTTATATAATTAAAAATCTAACTTTTTAAAATAGATTTAACAACTTTTATATTTTTGTACATTATAAAAAATGGTAGGAGACAATCTGGCATTATCCTTTTGATGTCCTATACTCACTATTAACTCGATGACAAATGAAATTAACATCATGGTTGGGATGTTCATCCTTTCCATCCTTAGTTTCACAAACCTACTAATTAAATTTTCAGCTATGTAAAAATTTGAAACGAAACGCAACATATCTATTTCGTTTTTCGAAAAGAGATTGGGTTACTACCTGTAATGAATACATTACCTATAATAAAATTGTAACAGAGTGAATTCTGTACATGGAAAATATTTTGAAAAGAGTGATTGATTTAGCATATAGAATGATAATGGAAGCCAGAAAACCTGGTTTTAACATTTTTGTCTGTCTATATGTCTGTAAAATAATTTGTTCGTCAATCACGCGAAATCTACTGGACGGATTTTCATGAAATTTGATACGGGCCTCGAGCAACATATAGGATATGTATATAGACTTTTTATCTGGATAATACAGATTAAAGAAAAACCTCTTGATTTGGTGGATATTACGGTATTGGTACTACCAACGACATCTATTAGCGTCTTTAGTAATAGTAATGATAATAATAGTTTCGACAATGAAACCGTAATCTTTCGCAAGTGAAACCGTGGGGAACAGCTAGTTTAAAATTAATTATTGTACTTAAAACAACCGTACTTTATACTTTTTAACGAACTGGACCTGCCCGGCCTGGTCAGGACCGGATAAAATAATTTCAATTTTTAAATGTTTTGGGTTTTTTTTAATATAAATTTATGTTTGTATTTACGACTCTTTTATTTTAATTTTTACGTTTTTGGGTTAGTTTTTTAATTATACATTTGTGTATTATGTGCTGTGTTATTTATATTACGAATTTAGTTTGTTATTAGGCAGAATATGGTTATTAAACCTGCTAGGAATACGCTCCCCCTTTCCATCTACTCGCTTTCTCGGAGCGCTTTTCTGAATTATTACCTAAAATTTTCATACGTGGCTTATTTCGTTTGCGATATTTACGTACAACATCTTCACGACCATTATTTAATATTTCATAGTATTCATTAGTTAAAATACAATGAATTACAATAATAGTACCAACATGTATAATTAATATTTCTTATTTTAAATAATTTTTCCCCATTGTTTTTCACTGAATTTACAATTTGTAGCTGATTTTTTTTCATGGAAAGGTCCATGACTTTCACATTATTTTTCAGTTATGTTATATAGTTTATTAATTATCCCTTATTACGACTGTATTTATAAATCATTTTTATATTGAAAAGAAAAGACATGTATATCGAAGATTTAAATTAAATTTTAATTCTTAATTTTATAAATCATTTTTAAATCCTCACTTAAATTGAAGTAAGATTATAGAACTGGTAAGGAACAGCAATCCTCTGATGAATACTTCTATTTTAACATTTAGATAATAAGAAATACAAATATTTTAATTAACATTGTAATAAAAAAATTCTGTGGAGGTGCTTCCAATGTTGGTAATCGAATTTTTCAATTCATGCAACATATTCTTGTTGTTTTTTTCTACTGAATTTTTTTGCATTGCAAAATTGGACGATATTATCCATTTTTTTCAATTACGATGTGTTTGTATTTCTTATATTTCTTTCGTTAGGTCGTAGTGGAATACCTCATTTGTTAGGTAGTATTGTTTACGTGTCCTCATCAATTCTATTCGTTGGGTGATATTTTCATGGATGACTCGCGTTTGCAGTCTTATTATAAAATCATGTCGCAATTCTTGATTCTTCAATTCGTTAATTTTGTTGTTCTTCGGTTCTTTTGCTTCTCACGGTGCCCATTTTCGTTAGTTGCGAATTTAAACGTGCGCCGGGCTCTTTGACTGTTTCGTTTTTTTGCTGTTATTTTTATTTTCGCGTTTGCTTCCGAACTATCAAGAACCCCTCCTATTTTACGTAGGGGAATTGTATAAAATATAAATCAAATCCAGTTTTTATTAAAAAAAATCATGTGTGCAATTCACATGTGGTAGAAGTGAAACCTTCAAAAATTTTAATTTTTAAGTTTAATATCAATTTTTAATTTTGATAAAAACTAAAATAATTAGAAAAGTTTTTATAACCCCCCCCCCCCGTTCTTTTCGTTTCATCGATTTTCAAATCACAACTATGCCTAAAAAAGTTTTCGCTTCAAAAATTTGCGTATCCTGTTATCAACTGGATATCGACTGAATAATTTGATGTATATCAGCCATTTACTTTATAAGTTATAGTGGATCAAAGAATAGACATGTTTGCCGGTGTATGGATTTACAAATAAATTTATTAACCGAATACTTAAATCTTGGTGTCTTGTTTAGAAAAATATAACATTATATTTGTTATAGATTGAATTTAAATATGATGATATCTAATAAATAATCTCAAAAACGCAATAAAGAATCTGTGTGGTTTGTATGACAAAAAGTGTGGTTAAAGAAAAACAAAACATGTACGTAAACAAAAGAATTGTTTTATTTACTCTTTACTACGTAATAGATTCGTTTTTAGTAAAAAAATATACTAGTGAAAACAACCTAACGGTGTCCATAATTTCGTTTATGACTTTAATTTTGAAAAAAATTAATTTACTTAACCAAATTAAAACATTAACTAACTACACCAGACCATACTTTGACCGTAACCGTAGCGGTACATGCAAAATAATATTCTTTGTACGTAAATATAAGAGGGTCCGACCAAAAGACCGTTACAAAGTGGGAACTGACTAGAGCGTGCCGTGTCCAGAAGGCCAAGCATTCTCGGCGAGGCGATTTTGTCGGCGAGGGAACTGTCCATGCCTGGCACGCGACTTGCCAAACCGTTGCGAACCGCCCTCAGTCCCCGTTCGCAACGCATTGGCACACCGTTGCAAAAGAGGCGTTTGCCGTGTGGTCCCGGAGAAATTGTTGATTCTCGTCAGTGAATTTCAAACTTTTGACTCGATTACACATATTTTTGTAGTGTGGATGAAAATCTTACAGAAATTGTACGTGACAATAAATTATATCTATAACCAATCTATATTTATTTATTTACACGAACACGTTTATCGATACATTACACGTAACCTATCGGCAACGACAAAAAATTAATGGTTTAACAATGTTTGAACTTTTTGATTAAACATGAATTCAATACTGCATAAGATAACGACGATACATTTCGATAAACTTACTTTCATTCATCATAAACAAATCACACTCTGGTACGACCGCGATCATGTGATTGCGCAGTTAAATACTGCGGGAAATTAAAGAGTTCTGATATAATTCAGTTCTATCGGGTGATATAGCAAAAATGCGATAATTGCATGGGCGCAGGAAATTATCAGGTATGGAGAATGAAAGTTTACTCAATAAAATATACAATTTTATTGAGTCTTTTAATAGCTGGAAAATGAATTTCATAATCGCAACGTCTCTTCTGAGTTGCAAGGAATAGTGACCTTGCATAGCCAAGACGAATCGGTAGCAAGTAGAAACGGGAAGTAACCATGTTGTCTCATATACAGATATCGGAGAAACGTCGTTTGGACGCGTTTAATCATCAAACTATACTTGTTTTCATATGGGGTAAATATAAATGATCATAATTCTCCAAAATATATAAATAAAGAAGAAAACATCTTCCTTAAAATGAAATTTCAAAGTAATTAAAGCAACTAGGTAAGTAGATTTACACAATTAAACTTTTCATTTAAGTTGTGTCTTATTAGACCGAAATTGATTTAATTTATAAGATTCTTCGACTACATCAAAATTTTAAAAAATACATCTCGTCAAAAAAAATTTCTCCACACATTCTGGCTTCATGTACATTCATCAATTGTTAGAGGTGTTAGCTGTCAACCGACAGAATCGGTGATGCTTATAGCATAACTGCACAAGCCGAGCTCGCCATTGTTTTGTGGATAACATTTCGAACAATTTAAAGTTATTGGTTTTAAGAAAATGTCTGTATATACCTACTGTTTTATCTGTTGTATTTTCTAACCACAAATAAATTATTATCATAATAAATATTGAATTCTTTACTTAAAATAACAAAAGCATTTTCAACTATGCATAGTACTAAAGGGAGGCGTTAAAAATTAAAGTTTTTTAGCTTCATTAATCAATTGTGATCGTATATAAGGTCTTAAAAAATTATCCCCCAAAGGGAAGGCTTCGTCACTACTATCGCACATGTAGCCCCTATATTTGTCCAAGGTAAATATTAACTATTAGGAATGTTAAATCGGTTTTGATAAAAAACTTTTCCTAATTTTGATCTAGCAAAAATGCCACCATCACTAATTCTTTCGAAGGCTATGTGCCCATTAAAGCAGTAAAATTATAATATTCGTCAACTAATGCTAGAAGCACAAACAATATTCTTACTATACTTTGCCCAGTACTTTTTTATTAAAATGCCCACTGTTTTTTTATTAAAAATAGCTTTTCTGTTATGCTCGTTTGATAGTAGGAATATACATTTAATAAAAAAACCTGTCAAGCGCGAGTAGAACTCGTTCTACGTGGGTTTCCCACATATTTAGGCATTTATAAACATTTAGTGTTTCATAATATTTCTGTTGAACTATTTACATTAACTAATTTTTCACAACGTAGATATATTGCCTACTATACCTTTCACAGACATGAAAACTTCTGGTCAGATTTTACCACTATCTTTTTCCATGATTTTTGGCATAGTAGTTTCGGATTAATGGGAGATAATGGTCTATTTTTTTTTTAAATGCATGTCTACTCTTCCTTAAACTTTCTATGAATATTTTATAAAAATTAGCTAGCGTATAATACGAGTAAGTGATTTAATAATATATATTCACTATCCCAATTTTTAAGTTTCTTCGTTACATGATCTCTGAGAAAATCATCTTAGAATATGTAAAAAGATAATGCTTACTGTAATATGCAAGATGCTTTTAAGCCTCCTTTAAGGCGTAAAAACATGTTGCATATTTCAAGAATTAATGTACCTAGAAGCAACCCCATGTATTTCCTACAAACTTTGCGTGAGCTTCTAAAAGCCCATATTTTTTAAGTTGAGTTATGTCAGAAATAATGGCAGAAAATATTTTTTTGCAAATTATTCATTATATCTCTGAAGACATAATGTCCAAAATTATAAAAAAATATTTTGAAGTCTTTTGTAATTAGCCTTTTTAAACGACACCCACATTATACTCGGAATTAAAAATATTTATGTTCGAATATTTAATTTTTCCCCGCCAAATTTCCAAGCGAATATTTTTTAGTTTTTGCTATGGACTGTAGACTTAATATACTACAAATAGACAAACAAAACGTGCCCTAAAATATTGCTTTTGAAATTAATAAAAGTGAAAAATAGATGACAACACATACACCATTTAAACTATTTTGATAGACAATAATTTCCCATATAGTCTTCTGTTTCGTTAGCGTCCCGCCGTAATTTTATATTTTTACATAGTTTCTACTATAATTTTCTTTTTTTACTATAATTTTCAGAAAGTTATTTAGAATAAGCAACGATGTCTTGTTCAGTGCTGATTTTTTAAATAACATGTAGGATTGGCTCAAATAAAAACACGTTGCGCTTATAAATACGATTTACACACATCTTTTGTCTGTTATTTTTCGCTTAATTATCATTCAAGCAGATTTTATCAGGTAAACATATTGTAGGTACTATATACATCCTATTTTACGCTTCACTGTCTCTTTTTAAGTTTTTAAACAAAATTATGGGATATTATATTCGAGAAAAATATTAGTTTATATATAGAGATTGACACTACTTTATCGACGAGTCATATCGATATGTTAATACAATATTCAAGTAAAAGAAAATGACATGAAATGAAACTTGAAGCATATAAAGTTGACGCACGTGTTATATTTTGTTTTTACTTGACAACTGACAATTAGGTTTTGTGAACCTTATCAATTAGATTATCTATTTTGTAAAATCATTTTCAACAAAAATAATTAATCTAATTTGGAATTCAGAGTCTTATTGTGATGATTACTGGATCAATAAACATTAAGTGTTTTACAAGACAATATAGGGAACAAAATTATATTTAGATCCATTAAATATTTCAATAAAAAATGAAAATGATACCAGCACCACAATTACTTTGTTGATCTGTTGCAAGAACTATTCATTACTGCCATGTTTTAACTCCAAGAACTTTCTTTTATTCTGCATTTGAAAGACCTTTGCGCCTAATTAGTAAACAAGAAATTTTAGACAAAATCGATCAAGCATACAAGTAGTTTAGAAATTTAAATATTAAACATGGTACCGCTATTATAAATTCTATGAGACACTTCTAACATACAATACAAGTATGAGATATACAGATACAATTCTATGACACACATAACAAGTATAAGATATCTATAGACTACATTCAAAAGGCCACTAGCAATTTCTAATTTTTATGAACCAAAAAAGGTAGAAATTGGAAGTGACCTTTTTGGATGAAGTCTATAAATAAAACCATTTGGAAATATTTTTAGCTCCATACGATCTAAGCGCGGTTTCAGTGATAACCGGGGATCAAAAAATTTATATCTGCATATAAAAAATTACACATGTGACGGTTTATATATTTTATTACAATGCCAGATTTAAAATTCCGGTATCAAGCGATTTCTGGGAAAAAACGGCTATGAGGGATAGACGAACAGACAAACGAATGATTTTATTTGGACTCCGTTTTTTCTTTTGCGTTACGGAATTCTAATATACTAACATAAATATATTAATTACCTATGTTATATTCAAATGACATCTCATTTTCGCATATGTAATTTGTCGCAAAACGCGGCCTCCATTGGAAAAATTACAAATTTGAGGAACTTTTTATTTCCTTGCGTAAGAAGACTTTATTTCTTACACTATGGACCGTTTACATTCTACGTAAATTTCCGAAGAATATCTAATATCTTTCCAAAATTCATACAAATATGCTGAATGTTTAAGTTACCACATAGTAATGGTCAATAACCATGAGTTTTCTCTATGTTTTCTGTGTATTAAAAATTGCCCCCATGGTGTTACTAGTATCAGCTCTAACTCCATAGCTACCCTTATTTCCGTTACAATTGTAAGTATAAACCCACAGTCGTAATAGACCCATTACTTCATAAGATTCGTCATCATCCTACTTGTTTATTCGCAATCGATTGCCATCCTGAGGCTATTATAAAAAAGGCAGACATTTCAAAACATAATTTTCACGAATTCGATAATAGTGCAATTTAAAAAATCCTGGAACCTAAAAGTTAGGATAAGGGATTTCATTATTTCCGTGTATTTTTATGCCGTGGGCAGATTCTATGAAATTATTGGTAAATTTGCATCAAAATAAATTACAAAAGAACAACAAATGTTCAATATGGAATTTTTCCAATTCGACTCAAGTGAAAAAAGAATAAAAAGTTCTAGGATAACTGGAAAATCTATGACAATTTATTTTATTACATGAAATTCTCCAAATTAGAAGATCCAATCCGATTAAGAAAATGTCTAGACACCATTTTCAAAATTATATTCATAACACTGAAAACTTATCAGAAACAATACAGTGACTTTCTTGTTATCATTTTCTGTTTCATCACCAAAACAGTAGGAAGGATATCCATCATTGATGACCTTTAAAGATTATAAATCAATAGCACTCAAACTATACGCCAAATATTTTCAGATACCTTCCAATCTATAGATTACTACGAGACTAATTTAACACTGCAAACTAACAACAATAACACCTTCATATGTTTTCAAAGAGATAAGATAGTTACAGCTTTCACGAAAATTATTATTAAGGAAAGAAGTGGCTGGATCCACTTCATCCAACCATTTTTTTAAATACACACAAAACATTGCACACTCCACTCACTATGTTCTTCAATAGATATTTATGTCGTACAGTATGTTTCTCCGTTACTGAAAAACAGTACACAAATAATGCTAGTATACAAGTCTAATGGAAACGATCCATTGAGAAATACGGACCGACATCCATTTTATCAACAATAACGTTTGAAAATGATATATATTTACTTTATATATACACCCAAATTATATATACATAGGGCTTATCATTGTGCAGTGGCATGGATTTGTCAAGAAACGATTAAGTTGAACCAACCTCCTAATGTACATGTCACAACCATTTTGTATATTACGCCGTATTACATAAATGTTAGCCGGTTTGCAAACCAGCACCGTTTTCTAATGCAGCTATCTCGTGTTCAGACGGATTGTGGCTATGATATGTCCTACAAAGCGACGGCCATCGTTTAGCTGTTTTGTTAACAAGGAACCGTGTAGTGTGACTATAAATTAAGAATAACAGATAGAAATCAAACTTTATTTATTTAAAAAAAACTCAAAAGTGTTATAAACTATAATAACACTTTAAACAACGACTATAAGTTAAAAAATCTTCTTAAACAGGCAATATCAAAAGTATAGGTACTCATATTAACCATAATTACTTACCTACTTACACAAACAATAACATATGCGATATATCTATAAACTTATATATTTAAATATATATATTTAATTGGAAGATGCAGATAGGTTTCATTTACATATATTTTAATAAAGCTTTTGCAAAGGTCAACCCTGTTATCTTGCCCAAGATAAAACGCTGTTTTAATGATATAAGGGATAATAAGCTTCATGGGTTCATTTTCTAGCTCAGTAGAAGCAATTAGCAACTAAAGTTAATAATTGGTTTTAAAACATTAACGGGAAGAAACAATAATACCCAGGTCCAAAACAAAGAATAGTTTATCTGTAAATACATTGACGGAAGAACTCGGCTCATTTATTTTATATTTAACCAATTGTAAGAACATAAAATGTGACACAGATATTCCAAATCCTAACCAACTGTCAATAACTTAGTGGTAGATACTAAGCTACTCGACTACACAGCGCGGTTCGTGGCAGGTATTAAGACTGTTGCGCACTGCATTTCAAATATAATACTAGAATACTATAATCTCCCTCCCACGCTATAAAAAATGTCCAGAATTTTATGAGTGAACAAGATTCGCATCTAAATGAATTTGGATAGAAGTTTCAATACCTAAGAATTCGTCCGTTTAACTTAACAAACATTAGATATTTTGATATTTTAAAGCGTTTATTCTAGAAACATGGCTAGTCTTCAATCAAGATCCATCATGGTACATAATACTTCAAATAAGCTGATGGTCGATGTAAATGTTCTTGACGGGTAATTTCCTGACGTGGAATTGGCGGCGGGTTGGCTACCTCAATAGGCTCTGGTGTAGCCAAAGCTGGTTCATTCTCGGAAGAAAGGCTGGACCACAGATGTAGTTACTAGGTTTGGCTGGCTGGGTGCTTTCGAAATGAAAGTGTTCTCAACTGGTTGGTTACTTTTGGAGTTGTGTTGGACTGACGGGTCAAGAAAGGAAACTTGACGCAAAATCTCCGAGCAACGTAATTGGTCGATGTGACGCTTAAGAGCGTATCCATCATCCAGCCTCACCTTGCAAAGTAGTTTTCCGTACTTTTCTATAACGACACCGGGCCTTCATGCTTCTTTTCCACTACTCTACTTTTTCTACTCTCCCACGCTGAATGAGTATCGCATCGCTGGAACTGCTATCGTAGCAAGTCTTAGTCTCTTGTAAGGCTAGAGCAAATTTAATTTTGCACGGATCTGTCACCGTAAATATAATTCATCGGGTGTTTTGTGGCGTTGCTCTGAGGTAACTTGATAGCGAAATAAGATATTTTCCATCTGTCATCGAGTTTTCTTTTGAGAAACGAAACGTACCTTTCTGATTGGTGATGGTAACATGAGATGATTATTCTTTGATGAATTCCATTAGACTCACAAAAAGCTACATTATGAACTCGTGAATATAGAGGCGTTGTCATACACCGTAATCTCCGTAAGCCTGTGGACATTAAAATATCCTGAAGAAATTCAATCGTGGTTGCAGATGTTGGTTCAGATCTTGAGATTCAAACTGCTGGCTATTTTGATTTTGCATCAATGAGCATAAATACGTAGTGTTCATCGTTGGAGCCTACATAATCCTCATAGATACGTAGAAATTTCGAAAATTCTTCGGTGTATAGTATAAAATCTCAATTTGTCCAGCATTTGTATTCCAATATGTCTGTAACATACGTAAGTGACTATTCGGAGTCTGTTGGTGATGTACTCGTACACAATCTTGGCATGACGTTTGATAATGAGTTACATTTTAATATTTATATCGAACAGATTACCTCGCAGGTCCACACATTAGTGAGTTTCATCTTAAGAACTGCTAACGCTTTAATTAGATGAGAACTTACCGTATTCCCTACACAACTCTTACTAGAGCTTGCAGAACCGGTCTGGTTCCTCAATTTGTTTTATTCCCGGTGTTGGACTCAGCTCAGTACCAGTCACTATTCTAAGACAATATAATAAGATTCAATAGGTAGGGCTTTTTTAATTATGAAAATAACATAATGGCATTGATCATTATTATCTGTCTTTAAAACGATCATAAATCACATCATAATATTGACAATATAAAAGAGAAACAGAACGAATCTATTTTTCAGAATTTAAACGGTAAAATTATCTTGTATTGTTTTAATCGGTCTTAAAGACCGAAATAAAAGGTGGCTTCGAGGTGGTTTAAAAGTAGAAAACTAATGGCATCTAAGCTTTGATCATTCAATAAGTTGCAAAAACGTTTACAAATATAGCCTGCCGATGTAAAAATAATTTCTAGCTCGACGCTTAGCAGAGGTATGGCACTAAGATATTTGTACACAAGCGGTAAATCATTCCCTCGATCACCACCATTCTCAAAAGACCCGTTTCAATTCTAACGGTAGTAATAATTATTTTCAAGGTTTCGAGTTCTACTTTGTAAAGTAGTAACTTGTTATACTTCTTCATCCAATTCATCTTTCTTTGTCAGATTGTGAGTATTGTCGTCTGATATGTGATATACGTCGAAATGTCTCTATTTCCACCTCCTGATCTCTTTCTTGCTGATCTACAGATTCTTCCCGCGTTCGGATATTTTGACATAAAGTGTGTGTGTGCTCCAAAAGTTAGACAACATCATTGGATATTTCTATGAAATCAGGTCGCGGAAAAACAGACAAATCTTTCTCTTCCTTGTCAGTAAAGTACTTATTTGAATTTATTAAACAACGCAGAGTCGCTGCTTGTTTGAGTCGTCATTCCGAATAACGTTTTTTTGAGATATGTCACCATTTCTTGGCTCATATATGATTTCATGACTGTCAATTTTCCCAGCGCGTATTTCACTACAACATCTGCTATGACCAGCGATGCATTCCGATGATACAAGGTTTCAACAACGGTTTTACAATGTCCAAATTCTCATGAAGTTCCCGCAAATTCCTTCACTTTTCTTGACTTAAAGCAATATAACATTTCAGATCCATATTCAACAGTGCATTCTTGACACATAATCTTAGTTTCAAAAATCGTTCCAACATATGCGATGCTGCCCCGTCTCGTTTTGCAATGCAATAATAAAAGATATTCTTTTCCGAAATCACCGTGCCCATATTTTTACAGAATATCGTCATTTTTGCTACGTGAGTTTTTAAACACTTTAATTGCTTTCCTACCTTTTGTCGGCAAATCATAATATTCAAACCGATTTCCTTTGTCACTTCTAAAATTTCTTGTCTCTTGAAGAAACGTGACGCCACCAACACCATCGTCATCCTCATCAGGGCATTTGTTGTTATCTCGAAGATTCTCATTATTTCGATCAATGAGCAGGGCCAGTTTCAGTTTAGATAAGGATACGTTGTCTTCTTTATCAATTTATTCTCTGTCAATTTTCCGCATCTCTATCTTCCGTCTCCTGAGATTTATACAAAAAACATCTAATATTGCCAACTGATATTAGCAACGTATATTTGGTGGTATTATTTCAGTCGTTTACCTAACTTAACCATCATGCTGTAGCCATCGGTATGTCTCCATCCAGTGAGATCCCATAGCCAGCCAGTCTTTCTTCAATTTGCTCTATACGTTTTATTGCAGGTAGAAAGCCATGGACTTTAATAAAAGTCCAAATTTTTAAGTTGTAATCGCCGCTAAAATGAAGAAAATGTCGCTTAACGGATGATCTATCATCGAAGACAGAGCTAACCTCTTCGAAATTCATTGCAAACTTACTGTCAGACCTGTAAAGGAAGAAATAAAGCAATCTTTACATTCACCATAGGTTCATTCATCACACGTAGGTTCATTTCGTCACACATTATTGATTTATTTGATATTATTATAAGCATTGCATTTAACGATGTTTATAGAAGTTATACAGTAACGAAATTAATGCCACTTACAGAATTAACGTTGGTACTTTTTTTTTATTATTTACCCAAGTCAATCTGTGAATGACTATATAACAATAACGCACTACACGCACGTATAAAGTTATTCGTCACACGAGTTTTCACGCGAGTAACACCACAACACGAATGGATGCTCAGAGCACTGAGCAGGCCAGATGCAGGTGGGTGCGGGTGGCTGTTTCGCAGGCGCCAATCGCTAACGTATTCGGCGAGCGAGCCGAACAACGCACGCAACTTTGCCAGCTGGCCCGTGCGAATATGAGATTATTACTAGCAGAGTTGCAGCCCTGTAGGGATGTTTCTCAATATAAATGGGAGTACCGGTAATCTATAATCACGGAACCGGAACTGACTGCATCACGCCAGTGCCGTGATTTGCCGGGTATTCCGGTACCGGGAATTCCCAGCAGCAAGACCTAACTCTTACTCACTATCAACTTGAATATGCCGTTGCGGTCTAGAATTCATACGGCTTATATATTCTGAAGTGAATAAACGAACATAAAAACAATTAATATGGACATTGCAATATCACTTCAACACGTCCAAAAACAGAATAAGCTAATGCATTGTTTGCAAACAACATGATATTCGTATTGAACTCGCGGCAATTGTGCTTTATAATATGTATCACAGTCGATACGACGGTGTAGATATTGTGAACCAGTTGCATTTGCGACCCGTAGCGCCGCTCTCTTCTACATATCATCGCTAGCATCAATGCCAAAACTAGCACGCCACTGCCACAGACAGTAAAGATTACGAGATACAAGATATTCCACTCCCGATATATTCAGTATCTCGTCATTCCAATACGAACAATCGACTATACGTATGCTATACGAACATAAGTTCTCGTGTATTATGTGTATTATTTGTAGATTGAAACTTTTGTATTATTTGTTAGTTATTAAACTTTTATATTGACAACACTGTCTGGTTTTGTTAACTATGACGTGAGTCTATAACTGTAGTGAAAATATAATACCGGAACATACCGTGAAAGAAAATGTGAAAAATTTAGTTATATAATTTGTCCAATAAACTATATACGTCACAGCCTACTAATGTTTTAACTTTTAACTCATTATTTTAATATTGTAACATTTTAATAGTAGCAATCCGCTGTTTGAAAAACGAGAAGTGAAAAGGGTTAAATTAGTTCTAGAATACAAAATAAGAAAACGTGATAAGGGCGGAAAAGAACAATGAAATAAACATTCCGATATTCGACGGAGTAGATTATAGGAACCGGAAATTGCGTATGTTCATGTTTTTACGGTTCAAAAATGTAAAGTGGTTGTAATTGAGCAAAAAAAAGTAAACACGATGACATCTGGAACAAAAGAGATATCCAGACGACTAATTATATTTACAGCGCAATAATAAACAAATAGCTAAAATAAATAAATGAACTCAATTCATCTTACGAGATTATCAAAATTTGTTATAAGATGTACATAGAAAATCAACAGATTTGCAATTGTGTGCCGACATAACCTCGAAAGTTTCAAATTGGAAGATTATTCAAATGGATGCTTATTCTTCGATGATTTTGAAAAAGCTATGAACGAATTAAAGCAGGTAGGTGCAGTAATAAAAGTAAGAAAAACTAAATTATATGTAAAAATCGCTACCACAGAATTACAGTCATATTGACTATTTCATAGATGTTTTACCAGAAAATAATAGAACCGTTGAATATCTGAAAAGCAAAGTAAAGTTAAACTGTGCAGAGAAGAAATGTAACGAAGCATCGAATGATGCATCAAATGTTTTTCGAGCTGAAAACAGGCCGTTATTTCGGAATAATTTTAAATGTTTTGCTTGTAGAAAACCCGGCCATTTCGACGAGGAAACTATCATACTAGTCATGAGTATCAAGGAAATAGTTTTTACACAACCATTTCAAGTAATACTTATACAACAAGTAAAAATGACATATAAAAGAAAAGTCAAATAGAGTGGTTACTTGATAGTCGTTGTACAGACCATACGATTAATATTGATGAGTACTTTGAAACATGCGAAACATTGAAGGGATCTATAAAAGTAAGAATCGGTAATGGAAGAAAAGTAGAAACTACAAAATTCGATAATATTAAAACTTGGTTTTCCGGTTTATATTCCAAGGTTACACTGACAAATTTTTTTTAAGTAAAGGAGATGAAGGCAAACCTGTTAAGTTATTCGAAAATTACAGACAAACATTCAGCTATTTCAAGAAAGAGATTGTCAAAAATATATAATATATATGGAAGGCTTATCGCTATCGGAATTAAAGATGAAAAAGCATGAACATAAAAGGTTACGTGAATGAAGAAAGGTTGCAAACATACATGGGGAAAAATAATACGACTATTAAATAAAAAGTGCACCGTACCTTGGGCCATATCAATTTTAATAAGTAAGGAAATAATTTATAAAAATCAATCATTAGACTCAATGAAATTTAAACAGAATATTTAAAAAAGGGCAATATGTATTGAAAAGAAAACGTATAACCTATCGTTTCATAACAACGGAAGAAGAGCATATAACATACTAAAAATTAAATGAATCCTTTACATGCTAGATGGTGTTTCTCAACCGTATCCCAAAAATTAAATTGAAAAAAATTCAGTAGTTTAGTCACAGGAATAGTTTTAAGTAGTTTGTGATTTCAAACATTATATATTTTTATCAAAAACTATAGGCCGTACGTGGCCACATCGATACCTTCCCATAAAGTTATTTTGTATCTTAATTACAGGCAAATAGTAAACTAATTCTTATGCTTGTGTCATAACAGTCATAATCTATACGGACTGTGACATACTAGCGGACGATAATGATAAATTTAATATTTATGCGTAAAAAAGACAGACAGTTCATTTGTTTGTTATTTAGAGCGCTACGTGGCGAGACAATCGAAAATTCCGAGCACACCACTAGTCAGTTTTCGGATACGCTTAAAGAACACAACTAAAATTCGTTCTGCAGCCATCATGCCCTCTTTAGATTTATTTATTTGGTTTCATTGTTTTCGAATTTTGTTTTTATTTGTAACTTATGATAATATCGACAGAACACGAAACATAATTTTAATTGTGAATGTGTAATTTTAATTATTTTTGTTTATGATTATGTGACAAGACATGTAACGTGGAATAAGTGAATTGTGCTTTGTTTACTCTGCATAGGTACCTTTCAAATTCATATACATCGTATAAATTTCACGGCTTCGAAATTGCACTGACATGGTTTTGATTTATGGAAAATGTCATGGAAACTTGGCTGATCCTATACGAACGTATCGAGAGAGATATGAAAACAGCCGTGTAATATTACCATTTTACTAAGGTTATTAACATAAACATTACACATAGTGTTTACGTTTTGTTTATATTAAAATACTATTTAATGTGTTTGAATTTTTTTTATTCCTTGTATAATTGTTTATTTCACTACTTTAAAATATTTATGACAACTAGTACTGACTTGGTTTTCATATAATGTTGTACAGTTGAATCCACATTGTATATGTATGTATATATATATATATATATATATATATATATATATACAATATTGGAAAATCCACAAAATGTAATGTAAAAAAAAGTTGAATAACAATAATGATGGATTTATTACAAAAATGCTTACTTTTTAAATAAATTTGCTCTAGCTATTAATATTATGACACAAATTCGTAATAAAAATTAACTTAAAGAAATATATCAACTCCAAATATATATTCAAATTAAATTATTTAAAAAACGTATTGAAATTTAATATTATAAATACTAAGAAAATCATTCGAACCAGTCAAAATTATTTTTTTATAAAACGTAAAATAATTAGAGAAATGAAAAGAAGACATTAATAAATAAAATGTTTCGAAGTAATCATTCTCATTAGTCAAAAAGAATAAGATTTTACTAACGAGAGTGAATAAGACAAGATTATATCCGACTCTATCCCTATCATTAAATTTAGAAGCCCATGGTTTTTTTTTTCACTACTGCTTTTAATTTGCTTATATTTTTATAACATGTTACTAAAAACAGTTTTATAAGTATTCAGGTCCTCTGTTTATTGAGGTTAAATGGGTGGTGAGTTATTAATTGGTATATTGTAAAAATTACATATCGAAAATGAAAAAATTACGTTATTTAAAGGCTCTATAAATAAAAAGCAGTGCCCAAACCACTCACAACTTAGCACTAAAATGATGACGTCATCGTTAATTTACACCCACCGTAGTAATTGCAATAGCCCAGGTCATGGGTTCCCCTCTACGTTTCGTGATTGTGCATGGAGGTGAGATGAGACGCACACACAGACGTGTCTGTGTGAAAAGAAATTCGCACCTCTCCAAGGCTACATTCTCATTTAAAAACAACATACCTCTGTATATGAAGACAGAAGGATTACACGTACAAGAAAATGTCATAGAAAATATTATTAGCAAAATAGTGTACAGAAGTTTAACATATTTTCTATGTATTTTAAATATACTATATTAATGAGTCCCATCAAAGGATAATCAAAGTGTGGAGAAAGTATTTCTATTGACGACATAAGTATCACAAAGTAAACTACTTTTCTTTATATTTTGGCGAGAGAACTTGAAAGGGTTTTTGGACTTATTTGGAAGGAAATTAAACTAAATCATAGTACGATTTCGTTTATTTTTCTTTTTGTTTTTCTTTAACCATTTCTATCTTTCGGATATAGGCCTCTCCATTACCTCTAACCTCATTGCGCTATACTAATGTAGATCAGCACTTCTTTCTCCTGACGAATTTGGAGCCTTCTAAACTTCTGCGTTCACTCCACGATCAAAATTTTATGATTATACCACTGCACTTATTCTTTCCTCTAGCCATATGTCCAATCTACTCCCATTTCAGCGACTTATTTTGATAATGTCATCGACTTGCTTTCTTTGGCGAATCCATAATTTTTTTATTTTGAACTCATTTGATAGCTTGTGCTTTTACCCATGTTTCTGCAGAATGGGACCTTTTGTAAAGTCTAAAAATATAAATTGAGTTTTTAAAATTTCAACTTTAACTTGAAAATTTAATATGAAGAAAACATTTGCAGATATTTTGTAATCGCCTGTATGAAAAATGGCCAGAAACAGGTCAAAATATTTTTTTTTATATAAATGACATAATAGTTCATTTGACACTTTCATTCGGTGCTGTAGCATTAAATGCCCTGATAACTAACGAAAACATATTCACTCGCTTGGATTTTGCCATTTATTTTTCGTAACATTTCCAAAATGTCAAAATATTCAAAAGGAGATAAGAAGCTCCAGAAAGCGCAAAGAATCTGAAAAATTAATTAGTTCTGTATTTGGTTGACCTCCGCAAAGCGAACAAAGAAACGTCAGGAGTGTTGTCAAATTACTCGAGTCAAACGCTGCCGCACCTTCACGATGAACCAACTCCTAGCACTATGTGCAGGCAATAGGTTTGAATATACGTTTCACGCCCACAACTTAATGAAACTGTATTAACCGTTTTCTTCACTTTTTTCCAATTGCATTTAATCTATAAACATAAAAAACTTCAGATCTAAAAGTTTAAACGGAAATTAATTTTTATAAAAAAATATCAAAAAAAGCATTATAATGTCGACCGTGACAGGACTCGAACCTGCAATCTTCGGATCCGAAGTCCGACGCCTTATCCATTAGGCCACACGGTCGGATGGCAGAGTGGTCGAAATTATTATTGTAAACATTCAGTATTGATTATTTTATTAATATTTATCAATAAAAATATTGTAGGTTGTTTTTGATGAAATTAAATTTTATGTTGCTATGTCTCACTCTCACAATATTATAAATTTTACTATTAAATTTGTACATGTAAAAATGCTAAAGAAGCTAATTTATCTTGACAATAATACTATATACACCTTTTTTAAAAATAAATGGGAAAAGTTTTGCACCGTTTTTTATTTCAAAAATAGAAAACGATTTAAATCCTTATCCTTTCATGACTACAGTATAACTATCGTTGGACTACATATACAATACCACCACGGTTAACCAATCAGTAATAACAATAATAATAATAATAATAATAATGTGGGCATTTTAGAAAACAGGCAGTAAAAAAAGAATGGAGATTATTTGGAAATCGATTTCGAATTCTTTATATTATTAAATTATATAAAAAATAATTCGAATTCCGCCTTCATGTATATGTATATATAAAACTAAACATAAGTACAATAAAATTATGACAATTTGCCTACTTGAATCACAAAGATATAAACGGCATTGTTTTAAAATCTACTCGTATAAAATTTTTCATTATATGAACAATTGAGAGTTAGTAATCACATGTATTTAAAAAGGTATGGAAAGAAAAAAATGCAAAAAACTTACATTCGACCGTGACAGGACTCGAACCTGCAATCTTCGGATCCGAAGTCCGACGCCTTATCCATTAGGCCACACGGTCAATGTGCAATGGTAGCAAATTATTGAACATATTAATATATAATTATTTTTATTATTAGAAATCAATTTTATTTTCTTTTAAACGTGGAAAATATAAAACAAATAAACAAAATAAAAACCAAATACTACTTCTCTCAACTACCTTTTCACCAGAACTAAAAAAATACACACAGAAAATAAATATAAATAAAAGATATAAAATTTGTTCGTATATTACAGTTATATTAAAAAAATTAAATCAGCTTCAATAATTGTCCAGACCACATCCTTGCTTTGGAGTAACTCGGCGAAAGCCTGTATCTTCATATAATTGGTCTTCGTCATTCGCTTCCACGAAGTCGTTCCTCTAGCGGTAAATAAGTAAACTCTAAAGCCTTTGGTACTCAATTACAAAAACAACTATTAGCCATAGATGGCGGTAAAATACTTAATATAATTTTTAATTAATCTCTTTTATAATAAAAAACTAAAAATTTAAGTTAAGTAGTATTATTGAGAAACATATTTTTATTTCCTTTGTCAAAAGAAATTTTGCAGAATGTTGTGGGAGACATTAAATTTTCCATTACGAATATACAATAATGGACATGCAAATTACGTTCTAGGAATCAGATGCAAAATTGCACTTTACAGTAAACAAATTATGAGAAATGAAAAGAAACAAAAAATATTGCCATCGAAAAAGACTGCTTTATTTTTTGTATCCTAACTATGCATTATTCGAGTTTGTGCCATCTATTGGGCTAATCAAAAATTGTAGCGTTCGCCATAAGTAGCGTTCTTTTATTTGCTCGATTACACTAAACACATTTCATATGTTCCAAATTAAATATTTTCATTCTTATAAATATGTTAAGCAAAGCAAGAAGATGATTATTTGCTGGTTATAACTAATGTGAATTCGTCATGAAAATATAATTAAATGTAAGATTAAGTCCCTTGAAAAAGTATATAAGTAAATTATAATTCTGTCAATCAATGTATAGTATCAATTAAACTAGACACTCTTTAAATTTTATAAAAGAAACATAAATTATAAATTTCATCATACCTTAACATCGTGAACTGGAACTGGCGCTATCAATTTCCCTAATGACGGATTCGATCGAATATTTGTGTCGTCTGTAATTATATATTTTCAAATACTCTTTACGTATATATTTTCTTTACGTATATATACGTATAATGCAATACACGTTAAGCATACAATTAAAAGTAACATTTAATTCATAAAAAGCAAGTGTAAATGTCGTAAATAGATACGAGTTTATCTTCAAAAGGTGAAATTCAAGAAATTCACTTAGGCAATAGCAGATTAAATAGAAAAAAATAAGTTTATGTAACAGACTACGGCAAAAGATGGGTGCACCTTGATCATCATCAGAATCTGGGCGACAGAGCGGCGAATAGCGGGCATCAAGCGGACAGGGCGGTGCTGTGAAGGGCACGGCGGCGAACGCAGATGCCTGTCCGGGCGCGATAATTCCGACAACCGGCTGGCCGAGCATATTCGTGTGAGAGTAGTCGCAGACGATGAGCAACGCGTGTGACCAGTGCGCCGCCCCACAGCCAAGGGCGCGAAGTGAATCCAGGACCAACTGCGTATAATGGCCAACGCTTACCGGCATCCCTGACCTTTTCACGTGACCCAGAAAGATACTTATTAGTCTTAACTAATAGAATTGTTAACCATAGATCGCTTAATCTATGGTCTTATCAATAACGAAATTAGCAAAAATTCCTTTTTGCTAAAATGCACTTGTTTCTCCGTCGTCTAGTTTTATTAGAGGACGTGCTAATTTGGAACCAACACTTTAACACTTTAATAAAAACTTTGCTAATTACTACTTATGAGCTGTAGGCGGAACATGAAACAAGATAGATTAGTATTACCGCGGAACTATATTAAAACATATGTCGCCAATTTGAAATAATTGAATTTTAAACCTGCCATTTAGGTTACAGCACACGCTCCCACTTCTGCTCAAAATCATAATTGAAGTATTCAGTGTCTTCTTGTTTCCCCAAGCTTGAGTCGCATATACTACTCGCAAAAAATCCTCCAAAATTTAAGTGTTGTTTACACATTAACCGATCGTTCACCACAATATCGAGTTAAAGCAGTATAATAATTATATATTAGTTAATATTTTTAAATTTAAATTTAAAAAAAAATTAATTTTAGTGTTTACGTATACAAAAATATTTATTATCTACATTTAACACAACAAAGTGATAATACCGGTTATATGACTGTAAGTCTTAAAATAGAAAGAAATAATAGAAGATGAAGAAGTAAAGTTTACACAAAAGCAGGATTTGATTAAATTTAACACTCGAGGACTGTCAGTTTATAAAGCGTTCTACATATGTATGTGTATATACATATATATATATATATATATATATATATATATATATATATATATATATATATATATATATATATATATATATATATATATATCTGTACTCCTGAATAATATTCCAACAACTTATACTTTAGAATTTAATCGTTAATAAATTAATTTATTTTCTTAAACTATCTTATGAAATGAATGAAAAACATATCAACCGTTTATTTTCAAAAGTTTATCATACCTACTCTACAACTATTATGTAAATTAATTGCCTTAAAATGTGAAACTTTTATCTCATTAAAATTACAATTACCAAACATATTCATGTCATCGATGCTTATGCGATAATGGTATCAAGTGGTGTACTAGTGATGCGTACCGGTGCAACGACGTTTCCAATAACGTTTTTGGTTAAAATCCAACATATTCAAATTAACTTCTCTATTAGAGAAAAATCGGCGATTGGTTACGCTCTTTTGCTAGTTTTTATTTTTGCAGGTAATTGTGACAAAAAATGCGTTTTTTGGACACTAATGGACAATGAACAATGAACCTCTACCATTTATAGTATTTCATCTGCGACTAAAGTGTAAGTCATCGGGCAGAGAACAACATATGATACGGAGATCGCATCCGTCGGGCGCACGCCACACTTACTTACCATCACTAGTCATATTTTATGCTCTGTTGGTAGAGCTATACGTAGTTCGTGGAATAATTAGAGTTTATTTATCAATTTATAAGATAAATGAAATATTTACATTGTAATTGTTTTAATTTGGTAAACAAACACCATGCAAGCAAGTATTTACAAATGTTAGTATAGTTAATTCAATCGTAGAAAAACAATTTCTTGTAATATTCCAATACTAATTGAATTGCAACGAATAGTATATTTATACAAATAACAAAGAAAACCCGATGGCGTGCACCAGCCAGAAAGGTAAATTTCATAAAGCAGATGTTATATCATATATACAGTGTTTAATACATTGTAAGTATTTGTTATTTTTTTAAATGTTTTCGATCGATCCAAAAAATAAAGCTCTTTTAAAAAAAAAACAAATAAGATATATTGTTTAAGTTTTTTTGTTAAGAAAACAATATAGGATATATTGTTTTCTTGAAAAATTGGACTTGAACGTTAAAATATAGTAAGCATTTAAACATTATCATTGTTTCAAATAGATAAGGCGGTTAAAAGAATTTAAAATGTTGTTTTATGTTTGTACTTTGTTACATCACAATATTTACCTTGATTCCTTTCAAAGATGTTTCAATTATATGATAATGTATTAGATGTTTTTTGCAAAATTCTTCTTTTACAGTGTAAATAACAGCTACTGAATTTTGTTATTTAATTCAGACATTGCGAAACTGAGAATTATTTCTGAAATCTGTTTTATTAATGTAATTTTCATTAATGTTTCGGGCTGGAGAATGTAAATATTTTGAAAAAATTATTTTGATTAATTGTTGCAGCTGAAATACCCAAAATAACCATAATTTACATTGATGTACCTTTGGGGTCACATCACTTTTTTCGCATTTATTTCGCAAATAGCCTACTTCCTTAATGATATTATTCAAATAAAAAAATCTAGTTACCATAGAAAATCATTTTTCCCTCCTAAGACCCGGTATTTAATATAATAATTTGGAAAAATACTTAAATCGCGTGATTTTATTTATTGTGTATTTTTTTATTGTGAAACGAAATAAATCAATTATTTACTTTTGGAGTGTTATTTTCCAATTGTTTTATTAATCCCATAACTAAATCAAAAACTGTGGTCAAATTATTTTAGAAGGTAGATTATAAAGTAGCAGTGACTAAAATAAATTTTAACCAATAAACTGAATTCCAAACAACTTTTAAAGTTTAGTTTCAGATTGCTGAAAACTAAGTCATTGAAGAAGAAAGTAATATAACAGCCAGTCTTTATAATCCTCCTGATCAGTGTACTGAGAGTCAAGCATTATAAAAAAATCCTTTTCATCAAACTGTTACTGAGAACAATTCCTGCTAATAGCCAAAAATTACTTTTAAATATAGTTTAATCGCGACTATCAGTTTCTAATGCGAGTAAAAGACGCTGAAATAAACGGCATTCTAAGATAGTAATTTCAGCACAGAACAACATCGACGCATAAACTAATTTTCCATAGTCGCCCACATCTCATGAAATTGTTGATACAAAATTTTTCAAACTTATTGTTGACAAGTAGTGCATATTGTACGTTACTGTGGATCTTAATATTCTGTTAGCCGGACTTAAAAATGAAAAATACGAAAACGAAAGATGCTTTGATAATTGTGTACACTGAACGATAAATAAATGTTTGAGTGGTTAGTTAAAACACAAAAATTAATGCATTACTCGTCGGTGAATAGGCCGAAAGGCTCGATCAGGTGTCGGGGTTCCATCAGCCTTCGTTCGGCGGCCCAGCGTGCTTGCACGCGGCGCAGAGCGCGCGCCAACGGCGGTCCACGCGGCGCCTCGCGCCACCGCACCAACCCCACGTTCTGACCGGCGTGCGGGTACCGCGCTGCACCACGCACCATTTGTCACAACGGTATGCGTTAATATGTAAGTAAACCGCAAAATGTAAGTTAAAAACATTAAACGGTAGAGTAAATACGAAGAGATAGCCACATTTTTTTTCTTATCTTATTTAAACTGATTGTCGGCAATTGAGACGAGTATATCTGTATATGTTAATGTTTGAAAATCAGTAACAAATTATAAACTTTTAAGTAAAAAACGAATTTAAAAAAAGATAGTAGATAAGTAGTAAGGTCGATAAAGACAGTTTCACTAAATGTGGCCAATAAAAATGGGATTAAACTGAAAAACGGAAAAAATGGCGGACATTTAAAATCAATTTTTTTTCTTTACCCTTTATCTCTATGTGTAAAATTTTTTTTCTTTTCTTCTTCTAATAGTAATAATTATCCCAACTATCGGAATTATTTGAAATTAAATAAAGTTACTTTAAATAAAAAAGAACCGTAAATATTTTGAGATTAGGTTAATATAACATAGGAACATTTCAAAAAATTACATCAAAACTTTGTGAAAATTTGAAAGTAAACATGTTATTGTGCAAATAATTAACTTTGTGCAATAGTTTTGAACAGCTTTAAAATGAGAACAGTGAGAAATACTTACTTTTTCTTTTTTTATCGCGAAGCACGTACTTGGTCCTAAATTAACTGCGAAACGAAATGTCAAAATAGTGTTTCCAGCTTTGTAGTATAACAATGGAAAATTTTAATAGACCTCTACACCCTAGGGTCTTCTTTCCCGGAGTTATCCTATTTATATTATATCACTCCCCCTTTTATTAAAGACTATTACTACAGATGATACAGTATGTCCAATAAAATAAGCATAGCATTATGATCTTTCAAACATATATATGTTTGAATTGACAGGTTTGTCGATGAGTTTATATCACCGGCATAAGTTTAATTGCTAAAAGACATTCATTCTATAAGTTATTGGTTATTAAAACACACTTTCACTGCTTACTATGCTCTTCAACTAAAGAATACGTAAAGAGCAATCTCCGATTTCCGGAAGAGCTAGAATTTTGTGACAAATGCGTTTAAAAAGTTAAAACGTAAGGGTTATATGAAAAAAATCTTCTACTTTAATAAAAAAAAATGGCACAAATAGTATATGTGTATATAGTTAAGGAAATTATGTATTTCTTTCAATGATGAAAGGCAATGGTAGGATTCTGATTTCAGATAATTATTTTACATGTAATTGAAATAATCGCAAGTTAAAGATTATATTGAAATTATATGTTAGAAACTGATTTAGTCTTTACGACAGACAGATAGGAAGTAAACGACGAACGCGTTACTGTATTTTCTTATAATGTTATGCTGCATAAGAACGAGTCGCAATAAATCATCACTTTATTTGTTTTTAATCAATTCAAGTCGGCACGTTACTTAAATATATTCGTTTTCTCTGTACTTGATCAAAACTGTTTAAAAGTATTCGTAATACAGCTTTACTCAGTGGAAAACATAGCAAAGCTCCTGGAACGGATTTATTTGATGGAAATATTAACAATTTAACAAATTATTATAATCGATTACAAATAGTATATTTGAACATATCTAAATTAAATTAATTATCATTAAAAATAAAAGAAATTGATACGGCACGTTTCCTTTGACTTTAAAACGGGAATTTTTTTTTACTTTTCTTCATCAGTGTGAAAAAGAGAACTATAAAAAACGTCCCTAACCGGAGTTGATCCGACATTATAATATCCAGCATTAAAACCTATATTTCATCACGTTATAAACTCAGACAAAAGTTTCTCTCAATTACCAGAGCAAAACTACTATCACTCTCGCTTAATAAATATATATATATATATATATATATATATATATATATATATATATGTGTGTGTGTGTGTGTGTGTGAGTGTAACTACATCATGTCTGTATACTCACTGCTTGAACGGCAGCCGTCATGTTGAAATATGCATTGATCAGCTAACCTCTGAGCAAACATGGCCAACTCCGAATCCCATACCTTAAAAAATATTAAGCGAAGGTACTTACATAATTTACTTCTAACAAATTTCGGTACTCTGTAGTACTTTATTTCAATATATAAAACACATTCAGGAGAATGAATAATTGTTATTTTTAAATTATTTTTATTAATCACTTATTTTAACTTACCAAGCTATAGAGTCCAACGGCGAATGGTAGTGGTACGCCATCTCGACCGCGTTCATTGCCGCTCGCCAACCTCTGGCGCAGTCTGTCAACACAGTACTAAACAATATACTTTTTAGATTCACAGATTGCTCGTTGTAGTGAACTCTTTCACTGTAAAACGACGTACCTATTGTGATAGTCGAGCACCAACTGACGGTGACGAGGTGTGAACACTAGTCGCTCGTAACCAGCGCAATCTTCTCCGGGTACATCCTTCAGAATGACAGAATTTCATTATATTTAATGTATACTTAAATAATTATCTTTTCTGTATATAGTGAAGTTTTTCAAATATTTATATTTTTAAGTCATAATTTTCTTATAATATATAAAACTAATTTATATTGAAATTCTTTAGTTTATTTAACTATGCAATTACCAGACTGCGGAACTCAATTTGTTAGTAAGTGAAAATTGTCTTGGAATGCATCTTATTCATATATTATATACGTCAACATTACAAAATGTTGTATATATCATAAAATTAGTTCAATTACTGGTATTGAAGCATGTATATGTATAACTGTAATGTTTATCTAACTTTAGGTAAGTAAGTAAAAACAAATTGTATGTAAAACTACCAGTGTACCTCTGCAATTTTAATACTTTATTAAATAAACAATTGCAAGAGAAGGTTAGAAATTTAAAAAAAATGAAAATAACAGGGATTGGTGAAGAGTCGAGATAGATCTGTACAAAACGGAGGTCGGGATAAATCACCTAGCATGAAAATAAGTACTTTTTAGAAAATTGTTTATAAAAATTAAATTATTCGATAAAACGTGAAAATACATAGGGTTTCATAATTAGTAAATCGACTGCTGACTTGGTTTCAATAGACTCTATTTTCTGTTTTTTTCCTATTTAATTGACTATTTTCTGCTTTTTTCCTATTTACTTCTTGTTTATTGACTATTTTCTGCTTTTGCCCTATTTACAAAACTTTACAGTTTACAATTAAAATACATTTTCCATATTGAAACTTAATAAACACCTCTTCAAAATATATATTAAATTGTTCTAAAATCCCTGTGAATCCTTAATTTTTTACGTTTCTTAAAATTGGATGCTTTTAAATAGTAAGTTGTTCTTTATAATTATCATTGCGGTATTTACTAATTACTAAAAATATAATTAATTCTGTAAACTCATTTACTAGAATTTAATTAAAATTAAATTGCAAAAAACGGGTAAAATTGCAGTTTAATGATAATTCAATTAAAGATGTGTACACTAAAGTAATATTATTATCAGACCTGTGAATATATGCAGGCTACATGATTGCTCTTCCCATGGCAAAGGCGACGATATGTTACGTTACAATAGTCATTTCCAGCCGCAATAGTCCATGCGATCCATAACCAGCGCCACCTGCCATACAATTATACTAATTAATCAATTTATAAGAATGTTAAATTTACATTCAAATAAAGTTGTTATGTTTACCTTCATTCTATTCTCCAATCACATATTACAGTGTGGAAACAAATTTACTTAAACTGTAAAATCATATCATCATCATCATCATCATCATCATCATATATATTAATACGCTAAGGTTAAGATGTTACTCTCCCTTTTTAGAAAAACCTCACAACTAATCCACATAAATTATATATCATTTTATAGATAATTGCTTGCTCTACCGGCATCCACAACTAAAAAATTTATTATTACTATTGTTTTTGCAAATTAATTAATTATTAAAATTATATACACAAAACAGCAATGCTGCCATCTAACGGCTCAACGTCAATATGATTGACGGTCGGTAAAATTTTTGTTTAATTTCAAATCCACTCACGTATAAATAAAGTGGCGCTTTAGCTCAATGCTTTTGATACTTGCGCCTCTATATGTCAATTTTAGTAAAATATTTGTTTGATCTGTCATCTGAGCTTCATAATGGAATAAATAATGCGAAGACATCGCACGGGTCACGCTAGTGTTCATTTATTTGTCTTAATTATGACTAAAGACGATATAGTTGTTTGCTCAGATGGAACACATAACACGCCTCTTAGTGAGACGAACCATGTGTTTTCCTTAATTAAGTATATGTATAATCTGATTAAGCAAAGTGGCCATTCGCAATCTTTATCAAATTCACATTCTTCTCGAGTATTTTAATGTAAATGGTGGTTTTATTTCTTGATTGATTTTAAACTTTTATCGTTATGTTACAAGTTTATAAGAAATTTCAAATCAGTATGGACAAATATGTGTTTTTGTTACATCACCAATAATTAAATTATAAGTTTTTAATAAATAATATTTGCGAAGCTGAGTCTATCAACCAATTTTTTTAAAATTCAAATGCAGACTCTATCAACCAATTTTTTTAAAAGCTGTGTAGGAGCATCAGGCTGTTCACACATGTTCGTTTTCGGAACTCGATTTCGAAAGTGATTTTCCGAATCGAGCAACCGTATAACACACACGTTCGTTTCTTTTCCAAACGGAAGACAGTCGGACAGTCGGAAAGGTGAATTTCGGCCGATTCAAACGCACGCGTAGTGAATTAGTACAGCGCCAATTTTTTTTTCTTTTTATATCACATGAAACGAAATAACTAAGAACCAAAATTTTGATTTAAGGATGTTCTTAAATGCCCGAAAAAATTTATTTTTCTGATCAAATAAATACAGAATAAAAGCCCAAAAAGAAAGAATTTCTAAACGCTCTTATTGTATTCATGCGGGTTCTAGTTAAGAAGAAAATAGAATTAGTCCTTCCTAGTGAAATATTTGGATCTATTTTTATGGACAAAGGCAAAGATGCAAAGCAATTTTAAAAACTAGAATAACGTTAATACTACAAAGAATTTTAACAAAGTTTATGTTTATTTACGTTTCTGAAATTATAAATGAAATACATATTGTGATGGTTAGTGTCAATAGGTCATTTGGCGTAACCCAAAAAATGGTGCAGATACTAGTTAACGTGATACACAAATTATGAATGTTACCTAATAATGAAGGATAATGAAGGAAAATCCTATCTTTTTTCAGATTAATATGTTTAAAATTTTTCTTTTTTGTAATTGGAATTAATTTTTAGTTTTACTAAATTATTTATATTATCCTTTACTGCCTTAATAAGTGAACTTATGCGATTAATCATTATTCCAATTTTTTAGATTCTGCACCTTAAAAGGAAAAATAACCCTTAGGAAAGGGAAAAGAACCTTTATAGGTTCGTCAAAAAGATCCTTATAATATCACTCCTGAGTTCGTCTATCCGTATGTCACAGCCATTTTCCTCAGCGGTTGTTTGGCGTAGAAACTTGATTATATCATCCATATCGCAATAGCTAACACTTAAAAATATTTAAATAGAAGTTGTGAAGACAAATTAAATCAAAATAATCTTTCGAAATGGTTAGTTACAAACGTGTCAAAAATATTACTTTCATAATTTTAAAGGGTATATTATTGGAGGAAACGGAACAAACTTTTTAACGCTTTATTTACTTCCTCTCGTATATATAGTTACATATGAAAGGAAGTGCATACGCAACGTCATCGCCGACAATATGGAAACGTGGACGGGACGTGAAGAGCGTCGCGGAAGATACTCGCTGTCCGCCCCACGTGGACCATATTCGGTCGACGATTCCATCGCATAAACAGTCACTTCCCTTCAACATCTATAGTGTTGTGACACGAGTGGTATATTTTCTCGCAAATATAGATATCAAACTTGTAGAATGTATGCAATCACAGCTTTAGATAATATTTGGATTTCTAAGTATTTGGATATTAAGTTCAAACCTAATTTGAGGCGTACGACGGCTCTTCAATTAACGCCTATAAGAATAGTAAGTATCTATTTACTTTTATATATGTATTTATATTTCATTGTGTCTTCAGTTTACAAAAAGGAATACAGATACGCTTACCTGTGACAATATCATAGAAATTTGAGACTCCATAAATCCTACAATATTGCATCAAACATTCATTCATTATATCAAGATTGCGCGTTGTCACATGCGTGGTCCCAAAGAAAAATAATACACACAAGAATTATCATTTTGCTTTGAATGTTTCCTAGGGTCAATTTATTCTATTATTTCTAAGATGGTCTTAGGATCTCATATCTTTAAAGAAAAAAAAACCAAGCCCTTATAAGATCACCCACGTATCCATCCACCCGTCTGTCTGTCATAGTCTTATCTCTGAACCAGTTTGACGTAGAAACTTCTTTGGTGTAGTGATAAAGTATGTTATTTCGAAAATATTTAAATAGTTAACACTCAAATACATTTAGTAATAATGGTTCCAAAATCGATTTTTTTAGTTGAAAGTACAGTTTATTTTTTTTACCAAAAAATTACCAAAAAATATGCAATCCCTCCTCTCCTCCTCTCCACCTCCGAAACCTAGTCAAATTAATGAATAAAAAGCAAATTTAAAAATTTTGAAAAAAGTCATGACGGATGTAATAATTGGAGTTAAAAAAACGATTAAATATTGTTTTTGAAAAACCCCCGACTATAAGAAAATAAGAACCTATTAATATAATTACAAACCCAAGGAAATCCGTCGGGGCTGCCATTGCTTTTTCCGTTCCCAATATCAATTATATTGTAGCAACATAGAAAAGCTATCTATACACGTAAAAGAATTTCAATTAGTCACGAACTGATAAAACTGCAAAATTGTAGACACAAGCAGGGCATGGCAGTCCCGACGGATTTTCTTGGGTTTGTAATTATATTAATAGGTTCTTACTTTCTTTTAGTCGCAGGGGTTTTCGAAAAAAATATATATTCGTTTTTCAATTACAACGAGTGCATCGGTCTTGCGTTTTTTCAAAATTTTTAATTTTACTTTTATTTTATACTTTTCCGATTAAACATCTGTCGTGGCCTTAATCAAAATTTTAATTTTGCTTTTTATTATTAGTTTTAATAACGAAGCTTCTAAAAAAATATCCGGCAAAGGGCAAACTTATGTGGCTCTTAGTTGTGTACCATCTTTAGACAGCGTAGTAATAACTGAACTAACAGAAAACTCTTCAACAATTCACACTATAGCATAGCTTTGGAAAAATTAGAACGCTTGAGAAAAATCATACGTCGACGAAGCCGAAGAAAGGCCACAAAGTAATTAATCTAGATCAATAAAAAATATTTATTTTAGCGCTCCATGACAAGTTAACAACACAACACCTAAAACTTTCACCATTAAATCACAAACTTTTGCCAAAAACCGTATCTAAATCGGTCAAATAGTTTTGGAGAAAAATATGAACATTCGTTTACAAAAAATGTTGCAGTACTCCCTGACGAGCTAACACCATAACACCAATCTAAGAACATCGCCGATTAGTCCCGAATATTTTGTTGAAAACCGTGTCTAAATCGGTCAAACCATTTTAGAGGTAAATGGGACCATTCATTTGCAACAAAATGTTACACCGCCCCCTGGTGAGCTAACACCATAACTCTTATCTGAAAACCATCGCTGATTAGTCCCAAATATTTTGCAGAAAATCGTATCTAAATCGGTCAAACCGTTTGGGAGATAAATGGGAACATTCGTTTGCAACAAAATGTTTATTGCGGCGCTGCCTGGTGAGTAATTACAAACAAACGCGAGACGTCCGTCGTGGGTAAAAAATAGAGTTACTAGAAATTTACTGGAAAACTAAAGTAATGATTCTAAATTCCTTAGTGTTTTGAGAAAAACATAATATTTTTACGCCAATGAAAAATATACTATGTATAGAGATACACTAGAAAAATAATATTAATATTTGTAAATAGTTCAATAGAAACGCTTTGTAAACCCTCGTAGTTCAAGTTCTACTGGTTTTTTCTGATGAAATTTCAGAAGGTATCTTATGAGGTTATGCAATACTATATAAATATTGTCAATAATTTTAAGTATGTCTATTTTCAGTATATCTACATTCATTTCTATTTACTTATGAAAAGGTGAAATCAAATATAACGATAAGACGGTAATAGGGTCAGTCCAGCTAGAATTATGTTATCAGGTATGCTAAGCAGATTCTGGTATAAATATTTCTCTATAGCCATTGTAAAAGGTTGTTTAATGATTTTGCCAAAGGATTCGGCATTAACATAAAGGAAATTATGTTTTTCATTTGCATTCATTTCAGATGATAACGCAATTTAAAATGTTGACTTAGTTGCAAATTTAAAAAAAAACATAGTATTTTCGTAAAGTTCACATTTCAACATGGCTTCGGCCGTCATAATCATGGAAATATTTTATTGTATTTTTTATCTACGACTACGAAAATGTCCATGTAATTCAAGGCTCTTTAACAGCCTAGTAAAATGTCGATTCGAAATTTTTACAAAACTATTTTGAAAACTTTAAACTTACCTAGTTATAGGTACTAATTGATAACGGGGTAACGAATTATAAGTTCACAATTTTGAATATAGTGTATGAGTATATTCGAAACTGTGAACATCTAATTATATATCTTTGTATATTATGTTATAATTCAGTTCCTTAAACCTAATTTAATGACTTTCTTGCTCACAATATAATTTTTATCCTATCTTTCGTACGTACCTATATTAATATCATATTTTGTAAATCATATTAATTGGCATAAAACTAAGGTTCATTATCAAAAGTTCTCAATAAGAAGTGTGGTATTCTTCTCTTTTCTTTCATTTGTATAGGGACCATTCCCTTATTTTCTTCACAACAACTTCTCCTCGTTTATAGGCAATGACTATTAACATTAAAGTGAAATAATTAAATTTCACGTCACAACATAAGTACGTTTATGACCGAATAGATAATAGTGTCGGTCCTCGGTATGCATCCGTCCGTCTTCGTCATCTTCACCGTTTGACCCCATTACGCACCCAGCGACTTAGTGTACGATCCTAGGTTCAGTTTCTGTTTCGATTGGGGCCAATTCCGGCTTTATCATATACCAAAAAGTGGCCAGAACACGGCGGAAATCGAAACTAAGTTGGTGATTTGTTGCTTCACCCTCGATGGTGATTGACACAGTGGTGATAGCGAAACAAAATGGTTTAAGTCAAGTGGGATAGTATACATTTCACATTGTAGACCATGATAGCAAAAAAACAGTAATGTGGAGCATTATGGAATAGATACTCTAACTCTTTCTGACTGTGTTGATATTATTTTTTAAAGCTATAGTCGATTTGTTTTTGCCAATGCACGTTTATCTATCTTAATCTCTCTCATATCATTGTCAAATAATAAATAGCAAATTCGGGAGAAATACAAAAGATGTATAATAAAAAATATGTACAAAATAGCTACACTCTCAATCATGTCAAAATGTATCCTGCGCTGCCCCATTCTAATCTACAAGATCACAGATTTAAGACGTTGACGTCGATTCTGTAAATGTTGACATTATCGTAAAGGAAAAAACAAGTTTTCTAAAATTAGGATAATGAATAGAAACGAAGGATTAACTATAAAATGTAAACGAACCTTTTCTAGAACCATCCATATTAAAACCTAATTTCCAACCACCCAAAAAAGGCTTTGAATATAAATAGCTCTACTTATCTGAGAACAATCTGGTGGCTGATAATGATAACCAATCGTCAGTAATTAGCTAAACTATTCAATTGTATTTATTCAGACCCACTGCTGTACCCGTAGGCAGACGTTGATGCACGTATTTACTCGCATTAGAAATTCAACCCACATTTATCTCTTAGAAAGGTGGCGTTGATATATCTTTTAGCTCCACCCACTAATTTTATTATAATCATATAGGCCTGTTACTCAATGGAAACATATAGAATATTACAGTTGTTGGGTTCACAACATTAAGTAATTTAATTACAATTGCTCATTCTAATTCTGAATGACAATTATTATTTTCTTTTTTCACCAAGTGTTTTTGCAACAGTGTTAATTTTGTGTCATTCTTTTGGGGCCCATTTATTTGCTTTTATGTCAATTCTTCATTAAATAAGAAAAAAGTTACGTCACAAAATTATTATATTGCATATGCAGTATGCACTAATCTCAGTGACAAAAATTGATCGAATGTACTTATATTTATTTAATGGTAGTTCTACTACGTTAAAGTTCTATGATTTATTAATCATTTGAAATTAAATAAAAGAAGTTTGTTGTTTGAAAACCAAGGCGTTTTTAAAATTATTAATTGTTTTTTTGGAAAATTTACAAAAAAAATTGTGTCTAAAACAGAGATAATATAGCTATTAGTTGTGGTTTCAGAAATAGTGGCATTTATCCAATCGACAGGAACAGATTATGAAATTGTTACTTTACAGAGCGAATCGGAGAGTATTAATCTAATTACTACTGTTGCTTTACCAAATGAACCAAATGTCACTTCTTTAGAAACTCAAAACCAGCAGTTCCATCAATGAATTCACCTCCTTTACTAGCACCAGAAATATTGCAATCGCTCATCACTTTCCTTCAAACTAGCTCAAGCTCACTGTTCGTTCCATCAGGTTATACGCTTTCTCCAATACAGACGCCACCAATTCAAGGATATCTGGATCGTCCTGACCAAGGCTCAACACAACGACTTAACTTCACGAGTATACAAATGTCACTAGACACAGGTGTAAAGAAGATAACGTCCGAATTACGAAAGACGAGCCGTAAGTAAGACTCAATGTGCTACGGAGTTAACGAGGTCCACATATAAAACAAACTTGGAGACTTCCCAAGATAAAAATGTAAAGAATATAAGAAAAAGGTTTTATAGAAATAAAATTTCTGGGGAAGAAAGTTCCAAATTCAAGTTACTACAATAGTGTTCCGTCGAAGACATGATTCAATGTTTAATATGTAGAGCATCCTTGCTTAAAGAACGTGCCTATATTAAAAAAAGCCCAAAAAATATTTTGTATAACCTGCAAGAACTAATAGAGATTATATACCGAGACATAATAATGTGTCTAATTAATCTAGACAGGGATGCTTTAGATAGACCAGCGTTTTTGTTTGACTCTTTTAAATTCTTTTTATTTCTTGTCAATGAGGTAAATTTATCTCCCATCATTATCGTAATTTTAAATAAATTTGTCACACATTGTTTAATGACTAATAATAAAGAATTTTTAAATTGATGCCTCTTAACTATGACAATAGCTCTAATCTGCACTTATTTTACTTGTTTTCAATGTAATTTTAACTTTATTATTATTATTTTAGCTAAAAAGAGACTATTTGTTTTTGTTTGTTATTTACGTTTTTGGGTGTTACGAAAAATTGAAATTTGATATCTCAAAGTTATTCCTTGTACTATTTTCAGATGATTTAAATAATCTTTTACAGTCAATAGTGATATCAGTAATCCTTAAGAAATGAAGTTTGTTCAAATTTTTAAATAGTTCTAATTCTTAAATATCCCTTTCCATTATTGAACTTGTGATCTAATAATAGAGCGGCAGCAATTCAAAGAAGGTGCCAGTGGTTTAATAAAAGCACGGGACCGATTTGTTTTTAAATTTAATGTCGTTTTATTTTTTTAAATATTTTGTGCTCAGACTGTCAGTGATTGAAGATCAATAAAAGGAGTTTAAAATAGTGTAAAGCCTTTATTTTCATTAGTGATCAGTTTTAAAATTCTGACGTTAGAAAAAGTTGCCCATTACTGGCAGCGTTACGCTACTATTTGCTATAAAGTTAAACCTATGAATAGATTTTAATATGTGAGTATAGGTTAAGACGTTTAAGTAATGGTATTAATCCTGACGAATAGGAAAGTAAATTGAAAATTAATTATTCATATTTGTTATTAAAGATATGTTTTAGCTATGATAAAAATACATAATCTCTCATGGTTCAATTACAACGTATTTTTCTATCTTAGTATGGAGAAGTTGGCCACCTACTAATGCCGTGATACAATTAATCATTAACATAATACTTTCCATTATTACAACAACAATAGAAAAAGGGAGAGACAGATTTTAAACATTATTAAAGAGAGTTATATGTATAAAGTCTTGTGAGGAAGTTGATGCACACAAACGTTTAGAACGTTTGATAAAAATGAATCATCACCACAAATTTTAATATAGGTACGCATTTTCCCATATTCATATATGTAAGTTACAAGTGCTTTAAAACTATTTTCTAAATTATAACCTTTCTCACGCAATCTCAACATGGAAAATTTCTATACCGCAAACTTCGACTGCTGTCTGTTATAATAATACTCAATCAACATTGTCACATAGCTCAAACTTTGTAACTTAATTACCATATAGTACCCGAGAACTTCTTTAGTCAACAATTACAATACACCAACATATTCCAGAGTTATCCTAAGCTCGGTTACAAATCTTAAGCACCTTCGACCTTCCATCTCTATTTGTATCTTTAGCTTGTAGCAGAAAATTGAAGAGAACTAAGAGGAACGAACTGATAAATAAGTAAGTTTTTCTTTAAACAGAAACAAAGTGTTTGAGTGCTACAATTGGTCACGTCATTCCGCACACGCCGTGCTATTGAAGAATGCTACAACCAATGAAAAATATGGAGTTATTTTTCTCTTTAGCAATGAAACACGTGCAATGGACAATTGTACACCGGCCGGGAGCCCTGTCACGGCGACATCACCGGCTGCGGCGTGGGGGGGTTTTTTCTGCAGGGGACATTTCGCGGTTGGTGACAAACCGTCGTCGTGCCACACGATGTATTTAAATAACTAGGGTATAATAATTATTATCTATATATTATATGTATTATATATATATATATATATATATATATATATATATATATATATATATACAGGTGGGCCGTAAGGGTGTTAGCGATTTTAATCTTTAATTTCTCGGACGCTTGCGGCGCGGTGAGGCGGGTGTATATTGCTAGACGCATCGTTTCCTGTAAATTTAGTCGCCATGGAGCCGTACACGGGAGCGCAGCGTGCTTTTTGTGTCCGCGTGTATTATGAAAATAACAAATCTATTATTACTGTGCGACGGTTGTATCGACAGGAATACGGTTTACGAGACATTTGTGAAAGTCCTAGCGCCAATGTGATACGGAAATGGATCAGAATGTTCGAAACAACCGGGTCGACTGTAACAATAATGGATCGCGGACGTCCAGTCTCTGCGAGAACGCCTGACATAGTGGAGCGTGTTCGTGTCTCTGTTCAGCAAAATCCGCAACAGTCAACTCGTAAGAGAAGCCAGGCTTTGGACGTCAAGAGAACAACTTTGAGGCAAATTTTGAAACGTGACTTGCATCTTAAAACCTATAAAATCCAGCTTGTGCAAAAATTTAAGCCGAATGATGCTGGTAACCGCTTTAACTTTGTTAATGAAGTGCTCAACCGCTTTAACAACTTTTTCGACGTAATGTTTAGTGACGAGGCCAACTTTCATCTTAACGGCCACTTTAACAAACAAAACTGTCGATTCTGGTCCGAGACTAATTTCCGACGACTTCATAAATGTCCACTGTGAAGCCCTAAGCTTGTTGTTTGGGCTGCAATATCGGCAAACGGTATTATCGGGCCATAATTTTTCGAGGACGAAAGAGGTCGCGCGGTGTCGGTAAGAGCTCACAGTTATTGCGATATGATAAGAGAGTTCTTGATTCCGGCCTTGCAAGAACATCAAGGGAATACGTCCAGGATATGGTTCTAACAAGATGCCCTTTTGAATGAAATTTTCCCGGAAAAACTCATTTTACAATGGGAGAATATTGAATAGCCCCCACGTAGCCCAGATCTCACTCCATGTGATTATTTTTGGGGCTACCTTAATCTGTATTATACGACAACAGTCCAACAACTTTACAACAACTCAAGAGAAACATTATCCGGGAAATTAACAATATTCCGAGGACAACGTTTCGCCGGTTGTTTCAGAATGTGCGACTTTGTTTTCAAGAATGTCAAGAAGCTGAGGGGCGTCATTTAAACAACATTATTTTTAAGTCATGAAAATTCCATTACTTCTATTTTGTAAAAATACAAATAAAAATGTTGTACGAATTTTAGTTGTTTTTAAATTTCACTTTGAAACCCCCTTTGGCCCATCCTGTACAAAGGATACCTTGACTGACTGACTGGCTCATATATAAATACACAGCTCAAACCGCTGGGTCCTGAAACTTGAAATTTTACATTAAGCTTCCTCAAATGAAATATACAAGTATTTTTGAAGACTCAACGGTAAAGGAATAACGGTAAAATAAGGGTTCATAGTTTGGAGAAAAAAATATATGGGCCCATTAACTCGAAATTTTATAAAACTACTCTGAAAAATAAATAGACACGGGTATGCAAGAGGGTGAAATGAGCGTTAAAAATTTATTAGGAGAAAAGTATTAAATGGTCCTGGTAACTCGAAACTTTGTAAAAATACTCTAAAATACAAATAAATTAACTCATATTTTACGGTTTCTTGCAAATCAACCCTTAAGGGAGTATTTACCATCCCGAATAAAAGATTCAAAAGTATCAAACGGAACCAAACTCAACATCGGGAGTTATTAGTATAATATTCAAGTAATACAATTATCAAGAGTAGTTTAAAAAGTACGTGATCAAAAGCACATTATGCTTAAAACATAAAACGATACACAACAGTACTCAAGACGCAAGAAATCTAAAAAAAATTGATTTCTTGCGTCTTGAATACTGTTGTATATCTGATCAAAAAAATCTTTAAAAATTGTAACCACACATACTTAGATAAAAACAATTTCGTTTTTGTGCTTTCTCCGAAACGAGATATTTGTATTATTATAGGGGACTAGAGGTAATTATTCAAATTTAACACAAAAAATTAAATTGGAAATAAGTTTAGCTATCACAACACGTATTTTCTCATTTTGAAGAAATTATAGCATGGACACCGACTTTATGTAGTTCACGTCTGTAAATTATAATCTTTTAGAAGTATCTAATATGAAATTGTAATTTCATATTAGATGTTTCCAATTCTTTATATTCCAAAATATTCCATACATAACTTTCCTAGATGCGACAGAATCGTAGGGGGAAAATTTTATTTAAAATCAGTTTTATGATCTACTTTACCATCCGCCATCTTGCGCTCTTAGATATCACATTGAAGATAAGAATTATATGCGTGAGGCATTCAGTAAATTCTCATTACAGATAACTACAAATAATGACACTTTTATTTTTTAGCGGAAACTTCCTTAATATCAAAGACACTTGGTACATCGATCAATTAACTGAATATCTCTTGATAACAATACGACCGTACCTCGCCGTTGAAATGATCGCCAATTGTTTACTTTATTGAAACGTTTGCTCTCTTCGAAGGTATTTTATTAAATTTCGAAAGAGAAACCCCATGAGACAAGATTCGCTTATAAGACGGGTGATTTATTTTTGAAATCTACAATTGTGAACGTAAGCTATATTCCCAATTGTCTTGGCAACTTATAACTTGGCAACTACCTATACATCCCACATAACCAGTATAATTTCATGAAAATGACATTAATGATTGACCTTCATAACGCAAGACATTTGGCCGTCAGCTACATCCGTAAAAAAATTGGAATCACCTGGATCCTAACTCCAGGAAAATCACGTCTCTAAATATTTTCAAAGATCGATTGAAAAAGTCCTGCCTCTCCTGAATCCTTCTCCTTTGTGTCCTTGTCCTTTCCTGTCTTTCCCATCGCAAATCATGTCAATAGTTTTTTCTACTTATACGTTTGTATTTTTTTTCGTCTAATGTGCTATAAAGAATTTTCATAGTAAAATCTCTTACAGTCTACCAACTAAATTTCAATACAAATTGTTATGGTTGACTGCTCATGTAGCAAAAAGTCCGCCATATGTACTATACGTAAAAGATTATAAATAAATAAAAAATAAATAACCGTGGAGCCGACCTTGTGAAAAGGCTGAACTAAAAAAATGTATTATATATATATAAATATATATATATATATATATAAATATATATGTATATATATATATATATATATATATATATATATATATATATGTGTATTAAAATAAGTAAGTTCATTACCCAAGTTAGGAGCTTCGAATATTTTACGTGGTTCATTTTACTTTTTCCTCCTAAAAGTAGATATCACATGTGATAAGTATTACTATTAATTTCCTTTAAATAAAAAAAATAATTGTCTCTTTATTGAATTCAAGTCAAAAACACTTTTAAATCATAAATTTATTAAAAACGCTAACTTCACGTTAGTAGTTATGTGATTAAGTGCATCATACATATATACATAAAAAAAAATTGGATTGTCGTCAGTCTTCGTTAAAATTCTCTATTTAATAAATTTTGTATTCGTGCTGAACAAGAATATGAATTTTAATAAATGTCTATATGCAGTTTAAATCCGGAGCCCTTCGCCGTGCTCCCCTTTGGATCACTCTACGCCCCCAAGTAGAGCACGCCCCACATTTATTAGTATAACCAACTATGATGCAGATGAACTCCCAAAAACCTTGGGCAAAATTCATTGGCAGAATCTACAGACTAAAAACTATTAATGGTGTTAATACAGCGCGAACGGCCACATTTATAAAAACCATTAAAATTAATTAAAAAAGCAATATATACACCATGTAAATCCTAGCTATACCAACATATATTACCTACGCCGTATATAGCACAACTGTGGAGTGATGCTCATTTGTCAGTTCTATCTGAATTATCACCCCTACTTACACTATGGATGGACAGAAAAAAAAAATATTTCTTCAAATAGTTCGATGGTGATCACATTCTGCCCAAAATTAAACATATCATTATCATCAATGAAAATCCTAAGGATTGCATCAATTTATACAGATTATTAGTAAATGAATGCTTAGTGGAATAATGCCACTATAATTTTAAGAATTTGATTATTTTTTGCAGGCAGCATCAAAGGATATGAAATTAAAGGAACAGACGATACTGAAAATGAGGAACCTGGAGAGGAAGAAAACTTCCTTATAAACAGATCAGATAATAGCTGTGAAGGAAATGAGAGAAATAAAACTGATAGTACCTATAGTATATTTAAGTGAGGAAATAGATGTATATTTTTTTTTAGTACATTACAAATATTTTCTTTCCTTTTATATACACTTGTGAAATAGACGAATAAATATAATAAATGTAAATGGGAATGTGCGCATCATTTATTAAAAGTATATAGCAAAAACAATCAAACATGCGAAAGAAAACCCCTGTGAATAAAAGCATTGGCAGTTATATGGAAATAGTAAATTAGTATTAAACAGATTTTACATCGATTGAAATTTAAATATATGGTAGTTTACCTATTAACAATAATAAAAAATCTAGTCCGTTCAATGTTTTGTTTGTCGTCAATTGACCTATTAAAGTTATTGTCTTCAGATTAATTGATCGTGCAATATGTTTGTGGCGTCCACTGACGGTGTTACTGTCACATTGTAAAGGCAGCTGATCATTTTTCTACAAATGTAAATATTTAAATATTTACTTCTAAAAATTTTATTCAATGTAAAATGACTTTATACTCGAAAAAAAAGGTCATTTTACATCGAATGAACAGAGCGTTCTAAGCATTTTTTCCCAGAACAGCATAAATTGGTAATTTTCTATAGGTTTGTCATTATATATTTAGGTGTCCCGAAATAAAAAAATAGATAAAGAAAAAAATTGATATTTTTTGAAACTCCGGTAGCGTCCTCTGAATTAGTATTTCCTAAACATCTTCATTCCCTTTGATATGCTTACGATATCCGTCCCTCACGACGCATCCTGACCCAGACGTTGCATAAATCTTACAGATCGAAGACCTTATCGTTGGTTGTTTGCGCAAAATCGAAGGCAAAATTCATATTTAGTCCTTCATATTTCTGTTTCATTATGAATCGTAACATACCTACTTACAGATAAATACAATTAAGGATTAATATATTTTAAATATGTTTAATACTAATTTCAAATATTTAACTGCACTACTGATTTTTATTTGTCTGTCATGGGTATAATGTCAGTACTGACTCGCAAGACATAATAAAAATAAAAGTTTAATAGTAATTGTTGCTATTTCATTACCAAGTATTTATAAGTATGTGAGTACAAATTTGTTATCTTTTAGACCCTATTTACTTCACCAATGGCTCAGAAAATTAAAAAAAGATTTTTCCTTCATATTTCTTTGGCTTCATACTTCTTTTTGCTTCATACTTTCTTGAGATTAGTTACAAAATGTAAAGATTTTGATAGAATTTAAATTAATTTTGATAAGTTCAACGTTTCTACGTTGGTATTTGACTGATTTCGATATTTTTTATAAAAATGTTTTAAAACTGTATAGTAGGTTTAAAAAAACCTTATAAACTTCTAAATAGGAAAAAGCCTCAATTTTTTGTTCATTAAATTGAAACAGTTATTATGAATTTAATTGCCACATAAAAAATGAGAAAATTGTAATACGCAATGTATAACTTAAACGCAATATTTAAGGAGATTTAAAAATATTTAATTAACTCCCTTATAATGAATGCGTTTTCAATGGGGCGTTTTCGCGCAAATCGTGGTTCTTTAGTTTTTAAGTCGTTATAACTTTGTAATAAAAGTCCTAGGTACGATATATTTATTTTAACTGTATTTAGTGTTATTACTTATTATATTTTAGTAATAAAAAATATAGTCAAATACCCTATTATTACTGCCACAAAGGTATTTTGATAGCCGTTGGTCGTTACGCGTTATACTGCCTTGAGATACGTACAATCTTTGACAAAATATCGTTAATTAATTTATTTTTCTCAAATATCATTTCAATTCTATTTTAATCATATATATGATATTATGTGATTACGTTGTGTTTTGTAACCGACTTCAAAAAAGGGGCATTTTTTTCATATATAAACTTTAAGTCAGACACGCATTGACCAATTTTCATTGTTTTTTTGTTTGAAAGGAAATAGTTTCGGAGAGGTCTCATGTAATATGGAAATATATTAAGAAACTCTTCAATGGATGTGAGTACAAGACATTTTTGAGAAAATTGTTACCAAAATTAGACTCATTTGATATGTCTTTTAACACAATAAAATAAGGTGAAATGAAGGTTAACTCAGGAAAATAGCTTTGTTGCAAATATCTCGCCTCCTATGTCGACATTACCGATAGAGATTTTACAAAAATTATAGAGTATGAAATTCTCCACATGTTTGTTTCTACGTATTGTTTTTGTATGATTAACCGTATTCGAAATATAGCCCGGAGTGTAGGAAGCGTGCATCCGTTTATAAGATAACGCTATGTAAATTACGAAACCATACGAATAGTACCTACCTACACTTTATAAAGTTAATTATATGGTAAAAAGTATTATTATTAATAATAATGTTAATGAAATATTGTTTATTTATATAAATATTTGTAAATAATATGAGTCATACATAAATTCAATACATAAGATACATGAAGGTTTTATTGTTTAGTAAAATCCCTACAATTACTAACTTTGTATTAAATTATTTAATTTCAATAACTTACAATTTATAATTCTTATTTTTAAACCTCTAAGGACATGGGAGGCATAGGAAACGAGATATTTGCAAAAAACAATTTTCGTGTCCTTTGCGAAATACGCGTGGCCTTTGTGGATACTAGCGGGCAACTATTTTTTAATCTTTATTTGACTGTATTACTGAGTCAAGGAAAAAGTTCATGGCGTTTTTCCCAATAGATGGCTCTAGAATTGCATAACTTTCGAAATACTAACCCTATTAAGCCATACAAGGCGAGTTTGAAAGATTAGTCCAGACAGCAATAATTTTTTTTACATTTGTTAATTCAGTCAAAAGTAATTGCGTTTTGAAAATGAACCAAAATTCTGAAAAAATTCGCTGTATTTTACAATATCACTTCGTCCAAGGCGATAATGCTTCGTAGGCTTATGGAAAAATTCGTGGTGTTTACGATGAAGTTGCTTTATCACCATCAGTAGCACGCACGTTTGCTTGTTTCTACTCTGGAAATTTTGAGGTTAAAGATACCCCACGCTCTTTACCTTATGACATCATTGCTAACTATATATTGACCAAAAAACAGTTTTGAACCATTTGCAAAAGGCTGGACACAAAAAGAAGCTCGATATTTGGGTACCACATGAATTAATAATGAAAAATTGAATAGACCGAATTTCCATCTGTGAATCGCTACTAAAACGAAGGAAATCGAGCCATTTTTTATGAGGCTGAAAACAATCGATGAAAAGTGGGTCACATACAACAATAATTTGTGCAAAAGATCGTGGTCCAAGGTAGATGAAGCTGTACAGACGGTGACAAAGCCCGGATTGACGCCACATAAGGTAGCGATTTGTATTTTGTGGGACTGGAAGACAATAATGCATGATGAGTTGCTTCAGCCAAGTCAAACGATTGACTCCACTCTCTACTGTCAACCATTTGTGTATGACATAAATACGTTTAAACATGACAAAATTCAAAGTTGACCATTTTTCATATTTTCATAGGCCGCCCTAATTAGCATTATTTAATTATCTATACTATAAGGCGAGAATAGGAGAGGAGTGAATTAGAGTAAATGAGATACCGATATAATTATCAGATAAGATGGTATAGATTTTTTACAAAGAAAATCTGTGATATATTTTATATATATATATATATATATATATATATATATATATATATATATATATATATATATTCATTTTATTGTGATTGCGTATTTATGACAAATAATGTTCGTTATTATTTTATCTTATGGTTCATGCCTCTGTTTCCTTGTAATAAATTGGCTACCAACTATCACCGACAATGGTCAGTATTTGCTGGAATACTGATAAAATTAGTATTCTGCGTTGCGCCAACTGTAAAGCGTGTAAAAATGTCAATATAGATGTCTACGCGACCATGGAGTCAAGTGTGTATATGAGGGAGGTTACACTATTTATATTTCATCAGTTCCTTAATTGATCTGGTTAAGATTGACGCTAGTACCGTCAATCCAAGTTTGGCCAAGATTGATGGATTGAAATGATGAAATCATGAGAGTGTCACATCTCTCTGCGTATAACTATGTCATGAGTGCGATTGTTGTTTTAAATATTAGTGCTATTTTCTTATTTTATTTTCAGGGGATTCATGGTGTAAATCTGTTATGCTACTTTTACGGATTACATCAATCTAAATACGATCAATTAATTAAACAGGGTCATAAAAAATAATAATTCGGCGATTAAATTTAATGTAAACAAAGCCGCAAACGTAGGGACAGAAGAGTGCATCAATTTGATTACTCTACATGGATGGCCGTTTACTTTAATTGACGACGAAGCCTTTCAAAATATTTGGAAATTGGTCTCAGGATGTGACGTAAATAGCAAATAAATTAGAAGCAACTTTGAAGACAAAGCATATGCTGTACTTACAATAATATTTAAAGAGGTAAAATACCAACATGCTGAATTTAAAATTGACATCGCATCAGTTAAATATAGGAAATTTCTTGGCCTGAATTTTCAGTACGTTTTAGGAAGCAAGTTATTTTGAGAACTTTAAGAGTCTTAATGTTGTATCAAAGAAATACTGCTGATTTTTTTAAAGAAACCGTGATGTTTATTTTGTTTCAATACAGTATTAACATCAGGTAAATTTATTTACAATAACATCATTGCAATTACATCAAATAACAGATCGAACATGCTTAAAATGACAAAGAAAATAGGGGAAAAGGTACCGTTACAAAAAATAGAAGATAAAAATTTAGATGAATAACTGAAGAAGTTAATGAAGATCATGAGGATGGAGATCAGTCAGATATTTTGAATATTGAATTTGACAGTGTATATCCTATTGAATTATATACGAAAAATATTACTGCAACTAGACTTCGGGAGAGATTAATTAAATGTGTACCAATTTTAAAGTAGTATCATCTATCAAAACTCTTACGAACAACAAACATTATTATTAAACTGAGAGAAAATCAGTTTCTTAATGCCGTGGTAGGCTGTCCCACGAGATAGGATTCTACAGTTATAAAATTGGAAAAACTTACATATGTTACTAAAACAGTTTTTTCCAATTGGATCCAAGCATTCAGAAAGACCTTATCTTTGGAAGATATAGCGTAGACGCTGAAAGCTTTTAAGCCTTGTCGAGCCCTTAGTAAGATATTGCAAAAACAGCTGTCAGTAACTTTTATATTGCCTGGATGTATTATATAATGGAAAATGAAAATTTGGCTTTCCTTTTTGCATCGCGTGTGGTAATTAATATGAAAGAGGAACAAAAAATGCTTTTTTCATAACTAAAGTTTCCTTGCTGCCATATACTTGAATCCTAGAGTAAACTCTGTTTTAACGAAAAACCAGCTTCTTGAAGCGCGCCAGCATTTCTTAAATACTTTAAAATAAAGGATAAAACCGTTCTTTTCAAATAATTCTAAGTCTACAAGATCTAATATTCTTTTGGAAGAGCCGGAGCCTGGGTTCAGTACGTCAGAAAGTTCATACAATTAAATTGATCAGTTTCTTCAAAATATCCGACGAAGACCATATTTCCACCAAAATCAATCAGACGTGACACTGAACGCTCTACTCGTTAATTTTTTGGATGAGTTAATCTGTCCCACCAGTGCGAACATTATAGAATTTTGGAATAAAAAGAAAATTTCAGATCCACAATTATATTTTTTTATTCAACATTGCACTTTCCGTACCACATACACAAGTATGTGCAGAGAGATTATTCTAATCACTATTTAATATCTTACACACTCCATAATTTACGATTCTCCTTTTCAGATTCAATTATCGACGACATTACGACATTTTAGTAGTAAGGAACAATGCTCTTTATAATAAACAATTAAATTTAAAATAGTTACTGGTCTAAAGAACAAAAATTATAATTTTACATTAAATTATTGATTATGACTTATTTATATTGACTTGGTTATGAGTTTATTATACGACGTTATCTTTAGATGATTATTTTGCAAGATTTCCATGTACTTAATTGTAACCATTTAATCATTTAATAGTTGCATGGTGTTGGAAAACGAGAGAAGAAGGTCGATCCAGCATTGGATCAACCCCTTTTACACACAACACCTTCGTCTTGATTAACGCGGTTACCTTAGAATTCGACTCAGTTAACCGGTATACTTATAAAATTATAATTTATAATGTTGAACATATTTGCGTTAATTTTATAAAAATTAATTATTCACAATTAAATTAAACTACGTGATGTAGTATTATTTCTACTTTATTTAAGTTTAGGCCGCGATAAAGAACATAAAGAAAGTAGAAATAATACCAAATAATAGCCCGTTTCTATTTTACTATATTTTTTTAATAATGTTTTCATATTTTTGATCCAAGCGGTTTTCCAACAGGATGTTTGTGATACTTTATATTTTCTAAAAGAAACACACAACTTGAGACCAAAATGAAACATTTTGTCAAAGTTGATTTGTGAGATTAATGTTATCTAAATAAACACGAGTCTTAAAACAATACGTTTTTTTTCCTACATGATCTTTTAAAGTTTCCTTCCAGATTCAAATAATGTTTGACTGTTTTGTTGAAAAGTTATGTCTCCGTTGTAATGATTATATGCAATGAGTACGCAGAATTTTTGAAACTTCCTATTAACTTTTTCTGTAACATAATGCATGGAATGAAGAGAAAATATACGGTTGGACGACATAGATAGGCTACAAGTGTTGCAGCATCCACAGCTAACCTCATATCTATGGCTAACCTACTAGTAGCCTACTTGTATCGTCCGACAATTTATTTTTTTCTTTGTCAGTTATATAAGGCAAGATGTGAATATTTTTTATGCTAAATTAAAATATTAATTGCAGGTTCATATTTGCAAGAAACGATTCGACAACTAATTATTAAGTAGGTAAACATACCAGTTATTAAGGGCTGGTTTTTCGTTCCTCAGATAATATTTATCCTTAAGATAACTTTGAAGTTTTGACAAATATTCCACGTAAAATCTGTCAAAACATCAAAATTAATCTCTTAAATAATATAAATTGTATCTGAGGACTGAAAAATCAGTCCCAGGATAAAAACATACCTACACATAAAATATATAAATTTAAAAAAAATTCAGATTTATACTATATAGAATTCAATTGGTTGACTAAATCTTCTAATCAAGTATGATCAATTTAGCTTGCATTAGGACATCATTTATTTGATCTATCATAAAAAAATAAATGGTTGGACGGGGTTTAATTGCTACAGGTCGATGAGTATAATTGTGAAATAGCTAAAAATGGCAGTAAGGTCGCAATGACAGAAAATACAATAGGCTATCATAACTGTGAAATTTTCTAAGAATATTTTTGTAACATGAAAATGTACCCCAAAGTAATTAATTTTGTAAATCCATTTATAAATAAGTTCTTATTTCAATTAAAATAAAAATGAAATAGTAATATATTACATTTTTTAGAATGATAGCGTGTCGAATATAAATTATTTTTCCCTGTACCAATAAAAGCAAATCGTTTAAGAAATATTTAAACACAACTGTTAGAAATAGTAAGCTGATTAATTATATTTTAAAAGACTAAAAACCTGCTTTTGCAGCAATATGAATTAAAAAATACAAAATAATCTTCAAACATAAAGATTTTGGTCAAATGCGAAAGGATGTCCCTGATGATAAAACAATTAACTATAATGTAAAAAAAGACGTGGAGTGCTCTCGACTTACATTTTTATTAAAAATTGTTTATAAAAAATTACGATTACTGATATCAAACACTACACGCTTTTTTATATTAAACTTAAATATTAATTCTCTATATTTAAAGATTGTTTTTAATTTTTTAGTGTTTCTAAAAGCAATTTTTTTTATTTTGTTTATTTATTGTATTTTCATTGATTTTTGACACATGTGCAAAATTTTAAATAATTCGGACGTCTGGAAGTGGTGAAAATTTATTTGAAGGATTTCATTATTTTTTAGTCCTTTTGTTTTAAGACTAAATTTTTTTACTTTATGAAATTATTATATTGTCCTAGGCAATGTGTGCAAATTTTTCAATAATTTGGATATCTGCAAGTGGGCGAAAATTTAATTGAAAAATTCTTTTACATTGTTTTATAAATATATGCAAGGGAAGTTAAATAAAACGTGTTAAAAAAAACAATTCTCATCATTTTCACTCATTTACTCTATATAAAAATTTTATATTTGTTTACTTTTTATATAAAAGAAATCCATCCTTTTTTGTGCAACTTCTAAAATTTTTATGGAAATACCGGACAATTTATAATGCTTTCTACGACATAACTTCCATATGTAATATTTTTCATCGGTTCACTGGTTTCCTTAACGTAAAAACTGAACAATGACGCTACCACAACCACCCAGATACAATATAAGAAAGTTCATTTTATAAATTGACCCATCCGATAATTGAAGCACAAACTTGGAAACGATGAGGTCAGACTCGATGTGCCAAGCTAACCACTTTCAGCTATGTAGGTTGTCTAATCCGGCTATCCTTTTTGCCCATCATCCCGTATTAGAAAATTTATACGTTAAAAAACAAAATATTTTACTTTCGTAAAAAAGTTTTGTAGAAAATTATTTATTTACTGACATACATATTGTATTTTTTTGTTCGAGTTAAAAAATATGTCGACGTAAAAAGACGCATTTCACACAAAAATACATGGGGCGTATTTTCATACGTAACTTGTTTTACCTAAAATCTTTGCTAATATCCCACCTGAAGATGTTGTAATACAACGAAACCTAGGTCGTGGTAAAGAAATTAAAGAAAGTAGAAATAATACTACATCACGTAGTTTCATTTAATTCTAAATTATTATAATTGTAGTCCAATGTTTAAGTACATAGTGGTTCACAAAGGACCACGACATCGTTACCAACTAAAATAACCAAATATTTAACTAAATAACACTTACAAATAGTACCTACCAACCAGGGCCGTCTTAGACTATGCTGGGGCCCTTGGGCACACAAGAATTTAGGGCCCTTTTGGAATGTAAAGAAAACGAACTATACTTTTTTCACTATGATCTGCTTTATTATGGGTAATCAAATATATTATTATAATACAATATGTCATTAATGATATTAGTATGCTGCTGTTTTTTTTATCATGATTACGATAATAGTTTCTTTCGAGATTTCTGTTGAGCAAAATCTCCTATTAAATCCTCAAACTCAATTTTCTGAAGAATATCACTTTCTATGCTCATAATTGACAAATTACTTAGTCGTTCTTGTAACATTGTTGTTCGCAATTCATTTTTTATTCTCTTAAGCTGTAAAAGTGAACGCTCCCCACTACAATTGGTAACCATTAGGCAAAGGAATATTCTTGTAGCAACTTCAACATTTGGAAAAGTTTTATTTTAATTTATCAGACTTTATTAAGTTATGTAAGACTGAGATATTTAAATCCGCTGATTGCTTTGCTATATTTTTTAAATATTGACTTAAATGAAAGCATTCTGTTTTGAGCTCATATGCATTACTGTTTTCAAGATAAAATTCTGCAAATTCGTTGCATTCTTTGGTCAATTCGTCAGATTCGATTGTTAATTGACAAAGAAACTAAATCGATTATCAATTTCTTGGTATGCTGCCGAACGTTTTTTTAAATGTGTAATTAATGTATCAATTATGGGAATGAAAGTATCTACACGAAACTTTTCATTGCATCTCAACTGGAGAGTCTCTAATGATCCTTAAAAAAAAGTGAGACGTGAGTTGCGAATTCTTTTTCTTTCAAATTTATCTTTGTAATCAGCATCTGAATTTTTTTCTTTAGCAGCCGGTTCATACTGATCAAAATTATTGCGTGCGTTATTGACATAACTGATCAGAGCTTCGTAAAGTTTTGTTACAATGTCCATAGTCATAATGCTATTCTGTAAACTCAGACTTGTTTTATTCATAATTCCCAAAATATCATTCCATGTTTCCGTTAGAAGAGCAGTCTCAAATTTTTCCATTTTTTCGCTAGGCTTTGGGCTTCGTTTCTAATGTCTCCTGGTTGATTGATGTCACTTGCGATGAAGGACAATGCTTCGGAAATATTTAAATAACCATTTCGCAAAGCATTAATAGCATTGGCATGTGCGGACCATCTGGTTTCCGAAAGAGACTTCAGGACTCTATTTACACCTAAATGTTCTATCAAAACTTTCCATCATTTGGTCGAAGCTAAGAAAAAGTTGTACAATTTTTGTACAAATTAAAAGAATGCTACTGCTTCAGTAATACACTCGACAGCTTGAACACCCATTAAATTTAGCGAATGTGCCGCACATGGAACGTAATTTGCATATTCGCATATTTCTTTTATTCCAGAGTACTTTCCAGACATATTTGAAGCATTGTCTTAGCTCTGCCCGCGGCAATCTTTTATGGGGATCTCAAGGCTTTCAAAAAAGTTTAAAATGGTATCTGCTATATATTGCGCATTATGTCAATCCATAGGCAAAAATTGCAAAAATCTCTCAATATACTGTCCGTCTTTTACGTATCTAACGAGGAAAGTGAGCTAATCAAGGTGGGACAGATCCGGCGTAGAATCTCCGCTAATAGAGTAGTATTTTGCTGATTTAAGTTCTTTGACAATTGTTTTTAAAACTCGCTGTCCCATTAAATTAATGAATTCATTACAAATATTTGCAGAGAAATATGATATACTTCCTTTTCCACGATTTCGAGAGTTTTGTATGTGATCAGTAAGAAAAGGATCAAATTCACTAAACAGTTCTAAGCATCCCAAATAATTCCCATTATTTTGCGATCGCAATGTCTCATTATCACCACGAAAAGCAAGACCTCTCGAAGCTAAAAATTTCACTACTACAACAATCCTCCTAAGGACATTTTTCCAATAGCTAATTTCTGTATTATATTGGGACAACAACTCACTATCAATTCGTCCAGTAGTTTTCATTCTTGTAACATAATTCATCATAGATTGCCTGTGTTGCAAACTGTTCTCATTCCAAAGACTCACCATTCGTCAATTTACGGGTAAAAATATTTCGTACGGCACTCGCTGCTTCACTCGCGCGCGTAACGCAATTCAATTGTTTTTGTCTCGCTGTATTTGTTTATCTATCTACGAAAATATTATTTTATTTTAAAATAATGCCGCCAGTGAAAAAAAATACCCAGACTTTAATGGAATCTTGGATAAAAAATTACCCAGACCAATTTACGACTGATGACACTGTGCTTTTCTGCAAGGTTTGTGAAAAGCGAATACCTTCATCAAAAAAATATCAAATCGATCAACATGTGAGTACTGCTTCCCATTACAGCTGCAAAACAGAAACCTACAAGAAGTCGACAACAACTACTGACTCATATTTCGTCTTCTAATTCGAATACTACAAACAAAATACAATTCAACAAAGATTTATGTGAGTTTTTTGTTGCTTGCAATATACCTTTCCACCAATTAAATAACGAAGTATGCAGAAAATTCCTTAAGAAGTGTTGCACTAATCAGATAATTCCTGAAGAATCCACAATTCGAAAAAACTACCTGTCAACTATCTACGAAGAAGTACTTAGTGAAATACGCGCCGATCTCTCGAACGATTTAATATGGATATCGGCTGATGAAACGACAGATTCATGTGGACAATATATAGCGAATCTAATTGTTGGAAAATTTGGTTGCTTGCAAGGTCCTAGAAAAAACAAACCATTCAACTATAGCCCGGTTCCATCAAATTACTATTTCCCGATTCTTCTATGGATAAGAAAATATGTATTTTTGTTTCTGACGGTGCCCCATATATGGTAAAAGCTGGTCAAGCTCTAAAATTATTCTACCCAAAATTGCTGCACATCACCTGCCTGGCCCACGGATTACATCGACTGGCGGAAGAAATCAGAAATGAGTTCGGCATAGTAAATAAATTGATTTCTTCTACAAAAAAAAGTGTTTTTAAAAGCACCATCACGAGTACAAGCATATAAAGAGAAACTACCAAACGTTGCACTACCCCCAGAACCAATATTAACACGGTGGGGAACTTGGTTAAAAGCTGTATTGTTTTATGCTGAGAATTTTGATGCCATAAAGAAGTAGTTGGAACATTTGACAGATCAGATGCCATTGCAATCAATTCAAGTCAGCTGGCATTTGAAGATCCTTCAATAAAAAAAATATTGCTCTTATTGCAACACATTTCAGCAATATACCCGATGAAATCGAAAAATTAGAAACTAAAAACCTTACTCTGTGCAAGTCCTTGTAAATATTAGAAAAAATGATTGAACAGAGTAACGCCCTTCCGAATTCAATATCGCAAAAGGTTCGTGGCAAATTAAATGCAGTTTTGTATAAAAACCCCGGTCTTGACGGAATAAAGAAAATTGACGCATTTATCAACGGCACCGGACAAACTCTTCCTGAAGAGGTCTCTGCAGGAATGGCGCCAAATTTCAAGTTCTGTCCGGTACCGTCAGTTGACGTCGGAAGGTCATTTTCAGCCTATAAATTGATATTAAGTGACAAACGTCACGAGTTTACTGTAGAAAACCTGGAAAAATATATTATTGTTTATTGTCACAAAAATTATAATAAATAAGTTATATTATTCTAGGTTTTCTGCAGCATTTATAACTTATAATTATAACTTATAAATTACAAATAAACGTAAATTCTAATTATAAATGGTTTTTTACTGTGCATATTTTGTGCACATTTCACCTTTTTTTAGTGCATTTTTTTATTGCATGCATATTTTGGCATTTTGATAGTGCATATAATCCGATGTCTAGTTATGAGATACAGATACATTCTCCAAGTTTGCAATTATTAACTCACAGTTGCTTGAAGTCGAGGGTTCAGCATTTTATGTGTGTTTGTCATTTTCGTCACACGTAATAACCTCTTTTTCCTGGTGATATTCAGAGGTATTTTTGTCTTGAGGTGATGATGATGAAGAATTCCCTAACTTATTTGTTTCTTCCACCGTAAAAAACGAAGTAAGCTTAGGAAGTTTTCCCGTGATTTCTTTTTGAGCTATAACTTTTTTTCTCTTTTGTGAACCACTTAAATATGTTCTTTTCGACATAATGAAATAATATTTAAACGAACAAATCAAAACTTCTATTAATCTTACCCAAATTATATTAAACGAAATGAAATCACATTACTTCTGTCCGACTGAAAGTTTAAACATCCTCCGGGGATTCCTCCATTCATAGACAAAGTCGACATTTATTTATGGCCGCTTGACTTTGGCATGGATGATCGCTAGATGGTGTGCTTAGTAAATTAGGTAGGATGCGTTCAGAAATATTATTACATTTTGTAAACTTTCGAATTACCGAATAACTGAATAAAAAATCAAATAAGTTGAAAATAGACATTATACACTCTAGATTATAAACTCAAATAAATGTCTGGTAAATTATAATGGTGTTTGAATCACTCAAATTATTCATATAAATGTATTGATTCGAATAAATCTGAAAATGATCGACGTTCGTGCAACGAGAAAAATGTAATGCGCCCGACCAAAATATTTTGAGATTAAATGTGAGAGAAATTGTCGGTCCTTCGGGGCCCTCTGAGGATGGGGGCCCTGGGCACTGGCCCCGTGTGCCCTTATGGTAAAGACGGTATTGCTACCAACAAGGTATGAGCAATCAGAAACATTCCAGGTAAAAAATATTGCTAAAACCCTTTAAAATTTTAAAGCTATGAGATCTCCTGTACTAAAAGCCAAGTTCAAATAAGTCTACACCTTGAATAAGGAATTTATTAAGCTTAGTTGTTTCAGTATATTCTAAATATTTAAACCGCAAATATGAGGTTCAAAATACGCCGAATAGCTTCGACAAAAGGTTTTTACTCACCCGCTTCAATTAATTTACGCTTCAACGCCACTGATAAATCAATCATATCAATTAACCCAGGGATGCGCAAAATATCAGAAACCAGCGTGCGCGTCCGTCACAAAAAAAAACAGCGAGGTTATGTCGTAAATTATCACAAAAAAGAAAGTCGCGTAGCGCACGCGAACAATAACGAAATTCGTGAGGTCGTTGCCTTGAGTGAAATTTTGAACCGGTTGATTGAAAACCTTTTATCCAGCAAATCATTTAAAAAACCAGTTCAAAGGAGTTATACTTGTTATATGGAGTTTCGCACGTATTTGGGTTGAATCGGTTCAGAAAATAAACCAGTTTCCAAGCCCTGCTCTCAACAACTAAATCGATTAATGCGTGCAATTGAGCTAAAACAGCCAGAAAAAATCAATAGAAAAATCGGCATCTTCCATCACGAAAATGCCAAACTACATACGTTTTTAAAGACTAAGCAAAAATTAAGAGAGCTTGGCTGGGAAAGTTTGATGCATTCACCGTATAGCACGGCCCTTCCTTCGTCTGACTACACACTCTGCAGAGCTTTTTTAACGATATTAAGCTGTCTTGACTTGTCAAAAGAGACCTGTGTAAACCATTTTATAGTGGTGGCATAATGATTTTACCAGAAAAATGGCAAAAGGTTATCGATCACAACGGCATATATTTAGTTTAATAAAATTCATTTAAAATATAAAAAAATGTGTTAGAAATTTGGTGACAAAAGGCCATGAACTTTTTCCTTAACCTTTTATTTATAAGTATTTTAGTCAGAAATAGTGGTCAAGATCTAATAATGGAAACGGAACGTGATGACATCACTCTCCAAATAAGAAGTAACCTCAATGAGTTTGGATTCATTTACCTTGTCTTGATGAGTCCATTGGTCACAAATAGTGACAGGAGAATGACGACTGGCCTGGGCAGTGGTGACAAGAAATACTCAATGGCAAGGAGTAAATTCGTCATATTTATACCCATGTGTTTTACAAGGGTACAAATATGATAAATTTACTCCTGTATTTTGACAAGCCCTTCGCAAATTTGCCTTTATAAATGGCAGCCAAGATTTCATGATGGAACCGGAAGATAAGGACAGGAACTCCTCAAGTGCAAGTTTACTCAAAGTGTTTGGGTTCGTTTCACTTATCTTAATGAGTTCTTTATGAACAGGTAATGGCCAGATTCAGTTGCTAGAACCTTCAGATGATGGAAGGAACTCTTAGAATAAGTACATCTTTTTGGACCCATTTGACTTTTCTGACGAGTCTTTGGGTCACTAATGGTGGCTAGAATCTGATGATAATGCCAAAAGATGGTGACAGGAACTCCTTAATGGTGAAGAGTAAACTCATGGAGTTGGAGGAATAGGCAAAATATTAATTAGTAGCAATGTATGTGCAGATATATACACAATGGTATGAAGCTACTAAGATAATGTAAGAATGTATATGCAGACATGAAGCAATTAGGATATTAAGTAGGTAAATAATTAAAGAACAAAATTATCAGGTAGGCAAGTCCATCCAGGTAGATATAAATCACCATCGACTCCACAAATCTCTAACAGTAATAGTATTTTGCAAATTGATTCATGTCCAGAAACAATATTTTACCGCAAACCTTTTAATTAATACTGGGATTTTAATTCATTCCTTTCTGTGCGTTTCTTATTTGATGGCTATCTGAAATCTTTTCTATATTTTCGTTAAATAGTACCGAATTGAAACCGAGTGCATTCAAACCTCTCCTCTCCTCCCATATTTGCATAAAGAAAACACAAGAAAGCTCAAAATGATGCAAGCTGTAAGCACTTGAAGAAGAAAGGTGACAAATATGCCGAAAGGCCCACATTTACACCAATTGTGATATTACACAAAATGTGATATTACACGTCGAATGTTACACCACTTTGCTGTAAAACACTTACATATCGCATCAATGATCTGCTGAACATAAAACTGATAATAAATTTTGATAACCATAAAATATCAATACAAGAAAATCATTAAAAGAATATTTTAAGGAATGTGACTACAATAGTTAAAAGATGCTTATCAAATGACTGTTATCAACAACATTTCTGTCCCTGATAGTTGGTAGCGAGGCAAAATAATAGAAAAATAATCAATCATTTAGAACGAAGTCATTCAAAATTCAAACCAGACATCCAGATATAATTTTGAAAAACCTGAAGGTTGTAGTATAGCACATGTGATATTTTTCTTTAGGGTACTAGGTATCATTGGATCAAATTTTGTAATAAAAATTTTGTAAAAAAATATAATGGAACTTAGCGAAACAAAAGTTAGTAAGCTAAACGATTCCGATTGTGACATTTTCAGAAACTACCAGAAGAATGAGTATATTTTAACAATACCGAATAACGTTTTAATTGAATAAAGCACACAGGTCAACCGAAAATTGTGAAAACTGCATGATAATTGCATTTATACCACACGCAAGCAAAATTAAGCTTCTTATAATCAACAAGCCCGCAAGAACCAACTGATTTTGCAAGAGTAACTAATGAGTTCCTTAAACAGCAAATCCTCAATATAAGGACTTCCAAATGTTGGGACATGCTATGAGTTCCCCTACCTCTATGTAGTTAGTGTGCTTTGTTAACTACAAAATAGCATTCACGTAGCAAGTTCGAAAAGGAATTGTGTCCAGGAGTATCCTATCTCTAATTCTCTTTGACATCTATGGTGAATTTATAACAAGCAAAGCGCTAGAAGATTGAGAGGTTGGGATCATAGTGGAAGGAAACCATATAACTAAACTTCGATATGCTGACAACACTACACCAAAATTGTCGAGTTCATAAATGTAAATAAAAATAGAGTTTTGCAAATGAGGTGAAGAACAAAGCAAGTATAAAATTTTATAAGCCAATAGAAACAGATTTAGTTGAAAAAATGAATAGACATGTAAATGATGTTCCTGTTCATGTTGCACCTAGAATTCATGTAAGATAATTAAATTTAGTTGCAAAAAGTTCAATTCATTTTGTTAGTCTTTATTTTTTATTATTTAAGTTTAGTAAGCATAATTTTTTAGTCATTATTCAATTTTTTAGGTAGATTGTTACCTATTTTGAGATTTTGTTAATTTTGCTTTTAACATAATTTTTATTGATTAAATCTTTTAAAAAAAATGCAAGTGCGATTATGAAAATAAGTAGATATAGTGAGCTTAAATTGTTCTAGGCTGATTATGTAAAGTTTTAATAAGGGAATAAATTAAAAAAAACTTCAGATTTCTATTGTATTTCATTCTAAAATATGCAAAATTTTAATCATTTTGATGCATTTAATGACTTGGCTCACAGTGAAAATTCACCTGGCCGACTATATACACCCAGTTGGTGCAATATGAACCAATTCGCTTAAAACACACAAAAACTTTAAAGAAACTTGAATGACAGTTTGAACCCAGAAAATTTACTAGCTATATGGAAAACTTAATTCTACAAAACAAAAAACTGAGAGGTTATAGGTCTCTGAAATTTACTTGGTTCATTGTTGGACAACTCGCCCAACAAGTCACCTAAAAAGACAGTTATTTAAACAGAATGTTATGTATCCTCAGTAGCCTCTGTTTATAAAACCACATTTAACAAAACATTGTAACCAATTAATGTTTACTTGATGTGGCTACATTAAAAACAAGAAAATAATCCAAATTGGTTAAAATGAAGAAAGCCAGTTAAAAACAGTCTGATAATAAAATGGAAGAATCAGATGAATTATAATAAATACTAAGAATTACAAACAAATTATAGCATAAGTAGAAAGTTTAAACCTTGAATAAAATATTTCATAAAAAAATTAGCTATTTCTTTTTAACTCTACCATGTAGAAATTTTATTACTTACATTTGAAGCCGTCTTCTAATTTTATTCTCTTAAATTGTCATTGAATCTCTTCTTTTTTCTTTGAGCTTTATAGTAATATTTTCATAATTGACAAAACGCAATTTGGAATGAAATCACCAATAAACAGATCTATATTATTTATTTGTTCATTTAATCATTAATATAATACAATATAACATATTATTCATAATAAATATTTGGGCAAAATATGTCTTTATTTTAAAAGTTTAAAGCCTTGGCAGCTATCAGCGGATAGGACTGATACTCCAGGACAAACTAAACTAAATATTTTTAAATTATCATCTTGTATTCATTTTATTTAAAATATTATTGTTTTGCGAGGTACTATTGGTGTATTACTGATGACAATATGCTTATAAAACTGTCTGCTGGAGCTCTTCATCTAAAAAAGGCTCACATGAATATTGAATATGTGTACAATAATTATATTGCTTTCACAACAGGAAATTTTGTTTTGTTTCACATTTACCAATACATTTAACTCAAGCTATTTACCATTTGACTATACATTGTTTCTAGTCTTGTTTCGTCAGGCCTCTTATGTAGCCTATAAATCAAAAGCAAATCAGAAAATAAGACCCTTTTTAAAATTGAGCTTATTTAAAAAAATTTTAAATGATATTTCTTTGAGGGTAATTTCTATTTTTAATTGGTTTTTACTTTAAAATAGTAAAAAAGAAAGAACTTGGACTTATGTAAAAAATTTTATTTCAACTTATTTAGCTCTCTTTGAAAATGAATAGATTACCTCTGAGATTCACAAATAATTTTATCCATTGATTAAATTTTCGTTAATTGAATGTCTACGTTTAATTTACTAGCTTGAAGGCAATAGAAGTATTGTAGAAATACAAATAAAGAACTTTAGTTCAAAATCGAGATAACATTTAAATTTAAATCTTATTTACATGATTAAACACAATTAAATGAAACTATGTGATGTAGTATTATTTCTACTTTATTTACCACAACCTAAGTTTCGTTGTATTACAACATCTTCAGGTGGGATATTAGCAAAGAATATTAGAATTATTCTTTGCTAATAACCCACCTGAAGATGTTGTAATACAACGAAACCTAGGTCGTGGTAAAGAAATTAAAGAAAGTAGAAATAATACTACACCACGGAGTTTCATTTAATTGTAAATAATGAATTTCTACAAAATTAACGCCAAATATATTCAATACATGATTAAACATTAATCATCTTTCAATTCAACTCAGTAACAAACAAAAACACCTTAACATTTATAGCATTTTCGTTTAATGAATTACAATAATTATAAATTCATAACTAATTGATCAACAGTTAAATAAAATGGGATGACAGTAGGAGAGTTCCTATACTATGGGATTTCAGATCAACTGATAGATGTTGTATTGCTAAGTGGCTAATATACTGTGCTGTGTATTTTTAAACTATTGAAAATTTGTTTTTGTTTTAAAATATATTTTAAATTTATAAAATCCATTTGTAGAAGAGCCCATAGTTATAACAAAATAAAAAATAGGACGAAAAAAATTGTTCAATTGGTTTATTATATCCATTGGTTTATTATGTGGCAGCATAGCGTTTTATTTCATTTATAACACATATCTTTTCTACTTGGATTCCATATGATGTTCACCAAATATGTTTTAAGCAAACTAATTTACTTTTATATACCTATGCCACAGCTTAAACATTAAACAGGTTTACTAAATACATGATCCCGAAAACTAATTTCATTTCAGATCAAAAACAATAACGACCTTAAAGGTATCTATCACGATTACAAAGTGGACTATATTGAAATGTTTTACATTTTATAGGAATAATAAATAAGCAAAAGAGCTAAAATACAAAAAAAATTGTGAAAAGGAATATAACAAATAAAATATTAGACAACTGAATACAAAACTGAATTAAAAATCACCTTCTTAGTAACACCTACCATAATGAATTTGAAAGAAATATGAAGGAAAAGCAAAATGTTTTAAACATTTACTTTCTTCGAGTTGAAAAAAATAATTTTCAATTAAATGTTACAAATAAATGTAGGGAGAAACTTTTGAAATATTCCAAAAATTCTACAAGTTTTAGGGATGGATAGACACCCACCCCTCATTATTGGTACACAGGCTTATAGTGATATAATAGTGATAAAATAATGTTTTGAATGCATGCAAAAAAGTATGTGTTTTGGATTCTGAACTGTTAAACGAAATGGTATCATCAGTAGTAAAGTTGTCAGTGAGCCGATGTGAAATGCAATAAAATTACTTAACTGCCTACAGCAATTATTTAAAATACTAACAAAAACTGTGAAAAAATATAATATCTAGACAGCAGTTATCTTTGCGAGATGGCCAGCTTATGTGACAAATATCTCAAGCAGAACCTTTTCTTGGTGGTATGGAGAGTCGGTGCACATGGTGACAAACAGAAGTTCAGGGTACTTACAGCCATGGAAAATCGTCACTATTATAGCTGAAATTTTACCAATTTTAGAGCCCACATAAAAAGATTTATCATCGGATAAGTTATTGAAAAGATATTTAGGAACAAAGCATCCAAAATAATTTAAATTTGAATTCTCAGGTATGGATGTGTGCTCCACAAAATTTATATTTTGAGAAACAGAAAATTTTCAACGAGAGTTCATGACTTATTTTAAATATAATGAATGTGATGGGGATTTGATATAGTCCCATAAACACTCTCTTATGCATACAAAATAGCTACCGGATCACTCTTACTAATCGCCATGCATTAAAGACTTCTAAGGAGGCTAAGAGCACTGTAAAACAGAAGTCCTGCAACTTCAGGAGTCTATAAGCAAGAGAAGCTTTACTGCTTTGTAATAGTTAATTATGCATAAGTCACTTATAAACACATTTTTTAATATTAGCTTTCTCAATGTCATAAAGATTATGAAACAATTTAGATCAATGGGTACTCATTTCATTCATAAACACTTTCTCTATCATGTCAAATAGAACTTCACATATATTTCAAAAAATTACGTACAGTCAAAGTTGAAAAATACATCGGCAAACATAAATTTCACTTTGCATGGCCACCACTTTTTTCGATATTTTAATCATCCTAGGCCTAGCCTTCTCCTAACTCAGTTTATTTTTTTTATTGCAAATCACATTTTAAATTCATTTAAGTAAAGATATGAGGAAAACAGTAAATTTCTCAGGCTTGTACTTCTATTAAGAAGATATAAATAAAAATAATAATTCTGTTACTGACAGTAACTTCAACCTGCACAAAAATGAATAGGATATAATGAAATATCTTCTCTTGTTATTATTCAGGTCCAACTTAAACAAAGCAACTTACAGCTTATTTCCAAGTAAAAAATCTACAAAATGTAAAAACTGGATAAGATAACATTTTTTAGTAATAAATCGCTTTGACACAAAACAAAGGATAGAGAAATTGTTGTAATTTATAATTAAACAATTAGACCACAAATAAATTATAATTAGGTGATCAAAACTACAGAAGCTACATAATTGAATTTTATAATAAAAATCAGCAAATTACCTAGACTACACAAAGAGCTTTATACAAATGTGTTCCATTGGGTGGACACTAATTAAAAGGTGCGATAAGAGTGTTTGGTTAATTTCAAATCTATTATATATACATTTATAAACGCTTGCAAATAGAAAAAATTATTTCTCTTAAACTGTTTTGACATAAAATTGTATATTTTTAGTATTACTACGTTTATTTACATTAATACTATTTTAATAGATTTATTTAGATTTTCATTCGAAGTGTTTCAAGAGATACAAAACCTGTCCTTAATTTCATTTCATTCTATATATATATATATATATATATATATATATATATATATATATATATATATATACATATATACATATATACATATATACATATATACATATATACATATATACATATATATAAATATATAATATTTGAATCGCAATTTAGAATCAAGAGTGTAGTCATGACAAGAAAAGACACAATTGAGTGACAGAAACAGAATTACGTTCAAAGCATTTAGGTATGGAACTCTAAATAAAACTGTCAAGCAAGTCAGGTTAACACCAGAAGGATCCCATACTTGCATATTTAAAGACGCTAACGTTATAAAAGCATGATTTCTATACAAAATTTACTTATTTACACTATATTTTAAATGCTACCATAAAAAATTGTGATAACTAAAAAATGTATCTTTGTATAACTCATAATTAACTATTATCAATGTAATCTTTAATTTGTCATTTTATATAGGATTGTTGTAATAGAGACATATCTTTCATTTCACGCACCTGAATGCCAAGATGAACCAGGTAACAAAACAGGTAAAGAGAAAAAAAATGGCATTTTTGACAGTCAACCCCATTGGGACAGTATGTAAGCCCTTAATATCTAGATCTCTGGATGAGTTTAAAAAATATTTTTCGTTAAATTGCAATTTCCCAGTACAATTGGTAAATAATTATCAATCAATTTATAAGAATAGATATGTGCACCTTTAATACAACACTGTCATTATGTAACAATTTCAAAATTTAGTTTTCTTCTAAGGGATTTCACATTTAAACCATCAAGATCAAGACGATCACAATTCCGAATTTTAAAACTTAGATTTTTCAAAAACCAAAAAATTAAAACTTTTGAAGTACAATGTTTTATTAAATTTATGTATAAAATTATTATATTCTTTGTTATTGTTAACACACTAGAAATATTAATTTTAAATGTTACATACAAACACATCATTTTCTGTTTTGTTTCTTTATAATTTGAAGCTCTTAATTAAAAAACTTTTAATGGAAAAAACCCAATAGAAAAATGACATTAAAATTAAAAATATTAATAAATAATATGCTAATATTAATATTTGCTTTATTTCAACTTCTTGAATAACAAAAAACCTTAACCTTTGCAATGTATCCCAAATCAATTTAATAATAAAACTTCATGTCTATAACTGATTTTATCACAACTTAACGGTATTCCAACTTATTTCTGTAAAATTTTGCTTTTGGTAATCCAGGATTAAAAGCGCGCAAGTCTTCTTGATCTCAATACTACGCAACATCATTTGTAAATGACCTTACATCGAAGATAATAATGGGTTGTATCTTGACATATATCCCATTATTATCTTCCCCAATTCCTTAAACACCTTCAAAATTTTGATAGAAAATGGTACTGTTTTAATAATTGTGGGATTAAAAGTTGTAATGGTATTAACAAGTTTGTAATAATCATAATAATAAAGATATTGTTTGAGAAATAATATAACAATTTTCTTCCTTCACTACAAACATTTACACATCATCAGCGTGCAATATGGACATCATAATAGGATAAACTGTAAGTTAGAAATTCTTATGTAATTCTTAATATTAAAAATGCATTTTTTTATCAATTGCCTGAAAACTTATAGCGAAATGGAGTCATACAAAAATAGCGATATTTACGATGAAGAGATAATAATTTACTACCATCGTAACATGTGATATCACTTTCGTTCTCTTGATTTAGACGAACCAGGAAAAATTACAGATCGCTATGCCTTGCTTGTTAATTACAGAAATGGTGCAATATTGAAAATTAGTAGTAATAAAATTTCTTAAAGAGAATTCTTCCTTTTAATAAAATACTTGAAAAAATAAACAAATCGATAGTTTAGACTGTCAAGGTTTTTTTTTATTTACCCCGGATGTATTTTTTCATATTAAATCTGTAACAAATAAACTTTTTGTTTACACAGCATATCAGCTAGATATGTAGAATCACAAAACATAGTTATGTTAAAAGATAACAGGATTAGATCGCATCAAATAATTTAGTACCAACATAATCTCTTATAAGACAATGGTAATTGTCAATGGTTCAAAGGTTCAACGATACAAATCACTTTTTTTACTAACTATAATTAGGTTATGGAGTAAATCTAATTGGTATCCATCATATCTAATATTTACATATTTATTGTATCTATACATAACCAATTGTTAGTAATTATATCAATAAAATATTACAATTTCAGACACAATGCATGCACAGCTGGCTAAAGTTTGAAAAAGCTATAAATATTTCTTAGAAAAATTATGTACTTAGAATTCATATAACATTTCTAGAGTAAAAGGACTTCATTTATGCAAAATTTAAGCATACATCTCACATAAAATGTAGACATGCATAATAAAAGTTTATGGATTCTGTCTGGTGTTATATCAGTCTTATCTTTGTTTATTAATCCTAATGGGCGGTCTTGTTGTGATCGAACAAAAGGCTAAATTACCCTTTGCATAAAAATTAAATTTAGTTCAGTTTAAAATAAAACCATGTAATTGTTTGAAATTATTTTAATTACTGTAATGCAAACGGACCTCTCCGTTGCGCATTCCTAAGTTCTTTACTATTTTCTCTGGCCCAAATGAAAAAATTCAATGTCTATTGAAAAAAAAAATAAAAGTGTAAAAATACTTTGGAATAGAATGCCATAATGTCTGCCTGATAATTTATTTTGGTGGCAGTTTAATCAGAAGCTTCAACGAAGAAAAACGACAGGCTTTGATTTCGTCACCACAATTTTAGAATTTAAGCCAATAAAATGTATGCGAGTAGAGATTTGAAACGACGGGATATATCTTTAAAATTAAAGGAATATTTAAGATTACAATATTAACAACTTTATTATCTGCATGTTGAAATAATGCGAAGATGGCCATTGTTAATAAAAAAAAGTAAACAGTTTTTAAAATGATTTCACTACTAATGTGACTGTTTTTGCTTGAATATACATATATTGGCTGACTAAATACAAAATTTCTATATACTCAAACTTTAACTCTTTTAACTAACCTCAAACTTTTAACTTTTCTTCCTTCACATACATTCATTAATTTAGCCTAATCTCTTTTCAACCTCTACTATTTGTATCACTTCTGTTTCTATTTTAATTTACTTTACAAATTGTGCAAAAAAACAATATTTATAGCCACATGACAATATTATGAACTATGCCAAAAATTAATTTGTGTAAATAATTGCTATTTGATTTTAATTTAATATGTAGCCTTTTAAACATAATTCAGATACTCCATGTGTATTTTCCATATCCCCATTACAATATTCATTATTGATATACATTGACGATATCCAGCTGTACAACAATTTGCAATCTCTCATCAGCAATACACCAATCGTATTTCATACACGTGATTTTATTAAGATATAGTTTATTTAATTCCAAAATTATGACTTCATAAATACATTGTGTGATTTGGTTCAGTCTTACAACTGTGACATCCTTCATCATTCGTACTCCACCCATCGACCCACAATGTCTTGAAAACCAATTACATATAGACACTTGTAACACTTTTATACTACTGAATCCTTCCTGCTCCTGTAAAATAAAATATTTAATTAAGTATATAAATCAACAAATTTTCGAAAAAAATGCTTCGAGTTTTGAAATTAAATATTAAGCCTGGAGGAATGCCTATGGAGAATTTCTTGTTACTCACTGTAACAAACTGTGATCGGATCAACTCAACCGAACGATATCATTAATAATTGAATAACTATCTTTTGTTGTTGCACTTTTGTTGCTTTAGGTAACTCACCATATATAGTTATTATCAGTATGTGGAGCCCTCATGACCCCAACACCTCCCCCGAGACGTCGATAATTCATGGCTCCACATAGTCGCCACTGGTTGGAGTCGGGATCAAATACTTCAATCGATTTGAGATATGCTGTGCCATCGAATCCTCCTACTGCATATAGCTGGCCATTCACTACCGCTAGACCCACCTGAGGGAATGAGCATTTATTTCTTTATCAATACCTAACTCGGAAATGATCCAGGAAAGAGTTAAGCGTTTCAAAATAAAAAGATGACATTTAATAGAAATAAAGAGGCAGTTTTTAACATAGAGTATAATAATGTAAATGTAAGAAACAATATGATTTAAATTCAATTTGTAGTAAAAATATGGCTATGGGTGAGGCTTCTGACAGTTCCTAGAACTACATTGCAAGTTAAAATTCATAGGCGTGTATAAAAAATATTACGAAAATGGGCTGGAATACAGTTTGAACATCAACAGAAAAGAGATTATAGTAGAGTGGGTAATGAAATTATCCAAATATGGTTTCTTTAAAAAGATTGTTAAATATTCTAAAAAAATGATTTAATGAGACAATATATCAACTCATTTTATGAATGACGTACCAGGACCAAAAGTGTTTAATGAAAGAAAAGACTACTGAAACTATTAGTTTCCCAAAATCCTTAGTTACAGAACAGCCTGTTCGAAAATGGTTTCAGGACTTGCAATTTATATTTGAAAGAGACAAACAATGAATTTTCCCAAAAAATCATGATCATATACTGAGTTACTGGAAACGAAACTAGTTTTAGTAGCTGTCCTAAAACATGAAAGGTAATTGCCCCAAAGAGTTGGAAAAATAATCATGACACGCAACGGATAGTGAAATAGAAATGTTATCATCACATTAATTGTTTTTCACATCAAGAAAAACTCAGTCTCCAATGACAATATCTCCGTTAGACCACCAAAGAAAATTGCCAACAGTATGTCTTCATCATGGTTTTTATGATTATCAGATAGCGGCAGGATGGTGGGCAACTTTTCTTTAAATGTATTCCAAACAGGATAAATCACTGACTTGGGTAAAATTAATTAAAAATCTGTGCTTTTACTAATAGACGGTCAAAAGTCACACTTAACGAAAGATTTAACTGAAAAAATTTTTGAAACGATTTGGTCTCCACAATCCATTCTTATTCGTAAATTGATTTTCATTCAAATCGGATTTTAACTAGGAGAGTGAGTGATAGTAGGTGATATATGCAGATTATAGAGTGGGTGATAAAGTTCAGTCAAGCCCATTCCTGGATGACAGCAATAACAGAGTTATGCATTGTCATATAGTAACAACAATACGCAGCAATAGCTTTTCTTGACGCTATTCTCTGATGACATCCTAGATTGGTGCCGTAACGAAGCGTAATAAGCTGCAAATTGTTATAAAGTTAGGCTCTTTAAAGACCACAAATAAGATACATTCACAATTCCAAAAAGTCATAACTTTTTTCTAGATCACTTGTTTTCTTGGCGCGGAATGTGCTAGATACTCCATTGACTCCCTTTTCAACAGGGGATCGTGGTAAAGAATCATAGTTTCACCGCCTGTAACAATGAAGTTGTCTTCTTTCTGTCGACTTTCACAGAAGGATAAAAACTAAATATCACTTTTAATGTACAGTCTAAAGCAATAGTTCTTAACTGGTGGTCCTGAAAGCACCCAAAGTGTTCCGCGAAGTTATCATACAATTATTAGAACTATTAAATAATTGACGACGATGTGTCAAGATTAAAGCGCCTATAGCTGACGGAGCCGGTGCTGTGCAGGCGTGTGGGTTTGCAGCGAGCGCCCCACTTCGTTCGTTCCGTTCGCCTTTGTGATAGTCCAATTACGGCCGTAATTATGAGTGCATGCTTATTCTCGATTTTTAAGTTTGACAGCAAAATTTAAGTAAAAATCGTTCAAGACTACGAAGGTCTATAAAACAGCTCCTGATTTTAATACGTAAGTAAAATAAAATGTTTTTTTGTTTGTTATGTCACAAGTTAAGTCTTCTAGTACTATAGTACTATACTAAACCACGTCACATATTAGTTTGTCAAATTTGCTAAGTTTGTTTTCGATTACGATTTACTTTGTATCAAGTTCCAGGGGCTTATTAGTATTAAAATGCTTGTGTCACCATTTTTTTTATTTTTATTCACTTTTATATTACAGATTTTTTATGTAGTCACTGTCAGAGTTAAAATTATGTAGGATACTATATAGGTACAACCTACGAATAGCAAGTATAATAAATTTATTTTGTATTCAGAAAAATGCCACCGAAACAAATGACGACGTTTATATGAAACTCAGCTTTACTTCAATAAAAATAAATGGGGAGACTAGACATTCATGCGTAATAGATGCAACTGTTCTTGTCAATGACGCTATATAGGCGTCAAAGTTGGAGTATCATTACAAAACCGTACAGCCCAATTATGGTGACTGTCCGCGGGAATTATTCGAAGGCAAACTAATGAATCTAAAAAAATTAAACTTCAATCCAGCAGAACGTGTTTTAAAGTATCTGAAAAAATATTGGGTGCATTGTTTGAAATTGATTACCAAATTCAAAAATCGGCGAATCTTCAATAAAGCTTTGTATGCTCAAAGCGGCCCGAAGAACTATTAGAGCAGAAAGCTCAATACAAAATTCGTGAAATTCTACTATCACACAACACAATGAAGTTGCATAGTCAAAATATGTCAAATGATATTGAAGAACAAATTATTGACAAAATAAAACGTAGTTCTTATTGTCGGCTACAATGTGATGAATCTATCGACATTTCACAATATTGTCAACTACTTGTATTTATTTGATTTTTGTTCAATTTTGTATTCGATTTAAAAAGGAGTTACTATTTTCCCAAGAACTAGAAACAATATCGCAAGGCGCAGACCTTATGGAGGTAATAAGCGAATATTTCGAGAAATATCGACTTATGTGGAAAATGGTTACTGGGTTTTACACGGACGGTGCCCCTGCTATGCTCGATTCTCGCTCTGGTCTTGCAGATTTAATTTTAAAAAATCCATCTGCAATAAGGACGCACTGCATTATTCATCATCGAACATTTGCTACCAAAACGCACTTAATACTCGTCTCTTCCAAAAATGCCCCAATATGAACTCAGAATACGAAACGCTGCTTTTTCACACCGAAGTTCGCTGGCTTTCCAAACGTAACATGCTATCGAAATAGTATGCACTGAGAGAAATAGTAAAATTATTCTCAATTAATAAGAAAAACAAAGAGTTGCTGGATCAGTCATGTCAGTTCAAATTTCAAATATATTTTGCTTATTTATTGGATTTTTTCACACAACTAAATAAATTGAACTGCAATGGTAAGGAAATATGAAGTTGGAAGGCACGAGCGACATAATTGCATTGGAAGATAAAATCAGTCGTTTATCGCTAAAATCGACCGATATGTATCAGCAAAGTCAAAAGATTTCAGCACTTAATATACTGAATCCAATTATTGATGGACAGTATGATGAGATTAAAGATGAAATACACAAGAACATTACACTCCATTTGCAAAACATGAAAAATGAATTCAATCGTTATTTTCCTGACTATGAGGACAAAGATATTCGCAAATAAATCCGCAATCCTTTCATTGTCAACATTTCTTACATGCCTGATGAAACTCAAGAAGAGTTATTTGAAGTGCAAAACATTAGTAATTGCAAGGATACATTCGAGACAAGAATTAAACTTGAAAATCTTTGGAGCCAAAAAGCAATCTCTTTTGCTAAAATTCAAGAAATTGTTTTGTTACCTAACTTTATTTTCAACCACATACTTACTGCGAGCAGGGATCTCAGTACTTTTAGTAATTAGAAATAAACATCGAAATTGTTTGGATGCCAGTGCTGACATGCGTTTGGTGAATCAAGGATTCGGCTGTTAGTGAATAGTATGTAGTCACAAAAATGGCACTAAAACAATATAATTAATGTAACATTTTATTTTAAATAATATAATAGTCTCAACGGTTTAGAATAATTTTATACGTGTTTTATTTTTAGAACAATCTTATAATAATTTATATAACCGCCAAAGACTTGGTGGTCCCTCACAAGCCAAAAATTTGGTCAAATAATCTGTCATCACCGTAAGATTAAGAACCACTGGTCTAATCTTGCATTGACCAAATATATTTAATCTAGATTCATTTACTTGATGTTTACCTTTTATATTATTTTTACTGACACTATATTTGTTCAAGGTTAGTTTAGGACTGGCCTTAACGTTTGGTTACGTTATGATTTCGCAATTTGCCATACAATTAATACTTATATTTGGGAGGCCATAAATTTCAAAGAGTTTATTTTATAGATATGGATAAAACATCAACAGACACTAACCCCACTACGCCGTGAAGTCATAGCAACGATAGGGCTCCATGTGTTTGTGTGAGGATTGTAACGCTCGGCGCTGCTCAGCTCCATGCAATCATCACGACCACCCACTGCATAGATTGCATTGTTGAATACTGCACAGCCCAAGTGTTTACGGCGAGTTGACATTGCTGCTACCACTGTCCACTTGTTTTGCCTGATGGGTTTATAAGTTTAAGATTGATGGATGATTTCCAAAATTATTATTCACGATTAGTAATTAAAGATACAGAATGAATGTAGTCACTATATTCAACATTTAAACTATTCTGTTTATTAACATGTGTCCTGCTCATGTTATCATATCACTTCTTAGTTGCTTGTTCACTTTAGAAAAAAAATTTTCAGTTTTTATTTTATATATTTCAAAGAATACTCAAAAAATAACATATTAAATAGTTATAAAAACTACTCACGTTTAAATTAGTGAAAACCAATTTTAAAAGTGCTAAAATTGTCTTAATTGTTTTTTTAAATCAATTATAATCGCTTTATTAGTTAATCAATAACAAATATTTCATTACTGCCAATTTTTTTAAAGAACTAACAAAATAATTACTGAACAACTTCGATTAGAAAAAAAGTGAAGAAGTTATGAATATTTAGAGAACATAATGTTGGGAAGTTGAAATATATTGAAGAAGTTGAAAAAGATATAAATATTTAGTGTCTTTGTTGTTCAAACTTCAATTTTTAATAAGATCTGGTCTAATTATGTATGTTTGACACAATTTCATTTTTATGTTGTGACACTATTTCATACTAAAAAATTGAAGTGTGCGATCAAAAGTATTAATTTCTGTGCTGTTTACATAAAATTAATTTCGTTCCACAATAATAAAATAATGTTAGAACATACATCACTTATTCTCATTTCAATCCAGTTTCCAATTGGATTTTAACCATTTGATATGAAAACAAAAAGGAACTCCCGTTCAGAAAAACTAGATGATTGAGAGAAAGTTACTTGGTTAAATACTAAAATAAATTTGTAAATGACAAATAGTCTAAAGAGGAACTGGAAAAAGAAAATTTAATCAATAAATAAAAAAGAATTTGTTGAAACTTTAAAGTAGAGTGGTTTCTACAGGAAGGCTTATCGGAAACTTGAATATAGATCTTGATATTTTGAAACCCAATTAATAGCCTCCGTGAAAAACATACCGCATGCAACGAATGAAGTAACATGTCGGACATGGTAATAACCCTAAACACTCTGCCAAATGTATGAAAAATGTTATGGGCAAATATTAAGAAGACTAAGAAAGAGACCTGTTGCTATGGTCCAGTGTTTTTTTACTTTCTGCACTTGTAATTAGTGAATTATTTATAAATAAATACATAATTATACAATCATTATTAATTTTATTTTGGGATAGGGAACCCTAATGTGTCTTGTCATGATACTGGTTGATAAAAAGTGCAAGGAATGAGTTGAGTTTTTACATACTCTATTTCTTATGTTTACCTACTGTTGTTTTAATCATAGTACATTGTTTCACAGTATATTGTTCCAATCATAGTACATAATAGATAAAATATTGCATAAGTTCCCTCTCACATGAAAGCTTTTTTCGCTTTTTATTATCTTACTTTACTCTCCGTCTTTCCACATATCAATCTCTTCCTGCCAAATTATTATAAGAATATTTAGCAAGTAATTATTATTTAGTGCGAAGTACGTAATAATATACTAGTTATTATGATTGAGATTATTTTAATTTATAAATATAAATGCATATTTCTAGTGGTTATAACATTTTGGTTATAAATGAGTAAAAAAGACTAAGATAGTTTGCACATTTATAACACACGATGGAAAAATTTAAACCAGCAACTATTTTAAATAACTTTACTGATGAAATAAACAAAAACAAATCCAACACTATAATATTTATCGCAAATGATAACTGCACGGACGCTTGAGATAAATTGGCTGCTAATTTTTGAAATTGGTAACGATACAACGAAAATGCAAATAAAAGTTAAGATAAATTTTATTTGTGTTTTTGGTGCGTTGCCAAGTTAAAATTAAAGCCTTTGCAATAAAAACTTACCATAATTTGACCAAAGGGCTCTCAAAGTTTTTACATCTGCATGTGCATTTTGTTTTCATTGTTTTTCACCCTCTTATTATTATTGCTAATCACGGATGTTTTAATCCATATTACATATGCTTATTCTATTACTATATTTTCAACTCTAATGTCATACGGCATTCACTAGTAATTCTTAAAAAAACATGTTGATTATTTACAATGATAAAGTATGATATCTACAGTGACAAAATTTTACTCCTACCTTTGTTAGTTTTGTAATGGTCTATAATTTTCTTTACTAAATATACAAGTAAAGTAGTCAAGCCTTAAACGACAGCTGTAACATACAAATTGAGTAGCTATTTTTTAGGTAAATAATTGAATAATAAAACAGACCTGGGGTCATATCTTTCCACAGTGTTTAATGGACACTGACCATCGCTGCCACCAATTGCATATAAGTAGCCTCCCAACACTGCCACTGCAACTCCCAGTCTCCGCGTTGTCATTGCAGCCACTTTCGTCCACTTGTTCTCTTTTGGATCATATCTGCAAATAATTACATTGTGTTACTTAGAAGTGGTTATAACAAAAGATATAATCATATTTGCATAGCGAAGCTAATAAGAAGCTATATCATAATAAATACCATACTATACAGATCATAATATATAACATATTATAGAGAGATATGGCTCTGATATTGACTTGTCATAGAGATAACTGAAGAGAACTTTACGATGACAACTTTTCTTCAAATCAACTTATTTTCTATGCTACTAAATAAAGAAAAGTAAAATTAATTCCTGTGCTATACTCTATAGTCGATTTGAATTAATTTTTTAAAGGGACAAGCTGAATGGAAATATTAATATAATGCAAATAAAAATTTGTATGATTAATATCTCCTAGATATATTTGAGTGACCACTAAGAAAAAATACTAAATGCTTATCATATATTCTCTGAAAATGTACCAAGTTTAATTAAAATGATGCAACGTGGTGAAAAATAATGAAATGTAAGTACGCCTGCACTCGGTAATCACTATATAAATATGTACATACTCATACATTTAAACTTCCTTTATTCATACAAATAATTGTGCTGAAAAGATTGCACAAAAATATAAAAATACGTACTCAAAATTTTTAATGATTTATTACAAATTACACTGTAATTGAAATGCGAAAAAAGTGATTAAATGTTCATTACCTCTTCTTAAATTTGTTGAGATTACAATTTTCGTTTACATAATAGTAAAAGAGAATAACATTTATTCAACAAAAATACATTCAATGAAGCATGGCTTTGTCATTCTACACTGAAATGCACTAGCGATAGGTTGTGTTCTGGGGGTACTCCGAATACCAAATATATTTCCTATCTCCGGTACACAACTGGTTTAATTATAATTGGTTTAACCATTTTAGACCAAGGTAAGAAATATTATCTTATATGGAAAAAGAAAAGATATTTATTCCCATACATTTTGTATGCCGCGATGAAGCGCGGTTTGTCATTCTGCACTGAAATGTGCTAGCGATAGGTTGTGTTCTAGCCACTCCGAATAACAAGTATGTATAAATATTTACGATCTATATTTTCAAGTAACTTGTAAGTCACTTATTATTGACTTCTTTTTATGTATTTTATATAAATGTGTGTACATATTATAATTTTAAATTCTACCATAGTCCTTCTAGTGTTATATTGATACCCATACTAATCATCTCTCAGTCTTATTATAACTAGTTTCAATTTCATTCCACTTATTCAACTGTTGAATATTAGTTATTTGTTCCAGTAAGTCATTTTCATAAATAAACTCTCATTATTCCGTCCTTTCTGTTACTTTGACTTCAATTTTTAATATATTCAAATAATTCAATCACCATAACCAGACCTGTTTTTCTTATTCAATTTCAAATTAAAATAACATTCCAGAATAACAAATAATTTTTTCATATTTAGTATATTAAAGGTCTGAAAAAAGAACCATGTTAATATTGGCTTGTTGAGATATTTTTGATATTTTGAAAGGACATATTTATATTTTAAAACAAATTAGTTTACAACAGGTTGACCCCAAAACTACATTGTTAGTACTCAATTTTGTTGTTGGTACTCAATTCTATTATTAAGAATAAATATATCCTAAATAGTTTACTTCCAGAGTACAAGTATGAGAGAAAGGGACAGAGGAAGCAAGCGCATTAGCAGCTGTAGACAGAAGTCATTTTTTTTGGTATTTATTATATTGTCATTCCCTGGACCTCTATTATACTAGCAGGTTGGACTGACAATACCATAAAAATGACAGCTATTTTTTGTGCCTATTTGGAGTGCCACTATGAACATCCCTGGACCTATATTTGACATTTAATTAAAAATGCCAAAAGTTTCCTTTAATTATTATATCATCTCACAATTCATTGTATTGATACAAAATATCAATACATTTTGTATCAACACTTTCAATATTTTCTATTATTTTGTTAATCTCAGTGGTATAAATGAAATGAAACAAAATTTGCATGCTTACGATTTTTATTTGCATTAAAACAAAAATGCTTCAACTGCCTCTCAGTGTCGCTATTCTAAAGTAAAATTAAAATGTTAGAAGAAATAGTATCATCATTACCGTAAGATGAATTTAGTGAATTTTTACACTTATTTTGAATGATATTAGACTCTAATGCTAATAAGACATGTAAACAATGTACTGGGTATATTGCAGGATTTATCATTCAAGCGAATTGAAAGAAAATTAAATGTGATGATTGCTTACTTGCATGTGAATCTGTGCTATAAAATTTCACTTTGAATCGTAGGAATGGTGTAGCACTCGTTGCTCAAAAACAGAGAGATGGTTTAACTGTATCTTTTACAAGTTTACCGGTAGAGTCCTTATTCCGCTAAGCTTGTAAAAATGATAAAGATAAAACTCAAATTGAATTAAACTATCTCAATTGAATGAAACTAAATATCTCAATTGAATTAAATTAAACTTAAAAGTGATTATCAAATAATTTTAATAGCCACTTTCATCATTAGTAAAACAAATTAACACAAAATTTATAGATATTCATCTAAATGCAGTAATAAAAAATTATTCGTCATATTTTATAGTTTTTTATATGGAATTTTTTGACATTGAAAATGTTGATTGCAATCAATTAACTCTTTTTCAATCTTACTTGTGTTGTTTCATACATATCTTATATTTTATTCCTTCCCATTGAAAACTTTTAATCCGGTATTGGTACTGATTATCGGCATTAATTCTATAAATAAATAGATGAAAATTTGATAAACTATAGACAAAGTTTATCGAAGTTTTTATCAATTTATTCTGTCACACTGTTCATCTCTAACATTAACTCACTACTCACTATCAGCACCAGAATGGTGACAATGAAATTGCTTCATTACGACTGTGTAAAACCAATCCGGAAGAAACCAATAAGACCAATATTCATGTTAAAAGGCAAACGAATAGACATATTCTATTTATTAGAAAACTTTTTAATTATTACTGAGCACAATTCTCTTTTTGGTTGTGGCACGTCTACTTTACATGTTGCAAAAAAAAGAGAATATACTTATATTCAAAATTTACTCTTATATATATCTCACATGGCGATATTTCACCTTACGTCTATAGGAATAAAAGTTTGTTATGCGGGGACCCCGACATTTCCAAAATATATAGTAATTTCTCCGTAGAATTTATAATTGCAAAATAAGTATCAGTGTAAAAAACAAAGCTTTTTGAAAATAATATATGCACATACAAATTTAATTTTACATCTCTCTCGTAATTCTCTTTTCGATTGTGACATGTCTTCTTTACATATTGCAAAAAAAAGAGAATAAAATTATTTTCAAAATTTACTCTAATATGGTTATGTGTGCTATCACATGCCGATATTTCACCTTACATCTATAGGAATAAAAGTTTGTCATGCGGGGACACCGACATTTTCAAAATTTATAGTAATTTCTCCAAGAATTGCAAAATAAGTACCAATGTAAAAAATAAAGCTTTTTGAAAATAATACTATTTAATTTTACGTTACATATTTATTTAATTTTACGTCGCACTTGAAATTTCTACTCTTTTGGAAGTCGAACAAGACTGCACATATGATGGAGGGAAAAAAAAATATCTTTGGTAATAGTATCTTTTATGATTTTCAATAATCAGTACTCTCATGTTTTTTGTTCACGCACTCATCTAATGTCTCTTTTTTGCTTTATAATCTGTTTTTATGGGGTTACGAGAAGGCAGATTTCAACTTTTTGTGATTTTTCTTATGGCTCTTGATATGAAAAATTTAAATGAGGCTGAAAGTATTTCCTCTACTCATTTTTTTGTTATCTCATTTTTTTGTCTTTTATGTTGTCTGTGATGGAAAACCGTCAATGCTGACTGCATTGACAACTACTGCTACCTTGATAAAGTCGAATGTGGAAGATTAAATCATTATACAAAGTCATTCTAATTAACTTACCCGATCTATATATAAAATCTTATTTAAAACTGGAGTAACACTAATATTCGTCGTTGTTGTATCGACACAATTTTAATAATACAAAATAAATAAAACTCGTTACCATAAAGCATAAAAATACATATTTTCAATTAAGTTATAAATGATTCTAAAGGGTCAATTTAAAACTGAAAGGAGACAGACGTAAATGAAACTGGTATAATAGAGATGGAATATAATTTTTAAAAGAGTGATTAACTATCCAGGTTAAAAATAAAATTTGTAATCATAATACGGAAACAAAGAAGCTACATTAAACGTGCATATATTGCAATTCTATTTATTGACATTCATTCTTTGTTGTCAAAATGAATATCTGTTTCGTTCTTTTGAATTTTACATAGTTTTTTTCGACAATCCTGTTGGGCAATAATTTTATAAGCTTTAACAACTAAAATATTAGTGCATAAATACAAGGAAAGAGGATGCTGTCTTTTGCTGAAAGAGTTCAAAGTACTTCGAAAGTAATATACCCACCTCTCAACATGGTTGAGACATTGTACACCATCCTGACCACCGACAGCATAGAGTGCACCATCTAACACAGCCACGCCTACGGACGTCCGGCATGATGACGTGGGAGCCACCTCTCCACACCACATGTTAGTCTGTGGGTCGTACCTAATACAAAATTATATTAAAACGAATTTACTATCAATGTAATTAGTTAATGTTGGAGAACAAAGAAAATGGTTCTGAAAATGTTTTAACCAAATTCTGATTTTATCAAATTTAAATAATCATGGCCTTAACAAAAAATGTTATATAAAATTTTTTAAATAAACTATTTGTACGTATGTATGCTCACTCTTAAAATCACTTCATTAACCCACTTGACACAAAAGGAGTTCCAAAGCTTGAAACATTTATGTTAACCTTTAACTCGCTTCATCATTTCTACATCATTACATGGTGTCATTAAGGACCCTTTGCAAATGCTATTTTTTACTAAAATTCAAGCAGCACTCGTATTCTAATGACATATAAATAAAGACACATCTTCTATTTCAGTATCAATGTTTACTTTTATAATTCCTAGGATATTTTGAATTAAAATCAATATTTAGGGTAATAATCATTAAGTCACTGTTTTTTGACTATAACTTTAGATATATATCTTATAATCAATTTTACAAATCTAGTTACAAAATTATTAAATATTTGTAGGTAACAAGGGTATAAAGTAATAAAAAAATTAAAAACAGAAATACTAAACTTTTTTATAAAAAAACTGACAACCGTACATAGGTAATAATTTTTTAAAAAGAAATAACCTTGGTGGTTTACATTTACAACATACAATATTTTTCTCACAATGTTCTTTAATCATCTTCCATTCTCCTTAAGTGAGTGTTTATCAGAGTTAGTCTAATATCTTGCAAAAAAGACTTTCTTGTGGGATTAATGCATTTCTAAAGAATGAAAGTCTTTGTGTTTATGTCCCGTTTTCTATAACACAGAATTCTATAATATTTAGTGATTTTGTTTCTTTATCGGCGTTTATATCATGGAGCATTGATAATATGAAAACAGTGGTCTACATTTTAAGGTAAGTATGATACTAAAGTTTTATCATTAATAAAACCAAAAATATAAATTGTATGACTAAACCTTTAGTATACGTAACTATTCTCTTGCAGTGCATACGCAAACTGTTACAGACAAAAATCAGTTATCAGCTAGAGCATTTCTATTAGTAAGGTCTACTAGATTAACTAATTGAACAACTATTAAGGTGAGCATCAAGTTCCCCAGTTCTATGACTCCTTTTAGACTTCCTTCGAAATATAAATGCATCATGAAGAAAGGCAATTTTAGGATCACACAAATACATGATTAAGACTCCATATTTGGTGGGTCATAATTTCATGTATACTCTGAACCATAATAATAACAAGTACCATAATAATAGTAAGTTCTCATACTCATTTTCTTGTGATTTTTAGATGCTTCATTCTCTATATCCTCACTCTCTAACAAGGGGAACTGAGAGGTTGAGAAATGCATTTCGGGATGAGGCTTTGCAAGTGTAAAATCCCCTTGTAAGCTTCCAACACAGGTCTTGGCCCAGCGGTATGGGTTCATATCTATCGCTGCTGATTTTTGAGCAAAATCGTGAAATTTTCGTCGCTCTGACACTCTAAAATCCTTTACATTAAATCATTGCTAATAAAACGTAGCTGGGATCGATTTGACCCGATGAAGTGAATTAAGGGTTGATATGTGTATATGTGCCTTATATCTTGTAAATGAGTGCTCTGATTTTGATTTGATTTCTTTTATTTAATATTATTTTCTTTTAACTTATCTGAATGTCAACTAAGATGAAACCTTACAAAAAAGCTTTATTAATAAGATTGCACCTTAGTAGGTATACTGAAAGTTGCACATTATCAATGAAAGTAAAAGTAGGATTTTTAGTACTCACTGGTAAATTAATTACTCTATGGCTGTGAAAGGCATTTGTGTGAAATACCTGAAAAATCCTCCATATTCCATTCTAATGTATCTATAATAGTTTGGAAAGGGTATTCCAAGAAAACCTCCACGTGGCTTATATCATAATTTTTTTGAGTACTTAATTTAATATTACTTTCAAATTTACATTGCAGTAATCCCTAAACAGAACAGTTTGTTATAGTTACAGAAGTTTTTTTATTTACTTGTATGCACAATAACCCGTTAGAATATTACAGGCAGCAGTGACGAAAACCAAATTAACATCAAACCTTTCAATACTATTTAGATAGCTTTGTCCATCATGTCCACCCACTGCGTACAACAGATCTGCCAATACAGCTACACCAACACCACATCGCCGCTTGCACATTGGCGCCACCATCTTCCATTCTGATGTCTGCGGGTCAAAGCGCTCCACAGATGCGATGGCGTCCCCAGAACACCATCCGCCCACAGCAAATAACACCTCTCCTGGACGCAAATGGATGCTACTCCTCAAATTTTCTTGAATTTTTAAGTATTTAAACAATCTACACGGTTTCTATATCTCTTATGTTATAATGGCATATTCTCTTTGTCACAATAAATACTATTAATCAGATTTAAAATAAATTCATAATTGTGGTCAATTGTCTTTTCTCCAGTTTATTTTACTGATACTATCTACAGACACACCTTTTATATTTCTTTCTTTTATTTGAAACTAATTTTTCATGGGTGGCTTTGCTTATGTGGTTTTGCACAATTTGTATTATTTAATTCCAAGTTAAGTTCAATATGTGTTAATATATTAATAACGTAACTTGAATGCTTTACGTAACAGGTAAAAAAAAGATTTTTCTTCAGGTCCTTGATACTTTTGAGCAACAAAATATTTTGTTAAAATTCCCCAAAATTACAAATTTAAAGCAGAAGTAGATAGCGCATCGGAGATCTCGATCAGCTGCAAAATGTATATACCTATTGTATTTTTGTGGAATTTTAAGGCCTATTGTTTGTCGAAATCTTATGTAGCACTCCAACAAACCATGATTGCATAGTCTGAAGCATATTGAGATTTTTGCCATGTCATCAAAAAACTGTTTTTAGGATCAGAGCTCTCCATAACATTAAATATATCTGTCATACAGGTGGCAGTGATAACAAAATTTATAAAGATATTGTTGATTCTAGGCCTTATGTAGTAACACTAGTTGTGAAGAAAGAATACATAAATTGTGTACAAAAATAAAAGTTGTCTGACAACTTTGAAACTTGCATTGAAAATATCTATGAGAAATTTTGGGAGAAAGGCCAATTATATAAGACAATAAATGGACTTATAAATTAGTACAGCTTCACGATTTGAGAAAACCTAGACAAGGTTTATGACAGATATATGACTACCCAGCATGACATATAAGTATAGACAACATTGACTCTATTAACAATATCTTAAAAATTTTACAACATACGAATATGTACACACCATATTGCCTGTGGCAATCTTATAATCTATAAGCTTTTATAATATGAAAGTTGTATGTCAACCAGATTAGTAGTTTTCGCATGAATCCCTAAAAAACAACCAAACATACAAACAAAACTTTCCTCTTCATTATAATGTTAAAATCAAAAACCACAATAACAGTATGCCACTAAAAAATAATAATTTATTTATATATTTTTTTCATATATTTGAATATCTATCGTATTGGTTTCTCTTGCTGTTAAAAAACAAGATGACACGTTGATGACAATATGGGTTGTGCCGCCGTGATTAAAAAAAAGGCTTGCACCGTCACCATAGCATTGCTAGTGTCATGGCGGTACCATATTGTGGAAGTGTTGGCCAACGGGATAACACTGACCTTATTAGCAATATAATAATGAAAATTTTGTATCAATTTCCTCACTACCTTTTAAGTAATGCGGAAACAAATATATTTGTCAATTTTTCAAATTATGTCGAGGAGATATCTCATTTTATTCATGGAATTATTATATTTGATAAATCATCAACATCAAAGGAGGAAACTTTATGTTGTTATTAATAGTTAGAAGTTGCTGAGTCTTTGGTGACATTTTCAACATAGTTTATAATACATAATAGGCAAAGAAGGTTTCCTAGATATTACTGCCTAGGAGGATGACAGCTGGAAAAATAGGATTAGAAACTTCATTCAGCATCATTGTAACTAACATTAGGCATAGCTATTTTCTTTAATTAATGATTACTATTTTTAAGGCACTTTAATGCTAGCTTTATTTTAACAATAACTATATTTTATGAATTATAAGGAAAATCTTTGATTTAAAAATAACCAAAGAAATGATATCTTGCCTGTCGATAAGAGGCAAATTTTTTATACTTCTCTAATTTTTTATTAATAACATTGTAGATTACTTATTTTGCAATAAAAATTTGTATCAATACAATTCAAAATAAATGTACCAATAAATCAGAGAAAACCACATTAAAATACTTCTAATGATTTTTGAGTTAAATTTGAACATAGGTAAATATCTACAAAAAAGAATGAAACTCATGTCGTTAATTATGTGTGACAGTGTAAGGAAGAAAGTAAATCAACACGAGCAGAGCAAAGCCATCAAACATCTTCCAGGCATGAACACAGCATACTCGAACCACAAAAATGGAGGACCAGATGACCTTCAAAATTTTCGATTTTATGATAGTACTACATAAAAAGAATTCAATGTTAGGATAATTAAACATCGTTAGTTTTACTGGCTACTGGTACATAATGCTCAAACTTCTTTTTTGAAACAAAAGAACAAAAATGGTCCAACATTTTCAAAAATTTGTTTTAAAAATATCAGATATATATGATGACTTATCATTATTTTGAAAAATTCATATAAAATATTCAGTACAAAAGTATGCCTTATTACTGTCAGTTTATGCTCAATAATGGTGGCGATTGGACAATATATTCGGTGAAAACATTGTAGTGCATTATTCTAGTCCTCTCTTTAGATTATTCAAATGCTGAAAGTTTTTATATATAGTATTAACGTAAATGAGAAGAAAGTCACCTAAATATAATATTGTCCTTTGTGTTGAACAATTTCAATTAACAGTCAATTAGTTTTAGATATAATTCAATTACATATCTTCTATAACAATATATTTAAATAAAAACCACACTAAAAAAAAACAACCTCTTCTTGTAGGTTTGCGTGGCCTTGTTCGTGGACCTTGCATAAGTGGGCGTTCCTGTGGTAGCAGCAGGTAGTTTTTAGCCTCATCCACTAAGTCACGACATGCATCATCTGACCGCACTAGCAAGTCTGCACTCACTGTACCCACCAGGAATTTTGGACTCAGCAGGGGAAGACGTACATGTTGGAGAACCTGGAAAATTCATTTAATTTGCTTTAATATAACAGTATTAAAAAATCCTTTTTCTTTGTAAATTTTTTCACATTACTATGAAAATTTTATTTCAGATATTGAAGATGTGACCTGTTTGATTTTTGGGCAGATCATTGGCAATTGAGAGAAATTGATGATCATTTTAAGATGTGGCACTCAACATTATTTTTTTTAAATAAGACAGCACTAAAGGCTGTGAAATGAAAACTTGTTTTAATTTCAGTCTTAAGTGGCAGATATATATATGATTAATTAATAAATAATAATGTTTAGATCAATGAGCGCATTGGACAGTGATTTTGCTATTGCGATAAGTTTAACTTTGTTTTAAAATAATTATAATATGTTAGCTTACCATTATTGTTTTTAAATTGTGTCATTTGGTTATCTCTAAATAACTAAACACAACACTTAATGTTCATATGCTTTTTATTTATATATTTAGGTTAATCCAACATAGACAAATTTTAAATAACCATCATAGTAATAACACTGAATCTTTCTGATCCAGTATTAATTTTGTATCTATAAAATTCAATTGGTGTAAACGACAAATATTACTTTAGAAGAAAAACATAACATAATTTTAGTTTTTTCTAAAATCTTTTATTATTTTGTTTTTCATAAGCTATAGAAGTTTTCTAACCTTTGTAGACATGAAATTTCATATGCCACAAAAAAATAACATATTTGTATTTATCTCATAGTTTGAGAGTTTTTATTCTTTACGACTATAAAAATTTGTTATATTGTGTATATGACAAAATCTAAGAATTAAATTAAATTTTTTCATTAAATAACTATTACAAAAAAAAGAACAATATAAGCTTTGTATCTTAATAGCAAAAAAGATAAACATTGAAAATAACAAATCGTAATTAATAAATCTTTCTTATTCAGCCAAATTGTGAAATAAACTAAATCAGGAATTCTTCGTCAATATCACATATTTGAGAGGCATTCAAGCCTTCAAGCCTCTCAAATATCATACTTTGCCTAATTCCATTTATGCTCATTTGCTTATTCTGTTTCATTATCTTCCCACTCACAATGCTTTTTTATATTTGTTATTGGGATATGTTTTTACTTAATGAAAAATTTTCTTTTTTGTGTATTTATGGCATGGTGTATTGCTCAATGTTTTGCAGTTCACCATGCCGTTGATTGTTGAAATCGGTTTCACATTGGTTGATTGGGAAGAGATTACTCTTGTAGTAATAAGTCTGCCCTTCATATCGCTTTATATAATGATCCAATTTGAAAATATGGTGAGACTAAACCATGATTATATAACAATTTGATGTTCCTTATGTATTAGAAAATAGCTTTTTTTTTAATATTCTCAAAAATTCACATATTTCAGCAGTTTTATGGACTGTTATTACAAATGAATGATTTTTCATTCAAATAATAGGTCCTTTCGAGTCGCCAGAAACTTTTAATCAAGCCAATTATTCAGAAATATGTCAATTATATGTATCTTTGACACTGAGACTGCATATATATATACAGGTGTCCAGTAGCAAATGTCAATGTTTGAAAAATTGTAAAAAAAAACTACACCTTTAATACAAAGTAGGTTTATTTACTTTATAACAACAAATGCGGATTTCATTTTTTAAAAACCACGTTTTCCCAATGGCGGCCATCGAGTCTGACACACTCTTCGAGTCTAGCACGCATGTTTTCAAAAATGCGTTTGCAGAGCGACTGGGGTATCCTACTGACTTCGGCTCGAATATTTTCTTTAAGTTGTGTCACAGTGCTCAGATTTGTTTTGTAATCAACGGATTTTAAGTATCCCCATAAGAAAAAGTCACATGGGCTTAAATCAGGTGACCTAGGTGGCCACGGTACGGCACCGTTTCGGGGTATGTTTTTTTCTGGAAATAACTGCCCCACTGCATTCATGGACACATTAGCAGTGTGAGCTGTGGCCCCGTCCTGCTGGAACCATGTGTTTTGGTTGAAGGATGGACTATTCTGTAGTTCTACTCTGAAAAAGTCATTTAACATCTGGGCATATCTCTCCGAATTCACAGTTACAGTTTGGCCACGTTGATTTTCAAAGAAATAAGGCCCTATGATTGCAGATGCAGACATGGCACACCAGACTGTTACTTTAGGCTTATGTAAAGGCTCTTGATGCATTTGTCTTGGGTTGTGGACATCCCAGTAACGAAAGTTCTGCTTATTCACATATCCTCCAATGTGAAAGTGACCTTCGTCACTAAAGAATATGTTGCCCATCCGGGTAGCAGTACGTAATCTCAACAACATCACCTCTGCGTAAGTTTTTCTTAATTCACAGTCAGAATCGTGTAAATCTTGAACAATTTAAATTTTATATGGATAGAACTTGAACTTTTTTCGCATTATTACCTGTAAAGTTGATTTCGGAATTCCCAATATCGATGAACGTGTACGCAGTGATAAACGGGGATATTCAACGACAGAAACCATAACACGCTCGACATTTTCATCCGTGGCTACCAATGGTGTAGGTCCTGGCCTGGGCCTTTTTAATGTTGATCCTGTAGCTCTGAACCTTGCTACCCATGACTGAATGAGGTTGATCGATGGTCCATCACGTAATCGACGAATACTGTAACGATTATTAAATCGACGGCGTGCTACAGACAGCGAAAATCCACTCGATGCAGCGAATGTACGCCTCAACGGCAAAAATGCGGTGCTCTCCACTCCACTGTTCCATGGCTACTAAAACATCCGCACCGCTTGAGCTTCTAACAATGCACCCCGTGCCCCTCTTATGTGTTGTGTTCAAAAACTATGTTTGTTCAAACTTTCAAATCTGCTACTGGACACCTGTATATTAGCTGCAAAAAAGCTGATTATTTGAAGGTGTATAAATACAGTAGGGCAGCTATAGACCACAAGCTACCGAGAAGGACAGACAACTTTAAACCATTTTAAAAATTTGATTAAACGGAACAATTTTTAAAATAATTGACTCGGATAGAGTAGTACATTTTTTTACACTACCACTGTTAAATTTGGATGATAAAAAAGAATTTGGAACTCAAATTTGAAAGTCAATCTTTTTCTGTATGGACCACATGTATACACACAATAGCAATCAATTCACTTTTTCATAAATGCTTCGTTTTCAGTTATGAAACCTTTCTGCCCTAAACACCAAGTTAAGTGTTAGGTATGGATAACAACTATTAAAAAGCCACGAGAAAGCGTATTCTCACGAAAGATTTGCATCTTCATGCTTATAAAGTTCAATTGACTCAAGAACTGAAGCCTACTGACCACGCACAGCGAAGAGAGTTCGTTGAATGGATTATGGAACAACAAAAAGTGGATGCTGATTTTTCGAACAAAATCATCTTCAGCGATGAGGCTCATTTTTTTTTTGTTTTCGACAAAATTGTCGCATTTGGGGTTCAGAAAATCCACAAGTGATTGTTGAGAAACAAATGCATCCACAACGTGTAACTGTTTGGTGCGGATTTTGGGTTGGAGGCATCATCGGACCATTCTTCTTCGAAAATGCAGCTGGTCAGACAATAACGGTTAATGGTGCTCGCTATCGCGACATGATAATCCAGTTTTTTGTGCCAAAATTGCAAGATATGGATGTGGACGGCATGTGGTTTCAACAAGACGGTGCCACATGCCATACAGCCCGAGAAACAATTCATTTACTGCATGAGTCATTTCCTGGTCATATAATTTCCCGTCTTGGTGATCAGAATTGGCCGCCCAGATCATGCGATTTAACGCCGTTGGATTTTTTTCTTTGGGGTTTTTTGAAGTCAAAGGTTTATGTCAACAAGCCCACGACCACCCACGCCTTGAAGGAGGAAATTGAGCGCTGTATCAATGAAATTCAGCCATTTATGCAAAACAATCATGGAAAATTTCAACAAAAGAGTGCGTATGTGCCAGCAAAGTCGTGGAGGCCATTTACCCGATATGCTATTCCATACATAACCCTATACTGTATACTATATAAATCAATAAAAAATTCACAATTTTTAATTATAAACCTGTGTTTTCTATCAAAATTACTTCTTGCATGAATTTTGAGACATCCTTTACTTAAAAATACCAAAGAAATCTTTCCAAAAATTATCCAATTTTAATAGTTTCTTCGGTGATTTCTTAATAAACACTTATACAAGGACAATAAAATACAAAGAAAATTATGGAAATATATATTGTGAACAAAAATTATAACAAAAACTGAAATCAAGGTCACATCGTATTTTCGCAGTCCGGTACATCCTTCGTATCAGCAAAATAATTGTTATCTTCACTATTATCACTATCACTCAAAATTTGCATTACGCCAAATTATGAGTGCACCACAATGTCACTCCCACTATCACTTTCTTCACAACTTGAAAAACGATCATTTTCACTCAAATTATTTTCGTATTCCGACATTATGGATTAAAAATTTTCTTTTCGTGGATCCTTTTTATATTGTAATTACTAATAATATTATAAGTTGAACTTTATGTAACATGTAGAAAGATAAAAACTTAGCGATGTGTGTGAGCGACCTACCGCGCACTAAACAGCAACTGATTTCACGAGCGCCATTGCGCTCGTAGCAAATTTAGTTAGTACACACACAAGCACTATAGCGCTCGTCAGCACTCTATCGGTTAATGGCCATTTAATTTAGATTTTAGCAGCTAATATCATTTTCGGCATTCTGAAGAAAATAGATATCAAATGGTATCAACACAGATTTTGTCTGTGAATTACAGACCTTTAAAATATAGCCTTAAAAAGTTGTAATTTTATAAAAATCAGCTATATTGTGTGCTGAAAGTAAAGAAAATATGTTGTTTTTCTTAATTACCATTAAAAATTGTAAAAAGACAGTGATATCTGTAGACATTCATATTTACCAGCCTGCTTAACTGTTTGTAAGCATGCATAAGAATTCAATAATATACAAAAATTAAAAAAGGGATTAGACACAGATGGTAATAAATGTTGAATAACCTGTGCTAAATACTGTCTTCGCTCAGCTACATTGTATTTCAGCCAGGCCATCACAGAGTTGAATGTCTGTTCTTCACTGCGTACATTCAACTCATCTGATGAGATAATATCCACCAGCTGGGAGACAGGTAGCAGCAGGAACTCTTCGCTTTCCATTACCTTTTAATTGAAAAAAAAGAAAAACATATATTTATGTTCGACTTAAATTGAAAACACTTGTGTAAAAAAATAACCTATTGCAATACAAACTCTCCACATTTGCAACTTTTTAAAAAACAGGATAATTCAGAATTCATGCTGAAATGTATATTCATAATATTTTATGACAGATAGTCAAAAATCTTTTTAAAATAAAGATACTGAGATCCTGTATGTTTTTCTAGTTCCACTCAGAGTGAGATTATGTGTGCGGGATAAGGGAGAAGCCTAAAAACGAACTGTTATTACAGTGGCATCTTAATACTGAGTCACATCTGCGAGTTGTGCAAGAGCTGATAAGGAAAAAGACTGCTAAAAAAAGTACAAAGTTTCTCTATCAGTTCTTACATTATAAGAGAAATTAGAGCTTATTCTATCATTTGTTTTGTATAGAAGCTGCACATCACTCTCATCACCATCATGGATCATCAAAGCTAGGACGACATTTATGCAACTCCGTGACATGCTGTAATCTAATAAATTGACATGGAGGGTGAAACTCAAAATATTCCAGTCAAAGTTCTAAACTAGAACAATGCAAAGAAGCTTTGATTGAGCACCAAATAAAACATAGTTTATTTGGTTTATTCGGTTGATGGTTTTGGATTGAGCACCAAGAAAAATGCAAGTGGAGTTGGTCACAATTTCAGAATGGAATCCATCCGTGTCCCCGTGTCAAGGGAAGAGAGGAAAAGGGAAAGTGGCCCTCCAAAGCAGACCTGGTGGCGGAGTGTGGTAGTGGAATTGACAAGGATCATCAGGATCTGAAGTGAAGTAATTTGTGACGCACAGGGCCGATCGGCGTGGCGAAGTACTGTGGATGTCCTTTACTCCACCAAAGAAACGTAGGATATGAAAGAGATAACCATTCAGTTACAACAGTTTTCAGTTGGTTATAAAAAAAAAGAAGCCCTCAATTTGCAGTCAAATCGAGGGTGAAGCCAAGGTCATGGGGTTGAAGTCGAGAGGGTATTCTGTGCCACAGGTTATTTAGTTTCCAATATTCATAGCAATTTGGCAAATGACATTACAGACATGTTGTGTTTTCTCAATATTGACTAAAGATGACATAGCTTAGTATTAGACTTAGGTTCCAGGTTTGTTTCTTTTTATACCAAACAAGTAATAAAAGCTCTATAATTCTACATTGAATTTTATTTTTGCTGGCATAAATCAATCAAGGCTAAAACTTACGTTAACAAAATAAAAATAAGTTTCTTCTTCTACTACTAATCTACACTATAATATAATAAATATTTTTAATAATTGGAACAGTATATAATTGCTTATTACCTCCATGAAGTTGTGTTGTGTAAACTTATCTGCTATCCGTAGCAGCTCCCTGCATGAATGAGTATCAGCAAAAGCACGAATTCCAAGACAATTGCTTGGATCTAGCTGTCGTTTCAGAAACTCGCAACATATATCCTGCAAATTAGAATAATTAATTCCCTTAATTTTTAAGGAAAACTATTGAACAGGTCAGGTGAAAAATTATGGTTAATTAAATAGATGGGATTTTAAATATCATGTAATTAATTAAAGTTACACATAAGAATTGCTCGTAAACACATAATTTGCACTAAAGAATTGTTTGTAAATACATAAATATTCTTGACTGCTACTGGTTGATTCTAATGGATCCTTTAAAGAAACTAACTATGCTTCTCCGAAATACTTACTGTTTAATCCAAAATACTTGCCGTTTATTTATTTAAATTAATAAGTTTGAGAAAGTTATAGAAAATGTTTTAGAACCGACTTGGAGCTGCCACTTCACAGAACCTGATAATAAAGTATGTTCCCACCACAGATGAAGAAACCTTAAGTGCATTTACTGCGAATGTAAGAACCTGCATCAAGTGCTCCTCTACTTCAGTTGTCTCATTAGACAGTGTGGTTATGCATTAACCGTTAAAAGTAGTGATTTTTTTCATTTCAGTATTACTTTTAACTATGTTTTTTCCCATGTTTACATAAAAAGTAATTTACTTGTCCGCGTGCAGACCATGGATTCCAAATGATGATATAATTGAAGAATTACTCAAGGATTCAGCATCTGAAGATTAAAGATTTTTAGAAAAAGATCATCATGAAAGATATTCAAATTTTTGATGAAAAATATGAACAGTCAGTCATAACTTCATACCCTTAAGAAAGAAGTGCCTATGTACTAATAGATAACATCATTCTCTCGTAACGGTCAGATTTTTGTCTCGGAAAAAAAAGATATTGAAAAATAACACCTAAAAAGCAAATATTGGACTTCTCAAACCTAAAGCAGATAAGAACTTTTCCATGAAACTCTCTAAGTGTTTCTAAATATATATGCTTACTGCAAAAAATTATAGTTGCAAATACGCAATTGAATCATAACATTATTATATTCTAGTTAACTTTTAATTTTTTTGATTTTGTTTGCAGCCTTCATACTTTTTTAATTGTAATGTAAACTTTAAGGTATAAGTGCCATTACTAAAATGAAAATGTGATTACTCCAGTTAAGTTGAGTAGAGCAAATTCTTTATATATTTAACAAATATTTTATGTTTATGATATACAATCCAAAAAACTTTATTATATACGTTTCCCAACTCACATATCTTAGAAGCTTCCTATCAGAGAAAGGAAGAACTGAAGAGAACATGGATTTGCAAATCATCAACGCTAGGGCAACCTTTGCACAACTCCATCCCGTCTAGCAGTCATAGAAACTGACACGGAGAGTGAAACTCAAAATAATCCAGTCCAACATCAAAATTGTACTGTTATATGGGAGCGAGACAAGGTATGTAATAAAAGACTTCACAAGGCGACTCAAGGCTTTGTCAAATGCTCCCTTAGATATTATATTCTCTGGATACCTTGGCCCTAGAAAATATCTAATACTTGCTAAAGAATGGAACCTGTCCATATGCCCCAACAGGCTTTTGATTGAAACCCTCAAGAAAAGAGAAAACAAGACCGTTAAAAGCAGACCTTGTTGCGAACTCTGCTGATAGAACTGAACAGCATTGGCAAGCCCTGGAATGAAACAATTTGTGATACACAGGATCAATCAGCACGGTGAAGCACTGTGGATGCCCTTTGTGACACCAAGGTGATATAGTATATGAAGAGAAAAGCCTATTTCTTGTACTACAAAAATATAATAAAATAAGACTGAATAATAATTTATTTCTTTTTATTTTTCATGTTTATCCACGAAGTCAGAAAATGGATATATTTTTAATTGCATATTTAGAATATTCACAACATAATATAAATCTTTTTTTTTAAACTTCGTGTAAATCCTAACAAATATAAATAATGAATGAAATGAAAATTTAAAAAAGAGCAGCCTAATGTTTTGCAATGACTTCTGAAAGGGCATTCGTTTAGAGCTGGCTATAGTTTTATAGAGGTATATATAGAATCATAACAGATTTTAAGGATTAATACACAAATGACCTTCCACTACAGCTTTCTTACAATAAACTCTAAGCAAAAACCCGTCAGTTTTTATTGCATACTGAATTTCAAGCTCAGACATAAATTTTTTGAACTGACTAAAACTGTTGAACACATTTACCTTAATTATATCACATTTATACATTCTTTCAATTTACATAATTTGTAGCACGACGCAACATATTTTAATAGTTGAAGTAAAATATAAAATAGGACTAAACTATTTTATACACTCGTCACACATTATTATCTTAAATGCAAATCTTTAAACATCACTGAATAATCAATAAAGAAATGAAATTAATAGTAATAAAAATTGTTTATTTACAAACCTGTATTTCTGCAAGTTGTAACAGACAAGCAGCAGGTAAAAGTGTCTGCACATTACTTTCCTCCACAAGAACGTGGGCTGTATAGCAAAAGTCAATTAACAATTCCATCGCGGCCTCATCTACATCTCGTATGCTCACTTCTGTCTGTCTCGACTCAGCGAGTTCACCGGTGAACATTGCTCTGAAGTAAGGACTGCATGCAGAGAGAATAACTCTGCGCCAAATATGCAATTATTGATCATTAGCAACGTCACATGAATGTCACTATTTTGCTTATGTTGTAAAACAAAATTTCTCTAATAGTAAACACTAACAAACAATAACACTATATTACAACTACTTTATGGTACACTAGTAAACAATTTTCGAAACTATGTTCTAAAGAAACTGTCTCTTAAAAATAATCCAGACATACTGAAAAAATTTTAATAGGGGACTTGTCTATCAACCTTCCTAAATGTGACTTTTACAATTAATATGAGATGACGCCAACATATGTTGTATAATTATAAGACTAACATTAGTTATATAAATTAATAACTTATGTTAGCCATAATCATGGTGAAAATGTATAGAATACAGAACAAGCGTTTCTTTTAGTGACTTTCTCAAAAAACAACTAACCTGTGTGCAAAGATTTTCCGACTGCCCACATTCAGCACCACATCGCAGAGCTCACGATGTCGTCTTAATGCGGCTAGCTCTTGTAAGGTAGCACGAGCATGCTTATCAGAAGCATGTGCTAGTCGAGCACCCACACCATCTCCCATTGTGCTCCTGATGAATGTTTATTAAATTCATAATCTTACATCTATTATGTTTACTATTTGTGTTTAAAATGTTTATCTTATACACACCAAGAGAAAATAGAATTCTTAAATTGCTGTTATATCTAGGATTCTCTGTCCAAGTCTATAACTAAAATCCATTTAAATTCATGTAAAGAAAGCGGATAGAATAGTTTGAAATGATGGTGATAAGCATAGTTATCATTCTTCTAGCCAATCATTCAAAATGTTCTTAAAGTATATGTAAATCTTATTTAGCCACAGTGTAAAATATTTCAATCTGGATATTACAACTAGTTTGCAGTTTTCTGATGAAAGACGCAATGTTAATTTATTAAATTCAATCTGTAAGTACCAAAAGGTTTCAACATTCATTTGTACTTTAATATTGAGGTTTCAACATTTTATAAAATAAAATCTTTAATAACATTTAACAGCAGTGTCAAGATATCACCAGCTCACGTATCGCAATTATGCTATAAAATGTTGGCCACTCAAGAAATATAGAGATCATCCATCCATTTCTGAATTAATATTATACAACACACTTCAAAAGAATTATTATAAATTTATGAACCCCATACCTACTCCACTGCTTCAACATCAACTGCAGCCGTTTTTAGCGTGCTAGAGAAACAAACAGATTTCCTAATCCCTAGGATGTATTCTAGGTCTATTCATTACATAAAGAAAGGTAAACATTATTAAACTGTAAATGTTACCATAAAATGTACTCAAAACTTACCTATTTTTATTTGCAGCGTTTCCCAGCTGCAAATGCAGCGGGGGAGAAGCCCAGCCCCACACAGAGTCAATCTGAAAATGGAATGTCATGCAGCATTATCTGATTTATAAGTGTTACACAATCAGTTGCATAAAATCGTACAACTGTAACTTCAGAGAGGAACGGAAGGTGGAGAAAATGATATCATTGAAAGAAGTTGATGAAATATATAGACAAATATGCTTTAGATTGCTTTACGATAAACTACTGGTGGTTTTCCGTACATATCCTAGAAGGTCAAAATTGAGCTACACAGCAACTAAGTCGTTTATACAATAAAGAAAAATGTTTCATGAGTAAGTGAGTGAACCAGCACAGAGAGAAGACCAATCAATGAACATCTGAACAGGACTTCAGCACGCTTGACTACAACAGTAAAGGAATTCAATAAAACTTTCCAAAAAGTGTTCTCTATATAAAAATGCACGAAACACGAAATATTTGACAAGTGTACAACAATCCATGTGAAAAGCTGTGGTAAACTTAGACTAACCTCACAGTCTCCCTACACAAACTTGATAAATAATATATGAGTATAGATAATGTATTCAATAGAAATGTGTTCACTTTGAAGATTCTCCAACTTTACATCGTCTGAAAATTGTTTTCAACAATACAAATTGAAAACTTAGTAAAAAGCATGTCTTAACCTTGCCAGTTTGTAAACGATAATGATTATTTCTAGATGATATAGTGGGTAAAAGTATTTTTAATTTATTCGTAAAGTTATATCTATTCCTAAAAGTTCTAGTACCAGGTACTAGTTACCGTGACAAATTTCGATTTAAGCACTAGAGTAAACTAGGTCATTAAAAAATAATGATTAACTCTTGTATAACCATGTATTTTCTGGACAAATACTAACTATATTATATAATCTGTAAGTAATGTTATAAAGCACAAGCGAGTTTACAAACAAAAAACAAAAGCGAGTTTATTTATTTAACTGCTTAACCAATCTATGTAGCCTGTATTATCGAGACGAACACAGAATACTTTTTAAGCCGGAATAGAAATTTGTTTTGATAATTACAAAAATTACCTCATTAAGAATGTGAACATAAGTCTGAATGTATATTACATAGTAAGTGGTCAATATCAACTTAATCTTATAATTGTCTCAATTTAAAAAATAATTTTCAATAATTACAATAGAACTTTGCCTTTTCCAATACGAGCTAATCCACAGGTCAACACTAGTTTAATTATCTTCATTAAATTGAACACCAAAATGAAAAAAAAAACAAGTGAAATTTCTTCTAACTTTGTCACAATTTTAAATATTTTATTTTAATTTTTAAAAGATAAAATAAAACGACTAACCAGCATAATCAGTGTCAGTGGGAATAATATCAAAGCCCTGATGAATAGTGTCCGTAAGAGGAAATTCTCTCCCAATTCTTATGGATTCACACAGTTGACATGCAGAATTCTGTGTGAATGTTCTAATGTTATAGGTCAGACTCAGCAAAAATGGTTAGACAGATCTAGCAAACTCTCTAACATACACAATAATTTTTTGGACAGAAACAGATTTTAAAGAGGCATATTAATGAAGCTGGGATAAAAATTTATAATTTTATAAAAGATTGTTTAACAAATATAATAGCTCGTAACAAAAATGATAAAGTGACTTTATATAGCCATGGTGTTGTATGCCCCAATTTGCCATTACTTCGATAGTGTAGAGGCCCCTCTGAAAAAAAAACACCCAACAAAATTTAAAGAGTAATAGGCTAGAGATTTAGTTTTATCCCGATATAATTGAACAGATAAGACAAAATTATGCCTTAACTTTTGTAAGCGTGAAAAAGTAAATATAACAACTCGCCAGGATTCTCGCATGCAGTTTTGGGGAAGAACACTATCTTAGACATAGAGCTGTGAAGTATGGCAGCCATCCAGTAAAAGACAACACTATCAATCTTATTGTGCACACAATCTCTATTTTTGCTACATCAACCTTAAGAAAACACACGGACATTTATATACCAAACAATAGCCAGGTTGCATTTAAATTAATATATACCTGTAGGAACATTCGGATTATTTAGTCAAAGAACCTCCCCGCTAGAATAAAGTGCTAAATGTGGATACATCAGAGAAATCTAGGTCTTGGATTCAGACACATGAAGATTCTTTCACAAAGCAACTTCAACAATTGGTAACTAATAATAATAGTGAGTTTTGTCATTAGCTCACAAAGAAGAATTTTAGAATATCCAGATCATAATAACATAGGATCTTAACCTATACACACAATCTGCTCAGAATAAAAAAAACTCCTATTTATCTCATTGTGCACTTTCACAATATAAAAATTAATTGCTAAATTTATTATACAACTCTTATGTTTATTTAATATTAAAATATATGTTTAGTTAGTCTTAAAATATTAATTTGAAATACAATTGAACAATAAAAGTTGCAAAGTTTGGCAAATTTCATATAAGCAAGAATGGCAAATACAGAAAGAAAGACATAATTAAATAGAAAACTAAGTAATCCTTCATAGCATTCACAGAATACTAGAGACAATTATATAGGACAGTATTTTGCAGAAATGTTGTGGATATAAGAGAAAAAAACAATAATAAGCAGTTACAGCTTTGTAAATAATATTGATAGCTTCAATTCATGCTTCTAACAATTCAAAATAGAATTAGAAATAGTATCAACATAAATTTACAGGTTTCTGTTGCAAGGTATGTAGTCCATATACTGATAGTAAACACTAATCTACCATATTAAATATTGCAAACCATAGGATACTTTTAGTGAAAGAAGGTTGAAGTTTGTACATGTAGATTTGACTACTTCAAAAAATATACAACGGAAGTCGCAAATGTTAAGGAAAAACAAGATACGGAAAAAATTCATAGTAGCAACTTATTAATTAAGCACAAAAATTGACATTGTAGATAAAAAGTTAAAGAGATAAACATTCAAGATTATAGAATAATAAATACATGTTTCGTAATATTGAAATGACATAAATGTTATTTGAAATAAACAAGTCAATATTGTAATTTAAACGTAAACATTTGTTTTACCTTTGTAACCAATTAAATATGTTTATTTATAATTGCTTCTGTGATGCCCAAATAAATTATTATTAAGCTTATTCAATGAATAAATAAATCGTGTATATTGACATTAAAATTGCAGTGCACAAGTAGCTAACAGTCATACCAATAGTACAAGAATTTCTAGTATAACTCTTACTTTGATGGCTATTGCCAACTGTGCGTCAACTTAACAGTTTTTATCTGAAATATTTTATATTTGTTCAACAATGCCTTTTCATCAATATGAAAGAAAGGACCGTTTAATTATAAAGTTGAAACTAAAGATACGATTAATAAACAATTTTATGTTAAGATACTATTACGATATCTAATAATTGTCCATACAAAATTTAATATATTTTAATTTAGATTAAATAATATAAACCCAATGTAGATTATAATAACTTGTACGAAATTATTGTAACCATAAATATTTAGTTTTCTTTAATTGCAATGAGTTTAAATTTTTTTATTATTTTTTCATATACCCGTTATCAAAATTAATTCATTTATTGATGATAACGTATTCTGTACGTATATTTTAAAAAGCGATTTGAGTCATTTTTGCCATCAACAATTATTTCAATTTAATTTTATAGGAAATAAAAAATGTTTATTCGAAAAATGAACAGATTTTTTTGAAGTGTTGGCGACAAATGGGTTAACACAATTGTCAAATCAGAGATACGTCAATGTCAAAACATTTAAAGACGTCCGCACAGAATAGATACGGTAGACGTCCGCTTTGTGAATACTTTGCGAATTGAATGTGTAAATAACGATGTCGATAGCTTTTCTATTAGAAAAATATGATTTGTCTACTGAAGACGGTTTTCAAAAAGCCTGTAGTGAAATTGATAAAGAAGAAGTAAGTAAGGTATTTTTGATGTAATCGTTCAGACTCTATCTACAAATCACAAGTTGATAGTGGCACCATGTAATGTAATGCAGGTGCCGATTAATGTATATAGTCATATGTATGGTGTAAAAAAAACAAATTTTCAGAAGTGTTTACAAATTTTATGACTATAGCAGTCGTATTAAATATATATTTACTACAGATTCCTTGATAATGTGATATTTATAATTAGTGATTTTTATCAAGTGTTTCATAAAGGAGCATAAAAAGCCCATTTAATCAGTAATATTTATTACCATTATTGCAAGATAGTGCAAATATACATTTAAAACTAATGTGAAAAATGATACTACTCTATAGTCCTATTTATGATTGAGTTGAAATTTAATTCTATGTCAAATAATTTGAATCTGAATATCTGGTTAAGCATTAAGTCTACTTTTGTTTGTATTCTTAATGTGATCATAAATATAAAATTCGGTTTTGCATTGATATGTTGGCGCAAAGGGGTGTAAAGTGTCAATGAACTTTTCAGCCAGTATTAAGAATTCTTCTATGAATCTGATCTAGATCTTAATTAATGGTACGGATCCAAATGTTTGTTTAATGAAGCATTTACTTTGAATTTTGATTAGATATTCATATTCTAAGTTACAGGTTTTTTTTAACAAATGCATTTTGCTTCGAATCAATATTTTCAATAATATGAATTAAGTTCATTAAATTACAACTTAATTACAATTAAATTACAACATTCTTAATAAAAAATTCATTCAAGAATAGAAAGTATTTTACATAGATGTGACACAAAATGTAACAGACCAGGAGGAAGCGTTCTGCTTGGAAAAAACATTTCATGTCATAGTTTAAGTTTTATAATTAATGATTGAATTAAAAATCAACGGTTTACTGGAACAATGGATATTAGTAAGTGAGAAAAAGTTTCGCACTTACCAATCCACTTTTCATAAATTATTAATATACGAGGGCTAATTAATAAGCGTTCAAAATAAAAAATAAAAACACAAATTATCTTAATGAAACTAATTTATTTTTGTACATAATTTCCTTCTTCCTTTACACACTTAGCCCTGTGTTTCTCTAAAACAAATACATCATTTTGATGTATTTGTTTCCGAGAAACATTGCGCTAAATTTTGAGACTGAAAACATTGAAATAGACATATGGGGTAATTATGATTACATTATTTCTTGAAATTTTCTTTCTATTTAACAATTTTTTTAAGTACAAGAACAGAAATGAAAATTGCATCGGGCTAAGTCTGAAAGTCGAGGGGTGTGGTAGCATTTTATCAGGCAGTTTAAATATTGACTCCATCAGAAAGAAAACTTTCTTGGCAAGATAAGACCTTTTTTATTTTGATTTCCTCGCTTAATTTCAACTGGCCTCGTAATGATTTAATAGAAATTAAATTGGCTAATGATATATTGCAGATTACTAACTCATCCCCACTATCCATCCAGTCATTTTTGTTTTTATACATTTAATTATGCTAACAATTGGATTGTCAAATTTTATCCAGTCTAAAATCACTATACCCATCTGTTTCTTACGCTAGTGTACATTATCAATAATTTATGAAAAAAATGTCAGTTCACCTGGAACAACTTGCAGAAATTTTTTTCTTACACGTTTCATATCCTCTCACAGTCATTGATGTTGAGTTCCTACTTCTTTGCAGATTTTTTTAAAAATTACAATGAAATGGGGGGAAAACTTCAATTACCGTTGGCTAAATTTTATATAATCTACAATTTGAACTGTCTCCTTGCGGTCTGATTAATGTGCTTAATAATTATAATCAACAATTTGTACTGTCTCCTTGAAGACTTGTTTATCACGAGGATATGGCAATGCAAAGTACAATAACTGCTGTTGCATTTTTTGCAACTTTATTAATTTTTATAGTCCCTTTTATTTTTTCTACAGTCAGAGCAGTGCTATCGGTGCAAACATAGATAGATTTGTTACAATTAATGTGATATTAAGTCACATAGGTAACTGAAAATCTTTTCACTTTGCTAATTGTTCCCCAGTTAGACAGTGAACTATATCTGCCCAGTGTGGCTTAATTAAATTGTCAGCAATTATAAGTGGTTCTTCAGACCAATCATTTTTTGTAAATCAGTTTTGATTGAATGAATGAGTACTGACACGGAAACATGAGCGCTCCCTTCTGCCGTGTTCATTACATGTTACCGTTTAATTTTGATTCTATTTGGGCTCGTAAAAAGGTTTGCAGTCCAATTAGTCACTCTCGGTTACAATACTGTATTTCCTTTAAATAATATTTTTGATGAAACTATATATATTCAGTCTGTAGTACACAGAACTTTAGTGATTCTTTCACGAAACACTTACATTCCATAGACCACAGTTTTAGAAAAGTTAGTTTAAAGAATAATACTATTATATGTTTTTCTTGATACTTTATGGAGCACTGGAATATTATAGTATGACACGGGTATTCCATTATGTTTTCGTAACAATACGAATATGATTTTCATAAAATGATGTAAAATGATGACTATGTTTTATTTTTTGATATTCTTTTATAGGAAGAAGTGAATGTAGCTTTGGAGTCATTATTACAACGGCAATGTCATCTTGGTGGTAAGTTGCGATCTATAAGCCGGGCTTTCTCTAGTCTTCAAAATTTACAAGGTGATGCGGAGCGATTATCTGAGATGATTACATATACGTCAGATTTAGCTGAAAATGTTAGTGCGAAAGTACGGAAACTGGATTTGGCCAGGGTATGTATATTTTTTTAATTAAAATGTTTTAAAATTATTCTTTTATTTCAAAATATATCTGATAGCTGAAGCTGATATAAAAATATTTCAAAATTGTCAATATTATTGACGTTAATATAAATAAGGTTTGAAATATTTAATTTTACAAATATTACATTTGTGTTGAAGAGCCGGGTTGCAGAGTGCCAACAGCGAGTTCACGATTTAATAGATCTACAGGTATGCAGCGAAGGGGTCCAAGCTGCCATGAAACAAGAAGATTATGAAAAAGGTATAAGTTGCACCTAAATTTTTATTAATACCATCTTACCTTTGTTTACCTAAATTTATCCTTTGTCCAAAGAAAAAACATTAAAGTAAAATTGCCCTTCGATAATTTTTGTTAACCTGGAATTCGATTGAGAATTGACCATTATATAACTCCTCTAAATGTTTAGGGATTTTTCAATAGATAGGAAGAAAACAATTTTAAAATTATGACAAAAAATAGAACAGGTTGGTCTTATAGGATTAAAAAGGTCAAAAGGAAAAATTTTGTTATGCAGTCTTTTCTAAGATGTACTCATCCATCTTTTCTGTGTATTTGGCATAGTAAAGTTTAGTACATTATGTGAACTTCCATCTGCTACTTCAAAACAATTTCAAATCCTTAAAATCTTTAAAATTTTATGTTCTTTAATGTAGTTCAATTTACATAATAATACTACAGTATAATAATGATATGAAAATAAAAGACCGATATGTTTTTTATTAATTTCATAAGATTAAAAAATAAATAAACTTATTAATGGTAAGTATGAAGTATGCGTATGAAGTATAAGTATGAAGTATTAATGATAAGTTTAAAGTATGCGTTATTTGAATAACATATATGATTAATGAAAAAAAGAATGTAATCAAGGCTTTAAATCCTGTTATATCCACAAAGGTATTTGTTGCATTGCTTTCTATCAGTAAGAAGATTTTCCTTCAAGCAATCTTGTAACTGATTTAACAAAGTTATAATTAACAAGTACATTAATGTTTGTTTATAATATTTAACAAAATGTCTTGATACCAAATTGACAAACTACAATAACTTAATAAATATGTGTTGTTTTCTGGGGAGTAAGTTAAATATTTTCTGAAATATTTTATCAAATAAACCAGTTAATCCTAATTTCTTTGACCTATTAATGAGTAAAGTGCAATTAAGACATTTTAGAAATTTTAAATGTGAGCATCCCTTTTGGACCAAAGAAAATATTTTGTCATCATTATTATCTGTCAATGGTACCTTATAAACGAAAGCACATGTATGTCTGGAATTTAAGGTATCGAACCAGTTATTTATTAAAGTTACAGTTTATTGCTTCTTCATTAGCTTCACTACTCTGGAATTCCTGAAGGTTGAAATCCACACTACAAAATTTTAGCAACTAAATCTAAAAACAATTTGATCAATAGGAACCATAATTTAAGTTATAAATATTACAACCTGTGGTGTCGATTTAAATTTCTCAATTTAGAAATATTTATTTTCTTATTTTTTTTTTTAGAAAAAAACAAAGTTTGAAGCAATGTATATGCACTGTTTACCACCTTTTACTACTTATTCATAAGATAATTGTTTTTGGTAGGCTATCTTATCGGAATTGTTACTTGGGAACTTTTAATTATCATAATCACTAATTAAAATGAAACAACTAACCCTTTAGTGTTTATTGTAGTAATAATATTAGCTTTATATCATAACCTTTTAAATAATTTACTCTTGTCGGTTAACAGAAATATTAGGGAGAGCTTGGGAATACATAATGTTACGTTTACGGAATTAATTACCTATATAACTTGATTGTAGGATTGTAAGGACTATGATTTGTAGGGTTGTATTCAGTTTATTATATAATTTATTTTTGGTAGAAAATATGCAGTTGACTCCTTTTCTTGGACCTGATATTCTCAACCATTGGTCCTAAGGATCAATATAAGAAACAGAGCTCAATTGGTTTCCACTGACATTATATATATATATATATATATATATATATATATATATATATATATATATATATATATATATATATATATATATATATATATATATATATATATATATATATATATATATATATATATATATATATATATATATATATATATATATATATATATATATATATATATATATATATATATATATATATATATATATATATATATATATATATATATATATATATATATATATATATATATATATATATATATATATATATATATATATATATATATATATGTATATGTATATGTATATGTATATGTATATGTATATGTATATGTATATGTATATGTATATGTATATGTATATGTATATGTATATGTATATGTATATGTATATGTATATATATATATATATATATATATATATATATATATATATATATATATATATATATATATATATATATATATATATATATATATATATATATATATATATATATATATATATATATATATATATATATATATATATATATATATATATATTTATATATATATATATATATATATATATATATTCAATAGTTGAAGAGTCAAGACATTTGAAAAAACCTAATTAAAAGAACTTTTTCTGAAATAACAGATATTTGTTTATCTTGAAAAATGTTTAATGACAAATTAAGGGAAATTACAATCACAGTTTAACATTGCTTATTAGTTAAAAATGCACACTCATTGATACATTATTCAATAGGTAAATTAGTTCGAAATATAATTTTTTTTTATTTATATAATAATATAGGTCTAGTACAGGAAATGAGATTATCGGAATTTTTTGTATCTTTAAATTTACTTTCCCGGATAACATTTATTCAAGGCATAATTCTGTTTTACGATACTCAAGGCCTCATCTTATATTATATGGATCTTCATATTTTACGATTAGGCGTAAATTTATTACCCGAAATATTGGAGAACACGAACGTTGTGGCTTTAGAAATATTTTTTTTATTCATTTTAGATCATATTCAGATTTGGTAATTAATTCATATTTACAGTTTTGGAAGCAATACATTTTTTTGTAGTTTAAACGGATTTACTTTAATTGGATGACTTGAAACAAATCTACAGATTAGGCTAAACACTAATTGATTAACAAGTCAACCTAAATATTACATTAGTTAAGTCGTATCAATTTCTGTAAATAGAGTGGTTAAAATGTGTCAGTTACAATTTAAAAAAAAACCAGATACTGGTTTATCATAATTTATAAATCAGGCACCTTTGGTCCACTTGGACCGAAACTGGTCTCAACGATGCTCATTATAGTAGGACAAAAAGCAGATGGATTGATGACCCAACTTTTTAAGAACGGTTCCTAAGTCATCTTTGTTTAATTTAAAAAAAAATGGATGCAAATTAGTAAGTAGACAATCTTTTATCACATATTAATGGAAGGATCTTATCAGAGTGTGAAAAACACATTAGCTTTATATGCCTGCCCCCTAATGCCAACAAATATCCTCCAACCTCTGGATGTAACTTATTTCCGGCCATTAAAATGTAAGTGGAGGCAAATATTACTAAAATGGAAAAGCAGTCAAATTGGAAGAAAACTGCCAATGACACCAAAAGAAGAGTTTCCTCGTCTGTTGAAAAAAGCATTAGATATTTTGATTAAATCGAAGGGAAATTTTATTACTGGATTACTGTGCATGCACAATAAATGTTGTTATGAAAGCACTGATTCTCAATCAAGACTGAATTTTCATTGATATTATGAAAAATGTTGCATAGCATTTATGTTACTATGTTAGCTGTAGCATTTATGTTACAAATTATTGATTTCTGAAAATATTATTAAAACTTTGCTTGCATGGATAATAAATAATGATTAGATTGAAAGGACATTGATTTTCTTTTTTATTTCATTCAAAATAAACTATAACTTTGCTCAAGACCCTTCAACCTCACCAACCGGCCATAAGGGTTTTATTTGAGATCCTGGTTTCCCCTGAAAACTTAGAATCGTTTGGTGTTATATATTTAATTAAGTCCTGTTTTTTATTAAAACTTTACTCCTTCATCTTCTATTATTTATTTCAATTTTCAAAATTATGACCATGTGTACACATTATTTTCTTGTGTTTAATGCAAATAATAAATATTCTTGTACCTGCATCCTAATCTATTATGGTGCTTTAGCTCGATATCGTGGTGACAGGTTGATAAATGTGCAGACTACAGAACACCTCCGTGAAGATTTTGAATGCAAGTGAAGTTATTCACCGCAATGTTATTAGCACTTCAAAAGATCAGAGTTCAAAATTGGTGACGTGTGTTCGCATACAGTTGTGGGAACAAGTCCTTTTTATGTTATTTTATACTGACAAAATATAAGTTTTTTGAATAGAATTGTCATTATCACATATCTTTATACATTTTTTAAACTTGTCTTCTGTTTATGATTATCTTCTAAAAAAACTAGTTAAGTCTTTCGAAAATTTACTTGTGTTAATATAATTATCTAATGGGTTGAAGAAAGCTGTAAATTCGTTATAATTAATGGAATGATATAAAAAATTAACTTCTTTTTTTGAAGTTTTGTTTACTGGGTTGTTTTAAAAAAATATACAAATTGCTTTTTAATTCTTGCCATTGGATACTGTTCATTACATGTTAGGAGCTGTCTCGAAAGTAGTATGTTAAAAATTGATAGAAAATACTAAAGTATTGATAACTGGTTATTTTTGCTTTTCAGCACACATGTAATATATTGATTGAGCGGCACAAATAAGAAAATATTAAATAAGCCTGTTTTTTATTGTATTATATATTAGTATATACTAGTTTTATAATATTATATATTTATTATATCATCGTAAATACTATTTTAGGGAGAAGACGCAATTTTGAAGTTGTTTTTTTGGTCAAATTCTTATTACGCTTTAACCATAGACTTAATACACTATGAAATGTAAAAGTACAAAAAAAATCTATAAATAACAAAGTAAATAGTAAGTATTTAAAAAAATGTGAAAAAATAAATTGATACAATTTTTAATAGTCAATACAAAGCAGAGTAATGAATAAAAATTTGCATAAGTAATTGTTACTAGTAGATTCATTTAACAGTGCAGTTGAAGAACTTGACTACATGGCTGTGGCCAGAATTTAGAGTAGATTATATAATTTTTCAACTCTTATAATATATATAATTTTTCAACACTTTTCATATTCAACAAACAAGGCTTCATCACATCTAAGATTACCGTTAACATCTAGGAGTACCGTTGATAGCTAAGATGATACTATCTATCAATTAATAGGTTGAAATGTAAAGTAGCAAAACTTGTCTTAAACAACATAGAACACAAGATATTATTAAATCATTAACATAATTGAATAATTATAACAATATTCTAACAATCGTCATTATAATTTTAGGTGCTGCTCATGTCAGTAGGTTCTTATCGATGGATCCATCGATTCTAGAACAGACTGCAGCTGAGGTGGGTGGTGGTGGAGCTGTGAGCAAGTCCTGTGCTACTCTGCGTAGTGCTGCTGATAAACTTAGAGCTACTATCACTGTAAAGTAAATATAATTCAAATAGAGAATTGCAACATTCGAGGATAGCTGTTTAGATAACACAATGTAAATTTGATTGAAAAATGTGATTTAAATTTACTTTTGCCGAGAAATCTTAACTGTTTAATGATGAACAGGATTATTGATTTCTTAAAAGTAAAATAATAATGACAAATTTATTGTGTTATTAATTTTTTTATGAAAAGTTTAGCTATGTTTTTCTAGTCAAGATTAAAGAAAAATTACTTATTTAGTTTGGGAGTAATAACTTGTTAGATTTTTCCTGATATTTCTACAAAGTTCAGAAAAATTATTTATGAGCTATCTTTAAAAAATGTATAAACAGTTGTTGATTTCTTATCAATGGAATTTTATTGGTTTTGGAAAAAAATACATTGCTCCTAAGTAACATCCGAAAGTTTATCACTTTTATAACCACAAATGTTGGTATATCACTTTTATAACCAAAATATTAATTTATAATTTGTCAGTTTGTGAAGAGCAACATGGTTCATGAGTCATTTTTAATTACTTTTTCATGTGTCCTGTGATATTAAAATTTATGATTTTTCTTTTATCAGGATACTTACAAAAAGCAAGCCATCAAAATCAATATTCTTTTCATAATCACAATTTAAATATTGAGATATAGTATATATAACACAATTGACATACTTTACCACCATATTTGTTTTAAATAGCATTTACTGGTGCACTTTATAATGAAACAATTATTTTTCCATCTAGATTTAATGAGGCTGTCAAGAAGGATGATGAGGCAGCGGTTGAAAGATTTTTCAAGATATTCCCATTATTGGGTTTGCATGATGAGGGTGTCGATAAATATGCTGAATACTTATGTAGTAAGGTAGTATTTGTGATACTTTTAATTGTCTTTACTTAAAAATCTTAATTTAGATAGAAATATGAACTGAGTTTAATCAAGTGTGATAAGGATAAAGACTTATAGTATAATGGTTTTGACAGTATAGAGAAATTGTACATTAGGCAGCATATGGAAATAATTTATATTCTATTTTTAATATGGCCCACACTCTTTCTCATTGATATTTCTAGTTTCGAACTCCGGCTCTGAAGCTCCTTCGTATAGCTGCTGAATGTCCTCAACATGACCCCCGTTTCGCCATAACTTACGCAGATCTATTTAGTAAGCTTCTGGAACAGGCAGCTAGCTCAGTGGAATCTCACTTGACATTGCTAGCGGGTCGGCTTGTGCGAGGGGTTCGTGGGCTACAACGTGAGGTTGACTCACATACGAGTACTGCTCTACGTGAACTTCGGCGGGTGAGACGTCTTCCAAAGCCAGCAGATTTAGAGCCTCATGCTGCTGATGTGTTGGCAGCTGAGTTGGCCCTTATTCATTCACGGGTCACTCTGTACTTCAAGTTTTTAAGGCGTAAAGTAATGGTAAGTTGGTATAATGGAATAAACATATATTCCAAACTTTATACATACAGAATAATGGTAGTTATAATAAAAAAATAGAGATTTGATTAATTTATAACATTTTCCAATTACCGCTATTTTATATAAGTAAAACAGTTTGTGTATAAGAAAAAAATTTTAAATAGATGTTTTGTCTAATCACAGATTCTCTTTAATTTTCGATTTAAAATGGAGATGACTTTAAAGATAGAACAGAATAATTATAAATTGAAAATAAACTAAATAGAAATAAAAATAAACTTGAAAACGTGTAGATAAACTTTTTAACAGTTGTTAACTATTAAGTACAATAATAAGCAAATTGCACAAGTATCACATAGCTTATAGGTAGATTGACTTGACAGGGTAGTTGCTTAACTTAGCTATATGAGCACACTTTAATATAAATGTATTGATATCAATAAAATCTATAATAAAACTAATATTAGTATTAATAAAATAAGAACATAACCAAATATTGGTCAGATATATATTGATGGAATCTTAATTTACTTCATGGAGGATTAACTAATCGAAAAACTGAATTCTATTTTTATTAAATTTTACGGCCCATTCTGTCTGCAATTTTCATTTCTTCCTGTTATAATAATGGGAAATTAATAGGCATTTGCAGGTTTGCATTTCAAAAAAATTTGTGATCATTCGTTTACAAATATTAGGCACTTTTATAATAATTCTATTTGAAAGTTTCCAACTGGGTGATTTCTATTGACTACTCTAAATCTCATCCGTAATAACATTTGCTTTAAAATTGGCATCTGCAATGTCACTTTGATGCAATTTCAGTGACATTGACATTTATTATTTTTATTATCAAATGACCTAGAGTAACTTTCACGTTCACCCTCTTCATTTTTAAATCTGTTGTTAAAATATTTAGAATAGAACTATAAGATTTTCTCTGGTTATCAAAAATGTCTGTAATAGTCAAAAACTTATTTAAATGAAAACTGGTTTTTTAAAATTTTAGAGAAAATATAATGTTAACGTGTTGTTTGAAATCTAACTCCAAATTATTTATGATACATTTTAAAATTTTAGCTTTGCTTGCCATTCCAACTGAAATTCCCCGCACAGTACTTATGTATCAACTCATTTTGTATCAACATACTTTTTTATGCCATACTATTTGACTAGATCTTGTATATCGTAGATCACTTAAAATCAACCAGAAATATTTGAAAACTAGAGAGGACTGTAGATGAAATAGCTTTTCAAGTGGTGAGATTTACATTGGAAGTTTGTATAAATTGATTGATCAGTCATTATTAAAATTTTATTTTTTTTCTAATTTTTTCTAAGTTTATAATATTTTTTTTTAGAACTTTATAACCCCTTTAAAATAAATAAAACATTTTATTTATATTAAATTACATAAGACAATTTAAAAATAGAATAAACGTCTCAGAAAAAACTCATTGGCACAACTGACTGGTGACTTGGTATGATTATATATTCTCGAAATTCAGATTAATGGTGAAATTTGTTAGTATCATGTATTAGTCGTCATATTCTATAATGTTTATAGGCAGATATTTCAACAAATGTGGATCACGAGAGGCAGAGTATCGATGAAAAAGAATTTGACAATATGGTGATGAAATCTGAACTCAATCGTATTGCACAAGATATATTAGGATACTATTTGGTACTAGAGAGGTAAGATAAATACTTGAATATTTCGTAACTATCATTTTTACTTGTCAAAAGACAGAAAAATTAAGTTAGAAGCTTAAGGTTTCAATTCTGAATATATTGAGAAAAATATGAACCAAGGGGATGCTATTACGGACTGCTCGTTAACAAAAAGTGAAGATTCATATATTTTAATTGTTGGAATATTTTGTCATGCAAAAAACTTGTTGAAGAAGGAAGGAATAAATCTATTGTTAAAATATTAATGCGGGTATAATGATACCAGCTTTAATGATCATTGAAATATGAGTTCCACTTGAAGTTAAGAAAAGTTGTCCAAAAAGTCAGTTGATAAATATCATTCACTATTACTAAGCCAAAAGTTTCAATAATATGTTATTAATGCTTGTAATATTAATTTTAGCTCTACAAACTACTTTTCTTAAGAGCTGCTTAATTTATTCTAATATGTACACACATTTATACTAAAAAACAACAGTAATACATTTTTATCATTTCAGATATTATTTGGAGGAAAGTGTTGAAAAAGCTATCCAGTTAGACTGTCTAGTGGATGGACAGCTATATTCAAGTATGATTGATGATGTTTTCTTCATTGTCAGGAAATGTATAAGGTACATACATTTGATAAGTTAAATTTATTTCAAATATATCCAACTTGACTACTTCCAAATTAGTTTTTGAGAAAGGTAGGACCAAGTAGATTCTTGTCTATTAATATTCGCAGGGTTTTTATGTCATGTGCACTGCTTATCCATGAGGCTTGCTTATCCTTCAACTTAGCTCATTTTACTGACTCCTTTTGTTCCTATATATGTTGTGTTTTTTTAATGATGTACTGACATCTCTATTGTTTTGATGTTTGAAATATCTAAATTTCTGTCGCTTTTTTAAATGTATTACTGAATAAGTGTGTGTACTTGCGTGCGAACGTGTGTGCGTGCATGCATGCTTGTTTGTGTGTGGGCATGCGTGTGTGTGTAATGTGAAATATATAAAAAGCGGCTACTACATGGAAATGGTCACAATTTCTATGTAATATAGAATTTCAAACTAATGTTTTCAATAATCTTATTGGAATATTATGAGGAAAAACAGTGCCTACAGTATATATATGTGTATGTATATGAATATATATATGAAAATATATATATATATATATATATATATATATACACACACGCATATATATATATATACAGTTGCTTTTAATTTTTTTCTTATGTTTTGTATATATCTGAAGGTTAATTATGTAATGCTCCATTGTCCACTAAGCTGAAGGTCTGGCATATTTCTGTTAATTCACTCACAATAGAGTACACTTGGTGATGGTATTATTTCTTATGTTGTAGGATAATGAATATAGTATTGTTAAATAAAAATGGCTTCATGATTAAGTAAAACCGAATAAATCTCAAACCCTCTCAGATAACATTCAAAAAAATTAAAGGGAGATCAAATGTCCCCAGTTCCCCTACACAGCATAAACATGTCTATTAATGTGCACTGTAATGTATGTCCATGAATACAGGCGGGCCGGGAGCACTGGCAGCATTGATGGTGCTTGTGCACTGGTAAATGAGGGAGGTGCTGCCTTGGATAGTGCATGTGCAGCACTTCGCAGATCACTTAGAGCTGGTCCACCTGCAGCATACTTACCAGATCATGATACACAAAACGCTTTATATCTTGTTAGTATATACTAATTTACGTTAAGTCCTTGAAAATATTTTGAAAATCCGAATATGTTATGTCATTGAACTGAGAAGAATTACTAAAATTTTGGGTAACATATAAATAAAATTTAAGTGATTTTGCAATAAACACCCCCTTTTAGGCTTGTTGAGTTAGGGATATACATGTCAGAATGATAAAAAAAATAGGGACTTTTTTAACTTGTGCATAGAAAAACTATATCTTTACTTAATTGCTTTTATAAATTGCATTAATAGTAAACAAGATATTATATTTTAAATTTATCTTTTCATATCATGAACAGAAATTCTAGCGCTAATCCCTTTAACGCTAGCCTTAAAGCAAAAGTCAAATGCTGGTCCGTAAAGATCGGTGCAGTGTAGAAAGTTTACATATTATTTTATTTAAGTAATTAATATTTATTTTATATTATTCAGGCACAGCTTAACAACAGTGAAGTTAGCGTAGAGTTTGTGGAGACCCTAAGTCAGTCAACATTGACAGAGATGGTGCAGATTTTCCCCACAATGGCATCCAGTGAACGGGAAAAATTGGAAAGCTGTCTATCTGGTATATTTAATTATATTAAATTGTACATTTAGCGAGTTAGAGGTAAAAGTGGCCAAGTATCACCTATCAAGTTTTGTGAGAGTAATTAAGCAGAAATAGAAATCAGGGTGAAATATGACTTGAAGTTTTGTGAATACACTATTTTTATATTACCATAATTGAGAAGTCAATTCAGAATTTCAGAAGTCTCTCTTTTAAACATGGATGGGGCGATATAATTACTTAGGTTTATGGTAGTCGCACTTTCTAGTATGCCTGTGATAATAAAAATTTAAGGATATGTTACAAAGGTATTAAATAAGTTTTAATATCATAGTAAAGGTAACAGGATACTTAATTAAACATTTATAGATGTATATACAAATAATCGCATAATTTTAGTGCCATATAAAAAAGTTTGCTTGATTGACAAGTGAAAAAATCTTCTTATGCAAAAGAACCGTTTCCCAGTTACTAAATAAAAAAAAAACAGTTTTAAAATATATATCTGCATAATGGCAGAATTCATACATTAATATTGTGATTATACAAGCCTATCTGGTATGCATAACCATAGAGAAATCCCCCCAAAGTTTTTTCGCACAGCCCCCATTTATTTGCAGAAAACATGATTGTAATTGTGCTATAAATTATGTTTGGCTAAAAACTATATTAAATTGTTTGGTATATTTTGAGTCTTGATACATTCAGGATCCCTTCATCCTTTTGATGTTTATGATCAAAATTCTCTTTGTCAGAGGCGTTTGTAAATTATCTTTAATAAGGTACTGGAAACTTTTGTGGAGACATTCACTCTCTGATAGATCTCAAAATGAGGAAGCTTTTTATTTTTCCAGAATAAAGCAGTAATCAATAGAAGGCCCACAGTAACATAAACTAACTTTGTATGTCATGCATGTTATTGATCCATTTCCATTCAAAATGATGGTGGTGTAATAAAGGAAATATTGAAAAATATGGCTTGAGAAAGCGTGCTGTAATATGCAATCAATTAATACTAACAATATTTTCGATATCGCAAATGTTTAATAAAAATTACAATTTGTAATGTTAAAGGTAACTGAAAAAAGTCTTAGGAGAAATAGTAAAAGAGACCAAAGTTAATGGAAGATCGAGACATTTTCGCTTCAAGAAGAAATACTCGATTTTGACAGAAAGGCATACAAGATATATATTAGCTCATGTAAATTTATACAATTAACTAAATGGAAGATTCCAGGTTGAAGTGTGTACAGAATTCACTAGTTATAGGTTTTGCTTACCATGGCATAATAATAAATGATCAACTTTTAGGATTCTGTAGTTTAACTAGGAACCCCTCTAGTTTGCCCTGTCTGTCTGCCCGTCTATATTTCACAGCCGTTTTACTCATAGACTATTAGTGCTATAAAGCTTAAAATTTGCATAATTACACATAGTTATAACGCCTACAAAGTTATGAAATAAAATGTTCTAAAAAATGTTTTTTTAGACTACATCTCAACATGTAAAATGGGGGTTACTTTTTTATTTGTGTACTTCATTGTATAGGTTTTTCCAAAATATAAGCCGTATGTCATGACCACTTTTTCAATATAAGGATCAATTTATGAAAATTAAGCTTTAAATTGGTAAATGTTTTTTTACTTTTTTAATTAGTTACGTCTCTCCACCTCCACCAGCTAAACTGCTATTTTTGAATACCTGAAAAGTATTTACTATATATTTGGATAATTTTCACAGCTATGCAGGTTCTACTATATAATTATGACAAGTTATTTTTGTAGTTGATTTAAATTGCTTATATGGAATTTCTATGATCTACTTACAATTGAATCTGTAAGAAGTTCATAGAAATTCCATATAAGCAATTTAAATCAACTACAAAATAACTTACGTACATTATGCTAATTGTGTAAGTACGCATGAAAGAAAGAAAAGAAATAAAAGTTATTTAGTATATAGTTAAAGTCGAAGACACTTCAGAATTTGGACTGGACTCTACCTTATTTCACATTTCCCTTGGGAAGTTGGATTATATATACTATATGGCCACATTTTTAAATCTCGATTAAAACATAGGGGTATGTATATAACTGTACTGATTACAGAACCCTATAACTACTCGTAATATGACACACATTTGGCCTGTTTTATAAATAAGTCTCTCTCCATTCCCGATACATAAAGTTTATGTACCGGTGGAATGGAGTATTGAAGGAAAAGTATAATTGTGCTCCTACTGTCATTTGTTGTACCCGTGTATAAAAATTATTATATTGTAGTGATTTTATCAGCAAATAAAGTAATGGCACCAGTTTTCTGGGACTCAAAGACAGTTGTTATGCTTGGGTACCACCATAAATTCCAATTACTACTGCACCCTTTCACGTTAGTTTTTTTTGTGTACTTAGTGCCAATGACAGATAATAGAAATATCCATACATGTAGATGGAACATTGATGATCTGAAAAACTGTAGATTGTACCGCTTATATGCTTTATTAACTGCCAAGGAACTGGTACAAAATGTTGAATATTTTTCCAAGAACATATTTAAAACATTATATATAATATGTCAATGCCCTGGTGTCGATTTGTACCATTTTTTTCTATTCCCAGTTTTTAGTACAACCCAAATATATTTTACTTATTTTGGATATATCACTGTTTACCCATGTCCACAAAAGACTTACGAGTATGGATTTATGTCCATATACCTTGACACGCATAATTCATTGCAAAGATAAATGTTTTATTTTAATTAATATCTGTGTTCTATGCTTAGTTCATACAATTAATGTTACTACAAGATTAACCTATATTTCTGTCCAACAAATATAACAGTAGTAATACTGCTCAAGCTACAGGAAGCAATAAATGGTAATATTAAAACAATGCATACAGAGTATGCTGGCTAATAATTGAAAAATAATCATTATAGCAAAATCTCTTCATTCAATGCAAATGGTAAAGAAGTCATTGAAGGATGGCATTTTTTTAATTCAATATCCGAGGAGTTCACCTTAACATATTTTTAGGGTGACTATTAAATGCATGCTCTAGGAACCAAGACAACATTTTTTTAGTAACGTTACTTAAAGTTTAAAACAAAATGTTTTCAATTTTTAGGCTGTAAATTAATTATTTCTTAGTCACAAAAATTACTGTTGGATAGTTTATTTATTATATAGGTATGTACCTCTTTCTAATTTCTTTTATTTTTTTTTTTTTTATTATATAGGTTTGTACCTCTTTCTTAAGTCTACTGAGCATGCAATGAGTAAAATCCATAAGAAGATAGTAAGGGACTAGAGTAACATAATAATAATATTGTGCCCTTTCAGAATTTATGTGATAGAAGCGTGTTTTATTCAACTGCATATAAACAGAAGTAGAGTAGACCATGAATCATTTTGAATGCGAAATTTGTGCATAATTTTTTTTTGGAAAATTGGTGAAAGTTATTAAGGATTGTACCAGTTCCTTGGGATTAAATAGAGTAAATAATCTGGGATTATCGGTCAGGTAAAATTTCTGACAATCCCTGAAATCATAGGTTCTACCGCTTAATTGCCACATTATATCCATAGATACTATAGCACAATCCTTGAAGTTTTGGTGTCTAAGATTTTTCCTCTGCCTAGATATAATGGGCATATAGAGAATGGCATGAGAATTTGTACACTATGCAATTTTCCAGAGTCCTGAAACCATTCTCTAGCACCATCAGTCTCTAACTTTGTTTATTTGCTTTTGTAGCTTATATTGTACTGGATTTGTATTGTTCATATTTACTATATTACATTCAGAATGTTTGTTTTCTTCTTACCTACATCACAAGCTGTGTGTTTTAAAACATTAAAAGTTCAAACAAAATTTTAAAACTTTCATATTCAATCCATGGAATATTCCAACTCTGGCGATTCTAATTTAGCAACAAGACCAAATTAATTAAACAACATGTAAAACTTTGAATAAGAAATGAAATCAAATAACTGAAATACATAATCCATTGATTACCTTCTTCCCATATTGTAACTGATATTGTAATATTATTGAAAATGGTAATTATTTTCAAAACTAATTTTATAATACATGTGACTAATTAACCCCTAGAGTGCGCATGTTACAATATTGTGAACTTGAATGCTGATATATTGTGACGTTGCGCATTCAGGTGGTTAAACCAGCGTGAAATAATATACAAGACTAATTTCAAGAGCTTACTTTTATATCGTTTTGCTTATTACAAATTAATATTTTATTTTTTTTGATCAGCTTTGGGTATTGTGATGATTAGGTTGAAAGCAAAATAATTTATTAATGAAATGAGCTCAAGTAATGGAAATACGTAATCTTTGACTGTTTAGCTTGCTTGTTAATTCTTTATCAGAATATTTAAAGTTGTGTTCAGTATTAAGTGCATGGAACAAACTATAATTAATTGCAATATTTGCTATGTTATCCTTGAATAAATAATGTTGGTAGATAATGCTATTATAAAAGCAATTTCATAATATTTTAGACCTGTAAGGAATTTATGAAATTTTTTCACTAAAAATTGTGGTAATATGTCGTTTTCACGTGGAACACAAATAATTGCCATAACATTAATATATTTTAATAATATTATTCAGGTCTGTCATCGGTCATCGTGAATTTGAAGAACATTAATGAGATAGGTCTACAACAGCTCATGGCTAGTGCTGTAAAGCCAAGACTGAATCCATGGATTGATGCCTTTACACAATACAACTTCAATTTGACAGAGGTGAGTTAATATTTGGGGCGCATATTATTCTGTTACCCAAAACAGCTACCCCTAACCAGCCCAAAGATTTTTGATGAAATATAGTCTTTAAGCGGATTGTACATTCTCAACTTATTAGGTTTTTAAATACCTAAAATTTACTTGACCCTCTGTAAGCTTTAAGTCAGGGCATAGTGCTTCAACAGCACTGCTGGAATTGACGATGATGTGCGCATAGCCATGAACAATACCCAACTATCTGTTCTTATATTATTGGACTTCAGTAATGCTTTCAATTCTGTGGACATCGACATTTTGATACCTAGGCTTAAATCATTAAATATGTCGCAATCATGTGGTGATTGGTTCAGTTCCTATCTTCGTGGCCGTAAACAGGTAATCAAAATTTCTGAAAACGACTCGGAGTGGACCAGTCACATTGCCGGAGTACCTCAAGGTGGTGTTCTTTCCCCACTTCTTTTTTCTATTTTCATTGATCCTGTAGATTAACAACTGGCCTCCAACTATCATTTATAAACTGATGATCTTCAAATATACTCTTACTGCAATGTCGATAAAATGTCTTCATGTATTGATATATTAAATGCAGACCTACATTTGACCAGTCAGTCGGCTGTTAAGCAGGGTCTTTTGATTAACCCAATTAAATCGCAGGCTATTATCATCGGTAGTCAGAAACTGTTGTTAAAAATATCTGAGTTACCATAGCTATTGACTAACGGTTATGTTATTCCTTTTACTTCAACTGTAAAAGATTTTGCCTACTAATTGACCAATATCTCACATGGCATTCTCAAGTAAATGATGTTAGTCGTAAGATTTTCTTCAAATTACACTCTCTCAAATGACTTCAAAATTTTTTCCACTGCAATTAAAATACAAATTTGTCAAACTTTACTTGTGCCTATTCTTGATTATGGGGATGTGTGCTATTCTAATCTAAAAGAACATTTACTCAATAAATTAGAACTACTTGGAACTTGTGTATTTAATACATTTTCGGTCTTAAAAATTCGACCATATATCAGAGCATCGCTCACGTATTAAATGGTTAAAGATTCGTGATCGACACAACCTTCATCTTCTATGTTTTGGATATAATATCCTCAATAATCCCGTTACACCTAACATACCTTAAATCTAGATTCCTATACCTGTCATCTCACAACCTCGAACTATGATCCAAAAATAAATATACCCAAATCCCTCTACATATAATTTTATGGCGAATCCTTCACCGTACGTTCTACTCGATTGTAGAATGAACTGACTACAAATATACAAAGTGCGCCCTCGTTGTCTGCGTTCAAAAGTCGTCTGAAAATACATTATCTTTCATAATTTGGAAAATCCTAATCCCTTCCATTATAACCCATTCTTGTCCCTCCCTACTCCTAAAGTGTCGTTTTGCTCTGGTTCTTAATTAATTCATTGTGGTTGGCTGTAAGAGATTGCTCTTGTAGCAATAAGTCTGCCACTGTATACTTAGTTTTCTAAGCTTGCAGAAATATATAAATAATATTTACTACTTACATTATGTTGTATCTATTATTACACTTTTTGTCCATAAAGTGTAATTGAGATTTCTAATCAAAATAAATAAAAGTTACTAAAATATTTCCGTTTTAATTCTCATCATTATTTGATTTAGAATTTTAAAATTTTTTTTTGAATTTGAAAACATTTTAATATTATATAAAAAATATAAAATATTAAATATGATATTGTATAAAAATTTAAAATGCCACTTATTGCTTATAAATCTTATGGTAAACTACTCGGAAAATTATGCAATATATGCTACTTATTAAAATAATAGTTGTTTGGCTAATTTTACTTGTTCTTTTTTGTTCATAAACTTTATATCTTCATTTTCAGGATGAATTTGCATCATACGAGAGTGAAGAGTCCTTCATTCAGCAACTTCTTGGTAATTTAGAAACATTGATGAGTGGATACCGCGAAACCTTGACGCCTGGAAACGCTGATGCATTACTTACTGCTATTTACACTCACTGCTCTCAACGTTGGGAGAGCCTTATTATGAAAACTATTTTTAACAGGGTAATGTTTTAGGATCTGTATTTATATTCATCTTTTTGTATCATGTCTTATGTCTTTACAAAAAGCGGTGTATGGTTTTTGTAATTAATACTTAGTGAAAAATCAAAATGAATTATGTACAGGTGTTGTTAAATTGGTATAACAAGCATGCTTTATGAATTCCGAAGCACGAAATGGCGGTTATAGTAAATACGTTTTTTTCGTATGTTATCTCAGTTTCGAGATATACTATTTCAATGTTAAACGTGATTCCTTAAACCTAGCAGTGACATTGACATAGTGTAATCTGTAGTATATGCTATATGCTTGGCACTCGATATGTAGTATAGGCTTGTCCGGCACCTTTTGTGTAGTAAATGCACACTGAGTGTTGGGCAGCATCATTAAAGTGACATATGACGCTACACACCTAACACCTTATTCGAAATCAAATAGAGAGCAATACGAGAAGCATTTCACAGAAAGAAAAATTTATCATACTGGTAATTCGGTGCTCTTGACTTTTTTTATATGTAGATTCAAATTTTGATAAAGAAACGTTTAAATGTTATTGAAAAATAACTTATTTATTTATAATAAAGACCAAAATCAAATATATTACAGACAAAGAAACAATAGATCCCATTTATAATATTATTAGGATTAATTTAGTTATTGACATGAAGAAATAGGATTTTTTTATTAACATTATAAAGAAGGTAGTTACCCATACTTAGATAGTTACTTAAGAGAAAAACTAATACAGCAGTGATAAGGAATGAAGAAAGAAATGACGTTTTCAGATGTCTTTTGAAAACGTAAAAAAGACTGCGTTTTGCTTATCAGAGTGAAGTATGTTTCAAAGTTTGCATACAAATGAAGTTGTCATATAAGGCGGTACAATGTTTGGGAATAAAGAGAATAAGGGGAGTAGATTTGGGAATAAGGGATATAATCTAAGGTAGCTAAGGGCTTTGAGTGGCTAAGATTTGAAATTTAGAATCTAGTTTTGAAACTAGTTAAGACAGACTGCAGGAATATTTTACGATGCTGGCAATAAGTTGAGATGTGATTTAAACATAGAAATATTATCATTTTGTTAGGTCGTTTTAAGGGTTTAAAGTAATTAGTTAAATTAAAGTAATAGTAGTAATTAGTTAAATTAACTTTCAATGAAATCCAGATGTACCTTTTGCACCCACTGGCCGATGATATGGAGATTTGTAGTAATATTCCAGATGACAGTTCAAACCTTTCTAATATTCTAGAAGAGAATGAGTATACATTAATTTCTAGATTATCTGTATACTAATAATAGCCAACAAGTTGACAATTTTTCAGAAACTAGTTAATATTTTGCCTTGCAGTCTACTATATCCTAAATATAAATATTTCCGCCAAAAATAAACATTCACATAGTTTATTTTGCATTTTTATAAACCTATTTAAATTTTCCCATCAAAATGCACTGAATTATGTATTGTATGATGTCACATCTTGCCAAACAAATAGCTGTGAAGTTGAGTATGATGGTAAGTGTTTATAAAACAACTTTTATGACTTCAGAGTTTTACAAGTACTGTGCTGTGCCACAATGGGCATAGTACGACAAGCAAAACACCAAATAAATTATTTATTGCCACATTAGCAAGAAATACGGAAAAAGTACTTGTCTATAAGTTCTAGATTGTATTTTTGTGAAGACCACATTGAAGTAAGTTTTTTTGTGTATGTCTATAATGTCAAAGTTAATTTTAAATATAATTAAAAGGGTTTAGTTTTTGTTTTGACATACCCTTAAAAACATATCTAATCAATAATGCGACACACATCTAACACTATGTTTTTCGTTACACAATAACTTTAAATAAGTTGAGCTTAGTTTAATTATAAGTATACTTACACGGAAGTTTTGATGTTCTGAAATTCTGCTGAGTAGAAATCACTGTTCAATGCGAAAAACATTCTGAGCATCACGGCGTCAATTTTGGCCAAATTATTGCTATTTACTTTTGTAAAACCTTCCATTACTAAGAATTATGGGTATCTCATTATTTCACAAAAACTTCCAAAATAAGTCAGAATTAACAAAAATAAGTCAGAAAAGAGCAAAAATTACGGAACCATTATATCAACAACAACTTATTTGGCAAGATGTGACATCATGCTTTCTGATTGGTGTTCGTTGTTATGTGATCAATGTCTTTAATTGCACGATTTATTACTTAAAAATATTAAATCATACTAAACATTTTAGTGGTTAAACTTGATTTTCGTAATATTTAAACCTCCAACAACTATGCAGAACAAAAATTTATCAGGATTTTACTTAGTGGTAATCATAAGGTAGTTGGGATATTGGACAATATAAGTTTATAGATACTGAAAAATGTAATAAAAAATAACTTCACATTGAGGTGCACCAGCCACCAAATCTTTTCCCATTCAAAACAAGTTTTAAAAACATTACCCATTGTTTGCAGCCAAAAGATAGGATTTAAACCAAACTGAAGATGGCTAACAAATATTAGAAAAGTGGCTGGTTGTCATTGACAGTGTAGAAAACTGTCTAGTTGTCAGTGTTACAATACGTCCAAAGACTTTCGATAGGAGCCATAGTGCATTAGATGGACGAAAATTTTTTGCTTGGATTGAAGATGATATTTAAACAAATTATATGATTTTTCAGTTTGAAGGCAGCATTGCTAATGCAGAGTTGTGATGGGGCAATATTATAAAATTTTATATTTTTAAAGTGGTTTTTCTAATTCTGTTTTTGAATTTCTAGGCAAACCATGTTTATATGGTTTTGCGCCCCTATTTATAGAATTATAGGGACCAAATTGGATTTGAAGTTAGATTGCAAAAATATATCTAAGCTTATGTTGTTAAAAACATTTTGAAAGTATTCTAATTCAAAGTATTATTTATAGTTATATCAACATACAATGAAATTTAGTCATAAAATCTTTCATATATTGTTCTTTTAGCTGGGTGGTCTGGTGACAGAGCGCGGCGTAAGGCGGCTGGGCGCATGGGCGGGAGCGCGAGGCGGCAAATTGGCGCACGCGGCTGCTTTGCTTGCTGCCGAGCGTGCCAGTGATGCTGCTGCCTGTGCACCCCCACATGGAGCCCGTCTCTCACCGCAAGAAGTGCGGCAAGTGCTTTCTAGGAGGTTAGTTTCAAGATTTTTGAATATTATTTTTATGTTTAATTTATTTTTTAATAATTTTGTAGTAATATACCAGTTCGTTGTTAAACATTTCTCTTACTGTGTACTTTTTTACTTATTTTTGTTTATTATAATCATAATTATTATTGCAGGTGTGACTTGAAACTGGAAGATATCAAAAGATTAAAACTATGATCTGGGCAAATACAGTCCCTGTTGAAAAGATTATTGTCTGTTAATAATCAATAGAAGTAATGATGTAATCAATAAATTTGTTGAAATGAAATTCTGCAGTGTTTGAATTATCATTGCAATAAAAGTATTTTTGCTAGTAAAACTTTTTTTTAATAACTTTCTAAACAGGGTATCGATCTTTCCATGACTCGTTAATTGTTTACTCCAAATTTTATTTTAATTTTACCTGAATAGAACTGACTACATTTTGCTTGGCTTTGTGTGTGCAAAGGCCTACTGATCATCTCAACGACTCATTTCTTGAATAGAAATATTTTCATTACCAATAATGAGACCAGAATCAAATAGAGCTTGTGTCAATTTATGAATTGCTGACTTGGCTGTTTAAGGTCAGTTTGCTTCTCTTTACAGTTATTTTAAAAAGATAAAAATACCGACATTTATTTGTGAACATTTGGTTCAATTGAAAAGTTCAGTTGGAAGCTTTTCAATTTCTTACCAAAAATCATATCTCTTTGAATCTGCTTAACTAACCTAAAACGAGATTTGTGAATATTTTAGGCTTCCTTACTAGTTAATAACACGCTTTTGTGCTTTTTTATCAGAAATAAAATGACTAAACTTACTGTCCGTTTGCATTTTTTTCTAGACTCGTATGCAGTGGCCTTTTTCAAGAAAAAGTTTATTAGGAGTCAACTAAATTATTTTTTAAAAATATTTAATCTACATTAAAGCATATTTAAAAAAGTTATATGTTCATTTTTATAAACAAATCTTTAAAATTATAAAAGTGTATTTTCCTACTTTATCTTGCAAAAATGTGTTATCAGGACCTTCCTTACTCTAATTTCGATTATGTGAATAACATGGTGCTTGTGCCTATCCCTCATACTGGAATATTCACATCTCTAAACTTTTCTCACATGCTTCGCGTGTTCATAAAATCTTTGGAACAGTTATCATTAGATCAGGTGAAAAAGTTTGGCAAGGATATCATGGTATTTTTAGTTAAAAATTGTTAGTATAGGTGCATTGTCGTGACAGAAAAACCAGTTACTTGTTTTCTGCAAATTGGAATATTTTCTTGATAAATTTTAGGTAAAATTTCAAGCATAAATTAAGGTTGCCCCTGGGTCAAATATCCGTCGGCACACTATCTTCCTCACAACAAACAAATCAGCATTATTTTCACATTAGATTGTAATGTTTTTTGGAGTAAGGAGAAAAGGGGTTTTCCATAGATAAGATTGCTCTTTTGCTTCTGGATTGCAACTTAAGCATCAAGATTAATCTCCAATTATGGCGTTGACATCCAATGATTCTTTGAAAAATAGCAAATAGCTAGGTTAGTGCTTTATCAAGCAAGGTGAAAACAATTAAAATTTACTAATATGAACTCTTAAGAAATTTTACTTAACCTATGTTATCCCAGTGTCCCATATAAGGTGCACTTACATTTTACTTCAAACTACCCACCATTTAACAAACGAAATGAGATTTAAGTTCTTTAACATCAAGAAGAGGCCATTTTTTGTTATTTTAAGAATAGTTAAGTCATTTTACACACTTGTATATTTGTAATAATTGATGAAGTTTTGAGATTTTTTTACCAACATGAGTTGGACGAAAACGTAAGTAAAGGATTTTTATATGATTTTATTAAAATTTACTAATACTGTGTTTTTATTTTGTTTATACCCCTGTCGATAACTTTTTTATGTTGTATTTGTAAGTTTTTGTTCACCACCCCATTTAAAGTGCGCTGGGAACAGAAGGCCCCATGCATGTTTAATTTAATACTTTTTCAATATATATGTATTTCTTAGTTTTTAACTATTTTATTTGTTACAGACTGAATGTTCACGAAATCATATCAGCCCTAGAAGATTAAAGCTCTGTAGTTGCTGCAGATATATTTATATCACTACCAGAAGATGACAATTTGAGTGACGAAGAGAGTGGGGGTGAGGATTCCAGAGATATTAGTAACCTTGTTCTTCGGCAATTATTGGCTGAAGTTGACATGAAGTGCCAGGTTCTAATGACAGAAGGAGTCCTCGAAACTGTTGCTGGAATTCCAAAATTCAATCAAGATGGACGAGAGTAACAAACGTGTACATCTTCTGGGCAACCAGTTAGAAAAAAGCTAAAATTGACACCAAAAGAAACTGGAAACCAAAGGATATAATTTCAAAACCTAAAAGAGAGGCATTGTTACCAGTTTTGGTCTTAGATAAAATATCATCAAGTTACGGATATAACCAACAATACAATCTTAGTGCGCTACAACGATAAACATATCCTGACTGAAGCTTCAACGGACTACGATGTTCAGCCACTCAGTAAGGTCAAGAGATAAGATGTAATAAAAAAGAAGTGGATATTGATCAACCATATTGTTATCAAACTATAACAAGCTTATAGATGGAGTAGATAGACATGACCAAAATGTTGGTAAATATAGAATTGTTCCCATAAACGTTTGTGTTAATAATGCATTTCAGCTGTACCGAATTTCACCAGCTAGGTAAGCTAAAGATTCCCAAGTCAATTTCATAAATACACAGTGTTTAAATGTATTAAATCTGGAGTTGGTTTACATCAACATTGAACATTATTATTTAGTGGTGGAAATTATTTAATTTTGAAATTTTTTTTTTAAAAAAAATTTGAAATTTTTCACACCACTAAATAATTTTTCAGGCACTTAATTGATGTTTGAATAACAACTTTATGATTATTATTATTTTATGTTAAAATTACTATTATTTTTCAAATGTCATTGCTAATGTTGTAATAGAAAACGTTTGTAACAACAACCGTGTTTTTATTTTTCCATGCAAAACCCGTAGGCATATTCTCACAGCACCCCATTTAAGGTGTGGTCCTGAATTTCAGGCTGTGTAAAAATTCAAAATTTGTTTCTTTTTTTAATGTCTTGGGATAATATGGGTTAACATTCCCCAAATTCATTAATAATCTGGTCATGATTTTCCAGAATAGTTTCACAAATTTGTAGATATGGAGGGTAACATATGAGGTTTGTTGTTAGCTGTTTCAATATTTTGATATTAGAAAATTTAAATTTTTTTTCATATTAATTTTTCCATTTTTACTTTGACAGCTTTCTCCTCATTTTATATCAAACAATTTTAATATATCAATATTTTGGTGTGAGAGAGTAAATATACTTACCTCCACTAAGTATTTTTCTTTTGTTTAATCTGCATGCATCCTGATGTAAGAAATAAATTATATTTTATTTAATATTTGCTAGACTGTGGTGAACAAATCTTTCTCTCCGAAATAAAATCCATCGATTGTAAAATTTTCGGATGCAAGTGTCTTCGTTCCACAAAGTATATACTTTTTCTAATATAAAACTGGAAAACTCTGCACAAATATGTTTTATTACATTTTGATTTTTCCTTTATATATATTGCATCAATACGAAACAAATTTTGAACTTGTATAAGGCATTGAATACAATTTTGAAGAGAAAGTTTGGTAAAGTAGAAAGAGATGAGAATATATAAATGAAGATAGAAAATAACAAATGTTGATGCTGCACAATGTGGACATTAGAATCAATAAGTAGACCCATATTGAATGAACTCATTTTGACTGCTGCTGATCGCCATGCCGGGTGGAATGTCAAACTCTGCGTCTTCATGACGGCTGGTTGATTTAACCATATTGTGTGCATTCAAATATACTAGCTAGAGACAGCTAAGAATGCGGGATGGGGTGTCGTTCCAAAGGGACGATTGGGATATGTTGCTCTTTTCAGAATAGTTCCATTAAACTTGATAGTGCTGAAATATACGGCTTAATGCTTTAAGTGCTTATAAATTCAAAAATTTTAAGCTTTATCAATATTATAAAACAAAATAATCAGGGCCTTCAAGATTCTTTGATTTGAAGGGTGACAAACTAAAAATGATAAATTTGAATAGAGCAATCTAGATGATGCACTGTGGGAGCAGTGCTAAAGAAAAACAAAAAGGAAAGTGATAAAAAAGCTTAAGTATTGAGATATTGCAAAGGTAATATTAGAAACGCGGTACCTAAAAAGGAATTATTTTAATCTAAATAGAATAGGAAATTTGGTGCGTATTGTAATTAAAACAAAATTATTTATAATGGCGAAATAGGTATAGTGCGTTGTATAAAAGTATTTTAATAATTAATAACACCAATACAGTTTTTTGTTTGTCACAAACCAAATCTCATATTCATTCCTAACATAATCTCTTTACATTTAATAATGAATTTACTATTTTCTGTTAATAAAATATTACAGTGATATGTCCAAACATGTAAACAAAAGTTCTTATTTCTGCACTGTCCCTTTAAAAGCTATGTGATCATGTAGATAAGTCAAATGAGTTCAAAGTCAATGCACCTCCTTAAAGATGCCTTCACCTTTAAGGAGTGCCTATTATCACCTATCGGTATCTATATTTTTAAAGATGCTTAATAAAAGATGTATGTATTGGTTGTAAAGTTATTTGTGATACATTGCTAAATAAAAGGATATGACTATGTCGGTACTTGCAATTATGTTTATTACACAATAAAGTTTCTTTTTTCAGTTTATTGGGGCAAACTTTGAAATGAGCGCTACAGTGCATTTGGTATTTTTTGCATGATCGCATTTGTCAATACATATGTTTATGTAACAAAAGGCACATATATTAGTATGCTATACTTTGGTAAATAGGAGGATATGTACGTAGGCAGTACTTTTAATTATTTTTATTGCATAAAAAAGTTTAATTTTACCAATTATAGAAACAAATTCCAGAGAAGTGCTATAGTGCTTGTGGTGTTTTTTGCATATGAATCAATTTTATCAATTGTGGTTGCGTTTATGGGCATAATGAACCAATCGGAGACTATTCCACTGAATAAAATGTGATTTAACTAAAAATTAAAATGCCTTGAATATAACAAATATTCTTATTACAGATTAATTTAACAGATTACTGTTTTCCCTTTGTAAAAAATTAATTCATCGGATCAACAAACCAAGTATATAAATTTCATGTGCATTTATATCATATGTTAGTGATCCATTTTTCTTATATATGAGAATAATTTAACTACGATAATGAACAATATATTTATTTCATTATCATTGCCATATATTTAATATTTACAAAAAAGTCTTCACCTAACTTTTTTTTTACATATAAAATGAACATAATTTTTAATAATATATATTTTGCTAATAATATTTTTTAATAATATATATATTTCTCTTCTTACTCAATTCATCTTTTCAGGTTTAATTGTATTATTTATTTCTCAGCTTTCATGTTGGTTAGTCTAATTTTGATAGATCACTACCATTAAATTTATAACGTTTATTTTTATTCAAGATTCTATTTAGTTTACTTGTTTCTGATAAACTGGATAAAATAGTTGTGACAGAAACTGAAAAGGTGTAAAATTTTATTTCATTATTCATGAACTTTACAATAACAAAGTGGTTTTTTGACAAATTTATTACAAAATTTAATTAAAGCAATGTGCCTCGAATACTAAGTTATAAGTTTTATATTTTTATTGGTTACACAACCTATGAAACTCATTTGTTCACGATGCGTCAGGCATGGGCGATGTGGCTTTATCTTCTGCAGGCAAGTCATCCCCTTCACATACCTATAAATATTTTGTTAGTTTATAACAATAATTCTAAAAAAATGTATTTCAAAATTCAAATTTAAAAGTAATAATCTTCTCAAGTGTATTAATTAATATTAAGGGGTTATGGTCAGCAATAATTTCAAAAACATCTTTCCCTAATGAAATTTTAATATAAATTTTATAAATATTTTGAAACAATTGCGATAATCTCCTGGGTATATTAGAGCGACATGTAGAATTATTGCATATGTCGCTCTAATATACCCAGGAGATGTAGAGTGGTGACTTACCTGGGTACAAAGTCTACCATTATCACTTAAATTATTGATAATTAAATGAAACTAAGTGATGTAGTATTATTTCTACTTTTTTAAAGTTCTTTACCACAACCTAGGTTTCGTTGTATTACAACATCTTCAGGTGGGCTATTAGCAAAGATGTATTTCTAAATAATATTAAGGGGTTATGATCTCAGATGTATTTCAAAATAATATTAAGGGGTAATGGTAAAATCTTTGCTAATAGCCCACCTGAAGATGTTGTAATACAACGAAACCTAGGTTGTGGTAAAGAACTTAAAGAAACTAGAAATAATACTATATCACGTAGTTTCATTTAATTGTGAATAATGAATTTCTACAAAATTAACGCCAAATATATTCAACACTTAAATTATGAAAATGTATATTGTCATTTCAATAGAGTTTAGTTAGGTATAATAATGGATAGAGTACAAAATAATGTTTCGAGTTGCATCGAAAGCAAAACTAAATGTTGTGTAAGTTTAACTTAAACAATATTTATCAAGTTAAGTGATAAAGCATTAGTTCGGTGATTTTAAATTCATAGTGAATTTAATAGGGTTTCAAGAGTGTTACATAATATTGGAAATGTGAAAATAATCACGACCAAAACAAAAGGTTTAATATTCTAGTAAAATAATAATGATGGTGAGTCTGAGAAAAGTTGTTTCAATGCGATAGTGAGTGATAAGTAATTCTAACTCTATTATCGTTTTCACTGCCATTTCAGGCTTTATCAAATGAAACGGTTTCGATGGTGAGGTTAAACTTGAAAATGCTATGTCAAGTGAACTTGAATCAGAAATTGTAGTGATGTGTTATGAATGCGATATTATGTTGATACTTTATTAAAGAAAAGTAGATAAGTCAAAAACAGAAAGGAATGGGACTTTATTATGTGTGAAGCCACAAGTATACAATTGATTCTAATGTGGATCATTAAGAATCGTGCTAAGGAGCCTACTCACAAGAAACGAATGCTGCATTCAACAGTAAATATATTTATTGCAGGCTTCACCATAAAAGAAAAAAACGATTCTAAGACAATTTAACTCAGAGCTTGGTTCAATTCAAAAGACCTTTTTTAGATGTGCTTTGACTAAGTTAAAAGCTATATTTTTCATATATTTAAGCATATAAATTACCATATAATTTTATACAATTTTGAAAAAAAACTTTTTTTTTTACTTCCTGACTGAGCACGACTCTTTAAAAATACTGTGAAACCAATCACAATTTTATTTTAAGTCAATAAAAAAACCTTAATAAAACTCGATAAAGATATTGGAGTAAATGAAGGAAGAATTAAAATTCATCACCTCATCGACTTCAGGTGTTTCCTCTTCGCATTCACTTTCTGCTCTTTCTTCTGTTCCCTCCACGTTGGCGGTCGCCTCCAGTCCTTCGACACCTTCCGCCATAGTCTCGGGTGCTGTATCTGCGACACTTTCAGATCGTTCACTAGAATTCTGTTTTGTTGTGTCACGTTTCTAAGTAAAATAAATAATTTATGGATATTCTTAACCTTCCCTTGTTTTAAAAATGTATTTAATCTACATGATAATGGTACAAGAAACAGGATATGAATTTGATAACTACCAAGCATGAGAAATCGCTACATGTTTGCAAAGGAAACCAGTCATTTATAAACAAACATCACACAGTGTCAAATCAGTAACATACTATGAAAAAGAGAGTAGATTGTTAAGTCATCTTGAAACATCAGTTATATGTAAATCAATTGTTTAAACTCTTGCACGCCTCATCACATTGCGAAACATACACTACTTGCTGGTCCATTCCGTTGGCCATTAGTCTATATATTGGTCATATTTAATATACAACAGAAATGTATTTGAACACTCATAACAGTATACTTTATTCTATATTAAGTTTGAATAACTGAAATTGTTGCAAATACATAAACTATTTTTTGGCTTTTATTTATGTATTAGTGTGATATAAAACAAAACCGGGTTTGATATGAGATTAAGTTCAGTTTTGCATTTAGCACATCAATATCTTGTTTCTTTTCTGATGTTCTTATCGTAACAAGTTACACATCATTTTGTGAATAATCAAAAAGAGAAGAAGTATTCAAGTATTTGGGATTTGGTGTTGTTGATTATCGTTCATCAGCTTTCCTTTCCACGGCATACAGCTCAGTAATATTTTTGCAAGTTCCAAATGAAGTTAATTATGTGTTTTTCCCTCCAGTTTTATTATAAATATTATAGCAGTTTAATGCAGTTAAATCTAAAAAATGTCTAAATACTCTCATATGATATTTTAACAATTTAAATTATCACTTGCCAAATTGACATCTCCCATTTTAGTATTGTAGTTTAATGTAGTATAGCTTTTTGACCCTTTCCTTTCACCAACGCTTTCCTGTCTTCATACTCAGCCAACATTCTTCTCTGGGTTATAAATAGCCAAGATTTATTTTCGCTGATAATCAAGAAAAGGCTGTATTTCGAAAAGATTTCTGTTCGATGAGGTATTTTCGATTTTATTTTCAGGTTATATGTTTAAAACCAAGATCTTGAAGAAACAAGGAGCCAAAAATATTAACATTTCGTATAAATTTTTTTTGAGCATTTACATACTCGTGAAAGCTCTTTAAATTCCTAGTTGCTTGAAACAAATTTTCCTTATAGGTTCATCCGTTAAACAAATTTGTTAAGTTTGCAATATAGCATCATTGTGTAGGGAATGAATTTGGATAAGCACATTTGTTGACTTTAACCATGAGGAATTACATTATAAGAGTTTAAGAAGTTAATTTTCATATTTGGCATCTTCTTCTTCTTCAGCCTTTGTTCATCCAGTGTTGGACATAGGCCTCTTCTAATTTTTTCCATGCTTCTCTGTTTGCAGTCGATCTCATCCATTGTTCGTCTGTTATTATTTTAACTTCATTGCCTATTATTTTTGGTCTACAGAAAGTTACAACCATCTTTCCTTATCTTATCTTATTAAGTGCCCAATCCATTCTATGTCATTGTCATATTTCTAATCCATTTCGTGCCACTGTCATGCAGCTTTCATAGACCTTTAGCTTTAGACACATTGGTATAGTAGACACATGTTTTTATCAGTTAGGATGTAACTAAGCTTCCCATCTTAGAAGGTCTTAGAAGTTAGACAACAAATACTACCCATCTTAGAAGAATTCTTTTCGTGTCAGTGGTTTAATTTTCTTTGCGATTTTTAACTGTGTGCCCTGTATGTACTTATTGTTATATATTCTCTAGAATGGTATTATCGATGATAACATTGTTTTGGTTATTAATTATTGTTTTTGTTAAGTTTTACTTTAGATCAATAACCATTACATTTAGTTCTATTAGGACTAAATAATTTAAAAGCAATATTAATCTATTCCTTTTTTCTTTTCTTTCATATTCCATAATTAATTGAATCCAAATTACTAAATGTTTTTATGTTACCTCCCTAAGTAGCAAAATATGAATTGAAAACAAAAATAAATATTTTAAACTTCAAATGTGAGATGAAAATTATTTGAAATTTAATTAAACAATTTTTTAAAATGTATATATTTCTTTAACTAACTGAAAACTTAACTCTCATAAGTTTTTTTAATTTTTAATAACTGTTATAGTAATATCTTAAAACTTTAGAGTAATTTAAAATATTAAGATTAAATCTAAAATATAAAGCATAATTTATTTGCTCGTTCAAGCAAGTTTAATAAGCATAGGACACATGGTTTTATTGAAAGCACCTTAGACTTCTTCTTTTTTGCTTTAGCCTGTTTAGTGGGCGGGGGTGCTCCATAGCCACGTGGAAAAAGTCTCACACATTGCTCTCCACCCAATTCGGTGTCTGGACTTATATAAGTGGGACCCAGCTCTGTTATCTCTCGAATCGCAGCTTCAGTATTTGCCAGTTTCAATATAATGGTCTCCGCACTGAATATGGATACATGATGAGTTATGATCAGAATTAGAAAAAGAAAAAATATGTCATTTGTAGTAAGATTTCAAAATGCAAATTAATGCGAGATCAGTCTTATAAAAACCTACATAATATATGTTCATTCACTGAATGTTACATATGAGATTCGGTAACAATGAAAATATTTAACAAACTTATTTAGTGTCTAGTCTCCAAAGTAAATAAACAGAAGTATCCTAAAAATAGAATTTATTAATTGTCGCATAGAGTCTTTGAGGTATAACCTGTTAGTGATCAGGAATAACTTATGCATCAATTATTTATTTACTTGTATACATTTATCGGTAGATTACAGGTAACCCATTCGTAACAATAAGCAAATTAATGACTTAACAAAAGAAGGTATATATTAAACACGATTACAAAATACACAAGAAATATAAAATATAACACGTTTTGATGAACTTACTTTCACTCATCATAAGTAAAATAACACTGGTGCAACTGCGATCAGGTGGTTGAGCAGTTGAACACCGCGGGAAACTGGAGAGTTATATACCGATTCAGTTCTAGAGGGTAGTAAAGCAAACAGGTGATGATTGTGTGAACGCAGGTATGAATAATGAAGGTTTGCTCAATAATACAGGGCATAGTATTTTTCCTTTTAATAGCTGGAAGATAAATTTCATAAGCGCAACGTCTCTTCTGAGTTGCAAGGAATGGAAACTTAGCATGCCCAAGAGGAAATCGGTAGGAAATAGAAAGGGGAAGTAATCATACTGTTGATCGTCAAGCTGTATTTGGTTTTGTGTGGGCTCCAAATAATGAAGCTGGATTCTAATGGGCTCTACACCAATGAAGTGTACAGCAGGCGAAATGTTGACATAAATTGAAAATCTTTTGAATTATTTAACTCAAATCCATGTTTATGAAATTATTTGTTGCCACATCTGTTATATGCCCATGAAACGTCAATCGCGAATCAAATCTGACTCTCAAATTAACGACCTCATACAGATGATGCAGTGGAATTCCGTTGACAGTATATACGTGTTTAATAGTACTTAATGTGTGCTCAGTTGTAACTCACTATTGAGTATTTGTTTGTGTTAAGTCGTAAGTCGCTTGCTGTGCTCCACTTAACAACGGCGTTGATGTCACATTGCAACTGCTCGCCACCAGCTGCATCCTTGACGACTGTAAAAAGTACCATGTCGTCCGCGAATAACAAATAATGTGTGGTTTTCACCACGCAACCAATATTGTTTACCAGAATAATGAGGTCATACATTTTTAAAAAATTCAATTGGAAAGCACAAGCCAAGGTAACGAAATTAATATATGATCTTTGTATTTAGCTCATTTCCTAATATAACGTTTAATATTATTGTAAAATGTTTTCCAAGTGTAAATTAATTAAACTTTATATTTCCATTTTTAGATGAGGAAAAATTCATAATTTTGAGAGCCATTTTGAATTTTGAAAATTAGTTAAAATTTTTGTAATCTGAGGTACCAAAAAAAATTTTTAAATTAGAGATTATAAATTTTAGAACACTTGTACATATAAGCTCAACTTATTCACACACTATTTATGTGCACATTTGAGTGATCATATCTTTGAAACTAGTCCTCTGGTCAATGTAAAACTTTTTTTTAATTTGATGAAAAATTGTTGGACTTCCCCAAAATAGGCCATTTTTAGAGATCACTCTTTTGGAGAGTTTGAAGAAAATGTATTGAAAGTGAAAGACTTTACATTACATAAATATGTCATCAAAATTGAAATAAGATCAACCTCTATGCGACTATCTCTTATTTACATGCTGTTGTGGACTCTATCTCTTTAATCATAGTTAACATATGGTGCTACTTATGGCCATATTTTTGTTTGTTTCATATGAATATAATGTGTCTATTAGAGTATATAGTACCGATGCATATTTAAGAACCAGGAATTTTGGTACCAATTTACAAGGTGACCAGGAATTCCCAGTATTATATATTATTTTTCACATAATTTATGTTACAAGTTAAACTGCGTAATTATACTTCAGGGTTTGTGTGAATATGCTAGAATAGCTACTTCTTCAAGATGGCATCATTTATATGTCTTTGTCAGCATTGTGGATAATTTTGAACTAAAATGAATAACTCTTATTCATGGCAACGACAAACTATTTAAACAATGAATAATCAGTAAGATATCCTAAAAATGCATCTCCCTCCAGCAAACTTCCTCTCTCTATTAGATCACTTCGCATTTCGTTCACAATTTGGCACAAGATTTTAGTGCAAAATTTTGAATTCTAGGAAATACCCGTCCCGGAAAAATGCTGAATAAATTTCGGGATTTCTCTAAAACTTCCTGTGATAACGCATTTGGTACTAATTGAATGATTAGTTAGCAGGCTAATACATAATTAGACAGTCAGCTTTTTCATAAGTTTAATAGGGATATAAATTTTTTAAATTGAAAATATAAATATTTATAAGAATTTTTGGAATCATCACATGGTTTAATAACTTTTATCCTTTCATGTCTTACATCTTAGTAGATTTAAAATTTTAATAAAAATATAACTCTTTTTTTAAGAGAATTTAAATAGATTCCAAATTTTTAGTTTTAGACCTCTATGTCTGAAATTTGTAAAAAGATACTTCATGTAAAAATTGTAAAAATTAAAACAGAAAAATATTAATTTTTTTCAAGTATCCTAGTGAAGCATAACTAAATAATCTTTTCAAATTAAATTTAGGTTTCAATAAAAATTTTTCATTTTTAGGCTTCGTTTACGAAATGCTTTCCAAATTAAATTTAGGTTTCATTAACAATTTTTCATCATTCGTTCATTTTTCATCATTCGAAATGTAGTTTTAAAGTGACTTAAAGTGTGCTTCTTCATAAAAAAATTATTTCGTTTGATCTGTGTCAATAATCTCAAGAGATATACACAATGCTATTAGCATATGCAACGCTAACATTACTGAGCAATTATACAATCGCATTGCACAAATATCACGTTGTCCTATAATTCTCCTTTATAAATTTGCCAAACGTGCTTGTCAATAGCGTGACGATTCGAATAACCAGAAATTTCGTAGGTGAAAGTGAAGCAGCTGCAGTCGGTGATGGAAATTCGAATACATTACGTTGTTTATGTAAATATACAATAATATAGCGTAACAGCCGTATCATGCGCAGCAATTCGAGAATTCATTAACGATAAAATAATTATGACGGGCATCGGCCGTGCCTGGCACTACGCTGCTAACTGCTTATTCGCCGACATGAAACTTATGCTATATTCGTGCGTAGTCACATTTATTTTTTCAAATTTGTATTTAAAAAAATTCATGCTGAACAAATGGTGTTATAATAAATATATAATTAGCACCTTAAAGTGACCATTAAAACATTACTAGTTTTGGTGGTGATTGTATTCATGACAACTGTCTATTTGCATAGGTGACATTCTGTATTACATTTTTTTAAAAATTCGTGTATGAGCGTTACCTAAATGTAGGGTTGCCATCCGTCCTTTTTTACCCCGGGCCAAAAAGTATACTTTAATTTTATCCATAGACCAATGCAAGAAAGAAACTAAAACCAGGAACTGTATCTTAAATTGTTAAGACTAAATATAAAATTACATTTCTTTGCCAGGAATTTAAAATTTAATTATAATAATGTAATAATATACTAAGACGGGTATTAAACCAAACTTAATTTTTACTATTTTTGAAGTTGGTCACTATTAATCGTTACTGTTGATTTAAGTTTCCGAGTTTAAATTACAAATGTAGACTGCAATTGGATTTTATTTTTATTGTTTATACAATATATGAAACATAATTTTTGTAATAAATCATCGCACGTAATATTTGTTTGTGACGTCTAAAGTAAATAAGACTTGATTGAGATAAAATGATTTTGATTAGTTTCATATAAAAAATAAATTAACCCTTTATTATTTCGTTTTAATATAATATGAGCTTTTAATTTAAGTTACTCCGGGTAACGAACGAAAAGTCTAGGGTTTTTAGCTCATCACCTTTGGTTTTTTAAAAGTTAATATGGTCATCCGACCTGGATGCACCATTTTGTTCATTTTATAAGAATATAACGTTTATATAACGTCATTGTTTTGTATCAGTTTAATTACGCGTAGCTAGGCCTAGCTACGCGTTTTTAACCAACTATAATCTTATCCTAGGATATTTACTCAAATATAATTGTGTCCTCGGATATTTGGTGAAAGGTTGTACGTCGTTATTATTTGCTGGCCGGAAATATGAGATGAACAAAAAAATGACTGACACTATTCGATTATTATCTGGAACTTACTATACTTATGAAATGCCGAAGATATTATGATTCACTGACAGGTATGTGTCAGATGTTGAACGGGTAGCAGGATATGCAAAGCGGTAGCCAGATTTCTATTATCTATTTGAAACTGTAAAATCTGAAATCTAAGTTGGGTAGTTTTTTAGTTGACATTGGATCGTATAGCTCACATCTGTCGACGGAAATGTAAAAAATTAAATAAAATTTTCAAAATATTCGAAAAGAAATATCAAAACCTAAGAGTTGAATTAAACGTATTTTTCGGACGTGAGTGTAATGGATGATGTACCCGAAAACGGAAGATATTTTCTTGCTCAGCCGCATTATCATAATAAAAAGGAAATACGAACTTTGTAATAATAAATACCTAACTGAAGTACTGAACTACTCAAAAAAAATTTAAACATTATGTACTTGTTTCAAATGAATTTACAAAAAAAGAGAAATTAAAAAAAATATTTTCAAAATTACGAATGTTATTTCCATAAAAACCAATTATTGTTTACAACAGTTTGGAACTTGAACGATTTTAAAATTTTTTTTTTTCGTATTTTAGCGTCTGCCACCTATTTACGGAGTACCTACCAAATTTAATAAAAACTTAGTTCTTTTTTCCTACTGTTTACCATTCTGCAATGGTTTCAACATATTTCGTGAAAAAATATAAAGATACTAGAATTAAAATGATAAATATATGTATAATAAATTATGAACATGATAAAACGATTCGAGCACAGGTATAACATTCGTTCATCATTAAATATTTGAGTATAACTTCCAAGTAGATTAAGTTGATGAGATAAAACATACGTACGAAGTTTATAAACAATTTAAAAAATGCTTAATTAGGAGATGAATATAACAAATGAGTTTACGAATCAAATATCTTGGTTCGGAGAAGCTGTCCAATATTGGTTTACATCTTTTTTGCTCTGCTCTGACCTTCCGCGGTTTTGTGTCAGCTGCTTGTTTTGGCGTGTAAATACAAGGATACACGACACAACGTGATATTTTAATAGTAAGTTCATTCTCAGCCTTAATTTCAATCTCTACAGCTTAATCACAAAGCCTCTTGGAGAGTTGGAAGTGCTAACAGCATTGAATGAGTGCGGAAGGTAGATTTTTAGATATTTTTAAACTTTCAAGGACCAAGCATGGAAAGAAAGCATATAATTCTTTTGGATAATAACATCAAACATTTAGCAGGGAAAAGTTTAGATTCTGGCATAGTTTTTGCCACAATCCAATCTGATTGTACACAAGATACAGCTCCTTGATAACAGCGTAATTGTTTCCTAAAAATAAATTGTAAATATATACTGTGACCACCGAATAGGGAAAAAGCTCTGTAAAAGTCAAAACCATCTACGAGGAACTCAGTAGTGTCAGAGACTTTCTTGATAACTGTGATACCATGTAACTTATAAGAGGCTTAGGTTGCACAGAAATGTGATCAGTAAATACTCCATCGAGTATTAGATTTAGTAACATCGTATACTCGATGGAGTATTATTTACGTATCGTCTAGTCGGGCTTGAGCTCAGAGTCTCGTGTTCCCGGGTACTCTTGTTATAAATTAACTGGTGTCCGGTTTTCAAATTAGAAAAAAGAACGTTATACCAATTTAAAATCCAAGCCTTATTTGCTGGTTACAGAAATTATGTATCCTGTCAGTTCATCTTAAAAGAATTTAATATTGGCAACTTAATTTGGCTATAGGTTATTCTCCTAAATAATTCTATTGGAAAGCAACCTCAAACTCGCGCGGTTGGGTGTTTTCCTTTACTTTAAATATTAGTGAGCACGGCGATTCCTTTTACGTTAACTTCTTCTGGCAGACTAAAAATCATCTCATTCGTCCTTGGAAACTCTGTGTTTAGGATTTTCGTTAGTATTATAAAATATTGAATTAAAATACTTTGAAACAATTATACCCTAGTGGTTCGGGAAAAATAGCTGCACATCAAAAGGTCATAATTGAAAAATTATTTAAACCAGCATATTAATATTATTCTCAAATAAAATTTGTGACTTCTTCGACGCGTCCAGTCCAATAGTTACATAGAAGCGGATAGAATACCATAAATGAATAATTTAAGTACAATCGTCTTTCAGAATAAATTTAGGACGGCAAAAGTTTTAAAAGAAGTTGATGGTTATATTAGTTTTTTAAGAAGTCTGTATTTCGTTTTTTGTATTACCTATCCAAACCTTGAAAACAAGTTTCTTTTCTCCGAGTCGATGTAATGATTGGAAACATATTAATCACATCATTTCAATAAGAGCTCGGTATATAAGCAACCAATGATGATTTAATTCGTGAGCTGTTAAATTATTGGTAGAGTATATACCGACTTACTATCTTAATATAACAGAGAAGAATAATGAAAAAGCTTTTTTAAAAAGGAATGCCACATTGATATTTTTTGTCAGTAAGAGGCCTTCCGTTTCGTAATGATAATAACATTTTTAGATCTCTCGACAACGGAAGTGATTTGAAATCTATGGAGTTATTAAACGACTTTGATCTCTTTTTCGTTCAAACGCATTATAGGAATTCCGGGAAAGAATATAGTTTTTATTGTGAGTGAATATTCGTAATAAAGTCATTGACCTAATGGAAACATAAGTTTACATGTAAGTCGTAAGTGAAAATGTTTTTCGATTAGATCGTTTGGAATTACTTTTTATCTGTTTCACACTGACCAGTCAACTTTCATAACTTGATACGTGAGACATTTTGTTTCTATTGAGGTTTTTTTTTCAAATTTATATCTATGTAATAATACAAATCTGAATATTTGGCGAAAATTGTCTCAACATTTCTATAAAATCACAGTATCCCCATAAAGAGAGGTAGAAGAAAAAGTTACGATAATGCATCAAATATATGAGAAAGGAGATTAGTTTATAAGCAAGAATTAAAGAAAAATGTAAATCTTACTTTTGATCAATGCACGGAGCATTCTTTTAACTTGGCGGTGTTTATTTTGCTGTATATATACAAAAGATATATATATATTTTTCAAATTGTTCAAAAACTGTAGAATTGTTTTGAGTTATAGTTAGTAGGTACTTCTGTTATTAGTTAGTAGGTTATTCCAAGATACGATTCCAAATGCAGAAATAGCACTGACGACATGTTTATGATGATAACCAGCAACCACTTGAATTGGAGAATGTTCTTTCCATAAATTGAAAAGTATGCTTTAAGGATCAAGTAGTTCTTTACTGCCGTGTAAAGAAAATAATGTTCTCAGAGTAATTCACCTGGCGATTCTACAAATCAATTTCAACAAAAGTATTTTTACCTTTTTTAAATATAATTTCCAAAGATTCAAAATGAACTTACTAAAACAGATTCTTCTATTCTCTTGGTAAATCAAAGTAATATAGGAAAAAACTTCTGCCGGAGAGGTCGCATATCCAAAAATGCCACTTGGCTTAAGAGGACGCGGTTTGAAGGTGTTATTTCTAACATGATTATCGTAAACTTTGATGTGACTCTTACAAATTTTACTTCTAAGTTATCAATTCTGACTCCTTCATCAAATAACCCCACTTTACCATTTACATTATGGATGTTTACCATTACAGTAAATTAAAAATTGTAATTTTTCTGTATCAGCTCCCCATTGAGTTTAAAACAAAAAAAAATTATAAATCCTGGTGTTTGACCTTCAGATGTCAATGCTTCATCCCGGTTTGAGGAAAAGCTGTCTTGCATAGTTATCAGCCTGTGATCGGCGATAAAAAATCAGATCCATTGTTCTGGGCAACCACACGGCTCCGAGGCCGCACGCCCAACTACGCCCACTTAGACCGAGCCTAAGGCCTCCAAAACTTCTTTTGTACAGATGAAAATTACGTTTTTCACAATTGCTATACCGATTAGCTTATTTTCAGTAATGTTGGTCCTATAGTTCTTATATTTAGTTTTTAATACCTTGAATCATTAAAGTTATTTCTGTAGTTCATATATCTAGGTTTAATAGATTGAATCATTGTGTAATTAAGATATTGATTTAAAACGGAGGCTATACTGATAAAGAGTTATGTTTGTCGTAATCGTCATTTCGAATAGTTTATTTTCAGCAATATTATTTCTGTAGTTTCTACATCTAGTTTTTTATATCTTGAATCGTTGCGTTATTAAGATGTTAATTTATGATTGAGAAAGAAACTTCCAATAAATCATCACTGTTACATTGTTTCACATTTATTGACTACGCAACATCTATCTCCACACCTCGTTATATTTATCCTTAGGCCGATCCCTAAGGATGTTGCAATAAAACGCATCCTATATATTACTTCGTTTTTTTTCCAAAAACTGTGTAGTTCGTGAAAACTGTACATATATACGTCGAAAGAAAAGGGAAAGTTTGTCTATTTTAAGAAATAATAAAATCTTTCATAATTTTAAGCAAATTAAAACTATCTTATTATTGAAAGTCTTAAAAAATGAAAACGTAGAATTGTGTAGAAAATGTAAAATTAGTCCAATTGATCCATTGTTAATTATTACAAAAGTTAAATGAACAAAATAGGCTCAAAATGACACCAACTAATCTTTTTGTGGGCGTTCTTCATACTCTTCGGGCGTAACGGCAATACAGCGTGGCGCAGCAAGATCATCGTCTGTGAAGAAGCCGAAAGTGAGCAGGTCGCCGGTACGACGTGCCTGCGTAGCTAGCACGTCACGTCGCCAACACGCTCCGAAGACGACCGCCACGTGCGGCGGAGTCGGTGGCCGCAACGGCTCTACATACTGGTTCACTAACTACAAAAAATAATTGTTTACAAATATAATCGTTTTTGTAGATTTTACCTATGATAAGACTTGTTGAATATCTTCGTAGATACTAAAATTACGATGAGATATTTTTTTAATACACGTTGGGTATAAAATTCATTACAAACGATAACGAATGGCTTTATCATACCTGTATCACTGCTTTTGAACCATTTCTCTAGTGTCTTTATTCGGTAGTGCAATTTATAACTATTTTCTGTAATCAATTTATAACTACTCTACCAATTCTATTTAAATTATTAGATTCAGTTTTACTTTTTGTACATTTTGTATTTAAATTTTTTATAACCTACCGTATATTTACTTTAGTGTTAATTAGACAGTTCTGCCGAAAGCATGTTATTCAATAACGGTTATTTTATTCCTTTTATTTCAATTGTAAACGATCTTGGCTTACTGATTGATTAAAATCTCACGTGAGATAATCTCACGTCTACAAAGAAATGATGTTAGTTGTGAGATTTTCTTCAAAATAAATTCTCGGTAACAGTTTCAAAATTTTCTTTTACATCAAACCAAAGTACACATGTCACAAATTCTTCTGCCTATATGAAGATATTATATGAAGATATTATAAATTGGAACGACCTCAATACCTATGTTTTTCGGACTTAAAAATGACTATATATAAGAGCATCGACCACGACTTAAATCGTTGAAGATTAGTGACCGACGCAACCTTCATCTTCCTCGTTTTTTATACTTTTATATTCCGTTAGACCTTCATACTCCCGATTTACATTGTAATACCTGTCAGTCCATTACCTTGAATTATTCTCTAAAAATAAGCACAGCCTACTAAATCATCAGCATAGAAATATATTCAGTGGACAATCTTTACCGTATCATCATTCATCAAATTTGGCACGATAGCCCAGGGTAGGCCAAGGCCTTCTGTTGGAGATTCTTCCCGGAGGTTCTACTCTTCGCCTGGGTTTTCCAGTTCTTTATCCTGAGAATGTTAAAATCTTCTTCCACTGAATCGATCCATCATAACTTTGGTCTACCTCTTCTACGCAGAAGAAATCTTTACAGTATACGCTTCTAAATTATGGAATCAACTGACCACAAATAAACAAAGTGCGCCCTAATTGTCCGTTTTTAAAAGGCGTTTTGGCAAAATCTCACCAAATATTATTCAAAGGGTGGCGGGGGGCGGGGGTCAATGAAAATATCAGGTCAAATTTTTAATTCAGAGATATATACTATTATATCAGATAACAATTTGTATTCCAAAATCAATCAATCGTCATAGACAATATTTAATATTGTCTATGACCGCGTTTCTTCGAATTGAAACAAGTGCCGCAAAAGAGTCAATTTTCATTCGGCGAGTTTATTTCGCGCCGATTGGAATCGCTGCGTGTCAGTCAGTCAACCGTGATAGCTGCAACGCAAAAGCTGATGTTATTGTGTTCAATGTGAATTTGTATCAAAACTTTTACATTGCGAATGTTAAGTAGCATGCCGACGAGGCGAAACATATGTGTCAGCAAGAATTTAATCGTTTATGGAAGGAGGCAAAGCTGAAGTTCATCGATAAGAATGCTCTAAGTGATCATATAAATCCAGAGATTGAAAAGCTACGTAATGACATGATTTACTAGAAGGCACAAACAATGTTCATCTAGAAAGTAAGTAAAGGTTCAAAGACATTATATTAGTGAAAAGTAAATTTTTTTAGGGATTCGTCAAAACGGATACTATTTTAAAAGACATGGGCATCATGTATTCAATCATTACAATAGAGGAAGCACATGAATGTCCATGGAATGAGTGAAGGATTAGGGAAGGGGGAGTCGCAGCCTGTTTTAATACTAAATTTAATTTTATTATTAAATTTAATTAAATTTGTTATAGTACACCTTAAATGTAGTATCATTTTTCTTCTTTTATTTCACGGAAAACCTAGTACATAGAAGATACCAGTATTAACCCTTAGGTATTAGTGATGTGAAGCAATACACATGAACATATCAAATAAATTTTATTATTTAAAAATTATAGGGCAAGTCTCATCTCGCTAATGTGAAAGAGGAACTAAAAAATTAATTTAAAAAATGCGTCACATAATTAATGGACGCCTACTTACAAACTATGCTAATTCGAACGGGCAGGCACGTGAGGACAGACATTATTGTCGTATCGATATCATATTATGAGATTTGAGCTGAGATGACGTTATTTGATTTTGTTCTTTACCAATGTTATTTCGTTTAAAATAATATTTTTTTGTGTTTTCTATTAGGTCTTTAGTTAAGTAGAATAATACTTTTGTTTATTTTATAATTTCTTTTTATGATTCCTTTTTTTAGATACTCAGTTTGTGACTTTCCAATAGTTATTTAGTTTAGTTTTGGTAAAATACTTACAAATTCTGAATAATTTTTCGCTATTATTTTAACTACGTATATTTTTTTTGTTTAGAATATTTTTACTGATTTATGATTTTTGTAAGTGTAGGAAGTAAGTTAAAAGATCGTTCATTTTTTCTTAAAGCTTGTAAGTCCTGTTATATTAAACTCTTTGTTTTAAAAATTAATTTCTTAAAGCAGATACCACTGTTTTTAATATGGAATGTTAACTCTAAAACAACTTTTTTCTTTTTTTTCAAGTTGGGAAGTTGTGCTGTATTATCCGTTAGTAACTTAAGATATGCCACGTAAACGTAAGTCTGACTTAGCGCGTAACTATAATACAGCGCAAGCAGCGAAACTTGTTTGAACCAAGAAACCTCAGAGCAATCTTAGGTGCGCCAAGCCTTAGATGCAGAGCGTCACGTGTCTCTTAGAAGTACAGATATCTTAGAGTAATCTCAGACCCACCGGACCTTAAAAGCAGAGCGTCATATGCCTTAAAAGCTAGAGATACTTTAGAGCAATTACAGATCCGCCAAAGTTTAAATGCTAAACGTTGGTAAATGTTGGTGTCCTGCGTTGGTGAGAGTTACTGAGGCATCGAAGCAATCTCAAACACGTGGTAATGTAGATGCTGAGCGTCTTGTATTTCTTATAATTGATGAGACGCTTGAAGAGTCACAACGACGGTGTCATATAAAGCTAAATTAAGAGACGACGCACTATTTGATGTGGCACGGGAGAGGTATTTAATGAGGCTACATATGGTTATTTCCTATTAATTGTCTATGTTAACCATCGCTTAATTATTAACTCCCTAATAATATTATTATTAGGGGGAATGGATCAAAAATGTAGGCATTGCAAATGGAAAGGATAAATTGCTGGAGTTTGTTGGTGGCAAAATCTCACTTCCATCGCTTGGTGGGTCAGAAGAACCCTTAAAAACTCTACTTCGAAACAAATATAGTGAATTAAAACATTTTTTTAAATTAAAGTAGAAAATGCATACTTCCAGATAACTTTATTTGGTGTAGACGTGGAATGCCAGGCTTTTCACCTACATTTAGCATTCAAGGTTAACGCTTTCTGCTTCCATTAAATAATAATCAACATAAGTTCCTACAGGTGTACCTCATGGATGAAACCAGTAAAGCAGATCATAGGTGTCAAAATGTCCAAGGCGTAGAAAAGGAGACTGTTTTGAAAATTCATCAAATGCTGCAAAAATATAATGGTATTATAATCACTTTTGAAACTGTTTAGAAAGACTTCGGGGAGAAAATTATAAATTAGTCATGCATCCAGATCGTACACTATTCCCATTTAGTGTACGATCTGGATGCATGAATAAAAACACAAGAGACGATATAACACACCATTGATCAATGAAGTCGCAGCCACTATAAACAATGAAAATGGATACCCCTGTACAGATGGAGAGCACAAAAAGAGGGAGATCGGCTGTCATTGATAAAAGTTCGAAATATTTTAGTGTTGGTAATAGTTGGGTTGTCCCGCATTCCACGATTTTGTCAAAATTGTTTAATATCCATATTAACGTAGAGTTGTTCCGTACGTGCTGAAAATATATTAATAAAGGTAGTGACCAAGCAACTTTCAATTCCAAAAATATAAATTGTGCAAATGCCATAGATGACATATACATATATGACATATACGTATACATCTATGTATATGTCATATACATATATGACATATACATAGACGTATACATAAAATTCTGGCCATTATGTTAGCAGCAAAAATCCAAAAATGGCATGTCGGAAGATATATTGCACAGATTTAAAGATCTTAATGCGACATACTATGATTTTATTTACAACAAAGCTCTTACAAAAGTGGGACACCAAGTAATTATGATAACTGGAAAACATTTGTTAAACTTTGAATCGAGTACAATTCGATTTAAAATAGGAAAGTCAGTAGTAATTTAACACGAGAAATGAGTTACGATACAATTTTATTGCAATGACAACTAACTGAATACGTTCCGAATTTAAATACAGAATAAACATCAGTTTTTAACAACCTTGTACAAAAGATTGTGCATACAACGCCCCTTTCTATTGTGCGATACTTTTTAAGGCGATCTCCTCTCAGTTACTAACGATCGGGCGCAACCAAAAATACATGGGTGCATTTGGTACGAACGAATGTATTTTTAATTATCGTTGTATCGCGTAGTTTAAGTCTGTTAAAACAGAAAATCATTTTCTTTTTTTCAAGTTGTGTAACATAACAGAATGGAGTTGGATAAATTAAAAGAAAATATTCAAAAACGTACCCGTTTATGTATCGAGCAAAATGGTAAGCAATTTGACCATTTGTTGCAACACAGATAGACTGTATGTAAGCGACGTAGGTGTGTATTAATTTGAAAAAGATTGATAGTAATCGCTATCATTTGTAAATACCTAATTTGTATTAATACTTAAGTTGATTTCCATGTTTTAAATACGCCTGAAACATTTTGCTTTTTTTACAGTAAGTGGTGGTGTATAAAGCTGACAAATAAAGGTTTTGACTTAATTTTGATAAATATTTTATACTGCAGAATAAAGAACAATATCGGTTTAACAATTTCTCTGCGGTTAGGTGAAATTTAACTGCATTAACTAATATAATATGCAAGCCAAAAACATTTTATTTGATGATGACAGTATTAATGTATTTTGATGTATATTTAGTCATGCTACAGATAAAAATATTAATTTATTGTAATGTGTTTTTGTGTCAAACATATGGGAATGTTTTAAGTATACGAAAAATAATGCCCTGCCGAGTTACAGATTTGATATGGATTGATATATTCACTTTGAATTACTCTGGTTCTCATACTTGAAGTGCGAAAACCTTTTAATTAGTAAAATGAAATACAGAACTAAAATGTAGAAATTTAAATATCTTCGCCTGTTAGACTATTTAAATGAATTTGAAATTATTGTTTTATCGGTGTTATAGTTTACCGTGTATAGGTGAGAAGTTAATTGGAGATACATGTTTTTACTCGTTTTATAGTTAAAACTTTAATTTTAATGTATCTATCGATCGATCCTGAAGAGACTTTACGCGAAAGGATTAGCAAAATGTTAATATGATTAAGGGCTGATTTTTCTCAGGTAACTTTTATCTTTCGGATAACTTAGACATTTTGAGATTTACTCCATACAAAACTATCAAACGTCAAAATTAATCTCTCCATAAATTTTATTAAAGATTGAAAAATCGTTCCTAAGAGAAATACTTAAATGATTGATAACGTGATTGACTCGATAATTAGAAGAGTGCGATTGTGTTTACAATAAGACAGTTAATATTTTGAATATACATAGTTAAGGCTAATCAAACGTTAAGTGAAGTAATTTTTAGTGAACATTAAGTGAGTAAAATTTAATTGAAATAGTTTTTCTGTGCAATATTTTACAAACTATTTAAGTCATGTCATAAATGATTACCACATAACTACGACATTAATAATATAATTTATTATATTTTTAATAGTTATGTTTCATGTCATTTAACAAATAAATTATATTCAACATTTAGGTACGTATTGGCGCGGGTATAGTGAAATAACAATATTATCTTCTTTCAAGTGATCGAAATCGCTTGTAATAAATAAGTTTCTAGTAGTGTAATAAGTACCTGCGCAAAATTGTAGTCTTATTACCCAAAGTAATTTCTGAAATATAAACATTATACTTTTGGTTTCTTAATCAGTTTGCGAACGTGAGAGTTACTCATATTTGAAGTATGTTTCATCTATTGAAAGCTAACGATACCTCAGTATCGTCAGTTTACAATAGATGAAATGTTGCCTTACAAACCTTACTGTAGAGTACGTCGACGGCAGACGTCCTCGCGTCCTCGTCAACGGTGCAGTAGAAACCTGGCACGCCGTCCAATTTCAGTTCCGCTTCGAGGGATTTACCGGCCACAGGAGTTTCCACCTCGCTATTTTCTGAATCCGTTTGTGTGGTTTCCGAACGAGTTTTGTCTTCCAGAATTGTGTTTTTCAAAATATCTATAAATTAAATGAATAAAAAATTTGTTATTAAGGTGAGAGCTTATCGGCACTATTAAATAGAAAATTGTTGTCTCTATATCTTTTACTCCCATAATTTCCATAAAAATAAACATTTAAAATCTGTTTAAGCTTTATTTGTTTATTCTATTAAAAATAATCATAAATCATCATAAAACACAAAAAATGTTCCCAAAAAATATGCGTAGAAATCATGTAATAGTTAATAATAAAGTGAAAGAAAGTATTAAATCGCTTATAAACATTAAACTATAAAACAAACGTGACAACTAAATACAATATAGCTAGCCCTGTAAACAGAAGAAGACAAAAAAGTGAAATGTTTAAGAATGAGGCTTGTAGATTATATTTGTATAACTTACTTATAACAATGTACTGACCAAACCTTGACACATAAATAGCTCGCGGCGAGATTGTGAAAATTACTTAATGTGAACATTTTTAGCGTGGGACTAATTCCATCAAAGCTATTCTTCAGAGCGCGAGGTGATGACTTAGCACTTTTTAATTCGTTTACGAGTGCGAGGTAAATACGTGCTGCCATACCCCGCACTGGTATAGAGATATACTGTGTAATCTCAGTAATACCGTTTCTTTTATTTCCAAAATATTTAAGCAGAAAGACCGAGTCGAAACCTACATTTTCTATTCAAGAGAACGAGTCTTGAATAGAAAATGTAGGTTTGAATCAGTCAATCATTTCTCATCTCGCGTCGAGTGTACCAATTATCGTATTTTATTAAAGTGTTATTCTAAACATTGTTTTTATATCTAAATTCAAATAAATAACAAATTAAATTAAATTATTTTTTAAAAACGTATCTTCTGAACCGCGCAACAGTGGAAGTACATGCAGCACGTGTAGTAGCTGTACCATGATATACAAATACTTATTGCGATAAATTTATAGCTTTGCAGAATAGAAATATAATATTAATATACTCTTTGTGAAAATCGTGTCTTGCATAAATGTTTATTTTGAAAAGTCACGGAGTATAATTTTGCGGAGGAATATGTCATTTATTAAAGATTAGCTTTTGTTCGCAACTTTACTCTTGTAGGAATTATGAAATGGGATTTAAGTGACAGTATTACTTCACCGCCGTTTGCTTCACCATTCATAGCACTTTCGTACTCAAGCATCAAAATAGATTCAGTATACTTGAAATAATTAGCGAACATGTAGAGAAAAAGAGAAACGTTATGTTTTATACAAGTACATGTACAAATATGTATGTGTATATATATATATATATATATATATATATATATATATATGTATACATATATTTACATATATATATATATATATGTATATATATATATATATATATATATATATATGTGTGTGTGTGTGTGTGTGTAGAGGTTACTAAGAAAAAAATAGTTTCAAAGCTCTTTATGACTCTAAACGTTAAGTTATATTAACAGCATTGGTGAAATATATTATTTTTCCTGCTCTAAGCGAATTGAAACGCCTTTCAGGCAATCCTATTTTAACTTAACTGAAAATTGTTAACTATCTATAACCAAAAATGTTTTTGCAACTGAAAGGCAAGTTATCCTTACATTACAATGCATCTATTATACTTTTACATATACGATATTACAAAAACGAGTACTTTGCAGAATCTTTTTATTTGTTTGTATATCACTGGGTTATAACTTTAAAATCGTCCGTTGAAGACTTAACTACTACAAGTACTGTAAATTATTATAGTTTAATTATTTATATCAAACAAAACAATAAATTGAAAAATACATAAATATATAACTAAACCCTGTTAAGTCCGTAAGTATCTAATGAGCAAAGTAGAGATTGAACTAAAACTTCATTATTATCGATATGTTCCTATGATATAGGGATTATTATAGAATCACATTAACTATTCGGAGTTATTTTTGATATGTCTCTCAAATTAACTTATTTAGAATTAATACTAATAATATTGTTTATTGAAATCGCAGAGTCGATAATAATAGGTTCAATGTATAACTATATAATGCTAGAATAAACTTATGCTTTTTTAATCCTTCGAAACTTTAGCAGTCGGTCGTAAAGCTACAGTGGTGCAAGTTACTTATTAATGACGTACGCCACTACTAATTACTGCGTAAAGAAGCGACACTCACCTCCCCCCGCCAGTTTAACGTCACTCGCAGATAACGAGTACGATCAAGAGTACGCGATCCCAAGTTGTCGGTTGTTGCGTGCGCGTGTTATTTGTTTGATTTCAACTTGTGTTTAACTTGTGTAATTCGGTCTTAATTGATATAATAATAAATCTAACGGTCCGTTATTGCACTGTGTACGAGTTCTTAGAAAGCAATAAAATCACTAAGGATAGGAGATTGTTTTGTCTCCTTTTTTTTTGTTTTTTGTAAATAATTTTGTTTTGTATCACCAACGTGTAGTTAGTACCTATAATTTTATGTCTACAAACATGTCACTGAGCAATTTTAAAATACAAATTGTTCTTAAAATCTCAAACTCTCATTGTTTTTTTGAACGCGATGTAATTAGAAAACGTATCTTTGTGGTGTCTGTCATAGGCTTTTTATATGGTTTATTAAGAGTCAAAAGTACGATGAAGGCCTTATGCCAGTGTATCACATTTATAAATTAATAAAATTTATTTTTATAAAATTTCATTTCGTTTTTAGGATCCACAATCAGTATTTTTTTTCAAATTATATCTTAATAATATTATTATCAAATCACTTTCACTCAATTAAATGTATAATGCAACATATTTATTTACATACTTTCATTTTCACAATTCGGTAATAATAAAGACGTGCGCCTCAATACAAAGTTACTGCGCCAGTGTGCTATCGAGACAGCCATTCTATTAGTTAGAAAGAGAAACAGTTATGTTGCTGACTTATAGCGTCAACTTTATTGCTCAATCAGCGCGATTGCCCGCAACGATCGAGACTGGTATGTAGTAATAGTAAACATTTTTTATCTGCACGCTGCTGACAGCCCTAATTAATTTACGCACACACGCATACGGATACGGATAGGCGAGTACGTATGTAATAGTGTAGGCAATTAAATCTGTTCGCTAGTATGGAGTGTCGGGGGTGTGCCACTACTGTCTACTCAGCTAATATTAAGCGTCATATAGCACAACGTTTGCACATATATTCACATTTTTACAAAAAGTTAAAAGATATAACTATTAGTTATATAATAATCATGAAATGACTATTTATAGAAAAGTAAATACTTGCCGAATATGTCTTCTTCACGATCGGAAACTTTTTTTATGAGCACGGCCATCCCCGGACGTTCGCCAATGGCGCGTATGGCTGGCTGTTCAAGTGGGAAATCGACATCTTCTAAAAGTAGAGTTAGGTTTTCCGCGGACACCATAGTCGGATATTTGTCTGCTATGATGAGACCTTATTACATGAAACAATATGTTAGTGTAAAAAATATCATATTTGATCTACACGATATACTTTTTGTACCGCCGTAGTTATCGAGTATATGGGGAAGTTTTTCAAAATTCATTGCTTATTGTGTCGGGAGTTTTTAATTTGTAACATGTACACCTTCTACAAGTTTATTAAAGTTATGGTATGACTAGTTAGTTGTAGCTGGTAAGGGCTTACATGCTAAGATCTGATCGACAAACGCTATGATGATGAGCCAGCGGAAATTGTGATTATTATTGTAAAATTTTACGGTTAAGGTAAAAAATAATATGAGCCGTCATGGAACGCCTGGTAGATGTGAAACAAAGAAAACAAAGAAATAAATATTCAGATAGTTGTTAATAATAAAATATTAATTTGATTTTATTATTTCATTTTTATGAAATAATTTATTATAGAAATATTTCTTAACAATCTATTGAAAACGTATTTTTAATTTTATACTTTTAGCTGACAAGACGCGAAGTTGGCCGCATTAAGTCGGAAAGAGACGTCAAGGCGCGAAACTGGCCGAATGGCACGTCGCTATAAGAACGTTTTAACTTCCATTTTGATGTGAAACATCCAAATGTGCCTTTAGATGTTTCACATCAAACATTTTGGATACATGTCTTCTTACCTCCGCGACTTGATTGAGAATGGATTTATCTTTGAGTCATTCAGAGCGTTCGCTAAATGCGTACTCGAAAAAAATTGAAGTAAAAAATGGCTTCTTGCGTAAGAGAAGTATTTTTCTTAGATATTGGATTCTACCGTACTTCAAAAACTCTGAACCCTCGTGTGATGAGGGAAGTTCCCTGAGGAGCAAGGGAAGTTTCTGAGATAACATAGTTGGTGTTAATACAAGAAATTGATGGTGAAATTGTAAACATGTGTAAACATTGTCAACAGTGGAGATCAGTTTTATTGACGTGAAAGTAATCTCTTACAACACAGCAACTATGTAAATATAAGGATTTATTTTAAATTATTGTTTAAGACAAATTAATACAAAATGAAAAAAACGTAATTTACTAAACCATTAAATATTAATATAAACATTGAAATAAAATAAAGGACACCTAGATATAGAAAATGAAAAAGGAAAGGCGATAACGATGATGAATGCGGTGCGGAAATTATGGAAGGTAATTAAATCTTGTTAATTCTATAATTCGGTTACTTAAATATTAGTGAGAGTATTTTAGGGGATGAGATCAGAGAGGGTGAAGATATAGGAAAGTATTTTCGAAGTAATGACACAGAGATCCCTACAACAGTTATATTTCCGCGATACCGATCTAAGAAACTGGAAGTAGATTACGGTAGTCACTAATCTCTGTCCATTCGTATGGAGATAGGCACTCAAAAATATATAAAGTTTATATTCATAAAAAATTATTAACAGTCATGTTTTCACAATCACCAAATGGCTCGATGAGCTCTGCGACTCGCTTGATTTGCTTAACGGCGTGCGGCCAGATGAGCATAACGGCGGTGTCGCGCACGTAGGGCGCGAGCTGGGCGGTGCGGGCAGCCCGACGAGCCACGTGCGCCGCGCGCGCCGCCACCACCGAGCGCTCAGCGGCCGCCGCCGCCTCTTCTGCTGCCGCCGTCTCGCGCACCTGTCGCGTACACGTCCATTCAACTATTTTGATCTAGTCGAAGCGGAAGCTAAACATCGTTATAATCTGATAATATTTAAAAAAATCTCTTAAATTATTTATATTTCAGTCTTGTAAAAACTCAACCAGCCCTTGGATTGAATACTGAATTATTAACGTTCAAAGGAGCCGAATCTATTATATTGTTTGATCTTGACACAATGATATTGACACAAGGATTAACATCTAATAAATCCGCCATTTCGATTGAAGGGACGTGATAACCGAAAGGAATATTTACGGTCCATGTGCTCTTTGTGATCTTTTCTTTGCTACCTATATATATTTTTTTTCACATTTTCTGATCTCCCATTTAGTTGGTTTTTTCTAACAGAGGAATCCGTAATTGATAGTAGGAGGCGTATTTTAGAGATTGTTTGTGCTCATTGGGAGTCCAGATGAATCTTCCCCGCATCCAAGAGGAGAACGCAAGATTGTTTTTCTCTAACGCATCTGAACGATTGAGTAAGACTTGGCTCGTTAGTGATTATTACATCTCATAATTTTTGCCAGGCACGGAGCCTTCCATGCCAGATTACGTAGATTTGCGTTGAGAGATAATCCGGCGTAACCGTATATTGTTCCACGGTAATGAGCACTACGAATGAGAGTTTTGATTAAGAGCATTCGTCTTAACGATAGAGTTGAATCAGGCGGTACTTTAGAATGTGGTTCCTTTACTCACAACGACTCGGTTAAGAAAAACCAATCTTTGTGCCATTTGGAATGTTTGGTAAATACGTTCTCGTTTGGTAAATTGAGGCCTTAAATGACTCATCGAGGAGGGACAATCTTTAATCCTTTTGGTTGAAAGCGTTGGTACAGGTCACTACTAGGGGACCTTCAAATATCATTTTTTGTATATGAGGGGGACGTTAAGGGTGTCTGGAGGGGCTCTTAGACAACCCGAACAGAAAGTGGAAATAGCATCACCGTATTATGGTATTATTTACCGCCTTTGTAACCTATCTGTTTTTATTTTATGTACATACATAGTGTGTTTTGATATTTATAAAATCAATTTCGTAAGGAAGCAAAAATTATTTTTTATAAAACAATAAAGACTTGGAATAAATTAAATATTTAAAAAATATTCATTTTGCTGAGTGAAGAGTCATGAATGATAAAAAAAATGTATATAAGCGAAAGTATTTTTGGAGTTTATGAATATGGACGGTTTAATTTGTATGGGTATAGAAGAAGATTTACAGCCAACAGATTGTTCTCAAAGTATATGTTTTAAAAGAAAGTGATACTCGCCTTTTCTTCGGGTGTAAGCTCGTCGAAGGTGTAACGGATCCGCTCGCGTTCGCCGCGTACCGCCGCTGCCTCCAGCTCGAGCTCGCGCACGATGAGTGCCGTCAGACGTGGGGCGTCCGCACCAAACATCAGATTCACCACGTGCCCGTCCTACACAGAGTTTTATGTGGATTAAACACTATCATTTTTTGTAAGTCTAAGACTCTAATATCAGAAACAGACAGTCTTGAAATTTTAGTAAATATTAAGTGTAAATATAAGTGCGAAAATAGTAAATAAAATATAGTATTTATTTATCTACTTTCATGTTTCTAATTGATACATATGGAGGACTAATTGCTACGAGAGCAATCTCTTACAGCCAACCATAATACCAGTTCAGCCTCTTTCGACGACCGGCCGGAAATCGAACCCGGCTCCCCGCTGTGGGCAGTAAAAGGCCGTATGCCTTGTGATCAACCCAACACACCACGGAAACGATACTGTATTTTTGACAATACTTTTTTATAACCTAATAATTTTATGTTAAGTTTCACATGTTATGTAACCTAAATTTATCTGAATTTATTGACAAAAGTTTACTTGCCGTACGAGAAACATTTATTTTTTTGAGTAAGTAAAATCTTGATATTAAACTCAATAGGCTTCCAAATATTTTTTTAAAATTTAGAAATAAAGCAATTTATATTCCGGAATAAAATATAAAGCCCATATAAATTTAAAAATAATAAATTAATAAATTGTTTAATGTCAAAAGTAGTGTGTAAAGCGCAGGATGAAACTTAGATAATAATGAGTACTAACCGCCACAAACATCCAGATGGGTTCGCTTTTGTTTCGGAACCGTTTGAGGCATTCGATGCTATCTGATTTCGCCTATAAACATATCAAGAAAACAAAATTGATAATTTTTTATATTCTTTGCATAATTTAAGATTTTTCTGGACAAATAATTTATTGGGAACTAAAATACTAGTGCGTTTCTTTGACATGTGTACTCTATTTTAAAAGAATGAAGATTTAGCTTTGTAATTGAAATCAACATATTTGATGAAACATGAAAAATACTCATTGTATTATTCTGAATTTATTATATATATTTATTCTATCTTTCTATAGATATATTAAAGTAAATATATATATATATATATATATATATACATATATATATATATATATATATATATATACATATATATATATATATATATATATATATATATATATATACATATATATATATATATATATATATATATATATATATATATATATATATATACACACACATATATACACACATATATATTCATTGATGCACTCTATCGGTAGTAATACGTAGAGGTATTACTAGGAGCTCTAATATATGGTTAAGTTTTCATGATTACATGTCGGGTGCTGCCGCTCTCTTTACCCCACTCATAAGCTCTGTATTTCGACGTAAAGAAAGAAAAACTAAAAATATCTAACATTTTATTTCATTTAAACAACTTTAGAGGAGTGGTTAATGATAGTTTAATAGTCTGAAATCAGTATTGTTTATTTGAACTAATTATTTATAGGTATCATGGTAGTTCAGTTCCCATTTGTTATCCTTATAAGAACATTACATCTTTATTATGGAGTGCTATGTACGGAAGCCTATATTATTGACACTTCTGAATTCCTATAAATATTTACTTTTTCTGACTGAAAATGAAAATTTCTTGAATTGTGAGAATTTTGATTCAAGGACTTTTCTCGTCGAGAATGGATCTCTTATATGTATACTTAAAATTCATCTCAACATCAGCTGTTAGTTTATGCTCATAAAATTTTAAAGATCATAATGAAGGTGATAATGAAAATGCTAATTTTTTGAACTTTGGAAGTCTAGTGGAGGTGATACAATCCTGTATACCACGTGCTTCATAAAGTAAAAAAAAACACACAGTTAAATTCTAAAATAAAATATTTTGGCTATGTTACCGCTTTAATTCGATCAACCCTAGAAGGGGTAGCTGAAACTGTTTCTCCTCATAGACCTCACATTGTTCTATGTTCAATAAAATTTATAAAGATTTATGTAACACACGGTAGCAAAAATTGCAAGGCTTTCAAAGAAGGGAACTGGAAAAAATTCTGCCAAAAAATTTGACATTATTTCAAATTCTGGCACTCATTATAGACTAGAATTTATCCTAGAGAAAGTACAAAGTTCTCGAGCTGCTGTGAATAGTTTACACCAAGAATATTTTCCATCGGTGTTTGAAAAGCAAAAAAACACTTTTTCCTTATCTAAGAAAACTCTTAAATCGATGCACAAGACTTTTCCATAAAATATAAAAGATTATACCCGTAAATCTATTAAATACTGCAAATAGTTTAAAAAAACAACTTGTTATTAATGCTGATCCCTTTATATTCGCAAGTGAACATATATTTTATAAAAAGCTAAATTACAGATCTAGGAAAAAACAGTCAAAATCCTTTGATATGACTAAGTCAACAGTTTGCGCAAATAAAGATAATGCCAGAACAACGAGCTTTTCGTGTGGATATGGAAATTAGTTCGAGAGATTTATTTTATCTTTTCTCGTCGAGAATTTCTCGTCGTTCTTTCTATATTTTTCTATGTCTACTTATTATGCTACTGTAAATGATTTGATTATGTGTTTAATTTCTTGATTTTTTTTAATTGGCAAGAACATTTCTATACCCTATTATTATATATTTATTGTTATGAGCAGTAAACAGTAAACGAGTAAGGTTTACTGTTGTTCCCATTCTGGACAGCCCGACATGTAGTAGTCCATACTAGTAAAAAAATACTCCAAACTAAAATATATTGCAAATATGCTAAAAGTTTGTCCCTAGAATTTATTTACTGTGAATACAAATTATATTTTCACATACGACTACAAATGATTAATAATCGGATACATGAGATAAGTGCTTCGGAAACGCACTTTGGGCAGTCAACGCTCTTAGCAGTCGTAATCGCGGCCGATAGCGATCGGCGCCATTATATCACAAAGTGTGTTTATGAGGTACTCGACCATCTCTCTCATAACAACTTTTAAATTTGGAATAATGATTTTATATTTAATTTTTTTTTACATAAACAATGCTGACTGGAAAGGGATACAATTTTAAGACGTTTCACCTATGTAATGATGTGAAACATAATAAATACAAGTTTCTAAAATTCAAAATACGTAGATATTTTTTTTAAACTCTTACGACCAAGGTTTCCCGACTTTCACTATATCTTAACAAATTGTATAGACGGGAATAATATTGAACATATTATTATTTTAACTGTGAATTGGGTTAAGCTACGTGTCGACACGATTAATAAATAAATTTGGCCATATACGTGTTAGTGCTAAAAAAATTGAACAAGAGCCCAAAAAATGGCCAAGTTGTCAGGGCCATTACGCTGCAGACTTAGTTCACAAGTGACGTCGCAATTCTGGAACTCGATTGGGCTACGAAATCGAGTGTCTGCAGGAAATGATAGAGCGATTCTTTTAGAATCGAGGACTGCCATTGTTCTTGGTCTTTTACAGAAGTACTGTCCACCGGACGACACATACTCATCTTCCGTATATTGTTATGTTTAGTTCATTAGATTTCTGTCCCTTTATCATGTTTTGTGAATTTTTTCCCATTTATTAGCTTTATTTCCCAGGAATGCAATCTTTTAAGAGAGCTGTTACAAAAATAGCGTATTTTTTAATATTTATTATTTCATTACTTATTTGAACTAAAATGTACTTTATTTGATGTAAAAATAAATAGGTATCAACATAAGACCATGTTTGGGTAATAAATGTGTAGAATGTGCTAGAAATTACTGAAAGCTTCAGCGCCAAGAAGCGTACAGGCCGTCAATACTAAAGGAATATTGTCGTTGACATGTATTGATTTGCTTGCAATCAAGTGATATGCGTGTGATTTTTGTTTGTGTGTGTGTGTGTTTTTTAACACATTATCTGTAATTTGTTCTCTATAATTTGTTGTTGTTCTAGAATTAGTCGTTTGAAAAAATTGAATTATTTAAAAAAAACCGCCGTTACTAAAAAATCCGATGCGATAAAGAATTTGTGACAATATTACATATTTCCCTTTCATGACATATAATTGGTGTCTCAAACTAATTGTAAAATTTAAATTGTTACTAACATGTTAACATTCATCAACTTGCTTTTGAGCCGAAGTTAAATGATGTACCTAAATGTGAAGACCAGGTAGGCAGTGCCATGAAAAAAAAAACTGTCTTTGATATTTAGTAGATTGTATAGATATATTTATCTGCTGTTAAAAATTCAACCTTTTTAAATAATTTAATTTATAGTTAATATTCTATTTATTTGAATTAGCGCCATAAGAACCAAGTGCACGAGTCACTGTCACGCGATTCAGTTTAAAGTTTAATCTGACATGCAAGTTACTTTTATCGACTATGAATACTGGTTATATGCAAATATTACCGTTGGAACAATACTCTGCCGTGTTAGTAAAATTCCACGCGGGAGAAATCGCGGATAAAAACGCGATTCAGTGTAAAGTTTAAACTAAAGTACAAGTTGCTTTTATCCCAGTGAGGAATACTCGTTATATGCAAATATTATCGTTGGAACAAAATTCTGCCATGGTAATGAAAAGTCCACGCGGGAGAAATCGCGAATATAAACTCGATTTAATTTAAAGTTTAAACTGAAATGCAAGTCGGTTTTATCCCAGTAAAGAATACTTGTTATACGCAAATATTATTGTTACAAAAAAGACTGCAGTGTTAATTGAAAGCCCACGCCGGAGAAGTCGCGTATAAAAAACGCGATTCAGTGCAGTGTAATATAATTAAGTTTAAATTGAAATGCATGTTGCTTTTATTCTAACAAAGAATACTTATTTATGCAAATTTTATTATTGGGACAAACTCTGCCGTGTTAATTAAAAGACTGCCGTGTAATTCCACGCGGGAGAAATCGTGGATAAAAGACGGTATAATGACAAAAAATATCTACGTACCACAGCCAATTGCAGATTGTCACCACCGACTTCCAACTTAAGCTTCTTCAGATTGCCCAGCATGCCTATGCAAGGACCACACCACTCGGAGTAGATATCGACGACTGGAGGAATGTTTTTAATAAGTAGATACAAAGAGCAATCGAGAGATATGTATAAAAAAGAAATATCGGCATACTCGTAAACAAAATGTTCATACAGCTTTTTAGTATTTAAATAAGGCAGAAAATAAATTATAAAATATATATTTTTTTTAAAGTAAGAGTAGCTTGAGTAATAATCCACTTTGTTGTGATGGTTTTGAGATTTCATGCCTCAAAAGGAATAAAATTAAACCCTCACAAAATAGCTCAAGTATCCATCCATTTGTCCGTTTGTCACAGCCGTTTTCCTGAGAAACTCGACGGAAATATTTAAAATTTGGCATAGCAATAAAGCATGTTAACCCGCATAAATAACGATAGTTAATACTGAACATCACGGGCATCTAGGGCTCATAATTTTTTATTTATACTGAACTAGTTCTAAGGTTTCCAACATAATTTTTTTCAGAATTTCATGTCAATATTTTTAAACTGTCTTACAGTTTAAAAATATTGAGGAAAAATGCCTACAAAAACCCGTTTCCTCCGCCTCTAAATTCAATATTTTGAAAAAAAAAACGGAGTTACTAGAAGTTTATCACAAGTTTATAGGAAAATTACATCTATGTTTCTGAATCTTGCAATATGTTCACAATATGTTTACGCCTGTGAAATATATATTAAACAATACTAAACATTTACATCATGACACATAATATTATTATTCTTTATTACTTTATATTAGAAATCTCTGTCCCTGTATCCTTAAAATCGATTTTAAGGTTTTACTGTTGAACTGTTTTTGTACTCAACTAAAGAGCGTTAAGTGAAAGTATAAAAGGAAATTGGTATATTTGGTACATTTTCCCTGAATTAAAACTTATCAAAAAATTCAAGTCGGTTATTACGTTGCGTCTTATAAAGATGTGTGCAAATATATATATATATATATATATATATATATATATATATATATATATATATATATATATATATATATATATATTCGTCTTTAAGAAAGACAGTGTAATCCAAATATTACGGAAAAACTAACAAATTTTCAAAACATTTTACTAATGTTTCAAATTTTTATAATGTTTCAAAATTGATTTACTGATTTTTCTTGTAGTTACTTGACAATAAAAATTAATTTAAATAAATATTGTACTGGAAATAGCTAACTTTTTTAATTTGGAGATAAACATTTATTTAGGAAATTTACAGATTACGCATATGGAAAATTATTTTGTTTCAATCCATGCAGTAACACATTAATATTTTTTAAAGCTACATAAAATTTAAATCTCACCTATTAAACCAGGTTTCGTCACCAACTTTGCCCATTCGTCATCTGATTGTATCTCGGCTTGCAATTGCACTTGCGACGCTTTCTTTCCTGGTGGACAGGCAGTTGCGTTAAGATTTGCTAACAGCATTTTATATCAAGCTATTAAACCAACGCGAGCTAGTAAAACTATTAATATTGCTATTATATAATCATGTGTGATTGTTCAAGCGCCTAGTAACTTTTGTTTCATTGACCGAATCGTTTCCTTTACTAGCAAACACTCAAAGTAAATGTTTTAATTTTTATATTGAGACAGTGAGGAAATGGATAACTTATTCTAAGATAAGATTAACAACGTCAAAAAATGTATTATTTGTTTAAAATTTACAGGAAACCAAAACATGAAAATGTAGTAAATTTAAAAATCTTTTAACCAGTGACTGTCGGTTGCTAGGTGAGATATTGATATTCAAGTACTTTAAATGGATAGCAATGAGAAGCGGCTTTTTTAAAGTGCCGTATGAGCAACGCGGTGACACGCAAGCGCATTTCTCGATAAGAACCCTTCAGAGCGTGAAATGCTTAGAATTACTGGTTGTAGCTAACATACGGGATATATCACGATCATCACCATTGTAAATGAAAACGGTATCTATGAATCTCCTGCCGTTTGGCTTAGAAGTATACCTAGGCCTAAATAATGCGACCGTATATATAGATATTTTCAAATTTATATATTGAATTATATAATAGACTGAAATAAATATTTGTTTCTTTTTATTAAAACATTAAACAGGCATCAATCGGTTTTAAGACGGTCGAAAATAAATCGGTTGATGTAATGATCTATTCAGGTTCCTTTTTCGTGTCATGCGATTGAAATTAAGATTGTCTGTGAAAATATATGAAAAATAGTGTACAGTTCTTTTTTATTCGTCTTCCTAGAGATATATAAGAATAGTCTTTACCCCCCACGGAACGGAGGAGGTATATGTGTTTAGAGTGAGAGGTTGTTTGTTTGTATTTACAATCCAATGTTCCCATTTATGTCCAAGACGGTTTGACCGATTTAGATACTGTTTTCTGAAAAATGTTTGTGATTCATTGGCAATGTTTCTTAGATAGTTGTTACGATGATCACTCACCAGAGGGCGCCGCAATAAATATTTTGTTGCAAATGAATGTTTCCATTTATCTTCAAAATAGTTTGACCGATTTAGACCTGGTTTTCTACAAAATATTTGGGACTGATCGGCGATAATTTTCAGGTAGGTGTTATGGTGTTATCTCACCAGGGAGTGCTAAAACATTTTGATGCAAATGAATGTTCCCATTTATCTCTAAAACGGTTTGACCAATTTAGACACGGTTTTCTGCAAAATATTTGGAACTAATCGGCGATGATTCTTAGATAAGTATTATGGTGTTAGCTCACCAGGGAGCGCTGCAACAGTTCGTTGCAAACGAATGCTCCCATTTTTCTCCAAAACCGTTTGACTGGTTTAGATATAATTGTAGGTAAAAAGTTTGTGATTTAACGGCGAAGGTTATTAGTTAGATGTTACGTTGCTAACTCGTGAGGCGGTGCTGCAATAAACATTTTTTATTGATCCGGATTAACTATTTTGTGGCCATTCTTCGGCTTCGTCGATATATGATCCACGTATCATGTTTCTCAGATGTAAATGTTTTAATCGAAAAAGTTTAAAATAACAATAAAATTTAAAAAATTTCAAAAACCCACGTCGCATGTAGTCGTTGTAATTGAAAAACGATTAAGTAATTTTTTTTGAAAAACCCCGACTAAAAGAAAGTAGAAACCTATTAATATAATTAAAAACCCAAGAAACTCCGTCGGGGCTGCCATTTCCTTTCTAGTGTTGCCAAATATCCCGATTTATGTCCTGAGTTTCGGGGGTGTCATGACTCGACTTGCATAAGCCATACGCAGGACGCGAAATCTTTAACACTATTTATGATTTAAAATTTGGCGCAATTCGAGTGCCTGAAAGCCCAGAAACTTGTTTCTGAACGCGACGGCAGGGGCGATCCAGTATTTTTACATGTAAAATTAAAAATTAGTAGCGAAAAGCTACTGTAATATTACATACATATACCTAAAATATACGACTAAGGATTAGATAGAAAGAATTCATAAATTTGTTAATGTTTTTCTGACATTATCCCACTTACTGTTGATTACGGATATTCAAGTAATATTACTGATGTTAAATGATGCTTATTACTTACCTTATGGATTATTATTCAAGTACTGCAGTGTAGACGAGGATAATTATATTGAATATGATCGTACAATTAAAATTGTGAAACATAAAATAATTTTTTCGTTTAATCATGGAAAACTGTGTTTTTTTATATCCCGATTTTTATTCCTTCGTACCGATTTATTCAGCCATCAATCCCGATTTTCCGTAAATCGGATCTGGTAAAACTATTCCTGTCATACGTACCTAACCTACTTGTATCTCACAAACGTATTGTTGTCAACCGGTAAGTAGAGCGGGTGGAGTTCAAGAAATTAATAAATAAATTTAAAAAGGTTTTCTTTTGAAAAACTTTGATAAGGATAATAAAGGGCGCTCCACGGTATTTAACATTAAAAACTATATTCAGAATGTTTTAACTTATTATATAAAAATAACACCACACATACTAGATACAAAGAATATCAGCTTTAGATTATTACAGTCAATGGGGGGTTTATATTGATTTTATCCGAAAATTAGCGATACTGTTCTAAATGTTTCTAAAACATAATTTAAAAAAATATTAATAAAGGAAGTATAGTAAAAAATATCATTTTTATATTATTCTTTTATTTTCGTAAGTGACTTTGCTTCTGCTTTCATATTCATTACTGCTTTCAATTGCGGTAGCACTTTCATGGATTCACCAGTTCTACACTTAGCGAAAGAAATAAAATTTTATAATAACAGAAACATTTTTGGCGTCTTCTTGTTATTTTTTTTTTAAACATGTTTACTGACGTGATTCTTAATGATAAAAATATTCACATTTTTGTGTAGATTTTTCCGCAGTTGATCGAAATAATGAATTTAAGATGATATCAATCACTTCCGAAATACGTATATTAGTGAAAGATGTCATAATGCAATATAAAATTATCTATAAATAATTTTCGAGCTCATAAGTGACTGAATATATAAATAAAGGTAAGAAAAAGACCTCTTATTCTAAAGACCCATATAGACTACGACACTAATTGCATCACAAATGTCTGACACTAACATCTGGCCGTTCACACGTTTGCGACACTAAACCAAGTTTCGCAATAAATGTCGCATGGACAGACAGTGGTGTTCACTCACAGACACTGGATGTATATACTGAGTATATACACCAAAGTGTCTTAGTCTAAACGTAGCTTAAGAGTAAATTTCAAAATTATTTCAAGGTATTGGATGTACGCACCATAGTTAAGTACCTAGTCAACTTTGCCTTAACTTACTAGTAAATCAGAAATTATGTATAACCATAAATTACAAAAACGGATCGAAAATTGACAACTCATTTCCTAAACTGACAATTGTTTACACTGTTACTTTTAACAGGAAATAGGTGCAAACAATAGTAATCAACCACGCTCCAATTTAAAAAATATAAATAATAAGTGCCTGTGTTGATGTCAATTATTAATTGTCAATATTAAAGTTTGTTTTAATTGAATATCGATAAAATACAACAGTACAATATATAAAACACACGGAATATCCGAATTAGTATAACTTTCTCTTTATGACTCTAATAGTAAAAAGAAGATTATTTCACTGAATCTGATAAGTATCCAATTGTTAATCCATTACAATTCCTAACACGTTCGCGTATTTATTACACTTTTGATAATCATACCAAACTGTTGTCTTTGTGAGAATGTATTTGATTTTGGTCATGTTTTCCATTTCATATTATTTATTAGATTTAAAGCAAAATCAGACTTTTCACATTTTTAACACTAGGTGCAGCACTATGTATATGCTAGTTAGTTAGTGGTTCTTCTTGCATACATTGTATTTTCAATTGTATTTCATTTACTTTAAATAAGAGTTTATTATATTGAGAATACTTTGTTTCATTGAATAGTTTCATAATCCGAAAGGTTATGGGCCCAGTCTACTCTGAAAATAAAAGAACAGAAGAAAATTGCAAAGACAAAGTTAAAATCGTTGTTGAAAATCTTTAACAAAATAACCTCAAAATTCATCTCAAGCGAGCAATAAATTTAGAAAAAATCGATTGAAATAACTTTTGTCAATGGAAGTTTTAAATAAAATGCGCTTTGAAGGCAAAACAAATTAATATTACAGTAACGAAACCAAAAAAAAAACAGTGCTGAATGGTCAAAAAATAACTGCATGGCAACTCTCATTGTAACCTCTTCGATGGACTTCAAACAAATTACATTGATAGAAAATTGCAATAGTGCCATGGAAATAATGACAAAACTGAAATCTATATAAGACAAATATGAAAAAAAGAGTCAAATACGCAAAATGTTGATTCACGAAAAGCTTTATCAATACAAGATGTCACCGAGTGACAGTGTAGCTCAACAAATCTGAAAAGTTGAAACATTGGCTAAACAGCTAAAATAAAGTGGTGAAAGTGTTACCGACATGAAAAAAAAAACACTTAAAATATAGATCACTACGACAATCGTGGATATCATTGGACTCAAAGCAGCAGACCATTGTCAGTTTAACTTCCCGTTTGTTGGATGAAGAAGCGAGTTTGCAGGTGAAGACGAACAAGAGACCCTATACTTCTTGTTGTCATTAAAGGATGGAAAATAAAGACGAAAAAAAAATGAACCAATAGCGAGTGGGAGCGGTACAAATTAAAATAAAACAACCAAACATAGGTTTGAATTCTATAGTTGTGGAAAGCGACGCCATTTTTCTAGAAAATGTCGTGCTCCAAGAAAACCTATGTTTAGAAAACGTCAATAGGAAGGTGCAAGGATGTTAGCGTTTTATGTAGAAAATAATGCATGCAACCCCAAAGAAAATACTTGGATCTTAGATAGTGGTGCTTCTGCGCATGTGACGTTTAGAAAGGATTTCTTTTTGGAGCTGTTTGAATGTAAACAGAAGTCAATGACATTGGGAAATTAACAATGTATGGAAGTTTCTAGCATCGGCAAAGCATTAATGAAAATACGAGTATATGTCAATGGACAGAGGGAGACTAGCGAACTGCATGGTGTGTTATATGTTCCAAGTTTGAGAAGAAACTTATTTTCAGAAAGTGTGATAATACGAAAGTCCTTCTCTATTATCAAGAAAGATACAAGTGCATTAATTTATAAAGACAATGAGGTGATGATGAGTGCAACAATTGCAGAAAACAATTTGTATGAGTTGAACATTAAAACAGTGGTCTCACATACTTGTAACTTGTTTCAAAATAATCAAAGTGACATTAAAATGTGGCATGAAAGACTGGGGCACATTAATCTAAAATAAATTAAGAACATGAGTGCAAACAGTGTTGTGGAAGGCTTGAAAGTGAATGACAATGGACAAGGTGATTTTGTTTGTGAGGCATGTGTATATGGGAAGCATTGCAAGTCCCCGTTACTTAAATCTGAAAGAGGAGAACTACAGCCAGGTGACCTAGTATATATTGATGTTTGAGGACCTATAAGATATTCATCAATTCAAGGTATTAAAAACTTTATATTATTCGAAGATGCTGCTACAAATTACAGGCATGTATATTTTATTAAAAACAAAAGTGATGTCATGAAAGCGTTAAAAAATACAATGCTATAATTAAAAACAAATTCATGCTCAAAATCAGAATATTACATACCGTACCGATACTGTTTAACATAAAATAACTAATACAATAGATATTAAGTATAACTTTATAAGGGAAAAGGTTGAGTTGGGTTTAATTAAAATTAATTATGTATCAAGTAAAAGTCTGACATTTTAATAAAAGCATCGCCTACTCACACTTTTAGATCAGATTTTGTTTGGTTAATATTTGATTTGCTTAGTTAAACTATTTTGTTATTAAATAGAGTTTAATTTCAGGGGAGTATCAGATTAAAAGCAAAATTAAACTTGTACATTTTAATACTAGTGCTGCCAACACTATGTGTGCGTTAGTTAGTTAACTAGTTCTTCTTGCACGTATCTTATTTTCAATTGTATTTCATTTACTTTAAATAAGAGTTTATTATATTGAGAATAGTTTGTTTCATTGAGTAAACATATAATCTAAGATTAGAAGCAAAACGTTTAATTACGGCTTAATAACTTTCATGAAGCATTAAACACGTTCGCTTCAAAAAGCTGATTCGCTAAAATAAACATTTCACAGCTATGATTATCGATTTGCTTTTATAGCCTATTTTCGTTTGTTTGGCTTCGTAATGCCTTCTCCGTTACATTTAAATAAAAACACATTCTTATTGTACAAGCATTTGCTCGTTACGAGTATCAGAGGAGTAACATTTGAACAGACAAGATGTCATAGAAATAAATTCATAAATTACAATATGCGTCAACTATTTTAGAATGTATTGGTACTCGACTGTATAGACACAGTTAATGAGATACTGTCACCTGTTTTATTAATATTTCCTTAATTCTATACAGATAAATAGGAAATGTAATTAAAATCCGGGTTAAAAAAACTTTTTTTTTTAATTTTATAAAACAATCAATTCAAAATGTATTTTTGTTTTTTTTTCCTTTTGAGTAATGGGCCCAATATAATTCATTTTTAAACTATTTTAAAAGTCCCCCGAGAAAAAATTTAAAAAACCAATCAAAATTTTAAATCTTTTTTCTTCTGTAATCTGTTATAGATAAAGAACCGCCTACGTCCTGCGTGCTCCGATGTTCGTTCTTAGTATGAGAAATTCTTGAAAATATATTCAAATTAGAGGAACAAACACCCATAACAATTACGGGGAATTACTTTCTCGCCCGTGTTTCGGCTCGGCCGGTCACGGAGAGGGACTTTCCCGACAGGATTTTACCGGTGATGTATTATCAATTGAGATTATATATAGGACAGATTTTCTTTCTGATATTCCATTTCATTTTTAAAATTTGTGTCAATAATAGCACATCACATGGCACCTCATAAAAAATGTGAATTTCAAGGCGCAAAAACATTTGAGAACAATTCATATCGAAATAGGGTGCATTGCAGAAAATATAGTCAAGAGCTAGTTGTGAAAAGAATGGAGGCAAACTTCCAGAAATGTAGTAAATATTCCAACACTGATTCAAATGTTGACGAGGCCGAAGAGGCCGAGGACTGTGTTTTGGAAGTGTTGGGATCTGCTGGGTCTTCCGATCTTCGGATGATTCTTCTATCAAATCTGTTACCGCTCGTCAATCTAAAAGGGCCAGTGTAGCAGTGTGAACTTTGCAATGAAACAAATTACTATTATTACCAGTCAGGAAGTTATCTCATTATATATTTGCTACCAATACGTTTTTAACCACTTAGAACATCCGAAGTTCCTGAAATTAATGGAAATATTACGCCCAGGATATGAACCTCCAAATCGCAAACAAATTGCTGGTGATCTACTTGATGATTGACGATTGACGACTCAACTCAAAAAACGTAAAAGATGTACTGAAAAATAAAGCTGTCAATATATCAATTGATGGATGGAGCAATGTCAGGCACAACTCGATAGTCCGTGTCTATGTCACAGATATTTTGAGCACTTATTTAATAGATACAATAGACACTGGTGCCAAAAGCCACATAACTGATGGAAATAGCAATTTTATTAATAAAAAATGTGACAGCTTTAGCTGCAATGTGCAAAGCCTCATAAGAGATAATGTGGTGAACATGAGCAGAATGCGAAGTGATTTAGCACAATAAGAAGAACTGGCTTCTCACAAAGATGTACAAACTTGTAGCTGTTCATCTCAAATCTTAGACCTCTTAGCGCATAACTTAAATGCAGAAGATACTATTGAGGAGGTCAAATCTCTAATGCAATATTTTAAATACACACACTTTGCATCTGCCAAATGCAAACAAGTTGGTACAATTGTTGATTGTCTAATTTTTTTTGGAAAACTTTCATATTATGTGAGACATATGCTTAAATAATGCAACTGCTAGAGATATGTTAATTTTGTTAAAAGCGAATGATATAGTACTAAAGCAAGAAGCGCAGGCTCTCTACAGTAAACTGGAAAGTGTAGCAGTTACATTGACATCTCCCAGAAAACATCTTGTTGTATTGGCGAAATGACTGAAGCATGGATAGAGCTTAAAATAAGTTTGAGGGTGAAAACATGCAGCAGTGTGAGACCGAGTATTCACTGGATGATTTAAGGAAGCCCAATTCCTGATTCCAAATGACAATGCCTCCAGCTTATTTTTCAGCAAACTTACTACATCCTAAGTACAGCGGTGTACAGTACAACCTCACTAATGAAGATATTTCTGAAGCTTTATCATTTATTGAAACTCATCACAAAGAGGCGATGCCCTATGTTGTAAAATACAGGGCATATGTTGTAAAATACAGGTGGATCCATTTGATAAGTATTAATTTGAAGATAATGTAGTAAATCACATCGGATCTTCACAATGATGGCTGTTGTTAAAAAACCAAATTAATGGCCAAACAATGGACTTAGTGACACAGCTTCACACCGATGTTGCTTCAAGTGTCAGAATTGAAAGACTGTTTTTAACGTTTGGATTTATTCATTCCGACGTACAAAATAAACTTGGTAACTAGAAAACTGCAAAATTGGTCACAGAAATGGTTATAAAACATAGCACAAATAATAATAGTTAATACATAAAACACTCAGAAATTTGAACAAAAACTAATGAAAAATCATGAACAATAAATTCCTTAACCATATTTTTGAACCGGTCGATGGAGGAGGAAAAAATATCAAGACTGGGCGCATCTTTGGGAGATTATTACGTTATCAATGATTGCGCAAATGATAGGTATGCACTGCAGATATTCGTTCGCGCTCTAAGCGGGTGAAATAAACTTTGATTTTGTCTTCTTATGTAACAACAAGGAGCATAGAAGGCGCCTAAATTCAATGCGATGTGTGGTTATCAAAGTAATTATTTAAGCACTTAAAGAAAGCCACGAAGAAATAAGGATACTACGTATAGATTTTGTAACACAAAAAACTTTTTAATATATTTAATATTGTCTCCAGCACGTGGATATAAGTGGGCCAGATGATTACATTCGTTCCAAAAAAACTTGAATTAAAGAATTGAATAAAAGTACCATATATCCGAAATCATGAAAGTCTGGAAAATACGGTATTACATTCGGTACGGTAAATACGGGAAATACGGTATTACATTCAGTACGGTATTACATGTAGGTCTTCTGATTGTGAAATATGAGATAATGATCCATAATTACACCGAGACTTAATTACGGCTGATCATCTCACATTTCATAGTCTCTATTTAGCCTTTAGAGTGTAGTAGTATATCTAGCTAATAATTGTGAATAAGGGTGTATTTAAGAGGGTGTTGTTATCATTGCACATTTGCCTACATTAAAATGTACTTTATTGCTCTGTCTCCATGGAAATGCTGAGTCGATATCACCTCGGAACAGGTTCATATTAGATCAGTTCATGATACATAAATTTTCAAATCATCGGCAAAGAGAAGACATTTATCTCTAGCTTATTCCAAATTGAATGACATAAGGCTTAGATTTCAAATTTTTAAACTGGACGCGTTGTTTAGAGCTTGAAAGTAATTGGTGAAAAAACTTATAATAGCAAAAGACATATCAACCTCCAATAATTTTATTAGTAAAATCGTTATTGACTAGGCCAAAAGACTTTTTAAATTATAGTAGGCCATATCTATCAGCTATCCTTGATCCAATTGCCTAATCACTTAATCCACAAAATTAGTGAAGATGAAACGCTTCGGACAGAAATCGTGCTGACATTCCGTCTTCTGGGACTGAATTAGCAAATATATATGGCAATTTAGAACAACTTTGAATACTTTAGTAAATGAAGATAAGTCAATATTTTTTTTAGATCAGAACTAGAACCATACTTTAGAAAAGAACTCACTCGGGAAATCTTCGAAACGGATAAATAAACAGAAATGGGAGAAAAAATTATTATAAATATAAGTGGCTTAATAAAGGCTTGATTATGTACGGAGATAAGCTATTTACTGGAGCTATTTCAATGCGAGGCTGGCTTTAGAACCATGCACTTTACTGATATGCAATAGAGATGAACCGTCGTTGCCAACGATCCTTGTCACCATTGTACAGTCGAGCGGTGGCTCATTAATCGAAAAAAAAATGAATTAAATTACTCAGCACAGGCATTCGTTCGGCCTCAACTGAGTTCAATATCTCCTCGTGCGTCTTAGTTGTGGGAAGCTACGCTTATATCTCACCTATGTCTAAAATGCTTTTGAGTCATATTAAACGTTAGTTCCAATAGTTCCAAGGTACTATGCAATACTCTTGCGTCATGTTTAACTTACTTGCGCCAAAGATCAAACATTTCCAGCTTAAACCGTATTAGTTATAGTAAAAGAAGCGTATAAGTTTATAGTTTTTAAGCCATTAGTATTTTCGTGTGGATTAATGTAAATATAATGAAAGTATAATGTAAGATTAATGTAAGTATAATGTCAACTTTTTATCACCAAATAATAATTACTGTCGATAATTGTGGATATATATTCATTAATAATGAAGAAGAGTCCGTACTCGATGTTTATTTAAATTCATTTTCTTTGTTGTCATGCGCTTGAAGATCTAACGCTCACTGTTACTAATGAATCGCACTTCAGCGTTTCTAGAAATCACACTTCAGCCTTTCTACAAAAGTATTTCTAGAAAAGTAAAAAAAATGATAGCGTTGTATCTAAGTGAAAAAAAATTGTAAGATGCGAGGCTGTCAGAGACAAATACATTGCGATTTACAAGGTGATTTTGGGGAACTAATCTATGAAGTGCAGAATGCAAACCTATTTTCTTGTCTTATCTTTAAGCAAATATAGTTTTGATATTAAAGTGAGTTTTTTTTCTAAAATAACTTTTTTATGACTTTTAATGAACTCGACGATATAATTGCAGATGCAACTTTATTAATTTTGTCTAATAAGTCTTTTGTCCAAGTCACCATATGATAATACCCACTTGGCGAATCCGCTTCAACAAAATAAAATGTTTCATATTTCTTCTTTTTTTAATCACGAAATATTCGTAAAATTAACGTATTTTACATTTATTAAAGTCGATCACACTGAAGGTAGCAAAAAAATCGATATAAAATGTGCTTTTAGTACTGACAAACCGCTGCTTAGTATTAAATTTCAGCTATTGTAACTATCTAAAGAAGGTTAGTATACGTTCATTTTCAATTAAATTCAGGTAAAACAGTGGCCAATTAACTTTTGTTAAATGCATTTCTTCTCGTGATTCGCTCGATTCAGCATTGAGAGTATTAAATATGGAGAAGGGTACTAAATTTAATTCCATCCTCATATATATATATATATATATATATATATATATATATATATATATATATATATATATATTACACAACTGTGCTAACATGCGTAGGTAATAAATACAAAAACATGGACATACATAGTAAAACTCATAAAATTCATGAAAAAGTTTTGGGGAAACAATAATGATAATTAGTCGATTTTAGTCTGAATTTCCACATGTAAAGTAAAGTTGCGAAAATTTAAAGATATCTCACACGTAAATGAAATTTCATTTTGCACGAGGAGAGCCCTTATACATTCACGCAATTTACTTTTTTTTATTTCAACTGATTAAATTCTGTTTTCTTCACCCCACATTTACCTATTACGTGACCGGCGCGTTGATAATCCAGTAAAATGAAAATAGTTTTCACACTTGATAGTGGGAGATATATTTATATGGGTTACTTTATTTATTACTGTAATCCTATAACAACTTTATTTTAATATGAACATATTTTAGAGAAGATTTAAATTTTTTAATAAATTTTTAAATAGATTGCTAGTCCATACGAAGAAAATAAATATAAAAAAGAAACAGTAGTATGGTAAAATGTTTCTTTACATTACGGTATGATCCTTCAAAGATTTTATGAATCATCTTAAGTAAATTAGCGAGCCATACCCAAACAAGGCTTCAGAATAAAATGAACGGACGATCTCAATTATTTGGATACTACAAGCCCAGAATATGTATCTTCCAAAAAACACCAAGAAAGAAGCGGTGAAAGCAATCAGGAACATTAATTACAAAAAAATTTCGAGTCATGACCTAATTTTATTTTACAATGCAGTGAGGAGATTGAAATTCTTCCCAGAGCAATGAAATTCGCTCGAATAATATTTTTTTCCAAACCAGATGAGGAGTGCGAAGATCACACCGTACCATTATTATAATATTTTTAAATCATTGTTTTTTATCTCCAAGGTGTCCATTTTTCTTTCAATGGAGAAGATGAATTAATTTAAAAAATTACATACACCTCAATATTGATAAATTTGTGCAGTTTTAGCAACGTGGTATTATATATATTTGGGGTTCTTTTACCAAATCCGTTAAAATGACAATATTAAAAAAAAGACAAACAGTGTTGAAAAGAATTCACGAATATAGTGTATGTGAAACGTGAAATTAATAAGTATATATAAGTATACATATATATATATATATATATATATATATATATATATATATATATATATATATATACGAGGGGGCGTTTTTAACTTCGCGGAATGGAAAGGTAGACTATTAGTAAAGGTGATTAACGGAATGACAGCTAGTTAAGTAACTCATTATTAGTATAAATACCAAGTTTTATTATAATCGGATAATTAGTCTTTGAACTATCGTCGAACAAACAACTCAATCTGGAAGAAAGTCTGAACTGTGAAAAAAATCGAGTACCGCGCCGTTATAAAGTTGCTTACCAAGCAAGGAAAGTCGGTTCAAACCATACTGAAAGAAGTGGCATCCGTTTACTGGGACTTATGCCCGGATTTAACCATGGTTTACAAGTGGCATAGTCTCTTTAAACAGGGTAGAGACTCACTTGAATACGACCCACGCCCCGGTCGGCCGATCGAAATGACTACTCCGGAAATTATTGAAAAAGTTGAAAAATTAGTATTGAAAGATACCAGACTAAAGAAGAAACAGCTTGCAGAGATGGTTGGAGTATCAGAAACAATAAGTTTTAAAATTCTCCATGAACATCTTGGCATGTCGAAGGTCAGCGCAAGATGGGTGTCGAGAATGCTCACACCGCCTCAAAAACAACGCCGCGTGGAATGTTCTCGCGCGTTTTTGGACCTCTGTAGTGAAGACAAGAATGGACTATTGAGTTGAATTGTTACTGGAGACGAAATTTGGGTTCATCATTATGAACCTGAATCCAAACAAGACTCAATGTAGTGGTACAAAAAAGACACACTACTACTCAAGAAGTTTAAAGTGTCACAGTCGGCTAGAAAAACCATGGCGACAGTCTTTTGTGATTCAAGAGGGATCCTGCTTACGAAGTATAAAGATAAAGGTGTTTCCATAACCGAACAATACTATGCGTCGATTCTAAAGAGGTTGAAAGAAGCAATCAAAGAAAAAAGAAGGGGAAAATTGACCAAAGGTGTTCTGGTTTTGCACGACAACGCGCCCTTTCACACGAACCACGTTGCGCTGACCGCCCTGCACAAGGTGGGCTTCGATATTTTGGAACATCCACCCTACAGTTCTGACCTGGCTCCCAGTGATTATTATTTGTTCCCAAATCTTAAAAAAGAATTTCGTGGAAAGAAGTTTTCAAGCGATGAAGAAGTGAAGAACACAGTTTAAGCTTATTTTTCGGGCAAAGCCGAAACATGTTGTTTATGAGGGTATATATAAGCTGATTGAAAGATCTGAAAAATGTATTAGAGTAGCAGGTGAATATATTGAAAAAGAAAAATAATTTTGTATCTATATTCTCACTCCTTATCCTCCATTCCGCGAACTTAAAAACGCCCGCTCGTATATATATATATATATATATATATATATATATATATGTATATATATATGTGTATATATATATATATATATATATATATATATATATATATATATATATATTATTGCATTTCATTGCACTGTATTTAATTTTTATTATTCTGTTGTTTCGTTGATTACTATTTTTACAATTTCACTTGTTTCTTTTGAAAAGGGTTGTCAAAAACTAATCATAAATAAAAAATAGATCAATAGTCTTCCGAATATATTAGGTGTAATCACGGAAATAACTTATGTAAGCAAAATAGCCTAGCAAAATAGTGGATATTATTAGCAAATATTTCAAATGGTGTCATTTATGGCAAGTAACAATTTATTTCCCACTTCCTCAAAAATAATACATATAAACCAATCACTTGAAAATGAAACAACTATATTGTATCTATACTGGGAAATGAAACAACTATCTTGTATCTATACTGGGAAATGAAACGACTATCTTGTAATGAAACGACTATCTTGTAATGAAACGACTATCTTGTAATGAAACCACTATCTTGTATCTATACTGGGAAATGAAACGACTATCGTTATAGCGTTTTGAAATGCAATTAAAATTTGAGAAGAGCGAGTTTCTGGTTTATTACTACTAATTTAGTTTTCATTTAGATTACATCGATGTATATGTTTGGATTCCTTAATGGTCATTTGAGTAAATAGAAGTGTAGGAAATTATTTTTGTATTTAAATACGTTAATTTTTGTCCTTTTGAGTATTATGTAAATAGTTTAAATCAATGTCTTACTTGAACCGCAATCTGTTCTTTTTAATCAGTAAAAAAATAACATGTCGACTTCTCTGTAACATTGTATAAGCCCCTCTTGGGTTTGTACATATGTATAGCTAAGGCGACAGTGTCATCTACAAAAGTCCCAGTAGCGCTTTTCGAAGCCGTAGGCAGATCTAAGTTGTACAATGGAAAGAGTATGGGGCATAGAGCGCTGCCCTATGGTACTACAGCCGCAATAAGACAGAGCTTGGATAGTGAGTCGTCTATCTGAAGGAGAAAGTAGTGGTTTTTAAGATGGATACTACTCAATAAAGTATGTTTGGAAAGACTGGTTTAATTTTAAACAACAGTCTTTATTGCCTTCGTGCCGCGATCGAATTCCCAGGATATATTCAGGTAGTGCAATATGACTTGAAACGGAATGTTTTCATTATTATTATTATTATATACCTTCTGTAAACTTGGTCTATTGTTAGTTACAAATCCAAAGTAATGGTTAAGAATCATGTTCTTTTCCTTAATAATGGGAGCTGTGTGTTTGTTATGAGAAACAAGCAATTGCGTGGAAGATTATTGATGCTAAACACATTCATAAATAATATGCTAGCAACATTCATTCAAACGCATATATGCATATAGGGAGGTCAAAATCTACAGAGTGAAGGGAATAGAAGGTGCGGGGGTGCTTGTTTACGCATAATTAGAAGTCATACATTATCAACATATAAGTACACTGAGGTTCTGCCCATTAGAATTTTTAATGTCATTATGAAAGTGTAAAAATGTGTAAAGACATTATGAAAAATATGTCGTAAAGATCTACAGGACAAAATTATTGCATCTTATCTTGTTAAACTATCCTCTAATCGATATTCCTTTTTGTTACGAATATTAAGTTATATAACTGATATGTTTAAGTTTCTAACACAATTTTTTTGGAAAATTTTGGTATGATATAAGTATAATTAAACTATTTCAAATAATCGCTCAATCAGCTCAGTTCATTTTATGCAGGTTTGAATTTATAAACAGTTTTTCAGCAGTATTATTTTTTTAAATTCATATGCGGCATATCCATTTTAATACGGTATAATTTTGCGTCATGTACACTCTTCTTTTTTTGCCTTATGATAGTAATATTAATTGCTTCATATTTCGTTGGTTTTATTAGTAGAATCTTAGAAGATTATTTCTAATGCTAGCTTTTTATTTTAATTTTTTCTCTTTCACTATTCCATTTAGGTAAGTGTAAATTTTATTATATGTTTATTTATGGTGTCGTAATTTTAAAATTAATAATACTCGTATAAAATTTTATTAAATGATAATAGTTGCCTATAATGCCGCATTGACATTGAATATCAAAGAAGTAGTCCAAGGGATAGGTCAAGGAGAAAATACGCTGTCTCTTATAAACATGTAGAGAGGAAATGAGAGTTACAATAATTTTTTTTTCTTGTAATCAAATAAGTAGATGGTGTAAAAAAATGGAGTTACCGGTTTACTTCATTAGTATTAAAATTATAATAATAATAATAATTTTAATAATAAACATTACTACTTAATAATTAATTACTTAATAACAAACATTATAATTACATTACGATTATATTACAAATCTGAAAGTCGGTTAATTCGTGAGTTTGTTCGTTAAATATTAACTCTATAATTAAGCAACAAATTCCCATCCAATTTGGGCATTTTTTTGTTAGTTAATGCGTATAGTTTGTATGGATAACATATACATTACTGTGAGGAGAGTGATTGGTTGTTTGTCAGTCGATCTCGCCTATACAGGTGTATAGAAGTAGTCCATGATTCGAATATATATATAAAGGCAACTTTTAAATTCGACAAATATCTTAATTCTGTGTTTATTACATCTTAATTCTGTTTTTATTATTTTCTAATCAATAATAAACATTTATATGTCTATGGCTCACATATCTGCAGAAACTTACATGTCTTTACTGAACACGAAAAAAGTTTAACAAATAATTTAAGAGAATTATTGCGATAACATGCAATGAGGTTCATTATCTTGATTGAAAATAATTTGTCCAATACGTAAAATGTCTACGTAGCAAATAATTTTTAAAACTGAATAAAAAGCCGCATCGAAAGCGAAATAAATCATAAAATTAAGACATTCCGTGTCCTCATTACGGCTCCTATGATCTAAACTAATCGCGTAACTTTTTGAAATGCTCACTTCGATTTCATTTAAATTTTATATAATAAAAATTCGTTCGCATTAACATAAGTTTGAATTAGTTTACATTATTACATAATTAATTATTATGTTAAGATCATTTAGGTTTTATTTAGTATCTCTTTATTTACTTTAATAATTGTATAGTAGTATCTGTTGATAAACAATCAACATCCACCATCTAAAGGGATTACCATTGCAAAATAACGTTATTTCCATCACTTCACATAAATTAAATTAGTTTCATTAAATATGTTAAACTTAATAAAGTAACGAAACTATAGTTAACTAGCGTGACCCGTGCGAAGTCTTCGCATTATTTATTCCATTATGAAGCTCAGATGACAGATGAAACAAATATTTTACTAAAATTGACATATAGAGGCGAAAGTATCAAAAGCATTGAGCTAAAGCGCCACTTTATTTATACGTGAGTGGATTTGAAATTAAACAAAAATTTTACCGACCGTCAATCATATTGACGTTGAGCCGTTAGATGGCAGCATTGCTGTTTTGTGTATATAATTTTAATAATTAATTAATTTGCAAAAACAATAGCAATAATACATTTTTTAGTTGTGGATGCCGGTAGAGCAAGCAATTATCTATAAAATGATATATCATTTATGTGGATTAGTTGTGAGGTTTTTTCTAAAAAGGAAGTGTAACATCTTAAAACCTTAGCGTATTAATATATATATATATATATATATATATATATATATATATATATATATATATATATATACATGATATGATGATTTCATAACGTATTAAGTTGATTTTATTTTAATCCGCAATGAAATCCAGAGCTATATAGTTTCCTTTAGACACAATGCAAAAAAATAGAAATATTAATATAGAAATATTTAGTAATTCCGACGAAAACAATAATTGCATTTATTGTCTAACCAAGCAAATGAAAAAAGTGTTTTTACTTCGTAAACAGTTTTAAACGACTAATCAGCTTTTTAAACTGTTCCTTGTCAAACATTTTCAATCTCATTTAAAAATAGTTTGTTAAACTTTAGTGAAGAGCTAAGTACACAGATATGGGGCTTATTGCTACAGGAATAATCGCTTATGGCTAACCGAAAGGCGTTAACTCAGAAATATAAGTACAGCGGAAGATTGGAATGATTAATAAAGGCAATGTTAAATAAATACAAAAAAATTAAAGAAAAAATAAATAGTTAATACAATTTCAGACGAGATTTGAAAACAGATATTGAGGGCACACATTGTATTTTTATATTTAGTTTATTTCTTAGTTTTGTTGGGGTGTACTATAAAGGATTATTAAAAAAATGCAGTTCTGTGCTGAGGAATTAAAATTGTCTTATTGTCTTTTGAACGTAGTTAAAGGCGATGAGCTGTAAGGTGTTGGATTTTGTTTCGAGATATGAAGAAGTGAGAGGGTTGTTGAGGATGAAAGTGTTAAAAGTGTAAATTCAGTAAGTGGGAAATGCGCAGTAATTTTGACGATATATTATTTTGAACGAAATTTTGGGCTATTAGTTCAGAGAGCTTAATTTATATAGGAGATCATGATGGAAGAAACCTGGCGCTGATGAGAGAAACTTAGCCAAAGATAGTAAAAAGTTTAGAATTAGGCTGACATATTCTTTTCTCGACTTAGTAGCCGAGAAAAAATATCACGATTCATAGTGGTATGTGGAAAAACAAGGAAGTTTGGCTTTATGTTACGTAATTTTTTAGTTCTTTATTGTTAGAGGAAGGAATAGAACGCCCATTAATAATTTTAAAAATAAAAGGCGGACGCGATTGACAAGTATTCCGCATCAGACGACTAATAGACAGGTGATTGTGTGATTATTTCAAAAGGCATCGCGAAGATAAATAGCAAAGCCTTCTCGCCTTCCTAACCATCATTAGATAGCTAGTTGAAATAGGTTAGATAGAAAAGATTGGAATTTAATGAAAGTTTGAGCCGCGTCTCGCATATGATGCATGCGTATAAACTGATATTGGTGAAGGTGGCAACAAAATGCCAGGGTAGGTTTTTGGTGTTCATATGACAAATGACATTAATTATGACTTCATTTTCATTCTTGAACGCTGAATATAAGATATTGTGTAATGAAAAATCCATGTCGTCTGAAAGAATTAAATCTTGATTTGAACATTTCGATAGGCAGGATTAAAGGAATTGAACAAGATAAAGTATATGACACACTACAACTACAACTAAACGCAATTTTTAACCAAACGCACGTGTAAAAAGTGTAAATTAAAATAGAAGAAAAAATATGTTAATAAGTCATAAAAAAGCATCAAACACGTTAGTTTAATTATTTAGAAATATATTAACAATAAATTATAATTATAGAAATTACAAAAAAAAGACAATTAGTTTGCAAAATATTTGAAAAAAAAAACAGATTCTATATACTTCATAGTGATTTCATTGTATAATATCCCAAAAACATTAGATCGTTTCTCATTATAACTTTTAATTTTTTTTCTTTTCAACAACCACATTTCCTCGCGAGACTAGTTTGTAAGTCAATGTAAACTATCTCAAGAAGCAATTTTTTTATTAAAATCAGTCGGAATTATTTAAAAAATTAATTTGAATTATATTAATAAGATAAATGAAGAAACATTGAAGTTGATAATAATTCGGAAACAAGTAATATAATGGTGTACGTACTTGCGAGACGCATGATGTGGCGCGTGGGCGGCCGGCGGAGGACTGTCGCGAGCCACACGGGGATTAAGAAAGGGCGCGCATTATGCAAAGCGCGTTGTTTCGTGCGCTCTGCGCGGATCGCTGGACTTTCTTAACAGAATTTAATTTACATGTATACTGTTTAATTTGAATTTGACACGATTTCCAAGCCCCAAGTTAGGTATCTAATAAATCATTTAAATATTATTACTACATGTAATTTGATAAAATTCTAATAACTATTCCGTCTTTCGTTTCGAGCTAAACAATTTGTGATTGAGTTTTTGAAAATTCAATTTCTTTATAACAAATAGTTAGGCACAAAAGTCAGTGACAATATTCAAACCGATAAACAAAAAAAAATAGATCGAGTGGGTATCGGCAAATGCAAAAATATGGTGCTATAATTGCACATATCTCTTGAAATTTCTGATGCAAGTTATCCGTATTATTTTATTTGCAACTTCTAATCGATACGAGTTTCTTCAACTTTTTCTGATTTTTTAAACCCAATGATCGACCCAATGATGGAAGAGATTAAAACTTGTTATTTCGCGAAAGAGGTTTAAAAATTAAAAATGGTAAATAACATCTCTCTCTCTCAAATTGGGCATTGTCATTACAATAGGGCATATTAACCCGCGCATTACGAAGTAGTTAACACTTGTAGAAGCGAAATATTTATGCGGTTATTTTAGAGGAAGTAAATTAAGTAAGCAATTTTTTTTCTATTTTATAAATCTTATGAAATGGCTAGTTATTAAGAATTAAAAGTACTTCTTTAGAAATTTTAAATAGCCCGAGAAATGTGCACAGAGAAAAACAAAAATCATGAGAAAAAATTATTTTTATATTATATAAATTATTATTATTTTGAAGATTACAGAAAAACTAGCGATTATAATGGATCTTATAGTTTTTATAAAATTAACGATATATTTACACCCATGAAAGATATACTGAGCAATATATTAATATTGTGAAAAACGAAATTAAGATTCTGGAAAAACACTGTAGTTTAGAAAAAAATATTGTATTTAAATGTTTAAAATTTTGTTTGTACCTAAGTACGTACGTAACCCTCGCAGTGTAAGTTTGATTATCAGTTAATAGGTTATTTTAATGCAATACACTTGACAACTTGGCGTTAACTATCATAACTGGTTATATCTTGTAATAAAATATTCTGGAAAGCTCGACAATGTTTTTAGAAAAGTCCATTCAACAAATGAATAACTGGCTCTCGCCGCACAGCGCACACCCTGCAATATCGTGTTTCTCAATGGATAATTTTTATAGCGTCGTGGTTGCAATCGATAGCATCACCGCACGGTCCTGCGGATTTATGGCGTGCTCGCTAGCTTATTGTGATCAATGGGCTCGAATACCCCATCAAATGTCCTGAATTATTGCTTATAGGATTGTTGTGAGAACGGTTGGGAAGGGATACCCTACCTTTGTTTGCCGTTATTTTCTTTCTAATAGCAATAAAACACAACTTATAACCTATTTAATATGAAAATTATTCAAGTCTACAGCAGTAGACTTTTAAATGATTGCATGTTTTTGGTTTCTCTGTTATAAAAACATACCTTGGTATACGAGAGACTTTACAACTTATTCTAATAAGAAAGCACCGCTTCCATTATGCATGTCTACTACAATGCCGATGTGTTTGATTATTCGTGAGAGATACATAAAGATGGCTTACAATTCTTTATAGTTTTAATAAAGCACTTTTCCAGATATGAAAAAAAATATATTGTAACGTTAAATGCGTAAAGGGGGATTATTGTATTTTCCTTCGAAAATTACAATAAAGGAATTAAAACTTGTTTTTAGCATTTATAGATAACGAAATTCGCTGTTATATTTCCACGATAATTTCCTTAATAGGTAAACCCTCGTTAAGTACGTGTAGAACTGAAATTACGTGAGTTCCATATGTACTTGGGTATGTATAAACATTTAAAGGTTACCTTTATTGTAATAATAAAAAAAACTTTATTGTAATAATTCTTATCAACTATTAACAAATATTGATATTATTTCTCACCATGTTACTTGTATGTATATCTTTTGAAGTGTAAATATGTTTTTTCAAAAAGTATGAGATAGTAAGAATTATTAAGAGAAGTAGAATTGTGGATATAGTTTTCCAGTTAACTTTAAGTAAACTTCTGGCGAGGTTGTTTTTTCACAATTTTGAATTTAGCTATTTCGGAGATTAATGAGAACCTGTTTTTAGGGTCATATTCAACAATACCTCCATACATAGCAATCTTACATGAAATTTTTAGAAAAATGCTTGCTCTTTGAATTATTACTCCGAACGATAAATGAAACAACAAAAAAAATTTCGGCTTATTTTGAAAAAAAATGTTCAAGCACTTCATATGTCCCCTCAATTTTCGTTTATATATATGTGTATATTAAATGTTATCTATTAAGATAAATATGGGTTAGTAGATTTGATCAGTATAACAAATTACTACACGGTCCTTAGACGGTGTTGAAGAAAAATGGTTGGAACAGACAAACAGACGGATGGACACGTTAGTGGTCATATCAAAGGAATCCATATTTTTCCCTTGGAGATGCGAAACGCTAAAAAATATCTTATCTTAGTTCTTTATAAAATGCCAATATCTATCTGTGTTTTCTACCCGTTTATTTCCGTTAACGTAAATAACGTATATGCATGTAACTGAACGAATTGTCGAATAACTGAAACATAATAGTGGTCCATAAAATAAGTAACATTTATTTATTGTGAATATTCAATCCCTCGATTATAAAATGTCGATTTATAAAATGCTTAAATGAATCTCCAGCGATGAGCTAATCTTTAAATGCTTTTTCCTGCCATGCACTTATTCTTATTGTTGCATACCTTGACGTGGTGTCATTTTCTCTAAATGTGGACAGTGGTATTAAATATTGATAATTACGAGAGAAACTTGGAAAATTCTGAAAGTTGTCATGGAATAAAGTTGTAATATTTTCGAGGTCAACATTTTATTTAACTCGCTTTTTTGAACTCAAGTGAATTTTAAACAAATATAATTATTATTTTTAACGTTCCGTCGCAAAATTGCCATAAAAGAACATTTAAATAAATACTTTGGTGTCCGTTCGTCCATCCATCTGTCACAGGCGATATTCTCAGAAATTATTTGTGACGTAAAAATATTTGAAATTTGGCACACAGATAAAGTAGGGTATTATATGAAAACTTATTTAAGCGTGAATTCAACAGTATGCATGATGCCTTTTTTGTTTATTTAAACATTTTCTGGCAAAAACGCTTCAAAAACGCTGTCCCCACCCTCATTACCAAAAGGATCGCTCAGAAAGATCTAAAAAAATCATGAAGATTGAGAAGGCATAGATTTAAGAAAATTTATCAGAATTGAAAAAGCCTAATTTAATAAAAATTAAATAAAAAAAATTTTACGACAAAGAATATTTATTTTAACCACAACAACTTTTGTTCTTAAATGTTTTCTAAATTGTTTAATTTAGCTCAGTCGAAACGTTCCCCAATCAACTTCGTGCATAGGCGATATGATATCGCATCAGTGCCGTCGGCGGCGGGTACCACTGCAGTGCTCTAGAAGCGCTGTACATAGTCAAAATACATTATTATTAATAATTTTATTAGGGGGCTAATGGCCTAGGAAACTAATTGCATACATATAATTTTCACCGATTTTAATACAACATGTTACCTAAAACTTCATGTTGGAAAGGATGATAATTTCTTTCCTTAAATTTATCCATATCTTGAAATATGAAATTTATCCATATCTTGAATATTAGTATTGATTTTATTTATATTTAATGACTTTGACGCATTATCGCACAGTACACTTCTATTGGCAAACAAATTACCCTTAACTAGTTTAAGTAAAATTTTTCCACGTGATGTTTGTAAAATTAGATTGACCACTATCTCCTCTAATTTGAAAGAAAAATTTGCATTTTCGGAAAACACAATCACAGTGTAAAATATATTTTTCGACTTTAGAACGTATCTTCTTACATTTAAAAAAAATTAAAGCTAGATAATATTGAAAATAGCCGTAATTTTTTTTTAAGTTATTTGACAAAATTAAATACACTCATTTGATTAAACACCCATTTAATTATAGCCCATATTCATAGACAATTTACTAAATTTTACGTTCATATCGTTAAAATTAGTCTATATAGAAACGGTCATCCTCGGAATATTTTCGTCCATATCATTGACCATAGGAGCTACTATAATCAAAAGTTCCTATACCTTGTTAGTCTGCAAAGAATATCTACTGAAATCAGTATGAACTTATAATTAAATAAAAACACAAAAATATCAAAAATCAAATAAAATACCTATAGAACTGCTTAGAATTATCGCTTTGAATTTAATTTTATTAATTTACAGTCTCTGTTATTACATTATGATGGGTTGTTAAAGTGTAGTTAAGTCATTTTAGATTAAATCGAACGTTAGCATTCCGGTCTAAGTAATTCTAGGATTTATCGTTTCGAACGAGCCCGTGTGATAATGAAATATCAATGTCGTTTGATAAAACACATCGATCCACTGAGATAGTTCACTAAAATTGCGATTATGAATGAAGTCACTTAGAAAGAAATAACTCTTTTTGTAATTCAATTATGCCTTAATGTTTTGTCTCTCATCTTGACTTTTTTGTGTTATTTTTTAAATTTATTTTTCCAATGCGGTTAATTCTAAGGTATATCCGTTTTATTAACATTTTAGCGCCTGCAAAAGCATAGTATCACTCATCGTACCGAGCAAATAATATTACCATCTTCATGTACTTTGCTTTTGGTGTAAGACGTTTAACGTGTTTCTTTGATTTGAAGTTAATACACTACAATATAATGATTTAATGATTATCCAATAATTCATAACTAATAATAGTTTAAATCAATACTTTTAAGTTTAAAAACAATATCAATTCAAAACAATGGCCGTACTACGATATCGACTGCATCGCCGGTACCTGCATCGATACTGTCAGATATGAAAGCAATTAATAATAAAATATACACGTATAATTAGATAGGATGGTATACGTATTAAAAAATAAAAAAAAGATAAAAGGCCAGGAGGTAGGAGGATCAGCAGAGGTCTCGAATACCGCACACCCGTAAACAGAGCGGGCCTAGTTGTCGGGTACCCTAGACCAGCCGCTGATGTTTCGGAGTTGCCAAAATAATGTACCTATGTCGCGTTATCACCTGCTGCCGTCCTATCATATCGCGGTTATCTGATATCGCGGCCGCGACAGGTGGCCCGTGCGCCTAATTTGCTACTTGGACGAGGTAAAACATAATACGTTTTGCCTCGACCATGTAGCGATGTTGTAATATATTCAGAAAAAGGTTTCCACCCTGGACTAGGTATAACTGACTGGGTCTTGACAAATAGTGAGTAGTATTAGTGCACAAAGTTTCAGATCGGATTCATAGAAAACCAGCTCATATGAATAATATATATATATATATATATATATATATATATATATATATGTATTGAAAAACATCGATAATCGGTACCTTTCTTAATTTTCATATCGTTAACTAATCGCTACATGATACGAATTTAGCCTCGTAGAATTTGATTGCCACGGTTTTTATAGGTTTGTATATAATAATTAATGTAATCATTATGCAAAATGTCTCCAACGTTTTACACGCGTGAACTCAGATACTTGTTGATCCAAGTTCTAATCGTAACCAATATTGCGAACAAGAAATTATTCTGAACGAAATTAGTTATCGTTTGGGATGTTGTTAATACAAGTAGACATTTATGACTTAATTACTGAATAGTTTTCAATGTCCAACAACATTCATGCTAAATTTGAAATATGGTAGTGGTCAGAACAAGCAAGTAAATAACGGATAATAAAAAAGCTTAAATGAATTATATTTCGGACTTTTTTATTTAAATTGTAATATACAATAACATTAAAATAATAATCTTTTAGAAAATAAGAAATCATATTTACCAAGATAATTTGGAGAAGAAAATCTATAAATATAATAAAACTATAACACAGTCAACTTGTACATAGAAAATATTTTAAAGAGAGTGATTGATCCAGCGTATACAATTGTAATAGAAACCAGAAAATATGTTTTTAACATTTTTTTCTGTCTGTATGCTAATATGTTCTTCAATTACGCGAAACCTATCGAACGGATCTTGATAAAATTTAGTATGATTAAGAGTTTATACCCTCGGGCAACATAAAGGATACTCCATATCTGAATATTACAGAATAAACCCTGACTTGGTGAATATTACAATATTGGTACTGTCAACGCCATCCTTTAGGGTTTTTAGTAACGGTAACAATAATAATAATAGTAGTAGTTTCGATAGTGAAACCGTAAAATCGAATCTTTAACCTATTTCGGTAATTTTTCTGCTAAAAGTATGTATAATTTTTATGTGGGAATTAATGTTGAAAAATAAATAAACGTCTTTTTAAAATGTTTTACAATAAATAATAACGATCTAAGTAAGATATGCCAATGTTTACCGCATGCATTACTTAATTTAACTTTAAAAATATTACTACATTAAACTAATGAATGAAAATATAGTAAAAACATGAAAATCTACAAAAAGTATGTAAAAAGTATATAAAAAATATGACGGTGGAATTGAGAATGATGCAAATTAATTAACAGTCAATAATAATCATATAAAAAAAATACTGGAACATAATGTTGTGATGGCAGCATGGTTCCTTTTTTGGCCGAGCAGTAATACTTATATAGCCATATTTGTCAAACTTGTTTTTTGTAGCACGGATATCAGATCTAACTCTACATCCGATTCAAAACTATGAAGGTTTCATCAGTATCCGACGAAACATTCTAATTTTGCATGCAACATTGATTTAATAAATCAAATGTTATCTAAGCACTTTGATTGGTGAATTGTTAGGGCAGTACTTCCAGCCAAGAAAGAAAGGCTTTATTAACGATGTAGTAGACTGGAAACAGACCACTGCTGTTTTAATATATTATCTGCATTTTTTAAAATATATTGTAAACATTTGTAAAATGTTTGGAATTTTGGTTTCTCTAGGTTAGGAAACCGATGGACTAATATTACAAATTCTTTATATTCAAATATTTGGTTTTTATTTATTTTTATTAAAAGAACAAAAACAAACCTATCAAGTACAGTAAAATTTCGCACTAGAAGGGTTATACATACACACATTGGTATGTATAAAAATAAAAATTGCTAATTAAGGGTAAGTAGTTTTTCTATTCAAGTGTGTACAGATATTTATGTAATTATTTATTATATAAATATATATTGCCTAGTCTTTTCTTCATAGATACTCTATTCTTCACAGAGGTAAAAATATAACGAATTTCACAGAAACTATGCGCTAGAGTTTTGCTTCTATTCTGTAAACTTCGCTATAAGCTTTCGAAAGGTTGTGAAGAGGTATATACTTTTTATACCTTTTTTGAGGGATATTATTTTTATACTCTTTTTGGAGATATGCTTTTAACTAGCATGGGGAACATATTATTGAGATTATTATAACTAGTCTTTCGAAGATATACGAGAAATTAAAAGTTCGAGTTAGTAGTTGGTCACTCCCCGAGTTTTCATAAAAATATTTTGGGTGATAACTTTTGAAATATATGCGGATTAATACGCTTTATCACTGTGTCAAATTTCAATTAATCCTGATAAAATTGGCTGTTACAGGCAGACAAATGGACAAACATGTGTGTGAATTTATAAGGGTTCTTTTTTCTTTTGAGCTATGGAAACCTAAAAATGTTGAATCAAATTTTATTAATTTTTTCGAATAAAACTATAATCGTTTTAACACGCTTTTGTTATATATATATATATATATATATATATATATATGTATATATATATATATATATATATATATATATATATATATATATATATATATATGTATATATATATATATATATATATATATATATACATATATATATATATATATATATATATATATATATATGTATATATATATATATATATATATATATATATGTATATATATGTATATATATATATATATATATATATATATATATATATATCAACCTGTCATTATGTAATGAAATTTATGAAACTAAATATTATGCCCTTCTAATTGTTGTGTCATCATAAAACTTATCAGTTGTGTGCAGTTTTTATGACAATACAATAATTACGTAATATAAGAATATATATCAGTCTTAAAACAAAAAGATAAAGTTAAAAATCAGAATAAATTAATATTTGAAAAAAATTAAAAATATGCTTTTAAAAGTACTGTATGAAGAAGGAAAAAATAGTTATCGAACCTGTTTTTTCTGTTTACTCAGTACGAACTTTAGAGTAAGCCATGTTCGTTATTGAATATAATATTTTAGTGTAAAAACGAGAAGCGCTTTTCCTCAAAAATAAATTATTTTGCTTCTCAAATTAATATTAAGTGAATGAAAATGCTTACTATTTCAATTAGATTTCGAGAAAAAGCACTCCCCTTTTTTACATTCAAATATCATATTCAGTAACAAACATGGCTTACACTAACGTTCTTACTGAGTGGACGGAGAAAACAGATTCAATACTTATTTTTGTTTTTAGTGCAGTATTTTTAAAAACATGTTTTCTTAGTTTTTTAGACTATTAATTTATTCTGTCTAAAAATAAATGTCTCTTTGTTTGTACCATTCATCCAATTGCGATGAAACTTTTGGTGAGTTGTTGAGCTCACGCAGGTTTCTGAATTAGTAAAACCATTTATAAATAGTAAAACCATTTATAAATAGGTGACGCGCCAGTTCGTAGATAGTTTAGCCGGCAATTCGTGTGTTTTCGGTGTTTTGAGTGCAGTGCTTGGCAGAATTGAATTGAATCAAATACAAATAGCGACATTTCAGTTCGTGTGTGACTGTGTGACGTAACAAGAGGTGTTGATTGTGAAATTCTTTACGCACCAGACAGAAACACAAAAAATATTGGGTATGCAAAAGCACTTTAATAAACAGAATTAAACACAAACAATTTCTTTGAGTGACATTGCAACACATGCCGGGTACTCGGATTAAATATATTATTGTATTCAATTGAAGACCACGCGAACAAAGTCACGGACAAGAGCTGGTATCAAATAAACGCGACTGGAAATAAAACCCGCTGAAGCTGGTAAATTATTAGTGTGATTGCCTAAATTCCTGCTTTCAATACCGTTTCCGATCCTGATATTATAATGATTTATTTAAAAATTTAGATTCCACTTCTAATATATCAAATTGGTTACATTAGTGAAACTGTTTATTACTATAAAAAACCTTTAGCAGCGGACTAAATTTGTTGAGGACTACCGAATGAACTGGAAGAACCCAATCAAATTGGTGATGGATGTGACTCGGTTTTGTGCACTAAACAGAGAAATTTAATATTCTGTCGCTCAATTAAATTGGTAAGTACAGTGAGTGTTGGGAAAATATTTTATATTATCTGAAGCTCCAAAACAGGAAATATTTTGCTTTCCATAAAATACGATATATTTGTTAATTGACGAGGAAACATCACTATGGAGTGGGGCACAACGAAGTGTATAACTTAACGTAACATATTCACGTACGGGTGACGTCACAGCGACGTGCATCGACACGGGCGATAAGATAGACCTGCTGCAATCAGTGCGAATGGCGCGGAGTGGGGCGGAGAATTTCTACGAGTGACATCAATCCAATTAGCGGCGCGCGAGCGAGATGCGCGAGCGCGGCGCCGCCAGTCGGTGCGGCGTAACGAGCGCGGGTTCCAGCAGATCAAACCGCGCTGTTTATCTCCCTCGCTCCGGAATGATAAACGAGCGCGACAGTGGTTGGTGGCAGCCGATTATTGTTGTCGATGAGGTGGAAAACTTCTGCGAAGACACGCTTTCCCAGGAGGGTGATGACAAGCATCGTAACTATAGGCTGTTGGGCGCCGGCGGCGTGCGCGCTTACACGCCCAGTGATATTAGCCATACGACGCCCGATAAAAACAAGGCAGTATCGAATGATGACAACGACAGTGCAGCCTCATCGCCATTTAACCATGTGCTGCGGTTACTTGAACCGGGCACGGTAGAGGGCGAATTGCTTGCGCAAGTCTTGCGACCGTCTACGGCGCGCGGCACTAGTCTTCTGACCAACAGTAGTGCAACATGTAACCCCGGCAATTTTCTGCAGCATTCAACCATGAAGCCAAGCCAAATGTGGATGCACGCAAAAGTTGAAGAGTACGGACCTGAATCGTTCGCGATACCACGGTGCTTAGCCGATGAACTAAATCAATCGCGTGGCTTTTCAGCGAAAAGGATATACCAGCATACGAGGTGGCCGAGAGAGGAGAGTCCGCCACGATCACTCGCAATGCACAGATGGGCGAAGACGCCATCGTGCAGCGATGCAGTGGCAGGCGTCGAAGTAGCTCAGCTAGACGAGCGTCTTCGCCTGTTGCTGACGAGGTCGCGTGACATGCAACACGAGGTAGTCGCTCTTCGCAACGAGATGCAGGTAATGTGTTCAGTGGCATGTGGAAAATAGCATGAAAGAATAATCTCACAATTATTGTATTTATTACGTCGGGTCTTGCTATCGGCATGTTCGGTGTCAAAGGTTGGTCATCGTGATAACTGTGCTCAGCTCTGATATGCTACTCAGTATGAAGCATTGCCATTAATTAATATTAAGTGAACTGGCCGTCGGTAATTTTTGTTGACTGATTAAATCAATGTTTTACGACTTATATTTTATAAATATAGATAATCTATTCATTTAATTAGATAATATTGCTTTAAAACAATACTATCTGATTAAAGATACTGATGACCTACACAAGTCGTCTTAAAAAACAATAAAAAATGGTGTACACAAATACATAAAATTCTAACAGTGTTATAAATCATTCTATTTGTCGTCAGTGTCGTCAGATTTGTGGTATTTCTTTCCGATATGCTTACCCTGTTCCTTTCATTGGGATGTTAATTATTGGTACCATTCTAGTATATAAAAATTAAATGTAATGCAAATTTATACGTTTATTTACGTTTAATATTTCAATTCTACGGCAAATCCTGTTGAATGATTATTTTTTCAAATTTCGTACATTGAGTACTAAGATCATAACATAACTGGGAAAGGTTAATGTTTATGAAATATTTTGTTACGACATATGAACGGGCCGGTGATAAAATCATGATACGTTTGTTGTTGAATTATATAATCCTACAAAGCATGCAAATGGTAACATACATATTACACCAGATTAGTAATTTTTTACATTTGTGCAAAATGGTACTAGTGGGTAACAGTCAGATCCTGAAAGTGGTTTACATATTTTCGTTATTTGCGTTTAATTTCCATAAAATCATCGAATAAAACCTATAAAATATAACTAAAATTCCCACTACAATGGTTCCATAGACGCTTAGTCACATATAGTAATTTCCGGGTTCTTAGTATTTTTATTAAAGTGTTTATGTTAATATTATTTATTGAATATATTTGGCGTTAATTTTGTAGAAATTCATTATTCACAATTAAATGAAACTACGTGATGTAGTATTATTTACACTTTCTTTAATTTCTTTACCACGAATTAGCAAAGATCTTTGCTAATAGCCCACCTGAAGATATTTGCTAATAGCCCACCTGAAGATGTCATACAACGAAACCTAGGTCGTGGTAAAGAACTTAAAGAAAGTAGAAATAATACTACATCACGTAGTTTCATTTAATTTTGATTAATATTATTTGTCATCATGTAAATATATTGCTTAATATATTATGCACAGACGTCAAAATGACATGAATTTTCTCAAAATCTATGAGAATTAGAATCAATGCCATAGTTTTCCGAAGTGATCAAATTTTGTGTGAATATTGTCAACGATATCTATATATATTCGTATAATTTGCGTTTTCATCTAATATATGATGCACACGATATATTAAAAACAAAAAATATTACTATGTTAACCCCCCTTTAAACTACTTTCTATGCAAATATTTTTATGTGTTGAGTTATATATAGGTTAATATGTCAAATGTCAAGTTTCTATGTCAAACTTTTTCTAAAAAAAACGACTTATACATTTTTAACAATACTTCGAAATTGCCATATATAAAAATCGAAAAAAATTCAAACAAGTTTCGAAATCGATATAACTTGCTTTTTCGCTTGATATACGATGTGAAGAAAATTAATCATTTCAATTAAATTATTTCGATTCTAAAATTATTATGCCTACCAATATTTTTAGTATTAGTCACTGTCACAAAATGGCTAACAGATAAACAAATCGACGTACACATGATTTCACCTTTTAATGATTCCGTTTCTGTTTATTTATTCACTTGAAACTTTAATGTACTATTAAAAAGTAAAAAAAATATAAACAATAAACAAGTAAAAGTTCGAATTTTACCTCCATGAATTTAAATCATATTAAAGAGATATAATAATAAATTATAGGGCGATCACAGCCTTAAATTGTATTTTTTATGACGAACTTCGGAAAATGAATGTTGTTTTTCCAAAAAAATTTTATTCTGTGAAAGTGATATCGATTCTGTTAAGAAACATTTTTGTTCCTATAATTCTCCTGCGCTTACGAGTATTAGTATCGTATATTATTTGTACTTATTCGTAAAAAAATTAACATATCGTCTCTGAAATATGTCAATCCGTTGCCATATTTAGTCTGATCTCGTCATAAATGATTTTTATCAATTATTTTTAGGAAGCTAAGTAATACTGAAAAATGAAAATTTCTTTATCAGTTTTTCATTCCAAAATTTGAAAACTAAAATACTTATGTATTTGATATGGTGTGTTTCAATCTATAAAATACAATCATACTGGAAATATTTAGAATAAAAGTTTTTTCTGAGCACATTTTACTGGAGAATAAATTGCAAATAAGTTGCCAAAAAAATTAGCTTCAATTATGATGATTTACTACATGTGGGATTTAAATTAAAACCCAGCTCTTTAAGGTACTCAAACAGTAATATATTAAATATATTTAAACAAAAGTGAAAATAAGAAAATCACGACAAAATTTATTTTTCATCACTTGATTATGTATCGCTTTTCACTTCATATTTATTTTTCATCACTATGTTATGACGCCGTAAATGTAGAGAACTGATAATGCCAAGTTATCCTGGGATATATTTAAATAAGACTTTTTAATTTTTCTAACTTTAATGTAGGACTAGGATTATCGGAGAGATCAAATTTCCATCCCTGAATTTTTGGAACCAATGTTTGGTTGAATCATAGGAGTGTATATTTGAAATCCCATTACTAATACATCATCAATCATATGTTACGTGTTGCTTTGCTCCTTTTTCATTCTAAACGCAATTCCTGAAGTGAGAGCACAAAATTTTCTTCATGAAATTTCCATATTTTGTTTGTTCTTTACTCGACGAAACTCAATTGCTAATTGAACAGAATATCATACACTACTCTATTCATATACACTATACGAGTTTTTTTTAAAGTTTTCAATACATTTCCGAAATCGTTAAAACAAGCAACCGGTTTGTTAGTTGCCTAACTCATATTTATAAAGTGGAAAATTATAACACTAATTGCAAATAATTATTTGCAATTAGCGACATAATTTAGAACTATAGAATTTCTATGTAATTATAATCACATAGAAATTCTACGAACCATTAAATGTTTAAATTTTTTGAAGTTAAACTTCCTTGGGAGAGATAAGTGTAAAATTTTTACGTTCTCAACGTTTATCATGGAACGTTTTGCAACGTTTATTACAACGTTTAGTTGTAACGTCAAAATATAACTCCTATATCACAAAAAAGACGGAAAATAGGTACTTATCTAAAGATCGAGAGAGATAGATGAATGCAATATAATAAGTCAAGGAGTGTACACATGCGCTAAAATTAACAAAAATGGTGCTTACTATTGCTATCAGTTGTTTCTACGTTATATGTGTCAAAAGTAAACTGTCAAAATGTTGTCGTTTTATCTATTTATGATTGATTTATTACTAATTTTGCTTATACATAATCCATTATAAGATTAACACATACACATTTAATTTATTTTTAAATCCGCAATGGGTTAATTGCGAATTTAAAAATTAATTATATATAGTTGTAAATATAATTTATGACAGGAGGTACCGGCATCGCAGCAATTTTTTTATTTATACTATTTGTCTATGTAAATTTATGTGAAGATTTTATTACATGTTTACGTCGATTTGTAATGAGATTTTATTATTATTTCTGCAATACTGTGCGTATTAAAATCTTTTACGAATTTAGTACAACCTATGGACTCACACTTAGCATATTCTCTTTCTCTCTCTCTCTGCCGTTTTACTTCTTATACTATATACTATATATTGAGGTTTAGACTGTCAAAAAATGTTCACTTCTTTCACGTGTACCGAGTTGCACGCGATTAATTTTTGTTATGTAACTTAGTGCATAGGCTATATATATATATATATATATATATATATATATATATATATATATATATATATATATATATGTATATATATAATGGCTTAATTATAGATATTTCATTAATTTTCAATTTCAACTAATCATTCAGTGACAATATTTACTAATTCTTCTGAGATCTTTGCTGACAACTGAAGATCGATGCGATTCGTACAACCTACATCACTCATGTCCTTTTTGGATTCTGCAGCCAAACTGAGAACCCTTATAGTTTTGGCCATTTCCATCTCTTCCTCCGTCTATATGTCATGGTTACGGAGTATGCGAAAAAAAGCACCCCCACTTGACATATAGGAGAGAAACACTAAAAAAACTTTTCTTAAAATATTTCATATTTATAACGCCTAATAAGGCGTTATAAATATGAATAACCATGCCAATATTCAGTTTTATAGCATTAACAATCTGTGAGTAAAATGCTATAGCCATTTTACTTCGAAAGAATGTGAGCGAGTAAAAGGGCATAGCCGTTTTACTTGCAGACCCTTAGTGCTATAAATTTGAAAGTTGGCATGGTTTTCTTATTTATAATGCCTACTATGTCATGAAATAAAATATTTTCAAAAAGTTTTTTAGTGTTTCTTCCCTATACAGGGATCCTTTTACGAAAAATTAACCTTTAAAAGAGTTGTTTTTGTTAATATTACGTATTCACCTTATACCTGCTAAAACGCTATTTTTGAATATGTGAAATTATTCATAATAGTAGATCTATACAATGAAATTAAAAGGAAAATTATCACAGCTAAGCAGTTTTTACGATAGCATAATACTGAGTATTTTTGAATATAACATTCTCAAAAATAAACGAAAGGTGAATTGAATATGCTTTAGTTTACAGTGCTAATTTTGTAACACAATTTGCGCAAGTAAACGACAGCTATTACTTAAGTAGATTAAATACGATCTTGATAAAATTATAATTTTTTATTAAAACACATTAATTTTACAAATATTCCTGATAATCCTCACAGTTCATTTAACACTACAATAATTTTACAAATATTCCTGATGATCCTCACAGTTCATTTAACACTACAGTAATTTTACAAATATTCCTGATAATCCTCACAGTTCATTTAACACTACATTAATTTTACAAAAATTCCTGATAATCCTCTTCCTTATTTAAAAAAAATTAAATAACTTTTATAAACACCAAAATATTAGCAGGTTGCTGACCTTCTTGTTGCTTAGATTCCTGGGCTTTCCCTTCCTTCAACCTCTAATTATTTCCTGTGAGTGGTCAAATAGCATAGATATACTTTAATCATCATATTGCTACATGTAAACCTTAAATCAATATTGCTACATGTAAACCAATATTGCTACATGTAAACCTTAAATGTGTTAAATTTCCTCTATATTTTATAGAAGACATATCTTCAATAATAATTGATGTATTATATTTTAATATTTCTCTTATTACGCCTGCTGGTGGTTTTCCTTAAAGCACTTGACTATTTTATTGTAAAACAGACGAATGTTATTTTTTAATTTCTGTGAAGAGTAATATAAAGAATTGTAACTATACTTTACATTTTTGCAAAGTATTTTTGGAGATTTTTACTGAAATTTGTACTTGACTATTCCACTGTGAATGATTGGACATGTAACATTTTGTTCTATGTGTCAATCAAACAAAAGAGTAGAATTGAGCTAACTCGTAAGGTGGTCCATATTCTAACACTATACAGAGTAGTATTCTGTAACAAGGAAAGATAAATTTTGAATAATTATCTTTAAGAACAACATAAGTTAGACTACTAAAGTGTATCAGTGCGTAAATTTACGATTACTTGGTGTCATGAAAATTTTGTGGTTCTATAATTTTGTAATGTTTTTTTTTATATACACAGTTCGTAATTTGCACAAATTTGATATTAGGTTACAACATTTTTTATGTCAGCTGTTATTTTGGACCAATACAACATATTTTGTCAAACCTTAAGCATTTATTAATAACTTGATATCCTTCATATATTTTGTTTAATATTTCTTTTTTGCACACTTTTTTATTATTAATTTAATGCCCTTAAGCAACATATCTTTGAAGACATGAATTTCACTTTCAATTTTCAAAAACGTTTAAGTGGCGAATGAATTTTATTCTTGCCGCGTGGCCAACTTTATTTCTTCAATAAATTAAAAATTTCGCCATTACTTGTAGATCGACATAGTTTTGATGCCATGTTCCTTAATGAAGACCATTTTAGAATAGACCTCACCTATTTATATGATAATATAAAATCAGACTCATATCCAGGTAAATAATTTTCTTTCACCGCGGCTCTAGATAAAGTCATACATTATAAGGCATATATTATATGTCTTTACTTCTAAATCTTATAATAGATTGGCGTAACTTATTTTGTTCATTTTATAACAAAACTAGAATATTTTATTGTTTAGGATTACCTACAGGTCAAAAATTGAGATGATGTTGAACAACAATGAATCCAGTCGTAAAACAGTTAGTTATTACAGGATTTAAATAATATTGTTTTCAAGGGTCACCTACTAATATTTTTCGAAAGAGAAAGAGGAAATTTTCAGCAGACAGGATCATTAACCGATGTTTTATTTTAAATAATGTGATAACATTTTATTGTTTTATTACGTTGTTCGACTTGTAAAGTAATTCATTAATTAAGCTCATAAACATTGTACATTGAAGCGATACCCACGCACCCACAACTTCGCCCTTACTGTATAAACGCACGCAATTTGCTTACGTTTTGTATGAGGGTGATTGTCCCTGGGAAAACGAGTCGTGGTGTATAATTTCGCTTACAAAACACCAAAAATGTGAAAAGTTTAAGGAAATTGTGATATCGTCTTTGAATATATCGAATTCGCACGCCCACACACGCACGAAGACGAAATTAAAGTTACACGAAAATAATTCCTTTATTCCTTTCCTAGCTCGAATCCTAAATAATATTATAAACGCGAAATTGTGAAGAATAATATTATGATGCAAATTTGTTCTTCTGTCACATCGCAATGGAGCAATGACGTGACGACCTGATTTTTTGCACAAGGATAGTTCGCATATATCGCGATAGTTTTTTGCACGGTTCCTACATATACGCAATATGAAGTTGCAAGAAAATAGTTTCCTTTAATCCTTAATTTAGAGGGAAATATTTATGTTTTCATTGTCGTTCGTATTACAAAATTACGAAAATAAAGACTTATTATTTAATTTCCCTTAATCATTCTATACGGCCCTTTGATTTCTGCCTATAATAATGAAAAAGCAATCACGCGAGCGAAGCTCCAGGAAAAGCTAGTTTAGAAACCGACAACTTTAAATATTCTCAATATTGTACTTCATTTAATTTTAATTCAAAACAAACTAATGTAAAGTGTGTACATCCCTGTATTCACTTTTATATATTATATCGATTTCAATTTACAAATAAAGGACAATGTAAAATTATTTCTGTAACAGTATTAATATAAGCTGTAAATCTTACTGGGCAGGGCCTCGAGGAGCGCGCATCGGCGGCGGCGGAAGCAGCGCGCGTGCTGGCCGCTGATGCGGCGGCCGTGCACTACCTCGAGCACGTTCTAGCATTGCTGCGCGGTCACACGGAGACGGCGGCGGCGCGCGGCTGGCCCTTCACCGGCGGACGCAAGAGAGACCCCACGCTCAATTATATCGTATAAAAACCAATCGACGCATATACGTTATATTTGACGCGACTTAGTTACATTGTAAATATTAAAAGAAATGACACTTAAATATGCCAAATAAATAGCATATAGTGATAACCGGTTCATGATATTGCAGTGGGTGTAATTTTCGCTTATAGTACTTTTGCGTTAATTTCAATTAGTTTTGGATTTTAAAAAGATTACCAGGTCTTCCATAATACTCGTATGAATCTCTAAAATATCAAGATATAACAATAATATTGCAAGGCGTTATGTTTGAATTATAATAATTTTCAAAAAGTACTCGCCACTGTTCCACTATTCTACCAAAGTGCTAAATGAATAAAATATCTAAAGTGAAATTGCTCTATTCGTAATCGATTAATGAATTCCCATGAAGAGAAAAAACGGTGCTAGTCTTAATCCCCATTAATTGTGGAAGTGTTGTGTTTTTGTCAATAATATTTTTATGACCAGTTCGGTATGCACGAGAAAATATAATTATTTAAGTTTAATATACATTTTTGAGGTTGTCCTGTATCATGTTTTTTTTTCTTTAAAAGCTGTATTAAAATTTAATATTTTATATTTTGCAAAATATTGAAAGTCCACTTTAATTTCTGATCTTGACTACAAATAATTACGATGCTTAATAGCCAAGAAAATCGTACTTGAAATGTTCAAGAGTTTTGTAGAGTTAGACTTTAAATATAAGTTAACGCTAATATTTTAGTGTTAATTTATACTTAGGATGTAAGGTACCAGTGCCCTCATAAAACTGTCAAAAACTACTGTCATTAAACTGTTTTGAAAAAGCTAAAAATATTTCTAATTTGAAAGCAGGAATAACATCGAACAGTGAAATGACAGTATGCGTCGTGCCAGTATCACTGCATACGTATTATGAAAATCTGGTCAGTGTATCTAAGCTGTTTGAAAAAGCGTAAATTTGTCTGTTAGTTTATTCCACAAAACTTATATAATATATTCAGGTTTGATATAATCGACTTAGTCACAAGTCAGTAGAAGTGAGATGTTAAGGTGGTTTTTATCGCTTGAATATATGTATAGTATCTTATTTACACCCTGAATATAAACCGGTATTAAATATTTACCGTTTCAACCCTGAACATTTTGACTACAACCCCATAGGTTATAAGCAGCAAAGATGTTAATTAATACAAGACAACTTATATTTAATTATTACAGATCTTAATTATGCAAAGTTATTTCATTATCAACTAGGACGATCTTTGATAAATACACTTACTTCTAAATGGAGTCCTGTGTCGCTGATTGGTGACTTTGTCTTTAATCTGTAACATATTTTAGTGCATTTATTAATTAACTCTTGGTGGATGTAGATCGCTACCGGATTTGGTTTTACTTTCAAAAATAAACATTTTAACCGTATCAACATAGATATTCTACCAAATTTAAAGTCTGTTGCAGTTTTTTGCCACCAACTTCCTATTTTGTAAGTAGTTTAACCTGCACAGAATTTTTATTGCTTTCAAACATTAAGAATATATTCAAAATCTAGTATATATGTTCTGAGCCCTAATTATTTAAAACAACATATACAACATATGGTCATTATTAATGATGGGTAAAAATACCAACAAAGTTATAACGTATTTTAATATAATTTATCGACACATTGTCTGGTCACTATCAATAGCAAATAACTTGAGGAATATAAACAAAATTTAGATATTTTTCGATAGGATTTCAAGTGACACGCAGGCAACGAGGTTCAAAGACGAAAACGTTATCTGCGCTAATTAATAAACGGCATCCGTGCCTTGTAACTAGGAACAACGAGTACGGGGGAGTATTTGTTTTACTCTTCATTAGTATCGAATATAAAGCTTATGTGACCGGATATTTATGTGATAGTGCTTTGAATGTTACAAAAAAAAGAAACAATATTAATTGATCTGATTTATTACTTCAACACTCGGCTGAATAAATTATCATAATCGACAGATATAATCCTTCACAAAGTAATTATAATATAAATAATAGAAACGATGGGAGCACATACAAATAATATATGAATAAGATTAAGGTTAATATATATTATGAATAAGATAAAGTTTCATTGTCAGCTTTTACAAAGACTCTATGTTACGAATTCCAGAGATAAAAAACTAACCATGCCTATAGAAGAAGCTATTGTAGTTTCAAAAAAGATTTAGTAGTGATAAAATGAGTGAAGTGATAAAGTAATATGAAAATAATATGATTAAAGAGATGCCAAGTTGACCAAAAGATGGACTGTTACAAGCCAATGGGGGATATAAATTGATGTTTATATCGAGGTAATTTAACAAAACTGATTTAACTCAGACCGCTTAAGAGCAAAAGTGTTTAAGAAATATGGATATACTTTTTCAGTATATTTATCACACTTAAATAGCGTAATTTTTTTTAGCTGTCAGCCAATATATCAGAATTTGGCATAGCAATAAAATACCAAAGAGTTTATCGCATGTGGCAAAGTTAAAGCGGTTCATTTCAGAATCAAGACATTGAAAAACGGTTATCAAAAGGTTGTCGGAAGATTATTTTGTTAAATTAATTAAGAATATATCTCATCACTTTTGCACTAACTTTAATCTATATGATGGCATATTTCCTAAAAGTTAAACTTATTATTGGAGAACTTCCGGTATATATAAATTCAGAAAAAAACTTATAAACTCTTAAGTTAGAAAAATTAGCAGTATGAAAAAATTTATTATCGTCCAAGATAATAATCACATCCACAGCTCTTTAGTTTTATCACCCAACCTAAACTAAGTCTCAATTCAATACACTGAAAGTGTAAAATCTTTTTCGGAATCTTTTTCAAATTCACGGTTAAATGAATCTTTAACTTCATTCTGGACCTATCCTACGAGACTTCATTCAACATGTGTCAAAAATTCGTATATATGTTGATAGTACACTATTTTTGTACTTAATATTTTGCTATATAGTAAAATCATCTATTTGTGAACTTCCATGCACGTAAATCTAAAAAAATTGAAGGTCTAAAAAAATTTTAAAAATGTTAAAAATATGAGGCTGCAATATGCAGAAGGAACGGCGAACGGATAGATGAACCGACGAAAGACGGTCGACCAGAGTTGCGAAGTTATAATTATCATAACTTCGGGGTATATTTTCTTTAGTTTTCTTAATTTTTTTTTAATACAGAATTATATAGACATCTTAATACTTTCAAAAAAATTAAGTTGTTGTTAAAACTGGAGTCAGATTGATTACGCTGAAGGTTCGATGTCAAATTTCTTTTTAGATATTTGAATAGCAGTACAGCGTAGATTGTGATATGGTGTACTATGGTTACAACCGCATCACAATCTGTCGCTAGAATTCCTTCATTTTTAAGTCACGTAATTTCTGTGAACCATAATTTATACCACAGAAATTATGTAAAACTTTGAAGCAAAAGATTTTCTCATAAATACTCAATGCATCACGCATGATTTAAATAGTTTGCGAATATTCCACGTACTTCATTGCGTTAGTTGAACCGCGTTTTATTAGGGAAGTTTCAGGTAGTAAACGATTTATTCAATATGCCCTGTATGCGGCTACGGTAATGAAGTCGTTTTGAAATATCTTATATAATGGTGTTTGTATGAATCATATTCACGAAACCGTATAATAAAATTCATATTGTCACGATTTTTCGCCGTTTCGTTTTAAAAACTTTTGATAAATTAATAAAGTTGGCGAACGAAGAGCCGCTCGTGCCCGTCGCGACATTTTCCCATTCCTGAGACAAAGTAGAGAAATAAGTAATTTATCAACTACAGGCTGCGATATATATTGTTCTGATAATGTATTTAACCCTTTCAGCCATAACGTAAACAAGGTGCGCTTCTTGAATAAAACTGATCCTCAAATGTTAACTTTCCGAATTGAAATACCTAATTAGTATCGCACCTGGTGTGTTGTTGAATATTGCACTACACACTCCAGATAAGATTTAAGTCGTTATAATAATATTTTTAAACGTTTTCTTTATCTATACAAACAAGACGATTTAGGTACGGATGTGAAAAATATTTGCTAGTATTTATTTATGTTAGTTTTGAAATTATCATATTTTTTACGAGGCGCGTCTTTAAATAAAGATATAGATTAAATAACTCAACTTTATTTATGTGTATTATAGGTTGAATGCTTGTTCCTATCACTATACTCCCCATTTGTACTAATATATTGCTGTAGTCTTGTTTTCCACTGGTCGAAGGCACAGGGGAAATCAATTCCTGCAGACTGTTTCAACACATCCCCTTTTTTTGCAGCAGTAACTGAAAAATAAAATCTATTTGACTTTTAGGAAAAGATAAAAGTAGCTTAGTGCCGAATCGGTCGAATATGAAGTATGTTCAATATAATAATGTGAAAATACTGTGTAAGCAGGTTCATTGTCTTGGTGAAGGATGAAACATTTTTTTCATATTTGTGACCATTTTTTTCTGACTTTTCTCTAAGTTAATCAAAACTCCCTTATCATAATTCTGGGCAACTATTCTATTTTTTGTAACCTTTTCTTACAATTTTACATACATGAAATTGAAAAAAAAAGTAATGAACTTTGAATTTTGACTTGCTTTGGCGAGTTTTTCCATTCTTGGTAACAACGATGTTTTTCATTTACACTTTTTCAGGATCATACTGAAAGATTCAGATTTTGTTACAGGTGATTATTTTAGGGAACAGATTTGGATCTACACCAAGTTGCTGTAGAATATAACACAATACTCCTTGTGACGACCTTTTTGCTCTACTGTGAGAACCCTTGGGACTAGTTTTGCAAAAACTTTCTTCATGTTAATAGTGTTATTCAATCAATAATTTATTATTTATTAAATAATTTAAAATTAGTGTGGTTGGTGCAAGATCTGACTCGAGAACGAAGTCAGTAGTTAATGATTTTATAATGTAATAGAGTATGTATGCTGAGTCGAACTTTCTCTGAAACGTAGTCAACTGGAATTTCGATACGCAATTTAAGAAATTTCACAAATTTTAGACATATGTCACAAATGAGAACGGTTCTTGACATTTTACAATGTAAATTAAAGTAGTCAGTAATCGTGACTTTGTCCTTTATAGAATATTTTAATTATCAATATAATCAATTCAAAATTACTTATTATTTAATTTTAAATTAAAACATAAATGTACCTAAACAGATTGCGAAGCAGCTCAGAAAATACAATTAATATAAAAGTGTATTTTAATTAAACCACGCAATTTTGTATCAATAAAATACAAGTTGCAAGTAAAATTCTTTGTTTTAAAACTTTTCAAGACAAAGTTAGAACAGTTCCCGCTAGAACAGCACTTCTGAGTAAATTAAATCTTGCACTGGATAATCCAATATTAATAGGTATATCCTTAGCCATCCCTAAAATGTGCATAGTGGCACTTGTTTGCCCTGATTGAAAAACAATTTTATATTACCTGTCGTTCAATCATTTAATTATGTATATATATATATATATATATATATATATATATATACTTCCGGGGTAGAGCTACAATTGGAATCAACTCGCATGACTTGATAAGGTATTACTGACAGTTATGTATACCCTTAAAATGTTTTATTTTATTTTGATGAACACATTTATGAAAATCTGTAAGATTTATATTTATACTACTAAGAAATTTATGCCCGATATTCCCAGAACCGATAAACATTTTTGATAAACGTTTAATTAGTGTCTTCCTTTTCGTCACGCTATCACGCGACTGAGTATTAAATACTTTCCATATTTGCGCAAATCAGTCCTTCAGACAACACTATTACAAAATAGAATATAAAATGAAGTTATTTTTTCCTATGTGTGTATATATATATATATATATATATGTATATATATATATATATATATATATATATATATATATATATAGATATATATATATATATATATATATATATATATATATATATATAGATATATATATATATATATATATATATATATATATATATCAGATACAACAAAATTCTATTTCCATTTTATATGACGTAATAAAACCAAATTTAATGTCATTTTAGGTGTTAAATCATCTTTGTTAATATTGTCAATAGTGTCTTATACACACTTGTTATTTGCGGCAAGTTGGAGTAGAAAAACCATGTCTATGTGGGGCGGGATGTTTCACCAATAAAGTAAGTTTTTCGGGTCATATTTCTAGCCGCTTGCTACAAAAAATTGTAGTTTTTCATAAATAAAACTACGCTTACTTCATCTATTATATTTGTAAAGCAAGTCTAGGCGGTCAAGCTAGTATCTTTACTATAATATTATTATGAAAATATTTTACTTTATTATTAATACATTGGAATAATATATTTTCTTATATAAATAAAGTGCGTCATTTGATATAGGTATACATCCCCGATGAGAAGGGTCAGTTCTTTATAATGGATTAATATTAACACCATATAAATAATTTTCAATTAATCCATTTAATATATAGATATATATGCTATTAATCCATTTAACATTTAGATGTTTGGTACTGTTAAATTGCTATACGTTTTAACAATGAAATAGTATCCTGTTCAGACAAGAATAAGACTCTCGTATTGATTAGTTGATAATATACTTGATGTAAGACTAGGGATCCAGTTAATTTTCGTATGATTAATACACTCAAAATTGAAGAATCGATAGTGAAAAAATATCAATATACAAAGTATGATCTTTAATTTCGAAGAATGATTCAAGTATCGCTTGTGATATTTAAAAAAAACTCCAAATAATTATAATATAATACTGTGACAAGTGATGTGAATAAATATTAAAACAAATGGAATTCGTTCGCTTCTAGCAACGGTTTCCTGTATTTTGACTGACGTTATTAAGTGGCATAATATCAGTGATGTGATACTTTCTCAATGAAGAAGCTAAGTATTCTAAAAATTCTTTTAAGGTCTAAAGTTTAATAATTATTATTGCTTTATAAAATCTATACGTCTACATCTCGCTTTGCCTCATTTCTTAGTATCTCTCTCTTTCTCTCTCTCTCTCTCTCTGGCATTTTCTTATCTTTTCTGTAACGCTTTTGTTATAATATACAACTTTCTTAAGCGATGTATATGTCTGACATATATCAGCATATGCATGTGATATTCATACTATTAATCAGATTTTGATCATTTGCATTCTACCACGGCGCGAGTATTTTCGTTTTTCCTCTGGCTCTAACAGCAAGAAGCCACTCTTCCGTATATTTATATTTTGGTATGTATTTAAATCAGCAGGAAAGTTTTACAATTCATCTTTAAGAAAGGAAGATACAGTAAAACTGGGAATAAGTGTCGGACAAAGAAAGACGTTATTCCATGACTGAAAAATCGTTGATTGAAAAACGTAAAATAATATTCATAAATATTTGTCATCTTTTTGGTACACACGACACTTGGGCGCATTGTTCAGCGTCACTCGGGGGAATAACCCACGAACAGCTGCGAAGATATCGCCACTGCGGGTCAACACCGTACTCCAGGTAAGTATTGGGTGTAATAAAAAGAGTTGTGTGTAATATTTTTTTGCACTCAATTAGAAAAGGGCGTGTTTTTACATTTTATTTCAACGATAATTTATTCCTTTGTAGCCAACAAATAGCAAGTATATATGTAGTAGTCTAATGAGTCTAACTATTCATCCAATTCTAACATTTACAAGACGAAAAAACTGTGTTGAACTACAAGAAATAATTTAGATAATTTTTTTGGCATGTTGAATATTTATTTCTAACTTTTTATTATAACTAAGTTAACAATTTTAAATTATTACATTATTTTTGAATTATTTTTGCTTTATTAGCCTCAGAAATGTCCAAATTGTCACCGTGCCATTTGTGGTTTCAATTCTAATAATCGTAACAGCGTTTTGCAAATAAAAATGATACGAATAGCAAGCGTAAACTTGTGGAATATTGGTAAACATTTGGAAAATTATGAAACTAATTCTTTGTAAAAACTACTATATTGTTAGTATGCGTAGTATGCATAAATGCCCCATCAGATGTATGTTAATGTTATTCATCTGTCTCTAAATATATTAGTAGATATAATTCAGAACTACCATGGAACTGTTAGAAATTATATAGCTGTATTGGTATACTCTGTTTCACGAGTATATCTACATTCGTAGGAAACCAGTACAACTTTTCTACGAAGGCCCATACGTTATAAAGGATTATCAAAGCCTTCTTTCTGGGTTTAATGGAATTATATCTACGCAAGACGAGCACCACTGTCTATCAACCCATTAAAATTAGAATATAATTTACTCAGAAGAATAATTTTGATAATTACGTCTTACGAACATTCGCAAGTTCTATATTGGTTTATATGTTATTTACTATATATTTATCGATGCATTGCAGTTTTCCAATTCGTAAAGGTAAAAAAATAAACAAAAATTAAACACAGAAAGAAATCTAACGGCATTATAAGTTTTTTTTTACAATTATATTGCACAGATTCTCATTCACTAAAAATATACCACATTCAGGTATGCCCATGAGAAGACCATTTACAAGATCCATACCACGACAGTGGAGTGTCACTATATAGATTGAGTTAGGAACAGTCCATAATAATATATTTTGGTGACGATATATAAAAAATAAACAAAGGATCGTCACTGCGATATATTGCGAAAAACTCTCGCTCTTCATTTATGATAACTATTTATCATATTTTTCTATATCGGAATCTAGAAACGAATTTTATAGGAACTACTCACTTTCCCACATTTATATTAACTCGACCGTCTGATAGTGGTTACTTGTGACAAGTGAGAATAAATTTCTTGATGTGTGTCATCGCTGTGTATTGTAGTGCCATTGGATTTGTTAATTGTTTTGTTATCGTTATTGAAACGAATAAGTGTAATAATCGTAAATTTTTAACGCTCATTGCTGTATCAGAAAACATTATAAAAATGTCATTTAATCAATGTCATTTGGCTTCAAGGTATCAGAAAATGTAAACAATGAAATAACTGTTTAATTTAACATGTTTTTGCCCATTATTCGATTATTTTCAATAAGTTTAATTGCTCCCATCAGACAGTCGGTTACATGCTCAGGGATGGAAAAAACAATATTAATATAACATTAACTCACACATATCTTGCTTAATAAATACTTTACAAATAAGAAAAAAAAAATAATAGCAGTTGGAAGAAAAATAACATGAAAAGCATTTAGGAGAAATATACGTCTTCGAAATAAGGACCCAATCCCTCCTTTGAAATAATCTCCTCAAATATCTATGATTTAATTGCTTGTGTGTACTGAGGTAAAAGTAACTACTTTGAAAAAGAAACTCTATTTGCTGTTAGTAAGCTATTTAAAAGAAGAGTTTCATACTGCTTCACGGGTATAATCAGTAAATGATATATAGTAAATAATATGAGATAGCGTCATTGTGATACACTTCAGAGACGTCATCGACTGTTTGGAAAATTGTTTCTCTATAAATGGGTATTAAATTTACAAATATAAATGTTGAAACTAGGAAATGTAGCGAAATTAATTACAGTTTTGAAATGGTGAACTAATGAACATATTATTAGTATTTTAATGTAGGTCTTTTTCATTTAGACCTTGGGTAAATACTAATTTTCAAATCTCATTCGATCTCTGGTTCTGAACCGTGTTTCCGATTTTATAGAAATTGTAGTAGATATAAGATCTTGTAAAACGTTTATTTACTATAATCTTATTTTTTACTTACATTAAAAACTAATTAACGTTTTCTTCGCTTTACTTTTGACTGTATTCCAGTTTAATAAAACAAGAAAAATCTTATGAGGGTAAATATTTCTTTGGCATATCAAGGTTTCAAACGCTCACCTATGCTTGGAAACAAAAAAAAATATGTTAATTTTCAGCCTTTTATGAGTCCTTTCTACTATAGTATACAATTAAAAATGAATAGATACAATATTGTGTTAAAGTGCGTAACAAAAAATATGCTCGCGCTACAGATGCTGTTCAGAAAGTGAACTTGGATCTTAATAGTAATATAAAAATATTTAATCCGTTTTAAATTGATAATTTGGAAGAACTAATCGCAAGAACGTTATAAGCATTTGTCGTAAAAATATGAGCGTGCACGTGAATTTACTTCTGTCGAGATACTTCGGCAACAAATGCATCTATCAGGATTCCTATCAGAACTCTCATGGCCAACCGACATTAAATTTAAAGAGTTCCACTAGTGGTATTATATCATCATTATCTCTTTATTCGAAACTCTCCTGTCTAACGTTGGTAAATAGTGGTTACCTTAAGATATAATGCGAAAACATTCTCTGCAGCAAGAGTAACTCGCTTTGTTGAAAATATACTGCGTACCTTTATAAGCAACAATTAATTATACGTGAATACTTGTATATTCAAAACTTATAAAAAAAATATAAATATATTAGTACACTAGAACTGCCATTTGGAAAACAGTAATAAGTTAAATTTAATAGTTTCTAATTTTTTTCGCCTGTTTTAATTTAATAAAAGATTGAGAATAATATAGCTTGAATTTAATAAGAATGAAGATAATATGGATTGAAATATACTAGCTTTCTTTAGTAAATTTCGTAGCCTCGTAAGCCTCGTAGTGATCTGTAGCTAATTGTGACTTCACATAGAAAAGTAAAATACACCGTAGAAGTTTTCGTAGTCTAATATAAAAGAATAAATTTTGCAAAAGAAGGATTGGAAGTGGATAAACTGGAATATATTATGAAAATATTTTTATTACTGATAAATTCCTGATACTGGAATCTATTTTGTTCCACCGTAAAGAAAAAAACCTATCGGGCACTAGTAAACTTTACATAGAACGAGGGTTTCGTACACATTTAGGCATTTATAAATATTTAATGATACATAATATTTCTATTAAGCTATTGACAAAATGTTAATTTTTAAAACCAAAATATATTGTCTACTATATCTTTCACAGTCGCGTATTTCAAGAAAATATATAATTATTAACCACCCACATAGAATTATAAACCATTAATTTTTCCCCTTACTTGTGCTGTAAGACAGGAGGTCTTTATGATGAGGAGGAGGATTATGCCGATTTTCAAGATTCTATGTCGACCGTAAGTTTTGATGGCGCTGTAAATAACAAAAAAAATACTCTTTAAATAGCCGTATCCTTTCGTTACGTAATTTTTTATATTAATGTGAGGCAATAGAGCTCATTGTGAGATATTAATTTCAACTTGGTATCTCGAACCGATTTTTGAGAAAAATGGTTTTGACATACGACCGTTGACAGATGATACAGACGGACAGATGAACAATAAAGTGGTCCTCTAAGTGTTCCAATTTTTTATTTTGAAGAACGGAACCAAAAAACAAAAACTATTGATTTCTCTTAATTTTCAAAGATCTTGTATTTTTATGTATGTCATTTGAGTTGTTGTGAATATCAACACAATTATATCAAATTTCTAATTAATTCTGCCAATAGACCGAAAGTTATTTTCAAAACTATTGAGGTATTCGGTGATTGCATATGTCGCATCATTGCTTCAGTATCGTTCTTATTTATAAAGATTAATGCAATTTTAACAAAGTAGTTTTCTTATCAACATAAAATTTATGGAATTTTCTGACAAACTAATTTTTTTATATGGACTTAAAGAGTTTGGATAAATTGAAGTTTCATGAATTATAAAGTAATAAATTAACATAATTAGTGATAGGCAGTATGGCAGATCCATAGTTACGGCCTAACGACATCGGCCAGACCTCGTGCGCGGTGCTTTTACATAAATTTGAGTCGTAATCGCCTGTCATTACAAACGAATTCCCGTAATAATAAGTAAAGGTAGAACGATGACAAAGGTGAGCTGCACGCGAACTGTGCTAGCTTATTTAGTTAGTCCCAACAATCGTAGACTTCGTTTTTACAAATATTTTACTAAACAGAAAAATGATGAATTTCTAAGTGGAATATATATTATTCGTATCTTTTGGTACCGGCAAGACAAATAATTCGAATTTTAAATAATTCTTGTGTAGTTCAGAGAAACTCAACTGCGACGATTGAGAACGAAACAGACGATTATAATTTCCGCTCCCCGATAACTTTACCTCCTCTCTGTGCTGCTATATAAATTATGGCTAGATGGACATTGATTCTTAGAAAAATATAATATTTATCTAGCACTACACGAAATGGAACCGAGCTTTGCTCTCTTGGAGTCCGTCACCACTGTACTGTATTAATTAGATAATATGTACAAATTTAATGTTTCAAACTTTCCATATTATATTATGTAACAAAAAGAGAATAAAAATAAAATAGAATTCAAGTGCTAATTAAATACAATATAAAAATATTTTCTAACTAAGAAATTAAATCAATCTTCCCCTGTCTATCATTCCATTATCAAATTTGGACATGAAATTAAATAAGATCAGTCTTAAAAATGTATAGAATCCGATTCATCCAATTACAGCCGCATCTATTTATACAATTCCATAACACATCCAGAGGTACATGGCTGAATTAACTTATTAATCATTATAATACCATCATTTATTAAATTTATGGTTGAAGTATTGCTTTCACCATTATTCTCGTCTATGTAACTTATTGTGAGTTTTGTATAGTTGTCAAAATTGATATTTTGGTGATAATCACCCGTCACAAAATTTTCTTTATAAGCTAAAAGTGTATTTGGAGTGGTGCCATTTTCGTGTACGGCATGGATATTTTACATGTTCTGATAATATTTTTCTTAATAGATATAGATACTGCATCCCACAATATGTTCTTTTGGACATGGTTAGTAGGCACATGGGTATCGCTGATATCGATAATATATGTATTTTGGTTAAAATATATCTATATAGTGATATTCCATAAATACCTTTCCATTATATCTAGTCTTGTGTCATCTGTATCTTAATTTCTGATCTGTTTCCTAATTACCGAATCCTTAACGTAGCCAAAGATTAACTGAAATTTACTTTTTACTTAAGATTATGTTCTGTTTAAACGTAATAAATTCTGAATAATATAACGAACGAGGTTTCGATATCATCGAGGAGTAAGTCCAGTTTGCATTTTATTTTTTCCCCATTCAGATGGGAAGTTTCCACATCAAATAATAAAATAGGCAAAATTACTTAGAAATATTCATACACTTATAGCTGTTCTTCAAAGAACAGATGCGGGTCTATGAATTGAGAACTTGAGATCATTTTTATTCTATTATCCACTTCATTTTTCATGAAGTAACCAATCTTCATTACAATTTCTTTTACATGATATAGGAGATATATTAATTATATCTCCTATATCATGTAAATAACGTAATTAAATATATATATAATATATATTTAATTACGTATGGTTTCCTACTATCTTCTATTGGGGTGAAGTAGGCAGTAATGGCGAAATGACTCATTAGACTTACGTACCGATACAGTTTTTATGGTCTCACAAAGTCCCGATTGTTATAAATCACGACTGCAGGGTGACTGTCTTATCCGCTGTTACCTTTTTATTTATTTTTACTTTAAATACATGTATTTTGGAGAGTTTTATGAACCGTAAAGATTGATTTTATGAATCGAACGGCTCAATGCCGCAAATTACATGCGATTTTTCCGACCATGGTAACTGATGTATTTACTCAGGTTTATTATTCGAAGAAATCTTCACTTGTTATGCTAATGTAAACCGTTCCGTAATTTATAATGGTTTTATTTTCCTGTTGCGTTTACAAAGTCGTTTTATTCAGGACAAAAAATGATTGTTTATTGTTGTTGCATTACATATTATATTATTTATTCATATTACATAATATTATTACTTAAGTAATATACAGTAATAATATATCGGAAGACTCAGAGTGGGACGCTCCCTCGCTAAGAGAACACTGATTGACCTGGTAAAGATTGGGTTAATTTTACACTTGAATGTATCGGTTTTTATGGAAATCTATGGGGAGGTCTATTTTCTTCCGGCTGATGATGCTATGTAAATGTATACCCATTTTCTTTATACACCTTTTATCACCTTAAATAACGGTAAACAATAACTTTTAATCCAGGTATTTTAACAGGTGTCTTGGTGATATGCGTTTTTCTATTATAATATATCTTGTTGCAGAAGAGATTGTAACTCTGGATCTATACCTTTCATGTTATAATTAACCATGATATTGTCGATAAAAGGAATTAAGAAACACTTTATTGTATAAAAAATCGAAAGATGCTATATAAATGTATCCCCACTTTCATTATAAAAAAAATGCTTAACTGTCTTTGCTGATTGCCCGAAGATGTTGTAATACAACGACACCTAGATCGTGATAAAGAACTTAAAGAAAGTAGAAATAATACTACATCACGTAGTTTCATTTAGTTGTGGACTGTGACAATAAAAAAATAATCCAATTAATATATATTATTAAATAAAGATCTGGAATAATTTTTTTTTATTGAGTGTTTTTGTAGTTCCATCTATGAAACTTCTGTTCAGTATATACTTGATCGTAAAATAACTTACTTCCTAAAGAAGAGTACAAGACGCAATTTAGCTATCAGCTATTTCGTAAAGGAAAACTAACATAACTAATTAATAATCCTCACAATATTACTTTTTTGTTCTTACAACTGAAAATAATACCATTGGTGAAACCAACTATCGACTCTATATGCTTTGGTGATAGAGTAATGCATATACATATACGGCACTTTAATAAATCAAGTTTCTGTCAATGTGAAGATGCCGAATGTACTTACAAATACATAACTGTATTAGAATCTAGAGCAAAGTAAAAAAAACAATGACAGAAAAGAAGAACCAAGATATATTTCAGGTGACACGGTACTAATCTTAAAACTAGACTATTAACTCCCAGATATAAAGAGACACGCAACATTTGATTTCATAAATCAACTTGCATGATTCGATAAGAGACGACCTGAATCCTACAATTGACGACCTTAATATTCTAACCTATTCTATAGCCATAATAATAACCAAAACGTGTTCGTCATAAAAATGTATTCTCAACTACAAAAAACATAATAAATTAACCTAAAAACTACTCCCTCAAAATAGATCTAGAAAAAGCTAGAACTCTTTAATGGATCCTGTAAGTCTCGTTCCGATAAAATATTTGAAAATTGGAAACGACTATTAGACGAGGGTAATAAACCAAATCGAACTAGGTCATGGGACTAGCACGCAAGAGGATACAAGTAAATGGAAGTAGGGAAACGATTACCACTTTAACAATTTTGGCGGAGCTCAGTAAATTATTTTAAATATAATAAAAACTTTTCGATTACTTGCACAATAAAGTGTCTCCTAATTCCCTTTACCGGTAATATCTTGGTTAAATATAACACGAAAGATATGGATCCAGAATTACATTCTCTTCTGCAACAAGAGATATTATAATGGAAAAACGGACATCACCAAGAAACATTGAAAGTTTTGGTTTGTTGACAACACTATGTATCAAATCATCCAAGTTCAGACAAATATAAGGATTATTTATGACAACACTTTATCAACAGCCAAAGTCTTTTAAATTTGCTGAATGGCGCTATCAGAGAGTAATACATGAATATTTAAGATTCATTTGGAATATGGCCAATAAATACCTAGTTTCTTATTACAACAATTCCTGGATGTAAAAAAATATCTAAACTATGTTCTCACAACCTAAACCTGGAATTGTGAATCATACATGCATATGACAAGTGTCACACGGCAGATACAGTTTGTGTATCACAATATATAATGTCACTATCATTTTTATGGTTAAATGTTTTATTTTCAATCGTTATCTTTTGTTTTCAATGACTTCAGTAACTTACAACAATTGTTTTTGTCTCTTCATTTAAGTATTGTGATCTACAGGTTATGGGTTAATTGTTAGATAAAAAAGTTATTTTCGTATTTCTGTTAAATATGAATAGTAAATAGCTGATATTAAACGAGATATGAATTATTGTGGGTATAAAAAATCGACATCAAAATCAAGAGATTTTGAATAAAAAGGGGAAAAAAAAATCTTTTTATATTAAATAATTTGCCAAGAAAAAGTTGTTCGGTATAGAGAGTGTTTTTTTCCTTTTTATATATCTAATCTTCACTATTGTACCGTGTATGACGAATGAAAAGAGAAGTGAATGTCCCAGCGGATAACCTGTTCTCAACAAAGGTATAATATACGTGACACGAGATGAATGACATAAAAGCTTCATTTATCAGTGTCTTCTATAGAGGATTAAGGTTAGGCTATATACTCGTATTTTTGCCAATATCACCAATCCCATGAGTTCTATCCCCCTAAGTTGCATATATATACATATAAATAGTTGGAAAGTATGTCCCTATTTAAAATATGAAAATATCACTCTTTATTTCAAATTTGTAAAATGTACGTTTCAAATTTGAAAATTTTTCCATTATTTCGAAATTACAATAACATGTCCCAGATGCTGAAAATGTCCACGTAAAACCTTGAAAAATAGGATCAGTTTAAGCATTACTTCGAACTGACTAGAACTGGCATTCCAATAGACAGCAATGTCTATAGAAGATAACTTGGAGAAAATTGTACTCGTAAATATTTTCAGCTCTTGGCAGGTCCAAACCTTCATTTCTTTAGAATTACAAATTTATCTCATCGTAAATATATTTGGCTAATACCGCCTTCAAAAAGAAGTATGGGGGGATATCATAAACTAATAATTAAGCTACAAGTATGTATACAAGGTGAAGGTTTACGACAATAGAAGCTTTAATTTTTATTTTTTGCTCTTAGCTACTGTCAATTTGTAGACGATTTTATCAATTTTAAAATCGACGTTATGCACGAGAATGTTGACCGGGGAAAGGTCAATTATTTTTAACCAAGATTTTACACAGATCGAGTACAGATATACGTTACAGAAAGACGGGCAGATAGTAAACCTCACAAACAGTAGATGAATGACGCAGAGATAGTGAATGAATGACGCAGAGATAGTGGCTAAAAATTTTACGTCTAAGTTTTTTTTTAATTTAACCACCTTTCCTAATTTACATAAAGGGTAATTTAGTAAAATAAAATGGTGACTGACATTTATTCCGTAAATGAATAATATAAAAGTTTTGCCTTTACTGATTCAAACCGCTATCACCTCAACGTTTTCCTTTACCCCGTCCGTGAAGACAGTAATGTGCGCGATTTGACTGTAAATCGTTATGGTTTATTACGTTCTAATAGTTGTAGCACAAAAGCGGTGGGCGGGGGCGCGGTAGACGAGGTAGGCACGAGTCGCGTATTGCGAAGGCGGGGTAGTTTATCGCAGCAATCTAGTAATCTTCTACTATTATGATATTATATAAAATATTATTATATATTTATACTCCATCCATATTTCTGTCAAGGGCGACACCATACAAAACTTTTTCGTCCTAAGAAAATGAAAAATTATATTAGATTTTTTTTATAACTGTACTAAAGTTTATTTGAAGGAAATAAAAAGTTTTATTCGTAGTTATAATGACATTTTTTTTTAAAAAGCAATACCTAATTATTCTCTTTTATATTAGCAGTCGTTTTTTAAATACAGCAAAATTTACAATTTTCGCTAATTCTACGAAAGAATGGATTGTTTGGAGCTAAAGATGAGGCTATAGAACTTTGGACAAGGCATTTTTAAAATACACATTTAGTAAAATTATACATTCTATTGGAATTTACGATTCTATCATTTCCTTTTAAAGGTTTATGTCCTAACTAGATTGTTTATAATAAGACCGTATGACAATTTCATCAATGAAAAACGTTACTAACTCGTTAACGAATTGTTAATACAAGAGCTGTACAAATAAAATATTGAATATCAATGGTAATTTCGAAATGAAATTTTATTTTCTCGAATAACAGTAATAGTACTTTTACGACCTATTTTACCTCGCTACAGATTAACAAAACTGTGTTTACATTTGTTAATAAATTGTACTCCATTTTTAAATATGTTTTTTTTATGACCATTTAATATAGTCGGCTCTTGTGCAAGTGTTAAAGTAATCTCAAATTTTTATTTCATAAATTGTAAAAAAAATTAATTTTTTCAGACAATTAAATGCCAGTATTGAATAAATCTTAATAGTTATACATATCCTGATGTAGTAACTGGTGGGTTTTATTAATTAAAAAATAAATATATATATATATATATATATATATATATATATATATATATATATATATGTATATATTTATATATATATATGTACATATATATATATATATATATATATATATATATATATATTCGAAATTTATTCATATTGCGTTCTCTTAAAATCTTTACTAATCTTTATTTTTTTTTTAAATTTATCTCTTAAATACTTTAAATGCAGCAATTTTGAATGCGTAGTTGGACTAGTATTTGAAGTAACTCTTCATACAATAAAAAAATTCATCACGCCGATGATTTTTTTTGTCAACCTTATCGAGTGGGATATTGTTGAAGAGGCCTTTTGAAATACAGTGAAAAATGCCAATCAATATTCTTTAAATGACCCTTTCTTTATGAAATATTAGTATCTAAAACATTTTGCAATCTCTCTGTTCTCTACTGTATTTATCTATCTTCTTCCGGCCACTTTTCTGATGTCATCATGTCATCTGGTCATTGGTCTCCCTTGTTTTCTTTTTCCGTCACATGGTTTCCATTTGATTGTTTTCCTTGTCCATCTGTTTTTATCCATTCTGGCAGCATGACCCGCCCGTCTCCACTTTGCTTTCATTATTTTCTCACTTATGTCTTCCATCCTCGACCCATATCTATTTTATAGCGTTCTCAGCTTACAATTTAATGTTCAAGATATTCCTTTCCCTGTTGTGTTGATTTACTTGAAATTTGTGTATCGTTCTTATAGTGAATACCCATGTTTCTGTAACACATAATAGGATTGGTACTAGGCATTTTTCTTGAACCCGTATTTTAATTTTTAATGTCAATCGGTTGTTGATTGGGACATACTAATGCGACAGTCTAAGTAGAAAAGCATCAAACTAATCAAAATATATTCTTGTTACTACAAAAACTTTTAACTAATATTTTTAATTGAAATGAGCGGTTTGGAATTCTTTACCTTTTATGTATTCTACTGACCTTTGGAAAATAGTTTGACTGTGGATTTTCTAGCTCATCCAATGCGGTTACGTTGGATAACAAGAAATCCTTCATCAAACACTAAATTGAGCTGAGCTGATCCAGTAAAAACATATCTCAAACTAAAGCACACGTGTGAAACTTGTATTGGTTAATTAATTTAATCTATTTGGTTACAATGTAATATGTAAATTGGTAGAAAGGCTTGAGGATAACACAATTTATTACGTAACTTTATTTATTTCTTTGAGATGTGTTTTTGTTTCGAGTGTTGAGCGGCTCTAGTGAACGTCTACAGCGATCTTGAGTGTTTATATTATTTAGTATTACAAACCGCAGAACATGCTAAGGACCATATTAAAAAAATGTGCGACCGCGCCATCTACTAGCAAACAGTAAAATAATTTTACTGACTTCATCTTTACTTAATCGTGGTCGTGTTACGATAGTAACTTGTCGGTGTACGATAATAACTTAACGTCACGTTATCGAATTGATAAGGTTACTTTGTAATTCCCAAGTCGGCCTCTGCATGTTATATTTGATGATTCTTGTTGCAAAAATTGTGTGTCACACAAATTCTGTGTTTATGTAAAGTGTTAATATTATCTTGTGTCGATTCAAATGCTCTGAACCAAACGCAGTAATGGTGTATGTAACTATTTAGTTCTTTATTATTATATGCTTTTACAAGTAAAATATAGTCTAGTAGTATAAATATATAACGAAAAAAAAACTTTAGATTTCTTTCGTAGATATGTTTTTGATAAACTTATGTTAAAAATTTAAACAGCACCACAATTATCATAAATGTTAGAGGTATTGGGATAAAAAATCTTTAAAAGATATCGATAAAAGTTAGCATTATTTTGTCTAATAATAAACAGTCAATAATGACATTTTATTAAAAAGTAGTAGGTATTAAGAATTTTAATAAAATGCTAATTTTGATAATAAATGTTATTATTCAATGATGAAAACAAAATAAGAAATGGCACTGCACCATTATTGCTAAACTATTACTATAGCAGATTGATATTGTTATTCACTGAAAGGACAGTAATTTATTTAAAATTCACTTATCTGCCGTCTACATTACGTAATCTATATCACGCCATCTACAGAATGTACCAATATTTAAGATTCAATATTCAACCAAAAAACCATAGATGGCATTGCTTGAGTTAAAAAAGGAATTAAACCTTAAATGAAACATTTTTATGAAACTACACCTACTCGAATAACTGAAGTGAACGTAAATTTTACTTTCATGGTTTAGCAAATTTCTCTCTTTTTCTACAATTTCGTCACATACATCCTTTTACATATTGTTTGTGTTCCGTAAGAAAAATGTGGAAATAGACCATTTGTGGGACAACTCCGTATAACTCTCCACTACACCTATTTTGACCGTTGGTCATGCGACGTTGAAAATATAATTATGATGGAGTTTTACTTAGTGACAATCCAAACATAAATGTAAAGTGTAAAAAATCTTTATTTTCAATTGTACAGATAATTCCAAGGAATCTAACGAGTCACCAATTTTTTTTTAAACTGAATTATTATTAACTTCTCGGATTACATTAAAAATTGTTAAGTACAAAATCGAACTCACACTATGAAGGTTTCACACACATACATGTATAAACAATTACGTGTATGTAGAATATATATTGTCTAGTATATCTTTCGTAGGTGTATAAATATCACGACATGCTTACAAAATATTCTAAAATTGATTGTTCCTCATAAATTTCTTTTTTAATTAATAGCTCCACAGACGATATATAAAATTAATACATTGGATTGCTATAATTTCACCATTAAAAATTTTTACATAAATAATTTTAAGTGTTAACTATTGAAATAGATGCGGGTAAAAATGCAGACAGACAAATGAATAGATACGGGAGTGATTTTACGAGTTTCTATTTCTTCTTTTTGTGATACGAAGCCCTAAAAAGAGTAGATGTAGAGGGGTCTATTAAAGTCACTGTGACAAAAACAAAAAAGCATTGATTTACGTTGGTACGTAGTCAATATTGAAAGAAACTTATCGCCACGAAATAAATGTAGGTATTTGATCAATTTTGATTGTGTTGCCGAGCGCTTCTCACTTTTTTATATTCTGAACGATGCTTCCAATTCGTGATATTATTATTTAAGTTATGTGGTAAAAGTAGGATTAAATTAAAAATTTAATAACTTTTACAATATTTATTTAACCGGCAATCGATATGCACCGTTGGCCATCGACATAATATATATATTAATCAAAGTGTAGATACACTAATTTTGGTCGCTAATTAAGTAGGTTTATTAAAACATCTATACTTATAGGTCTACAAATTTGTAAGTTGTAAATGACTACTGAAGATGTATATAAATATTCATTCTACTGTTATTCACTAAAATCCGTTTTGAAGTTGTCTGGCAAGTGTTCTGTCTTATTATGTACGTATTTTATATTATGATGTTTTATACCTAAAAATATATTAATATAACGCAATTAAAATTATAACCAGATATGACAAAAAATTTGCTATATTTTTATTTGCTTAATATATGGACGTCCAACGATATTTTCAAATGTTAAAATATGGGTGAAAATGTTTAAATCCAAAAGGGACATTGTTCTTTGAAAAGATATCATACCTATATTTATTTTCTGAGCGGTGCGATCTGCGAACCCTATCAAATAATCTGAAAATATTTAGAATGTAGAGGTCTATAAGGTAAATAGCAACTTTTTTATCATTTCTAGTTTTAATGTTTATTGCTTTTTTGTCTATAAAAGTAAAAATTGTCTTTGATTAGTAAAACAAGAACATTATTAATGCAATGATATCGTTTTAACATTTTTCAAAACAATCCAAGAACCAAAAAATCTTCGTTCATGTTCATAAATATGTTTTTTTTATGTAAAAGCATATACATAAGACGGGTAAACAACAAATTTTTTTTATAAAGATTAGGGCGGGCGTTTCCTTCAATGCCTCGCGCTCAGAATTAACGCTAAAGAATTCCAAAATCACAGACCGTATTTTAAAACTATTCAGCTTCTGACTGACCTAAGTAATATCCAAAATTTCTAAAACAAACAGGAATATAATTATTGGAAAATAACCTTTACGTTTTGTCTGTAATTGCGCTCATTGATTTGAGGCTGAGTCGAAGTGTTCTTTTTTCAGTTGCATTTATTATTAACGATTCCGACCTACTATATACAATTTTAAGTAGAGATAGAAAAGGAAGATCTTATTAAAAAAACACGATTTTTTTTTAAATCATGTTAATACCTTTTCTATTTTTGCATACAAACGCTTAGAAAGTTAATAACATTACAGAATTTAGGGAAAGAATAAAAGCCTAGTGGGTATGCCAGTAAAAGAGACAGGATATGGATCCTGTCTCTTTTCAGAAGCTGTCCCTTATTATTTTTATGAAGCTGTCCCTTATAACGCAGTCCTAAATAAAAATTTGGTTAGGATTAAACACAATTAAATGAAACTACGCGATGTAGTATTATTTCTACTCTCTTTAAGTTCTTTACCACGTCCTAGGTTTCGTTGTATTACAACATCAGGTGGGCCATTAGCAATCTTTGCTAATGGCCCACCTGATGGATTTCTAAAAAATTAACCCCAAATATATTCAATGTTAGAATTAAAATCAAATTAAAATTACGAAAGACAAAGTACTACATCGGCAGAAGTACATATAGAATAATTCCAGATGGTGAAAATGACGTGACGTATATTAGGGTGTTTTAACACATAGTTAGGGTAGCCGAGGAGAGTTGTAACAGTGTCCTGTACACTGTAAACTATGACGAATTTTTTGAAACAGGTTAGCGAATACCGTGTGTGTCTTAGAAGGAAAGGATAATAAAATTTTTGAATAGTGATGCTAGTAACCGTTGTCCTCTTTCATTCTGGAATTGGATGTAACGTTTCTATGGATTCCAAAAAAAGAAAATAAAAATAAATGATTATGGTTTGTACAAATCTAGAAATCAAGTAAAAATTAGAACGACATATCTCAGCATATGGAGGCACACAGAAAGATTAAACGAAGGGCTTTTATAGGGAAAGCAGCAGAAAAAAATTTGAATAATAAAAATAGAGATGCCATTTGATGTTCAGAGACGCACAGCAAAAGACTTTCGTCGCGACAGCTTTTACGGTGAATGTTTTTGGCAATGATTTTCCTCCTTTCATTACGATTCTAGGATCATATCATAAAAGATGAACCAGTGAGCTCAGAAATTCATAGAATAAATCTGTCATAGTAGATAATGGTTACAGGTTTAATTTCATCATTTTTTATTTTTCGTAATTTCAAAAACGCACAAACGTCGCAACTGCCCGAGAACAAATACGTTTCTTGAACAATGATCCATCGTATATTTAATCAAACGCTCTTTGTAAAGAAAAGGATATTGTTTTGTTTGTTTTACGCTATTGTTCACAGAAACTGTATATCAATCCTATGGACCATTCCAAAACAAATATAAATTCCACCTGCCAAGGTTGGAGGCTGAAATACAATGGTAAAATTGATATATCTGACATGCTTGATATTTTGCCACTAATAGACGTGTTCCAAATCAACAGACAAGGTTGCTTTCGGAATACTAGAATTTGTTTTCATCACATCATATGTGACTAACTTTTGATGGGTTAGACTTAAGTTAGAGCGTGATGTTACCATATACAGCTTGACAGATTCTGAGTCACGGCTACGTCTGTGATTTGTTATTAATACGTGTCTCTGTTTTAGTGATATCTGTGAGTAGCACTTTTGTAAGTAGACTGTTGTTCTTAATCTAGTATTCGAGCTTCACTTTGTGACTGATTAGATGTATTGCGAAAAATGGAAAACTAGAAAAAACATAGCGATAAGTTGTTGTATTAAAAGTAGCTTTACAAGCGCCTTGGTCGCATCAAAGTTTAAAAGAACGATGGTGTTGATTTTTTGCGATTATTAAAAGGGGCAATTTATTTACTTTTTCGGTAATAATACAAGTTTATGATAAAAGATATTACATCTACATAAATGATAAAGTTTTTTCGTTTCTCGACTCGTATCTAACGAAATTTACTCCATTACTTTTAGTTTCTGTGTTATGGTATAAATTAAACACAAGTAATAATTACACACCCTCAAATAATATACAGCTTCAGGCATTCAAGCAGCATCATATTTAACACGCTCAGCAAATGCACATTATTTGACAAGTGTAACTCAAATATATGGAGAAGTGTGCTCTTATTAGCACTATTTTAGTAGCTTCACTAGAGTGTATGTATGTATGTATGAATGTAACGGAATCTTTCAATTAAATTTTTACCCATTTCGAAACGTCAGAATTATTTCTCATTACTTAGCCTTCTTTTCATTTTTTTAATTTCGGAATTATTTTTTATTACTTTAGCCATCTAGAACCGAATAATATCATTACTTTCCACTTTCCCTTCAACTGTTCAACCACCTGATAGCGGTCGCACCAGAGTGTGATTTGTTTATGATGAGTGAAAGTAAATTTGTCGAAATGTGTCTTCGTTATCTTCTTTAATTATAATAAACCCCCTATAAAATTACTATGCCCTATATTTCAGGAAAGTTCTAGTTAAATATAGGCGTTTTTCTCCTAGTTTCTAAATTATTTCTATTTAATAAACTAACGAACTTTAATTTGTAATGTTATGTATAATTTATCAAATAATATTTTTTATGACTATAATAAAAAAAAATTTTAAAAATTTTTTTCAGGACTTCGTTATAGAAAAAAAAGAAGAGGGTATTTGACAAAATTTTTTTTATTACTAGATTAGAACAAGTAATACCATTCAAAATGGTTAAAATAAATATATCGTACCTAGGACTTTTCTTTACAAAGTTATAACGATTTAAAAACTGACGAACTACGATTTGCGCGAAAACGCCCCATACAAAACACAACTGGTTTATGACGTCACAGGCCAGTTATTTAGCATTCATTATAAGGGAGTTTATTAAATATATTTAGTATCTCGTTGAATATTGCGTTTAAGTTATACATTGTCTATTATAATTTTGTCATTTTTTTGTATGGAAACTAAATTCATAATAACTTTTTCTATTTAATAAAAAACAAATTGACAGTTTTGCCTACTTAGAAGTTTCCATTATTTGTTTGTTATATGCATTATTTTTTCATCACAAGGTTTTTTTTACCTACTCCACAGTTTTAAATCATTTTTGAACAAAATATCGACATCAGTCAAACACCCTATTCCTCCCACGCTATATTGTTACGCTGGCATTCCACGGTTACCTCTATACGCGCATGCGTAATTAATGTATTTAGATAATTTGCAAACATAACGTGCACATGTATATTCGTGATGACAAATTAATTGAGTTATAATCTGCACAATTATGTACGTACATTTCTTATGTTACCTTAATCTGTATTTAATAACACTACAAAAACTTCTCAAATGTTTAGCCACGTATGAGAAACAATTACTTGGTTAATACCTATGTCATGTCGTGATTAATTTAGTTTTACTCGTAAACAATAGCCACAACTAATATTAAATTTATTTTTATAAGATATGAGTAATTACAAACATAAAAAAAATATTACAAAAATCATGAACATGCTACGATTAATATAAAAAAGAAAACACGAAATTATTCATCAACTGCTTATGTATTGGTGGCAATAGTAGAAAATATGTAATACGGTAATATTAACAAAAAATTTAATAAAAGTCACAATCATCACTTTATTTTTAATTTTTTCGTAAATTCAAATAGTTTACAATAAGCTTTTTTTGAAGCAATCGTCGGATAATCTATTCAATTCTGAACTTAAGAAATAAAACCATACTTTTGGCAGGTTTAAGTAATGGCATGGATTATATTTAGATTTACATTTTTCTTATTTATATAGGATACCGTTGTTAAGTAAATCACACGACTTGGTCGCTATTATAACTTTGACTACAATCTTGTTATAACTTTATGACAAAAAATAGTCTATGATTACTAAATGATTGTAGAATTTAGTAAAGACTAAGATAATTTTTTAAAATTTTTTAGTCATGAATAATTTATTCGATTGAAACTTTCAATTGATTAATCAATAGATTATAAATTTAGTCGATTACGGCCAATATTTCCATTTAGTTACATCTAGTCTCATAACTTAATATGATAGTGGCCGCATCACGGGTCTACCTTTGGCCATCCATTGCTAAACTTTAACTTCACCGATGTAACGACGTACGAAAATTGTTTAGTACGCAGGGGTTGCACCGTATTGTAACCAAAAGTCGTGAAGCCTCTGTTAAGTTTAAAGGTTTCAGAAATAGTAATAGCTACTACAGTTCACCTGCATCCGCAGGAAGACTGACCTAATTACCGGATTTCATCTAACCCGTCACGTTCATTGGCTGTCTGCATGGGAATAAGTTGGATCTATGCAAGCGCTTATTCTCACATACTGAACTTCGCTATGAGAAAACGTTGTCACAAGAAGGAATTCTCTTTTGTCCAAAGCACCCCGACGTAAAATCTTTCTATATGCGGTTATCTGTACGATCGTATCCATTCGCTCGAAAACTGTATCTCAGTGTTAAACAACGTGACCCACTCTTGAATACTCACGTCGGGGCGGGCGACCTGGTCGTTCTATTCCACAAGAAGCCAGAATGCTGTCTGCGCTACGGAGGTCGTTGGCCAGACTTTGCATAACGCGGACATTAGGTTGACATAGATTCTGAAACCTTTGAACGTATAACTTAGCGGCAGTCGTATTGTAGCTCGCCAATAAGATTTAAAAATATGGGCGTATAGGTTAAAAATAAATTTAAATTTATGTTTAAATAAAATTATGTGCATCACGCACATAAGTTAATAACAAAATTAAAATTATGAATTTCAAAAGCATAATTAAAGAAATATTTTGACTTCTATTGCGACAAATTGCTGTGGGCGTCGCGCGGTTTGGATACTCGTTCATGATCTTGTTTCACAATTGGTGATCTGTGATGACTGTTTTGGCTTCTTCTGGTCATCTTCGCTAATGTACCTAATTACTGTATTCTTTGGTGCTTTGAGTTGAACCAGGCGGTCGATCATTCCCGCCAGAGAAACTTGAGTGGTAAATGATCCAGTTTCTTTCGACAGACGCACCAAACTAACAAAGCCACCGTCTTTGGCTAAGATGAGCCATTGTTGGCTGATTCTCGCAATCCAGTCGAACCTTCTCATTCCGGACGCGAACGCGGTTGACAATACTCCGAGGATTTGTCAGAGCCAATGTATTTGATCCTCGGTTAAGTCAGAAACTAGATAGCTCTTCGCAGTCGGTATTTTCCCGATTCTTTTGGAAGCGCTTCGGTTCTGGAAGATCTTCATGAAAACTTTCCCAACCATTGAGAAGAGACTAATGGCACAGTAGTTCTTGTTTTCGCGGTCGTCGCCTTTCTAGAATAATGGAAGCCGAAGGAACTAATGACGATGACGACAAGCTATCAACGTGGAGTTGACGACGTGAAATCTTCTACTTATTATTAATTAAAACATTTACATAATTTTAAAAACAAATCGTTCATCAGCGTACTTTTCCTTAATAATCGAATTTTATCTAACCCTCCACAACACAACAATTGCAAAGAGGTTTACAGATACATGGTGTAAAAAACATGAATCCAAAATGAGCTGTAATCTTCCGCTGCTGAAGTGAAATAATAGTTTTCGGTAAATTCAATAAGTGCATACTGGATATTATCTGAAATTTATGTTTCTTATCTTCTTCTTTATAATTACTTCTCGACAACGAGGGTAGATTTTCCATCTGCTTTTCCTTTCAACATTATTTTTGTTACTTAATCATGTTCCGTCTGATTTCCAATAATTGCCTATTTCTGTGTATTTTTTTGGTAATATTAAATTAAGGGTGTTTTTTCTTTTTTAGTATTCCTGATAGTAAATACTGGGGTATTTCAGTTTGGTGTTTCTTGTAAATATCTAAAAATGAGTTAGGACTTTTTTTAGGGCATTTTTATGCTAAACGTAATACAGGTAAGAGGTCTTTTGTTGTACTTACAATGTTCCTGGTAAAGATGTTTCACGTGATTAGATAATCTCATTAAATGTCTCGAAGGAATTATTTTGCTGAACGAAAGTTGAAAGAATGACCTGATTGATGACCTTAATCACAGAATTTGACATCAATGGTATATTTGGAAATATACTTGTTTTATTTTGTACACCAGAAAAGTAATTAGAAAAATCAGTATGATTTTATTAATTCTATTTCAATTTAAACTATTAATATGGTTTAGCAATAAACATGGACGGATAAAAAAGTATTTCTATATTAATGAAGGCTTTCAAATACGAGGGTAAGTTTTGTTTTGATAATATATATCTTTCTAATTCTACCAGGATAATAAGATTGCTTGCTCATCGAGGTCAAAAAGGCGGTTATTTGACCGTATCTAATTTTGTTTCTATTTAATTATTGTCTGGACCTCTAAAATAATATTAAAATGAATTATGAAAATAATTGATAAATTTGTAGCCTCTACATACATATTTCCTTATACACTAATCTTTCTAACATTGCGTTCAGTAACAATATCGATACTTGTCATTGATAGCTCATCTGTTTAAAAAATATTACCTGTAAATATCGGAGCAGCCTAGGAAAAGCACTTTGTCATTCACGGGAATATGAATTACAAATGACTTTGTCATTCATAATTTAAGAATTGCATTAAGATTATTTGTTGTGAGATAATTAACTATGACTTTGACCGTTAAATTATGTTTAAATCAACTTCTTGAAAACATTTTTTGTAAAGTTGCCGAAGTTGTACACAAATAAAAAACTAAAACTATCGTGGCCAATTGTCAGTGAAGAATATAATCATCGATTATTAACTTTTAGAACCGTTCACGACCGCCGTAAAAATAATTGTTTATTATGCAGTCTAAAAATATTACAAACTACACTTTTAACACGCTACAGTTGGATCTTGGTTTAGTTGAAAAGTTATATATCTACGCGTCTTAGTGGTTGTAATTAGTGTCCGTATCCCAGAGAGATTTAAAAAGCTTCCTAGCAGACAAATCAGCATAAAAAGCTTTAGTGTTTGAAAAACCATTTTCAAAAGTAGATACTATTTTTCTATAGTATGGGTTTAATTCATCCTCAACCATGCAGGACGAGGTCTTCTAGCTCCGGACAACGCCTAGAATCGTGAAAATGTGTAAATATGATATGAAACGAAATAACACAGTGAAAATTTGGCTTGAAGGATAGATTGCAATAAGACACGGGGCGCCCCAGAGGAAGCATTTTGTCATTCAAGGGAATATGAATTACGAATGACTTTGCCATTCGTAATTTAGGAATTGCATCAAAATTATTTGTCGTGGTATAATTAAATATATTAATTGCATCATTCTCTTAATTAGTATTGTTTTTATTTAAATTAATTAAAACGATTAAATGTAGTCGCTATTTCGCTATTTCCGTCATTACCGCATCGATATAAGGGTAATATATTAAAATCCTGCAGTATTTTCCCTAATTTATATTAAAATATTTGCCTATTCTACATTACAACATAAGAATTAGATTGGTGAAATATAAATTCATGTGTATCAGATGACAGATGAAACATACAAATATAGAAAAGGCGACGATATTTCCACAGAATTGAAAATATTGTTATGTTATTTGACAATTTGAATTGTTTTAATAAAGAAAAATAAACAGATGAGACTTATATAAAAAGCCTTCCAAGGACATTTTCTTCCTATTGTCAAAAACTTACGCCAAATTGAAAATAATGGAGGCTAGCAATTATTCTATAAAAAAGGTTTCTTAAAGCTCACCTATGATATTATGACCGGTATTGTATAAAAAATATTCTAAGAAAATTAAAGATAAAAGAGAAATAGGGAACTAGTGGCAGTTTTGGTATATTGTTTTATCGTCATTGATACTGATATATAGTTTACATCTGTATGATTAAGAATAAATTAGGCCTTAGCTGTTTAAAAAAAAATTAATTTCGATATTGCATTAACAAAAATCGCTCCTAAATTATATAAAGGCAGACGTCCAACCTGGTGCATTTTTATTAATGGTTACAAGTATCTATAGAAAAGAAACTTTATTTAATCGTTTTATTGCCGTTCTTCTTGATTATACTATATTAGCTTAATATAATCCCCAAAAGTAGAAAAAATTTGCAAATTTTCTGTCAACTTTAACCTTAAACGCGTAAACAAGTAAATATTTACGCGGTATTTTCTTAAGCACCTCCACCGCATTTGGTAACGCTTGGTGCCGGCCATCTTGTCTGCGATAGAGTCCCGGAGAATGTCGACAGACCTCTTTCGGATAATTTTAAACTATTTTTGTGATCGAGTCATCTTACTGCATAGAATGAGATTTGGAAAACAATAACCAAACCCACATGACTCGATCCTCGATCCCATCTTGTGGAACATGATGTTCGATGTTATACTCATGATATGCCTTCAGGGAAACGGTACCATCCCTTATGTAGACGACATGATACTACTCATGACATAATTGGAGGGGTAACTCGTACAGGGTTAGCGAGTCTGACGATGGACTTCCTTGTCTGCATAGTCGACTGGGGCATTAAGAAGAAATTCAGCTTTGCCCCTCAAAAATATAAAGCTGTCCCCTTCAAAGATAGACTGTTGAAGGTTCCGTTTATAGTAACAAGCTAGGCGGGTACGGGAACAGATTACATACCTACGCATGTTCCTCCATGCTAAATGAAGCTCTTTGCCAAAGGCATGCCGCAACGATGAGAGCGCCTTTCATGTATAGCCCTGCTTACCGGTGCTGGCTGGGGACCTCGATACTCAAACTGATATATATGATAATAAACTCATAGCTCGGTATATTGTATATATCCTGTGTGCCATCAATGTGGGCTTCGTGGTGCATCGAGATTGAGCAAGTTAGGAGGATTTTATTTAAGTTGCAAGACGCGCAACTTAAAACTCTGACAAAAACGTATACAACTTGCTCACCGAATGCATTGCCAGTTTTAACTGATCTCTTGGCTGTCGATTTTGCAATCGTGGAACGGCGGGTGTAATTTCGTTTTGGCACGGAGTTGGAATTTTCACGCCGGTCTGCTTTGTTTTGTGTTTCTAGTAGGTTACTAGTCCGGGTTTCACGCAAAAACCCATAAATAGATTAAGGTTATGGGGTTTGTAATATAGGACGGCCGTATAGGGCTAGTATAGCCGGAATGATATAAGATAAATACTGCCTTGATAAGACGATGAAAATTTGATAAATAATGTTTGTTTTTCTGTTTGTTAGTGTTTATTTCACGTAAAAATACTAAATTTAGATTGTATTGCTTAGAGCCATTGAATGAAATTGTTGCATAGTTTGTATAAAATTTATTGATAGTCATATGATAGGAATATGAGAAGTAATAAAGTAAAAAAATTACAACTAGCAAAAATTTCATTATTTTAAATTATAAGAAATGCAGTTTGAAAAATTATGCAAAATGTTTTTCATTATTTAATTATACAATGAAATATAAATGAGCAAAAAAATTATTAGTTTTCTTTTTAACCAATGTTACTTTTGAAGTTAGATATTTGAAATGAACATTGAACTTATTTTTTGTGAACACATCATTTTGAATAAAAATTATATGGTAAATTTTTAATTTTATACAAATAATATATTTGAAAATGGTTAAGGGTAAATTATCATTTGAAAATAAAGGCAATTAAAAATATGGCTTCAAATGAATACATTGCTCTTAATTTTCTCGGAAAACTTTTATTACTGAATTGGTTTTGATAATGTCACTTATATATTCCGGCATATCCTGTGTTATTAACTCTAAATGTTATCATGTTAAAGTATTTTACATAAAAAAATATTTTGAAATTCAGTGCTTTTCGAGAGAGATGTTAAGAAAGTAGTATGTTTTTATTCCTAGTCGCTACATGAACGCAGTTACAGTAAAATCATGTATAACGGGAATTTTTTAGGATTTTGTAGTAAAGTAAGGAACCCTTATACATTATGCGAATCCATATATCCGTCTGCCTATCACGTCCTTAGAGTTTGAACTATTTAATGCATACGTAAATAAAATGTTGTAAGTAGACACTTCAGATAGAGTTTTCAATTTAAGATGACATAAAGTCGTGGTGCTGTATAACAATGAGAAAAAGTATCAAGTTACTATAGTTATTAGTTATGCAATGGACATATATGAATATAATGAAGTGGCGATTATTGCGCTACTACTTCCTTATAACTGGCTTCTTTATAGCTACTTGCTTATTATTAATTTTTCACTACTTCTTATAATTGATTAAAAATTAAGTAAAAGTAATTTTCTAACTTTTTAGGAATTTAAATTTAAAGTTTAACTTTTTATTATCTGTGAAGGAAAAGCTTATCTAGATATTATTAAGAGAGTACCTTTGTCTGCGGACAAATAAAATGTGTTTCTCTGTACTTGCTCGACCTGTAATTCACCGATCCCAGTGGGGAATCGAGTGGCAAAATGATATTCGAGTTTTTCATAGTAAATCTGGAGACAAACCCCGTTGTGACATCTTCGCTGATCCACGACGCACGAATCGGTAGTGCGAGCTTTGGGGTCGCGAGCGGTCAGGGGGCGCTTGCGCGGGGCGGGGGATGCGCGGCGGGCGCGCGGACTCCGCGGGTCGATAGCGCGGTCGCGCTCAGTCGAGTCGCGCGCGTCGTGCGCTGCGCATCGTCGCACTTCTAGCGCTACGCCCGCGCGCAGCATGGCGGGCACGCGCGCTACGCTGCCCGCTGTCGCGCTACTACTAATCGTAGCCGCGCACGCTGCCACCGCCGAGAAGAGTAAGTTCTGTAAGTATCACGTTTATTGGCATCTTTATGAATACGTACACCAATTTTCTCGTCGAACCTTACTTTGAACAATTCCTATTAAAATTCAAATTGTCTTTACGCCTGGCTATGAATAACGTTATATTCCGTGAAGATTTTTCAGCAATATATACAGTTGGACGAATGTCACGGTTATGTATAAGTATCAGACGATGCCCGTTAGTAATTTGTCAAGATATATACTTCGTCACATTTAACCTTACGAAACTGCTCGCTTAGAGGCTTGAGATAGCATTTAGATGCCTAGAAAGTATGGCAGTTTCGATTATAGGTCAGTGTTAAGTGTTTTATTTGATGTTATAGCCAATAACTGCAATAGCAGGTCGACAGCATACAGAAGTGGATACTTGCAAGGTAAAGGACAAATTATGTATTGAAACTCGCCGTATATTGTAATAATTTGCAATGGATAAACGCTTCAATCCAATCCGCGTGAAGATGTGCGAGTTTGATTAAAAACTAGTTTTGACGTCGGCTCGCGTGGAGTAGATAAATGTATGATTGAATTAACTACTCGGTATCTTAAAATTGTAGATTTCCCAATGGAGTCAGAAATTTCTCAATAATTTTCCGAACGTTTCTTTAAACCCTTTTTTAAAAATACTCTATATGTAACTTTGCAAGTGCTATAACCTAATAAAAATGAAAGTTTCCCTAAAATATATTAGAATTTGGTTTGTAATTAACAAACTTATATTAAACAACTTTCTTAATACTACTACATTGCATTATCTTTAATAAAGTACCGTAAAAATTTAATTAAAATGATTTTCGCGTGACGGTACATAAAGCAAGCATAGACTGATAAGCAACAATTCTGATAATTTTTCGTTTAGATTTTAAACCTTCTATGGAAAACTGGTCGAAAAAAACGTTCTAAATCTAACTATTACATGTTAGTTATGCTTTCATCTATGGCTTGGGCTATAGGAAAAATTGACAAATGTTCGGTTACTCAGAGCCTTGGAAATTTGTGTGAAAATTTTAATAATTTTCGTAATGGTAGTAAACCAGTGTCGTGCATGGAACGCCCAATGAGGTTTCAGAAGTGTGAAACGTAGCAGGACTTGTCTTTTAAAATTATTTTCGTTTTCGCCATTAAACTAGGTAGAGAATTCGAGAGATGGCTTCGTCGCTCGTGAATAAAATCAATTTAATCTAAACATTTATTATGTATATTACATCTAAACTGCTGAGGGCCGATTGTTCGAAATGGATGAAATCATATTTGGAACTACATTAAGTAAAAATTATAAAATTTCCAATGCAAATTTCCGCCGAATTGCGCGAAAAAGATTAATATCTTTTAAGCGATATAATTAGATACTTCTCTAAAATAGAGACTAAAACATAACAAACTGAGTCGAAAAAGTGTGAGATAGATTAGGTACTTACCGTAGATTTTATAAATCTTAATCTTATTGACATTTTGTACAGATTGTAACACTTTACGTAATGTTACATCGCTTAAAAAGTATGTTGACAGTTTAAAATGTATCCTACTTACTTTATTTAGCGTAAATAGTTTCAACTTTCTCGTATCACAGCTTTATAGTGGTGCTTCATTTAGCTTCGCAAATTACACAAAAATATTGATCGAGAGAAATAAACTACTATAATGACGATCTAGCCAGGAAATGTTTAATTGATTGTGCTGAATTTCAGTAAATAATGGAAAAAACGCTTTCATATTTTTTTTCGGTAATCTATACAATTTTAGATACGGTAGTAAGAACACACTCATTTTCAAACAGGTTTTCAGGTTTCCAGATTTTCTTCAAACATTGTGAATGACACATATAAGTACGTACGTATGATTTTAGAATGAGCCAGTCATTAACTTAAATATCTTATTTTTTCTTTCCTTTTTGATCTATTGTAACAGCAAAATAATTTGGACAAATTTTATCTCTGCGTGCGGAGTAGTTCAAATGTTATAAGCTTGCGATACAACAGGTTGACGGAAAACGAATTTATTTATAAGGCTTCATTTCTTACCTCTTCCTTTTTTGAAATTGTAAAAATATATATTCTTATATACACACATAGATAACACAAGAAAAGATTGAAATTAATTTAACCTTACGCGCTGATAAATAATTGCCACCGTTAAAGAATTATTATGTCGTCGCCCTAAGTGCAGCGAGAGGAAAGCCTCGTGTATTGTTAGAAATCCATAAGGAAAATTGGTGGCAATGTAATATTGGCATTATCTCGATCGCGCACGATAAGCGCCTTATTGCGACTCCTTGCTCCTCTCTTGTGTCATTACATTTTTTTCTATTTTCTGCTCGGGCTAGAGTTGTGTGCCATCCGTTAGTGGAATAGTACTTCCACTAACGGGCGGTACCAATGGCGTTATATTAAATAGACATGTCATTAGCGCTCTAAAAGTGGTCCACAAAATACAAGTAAATGGCTTCAGTGTAACTATGTCTTTTAAATACGTGATTTTTCTGATTCTCTGTCTATTTATATTTTTATATTCTGTGTTCTTAATTATATTTGTAGCTATTTTTTTGTTCATTTTATAATAACTATTTAACGTAAGGTCATTGAGCAACATGACTAGACTATCGTTAGCGGAAGTACTATTAAAATCTTTAACTATTTTGATTGCAATCTTCTCTAATTGCAGTCTCATTATTTGAATTGGAGAATACAGAGCTTAGATTAATAGAGGTAATATAAAACAGTATTGAAAATTTTCATTAATTTTTATTGACTGTAAATACTGAATACTTTTTAATAAATATTTAACCGCATATAGTGTTCAATGTCGCGATCAAAATAAATTACATTTAAGATAATTTCGTTTTGCGGTATAATTGTTGTGTCTGTCACACTTAAGTGTGGTATGTAAATATGTGACTTATAAGTAGTAAATCGATTGCAATATCATAATTAAGTTTCTAGCGAGTGAACTGTGTCGCGTTCTGGGCATGTATATGTTTGGGTGCGTATAAACGCACTCACCGCACGGCGAGGTCAACGTTCAACCCCGCGCGTCGCCCGGCGCGACGGCGTTACGAATGTAGAGGACGACAAACAGGGCGGGCGGGCTTGCGTCCTTTCATCCCTCATATAGATATTAGCTCGCGCTCCCTCACTTGCTCGCATTTATTGTTCGAGCTTGATTTATGGTAGAAACGATATCAACAAATATTTACGCTTGAATTTGTCTTTAGTGGTGATAGATATCCCGGGGAAAAAAATTATTAACACTTGCGACCGGAACGACGTGCTCCTTGTATATGCGTTAATAACCCGTCGCTGTAGTTCGTTTCGCCCGAGTTAAAGTTATAAGACTTACATATACGTATTGCCATAAATATAAATTGTTTCTTAATACAAATTATTTTTAATAAATGCGAATTAATAAAAAACACAAATGTGAAGCAATTGACCACGTTCCTGTTTACTACTTCAATCAGCCACGAAAGGAATTAAAATATGACAAATTCCTTTCCAAGACTGAGAATGAAATAAACACAGAGTCTCTAGCAGATTTCAAATATTATAAGCTTTACCTTGGCTAGTTTCCTCTTAATATTTTTAGCTAGATATTAAAGCTTACCTAAGCTTAGTTAAAGTTAAAACCTGGAAAAGTGTTTAATGTATTAAATTTATTTCAGGAATTAATTCAAAAGTTTATTGTCTAAATTTTGCACGAAAACAATAACGGATTTTTTAAACACCGAACGAAATAGTGATAAAGACTCGATTCATCTCTTGACATTTATATCTTTGATCGGAAATTATTTTTTTGCTATTTTTACATTATACGCGGATTTAGAATTGACATTTTTGTTAATGGATTTTTTGTTTATTTTTTTATTTTTATGTACATTTTAGAATTACTTCCTTCCTTAAACATCTGTTTTTACTTAATAAATCATGTTTTAAAATTTTATTTTTTAACATATAGTGTTACATAGGATTCATATTAAGGAGACATTGCTGGGAAGGGCAACGTCATGATTAATACCTTGATCCTTTTGAATAATAAGTAATATCCTATGTATTCTATATACATGTATAATTTATCTATTAAATTTTCCAAATGTGGGTTTTTATTGTAATTAAATTAATGGATAACTTTTATTTTCACTTTGTTTATTTTTCCTCCTAATATTTGTTTTGCCCAAACTCATCCTAAGAAAAAAAAATAAGTAAATGAACTTAATCTGGAATGGACTGATCTTTTCTTTGATTAGTTTGAGGTAAAAAAATATATAATACAGAAACGTCTAAGTATATGCAAAACATATATTATTTAATCAGATATCAAATAGTAATCAGCAGTTCAATATCGCTTTTTGCATGCTTCTAAAATGTAAAATTATTTACTAAATTACGTCTTACTAAATTATACTAAATTATTAACTAAATTATAAATATTGTAAATGAGATTTACTAACGCGCCAAGAAAAAACATTCACAATTAAAAGAATTAATAAAAAACACAAATGTGAAGCAATGGACTACAATTAGCAATGAAAGGAATTAAAATATAACAAATTCCAAACAAATCTTTGCTAATAGCCCACCTGAAGATGTAATACAACGAAACCTAGGTCGTGGTAAAGAACTTAAAGAAAGTAGAAATAATACTACATCACGTAGTTTCATTTAATTGTGAATAATGAATTTTTACAAAATTAACGCCAAATATATTCAATATTCAAAAAATTATTCAATCAATTCACGAAAGAATAATCCAGTTATGACATTCATTTTTTTTAATTTTTATATCCTACACTTATCAGTGTAGGATATAAAAATTATTTTCAAAACAAAAGGAACTAATTATCTAATTGTATGTATAAATAATTAAATACTGCATGATGAATGTTATTTTCCCGGGAATGAAACTACAATCGGTAGTTAACAATTTATTTATTCAATCCGTGGTAAATAAATTATAACCCGAGTTTTGTAATGATGTAAACAAATTAATTGTATGTACAATGCTTTGAAGACATATTTTTTAGTAATTAATCGTTTATTATTACATATATATATATATATATATATATATATATATATATATATATATATATATATATATTTGTATCTTTTATAAAAGTCGTACGGGTATATTGCTCATGTCGCTTCACACAAGTGATAGGTATATAAAAGCAAATATGAACGATAAAGCAGATTGGTAAAATTATTTATCTTGAAACCTTCAAACTATTTACATGGAATGTTTACATGAACTTTCTTTTGGTACACTTCATCTTTACTTATCGCTGTAATAACTATCCATTTTAATAATTTATTTAAGTTTATTTAACGATTAACAGCAAATTTAACGACTTACATGAACAACAATGTGCTAAGTGTGTACTCATACATTATAAGACGTTGACACTCATTTTACCTTCGCCTCAAAATTTATCTAGCCCCTTTGTAATGTATGTCTTGTTTGAATTATTATACATTTATTGTTAAAACTGGCACAATCACATAACACGTTATTATTGTTAAAACTGGCACAATCTCATAAACAGCAAATAAAGCGTATTAAGCCTCCGTAATTTTTTGTTCCAAATCTTGACACTTATAGTTTTGTTTGTAATTAGAAAATTAATTTCAGAAGTTTTTTCTCTTTGTTTATGGTTTTATCGCACAGAAACACGAAACGGATAGCATGAAACTGTCACCAACTACGAATTCAGAATAAAACGTGAAGTAACTACTATCCGGTTATGCCAACGAGGAAATATATTGTGAAAGCTGAGAAAATAGGTTTTAAATCTGGATGATTGTAGGAAAAATTACAGAGTTCATCGAAAAATTGATGAAAAAAGAATTAAAGTATTGCGTGCTAGAAATCCTCTCTCACCAATTTAAATATGGATTAAGCTCGATGTGGCTTGACTTCACTTGCGTGGCCGACGACCATGATGTATTTTATAGCGGTATATTTTTCGATATGTGCTATAGGTAAAAAAGTTTTAATTCAACAGACGCAAATCAGACCCAATCTAAATTCACTTTAATACTAATTAAAAGCAGCCTACGTAAAATTTCACCTAACTTAAATATACAATACATATAAAAAACAATCCAATTCAGACACAACTCGAATCAAACTAAACTTAAATAAAGGTGATCTCACATCCAATAAAATTCGATCTAAACAGAACTTTAAACAACCCAACTGAGATCCAACATCAAACTCACTGAGCCGAAGTTTAGTCAAAACTTCGACATTCAAATCCAATCCTATTTCAACCTAACTTAAATGTAAAAGAATCTAAATTCAACACAAATGAATACAAGACTTAACCAGTTCTAATAGAAATTCGAACTTAACTCAAATAAGCCTAAAGGCAAACACGAGTGAACCGAAAACCCATCTCAACTCAAATCAACTCTATACCAAATCAGATCCAGATCACATTCAACCCAGCCGACATCCAAATCCAATCCTGTTCCGAGAAGCCTAAACGAGTTGAAGCCAATTCAAATAGAACTCAAACTAAATTAGAATCAACCGTTAATCAAAATCTATTAAAAATGGCGCGAAACCAAATCGAGTTTAATACAAAACAACTCAAAAAGTTGATATTCCGAAAGCTTTAATCTTAGAGGGTGAAATTAACGCCGACACCTTGAGACTATTCTGCAAACCTACACACGCTCACCACAGCGCTCGACGTTGAACAACAGAGCGGCTTCGCGCTGACGGTCGTAGCGCATTCCATGACGCGGTTCGATTTCCGGCTTATAATTCGTGCCTACTGCCGTTCAAAAAGTTTCGCGTTAATAAAATAGCGGTCGACAGAGTTTCAGTCAAAGTAAAGGTACATTTTTACCCAAAGAACATATGATAAACATTTATCGAGATAGGCAAATCTAAAGCATTAAAGTTTTTTGACACAATTATAATCGTTTGGTGTTTGCTCTATGATAATAATTATTTGAAAGAATAAAGGAAAAAGAAAACAGTTAAGCGATTATAACGGCATTAAACAGGGGCGGAACGAATTCAAAAAGTTCTGATTGGGTGTGCCGATGAGGATGTGAATATTTTAATTCATGTCAATTATCCGCGGTTGTAAATGTCAATATTTTTACGTGATAAATGTAGTTGCCTCAAAAATAATATTTTTATTATCAGATATAATTCTGTAATAACCAATTTTTAACAGGAAATTATTAGGTCGACCTGTAACTAAATATGTAATAGAATCTGCGAAACTAAATTTAATGTACTTTTAACTGTTGTATCATCGTGAAACTTAGCAATTGTGTGTAATTCTGATGACAATAAAATAATTTCAAAAAATTAAAAATATAATATTTTTGTTGTCTTAAACCAAAAAAAATACTAAAAAAGTAACGGAAGTGTTCAATTAAATTTTCATCCCCTTCAAGACGTTGAATTATTTAAAATTTTGCACACATATTAAGAACGATGACAATACAATAATATCACAAAATAAAAAAAAATTGATTTGAAAATAAAAGAGACTAACCAATCTTTCAATAAAATTGTCATTCACTTCCATACGTTGGAATTATTTAAAATTTTACACACGTATCAAGAACGTATAACAATACAATAATTTCATAAAAAATGTTTTCAGTCAAAAATAAAGACTAAAAAAGTAAAAATAAATTAATCGTTTAAAAAACTAAAAATAACACGCTTTTAAAAATACTGCACTAAAAAGCAAAAATAGTTATCGAAGCTGTTTTCACTTTATACTCCGTAAAGACTTTACTGTCAGCCATGTTTGTTACTGAGCACAATATTTGAGTGTAAAAGCGTGGGGTGCTCTCAAATTAATATTATGATTTTGTTTCTTAAATCAGTATTAAGTGAATGAAAATGCTTAACATTTCAGTTAGATTTCAAGACAAAGCGACCCACGCTTACACTCAAATACGAGTATTATACTTAATTACAAACATGACTTGCATACAATAAGGTTTATTGTTACAATAAGAAAGGTCACTTGAAACATTACGTATGTATTGCAAGTAGTTTTCCAAGTAGAAACATTACGTAGTTTTGCAAATAGAAAGATTTCGTATGTATTTCAGAAGTGTTCCATAGTGATTTACTGAAACTGACAATAGAACACTTCTGATCTTCCTCGGTGCAATGTGGTGCAATTAGGTATTTACAGTACTAAATTGGTATATTTAGGTTTAAATAAAATTAATTTAGTATATTTTTACTACACATTTTAATATTTGTATTTTTTTGGTAAAATTTTGAGAATTTCGCCATTTGTTTTCAGTACTTTTTAGTTTTATTTTTCGGCAACACCAATTAGACAATGCGAATTGATTTATAAATATTTTTATTTACATGTGAATGAACTTAATTTTAAACGTGAATGTTATAGATCTTTTCAGAGGATTCTCAACATGCGGTACGATGCTATGCGGTAGTAGTGATTTTATTATAATAGTAGTTATGGCTTTATTATGATAAACCTTTTATTTACTTAATTCGTGTATTATTACGCTAACCTATCCTATACATTACTGCATAACAAAAAGTTCAGTATATTTTTACCAGACATTGTTTTTCTTTTAGTATTTTTAGTACTAGTTTCGCAGTCTAGTAGCAGATTGTTTAATTTGCAAACCACTATCCTGGCATGATGTCCGTTGCCTGTCATCGTCTTCTATAATATAAATCCTGTAATTTAGACACTAAAATGGTAATCTGGAGCAATATGGGAAATTTGTTCCAATAGGAAAGACTTAACATTTAGTTTAAAAAAATGATGAACGGAAGTTTTAATTACATTCGAATTATTGCAACAGTTGACAATAAAATGTGAGTACGAATTATGGTTGTTTGTATCATAATTTCCATGTGAAAAAATGGCTCCAGTTAGCACTCGCACATTATAAAAAAGGGGGGTTCAAAGAAATCGTGTATATAAACGAGATAATTATATTAAAAATAAAGCAATTACTTGTCTTTTGAGGACCTCTTTTACTTAATGCAATGACACCGAAAATATGGTTTGATTTTGGAAAGTTACAGTAGCATCTGTACTTCAAAGTAATGTCTGTACATCGCTGGAAATAATAAAATGTGAATTCTGATAAATACAAAGAAAATCTTAATCAGATATGTGGTTTAAACCCTGAAATAAATACACAAGCGCAAATATTAAAAAAAGGAAGAAATTGAGTAATGAAAATCTTTACATGGTGGATGGGCCCTCGTAAAGCAGCGGCTTTCACGGAACCGGCCCTTTGATCACGCGGGCCGGCTACGGGGCGGGCGCCTCCGTTGCGGCGAGAACAAAGCGGCCGAGCGACAGGGATGAAGCGCTATATCTGACCCGTTTCCTCATTAACGACGGCCGTGACGTCACCGTTTCATTGTAATGTGTAAATGTATTTTTGTACGTCGGAACGAATGTGCGCGGGCTGTGAGGGTTAATTCGGTGCCCGTTAACCGATATTAGGTACTTTTTTGTTTTAACACGCATCGTAAATGTAATGGCAATGGAAAGCGTTTAATGTCAATTAATTTAAGGTGAATGGGTAAAAGGTATTTGGCAGGTTAGTTCGAACGAGTTCTCCAAAAAGGTGGCTTCGAAAGTAATAAAATCACAATCGTAGAAAATACATAATGTCCTCTTTTGTAGTATGACATGATTGTTTTACGAATGATATTATATTATACATATGTTTTCCTTTTCTTAATCGGCAATATTTACATCATTGTATTTTATCTCTTTTAGCCGCAAGCAATATTTTTGAACGAATCAGGATTTTATTTAATGGATGGAATTAAAATCGTAATCCATTAAGATCAAGTCCGTCATAATTCTTGAGGATTAAGTCGGCCACCATCATATGGTTATGGTTACAATTTATTACAGAAAAAAAGATTTAAAAAAACATTTTTTATAATATTTCCTCAAACATAATATTACGTTTAAAAGACTCGCTATCACAAATAGAACTTCCTTTTAAAAAATAAAAACCTAAGATAAACATTGAATCACCAAATACCTAATATTCAAATCTTAATAAGTGATTCATTTATAAAACGTCGCTTCTCATTGCATATCTTCGTGATGCCATGCGGCGCCCGGTGTGCGTGTTATGTACGACATTTAACCCTTTAGTGAACGTTGAAACAGTGTATCTCTAGAACAGGTTGTGATACGGATTTTTTATAACCGTCTTATTTTATACTCAGGATTCTATAGAAGCCGGCTTGTTATACCATTTTAATAAAAACTTTATCCATAAAATAGTGAACTCGCACTGAACTGCAAGATTTCGGTGATTTTCCGTTAGTGATTTCCTTTTGTGTGTCAATATCACTTGATACTTAAACGACACTGTGGTAAAGTATCGGTTGGACACGAAATTCTAGCGAATTCTAAGCTAACGGTAGCTGGATAGGAAAACGTCAATCATTATGAATTTTTGAGGAACTTGAAGTTGTGCGAGAGAACTCCGAATGTTATACCGGCCAACAGGATTAAATATTGTAAGAGCTGCTCTAAAATTATATAACACGTTTAACCTATTTCTGATTTCAGATATGATTTATTTGACGATCTGACAGTTTATTTTCTTTGTACATTGTATTAAAAAAACTGTTACATTACTTATTTACTTTTACGAATCATTTTAAATTAATTTATTTACTTTTACGAATCATTTATAATTTAAATTAATTTATTTACTTTACGAATCATTTTAAATTAATTTATTTACTTTAACGAATCATTTTAAATTAATTTATTTACTTTTACGAATCATTTATTATTTAAATTAATTTATTTATTTTACGAATCATTTTAAATTAATTTATTTACTTTTACGAATCATTTTAAATTAATTAATTTACTTAATGAGTTAATGTTTACGAAATAATAACATTCATTATTTATTTATAGTAAACGTAATACATTTAATTTTTTGTTTGCTTATGACAGTCATTCGTAAGACATGTTTACAACATTTTCCTGTATTTACAATTATTTTATTTGAACTATTTTCAAAATGAATATTTAACGAAGTCAAGTTTATATATTTAATGAAGTCAGAATTATGTATCAGTATCAAAATAATTGATACCTATAAAGACTTTTTAAACCACTATAAAATTGTGAAAAATTTGTATAATAATATTTCAAGTAAGTATACCCACTCGTCCAAAATGATTTTGCACCTTTGAGGCGATCACAAAATAGGTAGCAATTTGCTTATTCAGTTTTCAAATTATAAAAAACAACTTTTTCACCTCAGAAAACGATTTATGAAATATGAGTTATGGGCACTAATTATGTAAATAATAATAAATTCATTTAAAAAAAAAAGTATTTTTCCTCTAATGGATTAACTACAAACTGAACAGATGAAACTAAACATTTTCACTTTCTCACATCACTCGTAGTGGTGTAATAGATATTATAATTGTTTATCTAAATATTGCAATAATTTTTTGCTAAATCTGAAAAAGAGAAACAACGGTTGAATGAAGGTGTGATTAAATTTTTGTTGATTTAATTTGTGTAATTTTAATAATAAGGCTGTTTATTTTATCAATTTTCAAAAAAAATCACAGTCATGTTTGTCTATTTAATAACATGACCTGTCACAACCAAGCAATACCTTGCTTGTGACAGGTGTGAACATATAATGCTTTTGAATTATTTCCATTAGAAAGTTTTGCCCCTGAATTTTGAAAGAAAGCAAATAATGATGCTTCGTAATGATCAGAAAAGATTGGCCTTTCCATTCATTAATTCTTGTCGATCACTTTGTGGAAGTACATATTAAAATTCTCAATTTTTTCTTGAATTATTGGAAAAATAAAAATTATAAGCAATAAAAATTTGTTATTAGTTTCAAAGATAATGGTCCCCGTTATGTTTAAAGTATTTATTAGTCTTTCAGATACAAGGCTTGAAAGGACATAAACTCATTAATGGTTAAGAATCCACTTTTACAAATAATATTATGTGGAGAATAATAAAATGAAATAACCATAAGTAAATAAATACATACAAAGAAGTATGGTAGGATTAAACAATAATGTTTCTCAATACTTTTGTAAAGCGACTTTTTGAAATTCACAAAAAATATATTTTTAAATGGAAGCACGTACTTATTCTAGGAATAAGTACGTGCGGGCACGTACTTATTCCTAGAACTTTTACGGTAGGTATAGTGAAACTTTATTTATATATTTTAAACAGTTTAGCGAATTATAAAAATCCGATTATCTATTCAATTGAAATCGATTATTTTTTCAATAGTTATTATATTTATAATAAATATTGAACGTGTATAACAAAATCATTTATTAATATAATAAACGGTTCGCCAGATAAGTTGAATCGTAATTATTGTTGACAAGGTTAATAAAACTAATTATTATTAATATCGATTATATTTATGTAGATTTCGAGTATGACATAATTTATCTAGCACAGGGGTCGGCAACCTTTTAGCTGGCAAGGGCAACATAGTGGCAAAATGAAATATAGACGGGCCGCACATGTCATTTTGCAATTTTGGTACCTAAAGTGAAAAGCAAAACCCTAAAATTTATTTTATTGTTATTTTATTATACCTTTCACAATGAAAAAAAAATGATAAAAAACAGGCAACATGAGAATTTACAAATAACTTTGAATTTAATGTGATTTTTGAGGCCGTGACTAGCAATTGATTACAATGTTTGGCTGTGACTAGATTGACTAGCTATTTGTGTGATGTTTATTGTCATGCTTGACATAAAAATTCATAGAATGGCACTCAAATGCTCATTCGTGAGACGAGAACAGTATTTATTTTTTCTTTAATCGAGAATTGAAAAGTTTGTTCGCATAAGTGAATACTGCCAAACATTGTAATTAATTGCTGAGCAAATCTTTTCAATTCGTCAAAATTAGGTGGCAAACTGCCATAAAATTTCACAAGATTATTGATTTCAAAGAAGGAGGTTTTGAGAGTGTCATTTGATTAAAGATCAATCACGATGAATGCATGAGACGATTAAAAATTAGTTCAAATTAAGCGTGTAATTGAAATGCATGTGTTTGTTTACATGTCGATCATTCGATTGCTAAAGTAAATCCAGTAATAATTTATAATTTTATAGTGTTTTCTCTTGACGTAATTTTCCTGATTAATTCAACCTGAAATAGGCAATATATTTAAAAATGAATCATTTTATTCAATTGTATGTTTTTCTAAACTGGGTTTAAAATAAAAAGCGAATATGTGTTTCAAACAAAGCAAACAATTTTTTGTTTGTATGACAATGAAAATATTTAATCTAAATGCAATAAATTCTAATTACAAGGATAATAGAACGATGTTTGCTTACATGATAAACTACAAAATTTCTCTGGTAGTGGTATAACCGAAATGTCAATGAGAAAAAAACCCGCACCAAGTTGTCTTTATTGTACTTCGAAAATGAATAAGATCTGTAAACCCCAATTTCCAATTGCCTCAATTCCTTGGCTGTTTATCTTAAACAAAAGTCTCTTGTGAAATTTATATTGCTATAACTATGATTGATAAACATAATACTTGTATATGGGTTACAATACATTAAACAATAAAATCGCAATTTTTTTTACATAGAAGAGGGAACATATATGTATATTTATTAATATTTATAACGAGTCTCACGGAATTTGGGACCTTAGTTAAAATTTAGTTGTCGAAAGTTATGTTTCACTGGAGAGGTCAGAACATTACGATGATACTAAAATACCGCTTTTATCAAACTCGTCAAGGTAAATGAATTACTTTGGAAATGTCGCCTCTATTGAAACTACAACAACATCATAAACGGGCCGACCCTCGGCAGGGCGTGGAGGTTAAGAGGGATACGCCACCGCGGTCCAGACATCCCTTCTTGTGTTTGAGTTTGAGCCTGCAGCGCTTTACCCGTTTTTCAACTAACTTACAGTTTGGGGGATATTAATTATCAAACTATGCGCCGAGTCGTGCAGCTCGCTCCTCAAACTAATTATAATGTAATACGAAAATGGGATTTTTATTACAAAAAAATGTCCTACAATAAGTTATTTTAATTTAAATATTTGATGTATTGTTAACATTTTTTTTTGGTTTTGTTTCGCTTACGAAATTTTGAGAGTTTATTTTATATTTTGAAAAATAAACAAGGATTAAATAAAATGTTTCGTTTTTAGGAAAAAGAACATGCGTTAAAACCTTAATGTCCCATTTAAAATTAAACTCATTCCAAGACGGGCAAGATGCTTTCAAAACCTGGTATTGCAAGATGCTTTCAAAAGTTACAGTCAAAGTTCTTTTTCATAGTTCCGTATCTTAAAAGGAAAAACGGAACTCTTATAAGATCACTCACACCCCTTATAAGATCACGGAACCCTTAGAAGATCACTCGGAACCCTTATAAGATAACTCACACGAACCACTTAACGTAAAAATTTGAAAATTGGAACAGTAGTGAAAGATATTAAACTCGTAGTAGGTAAAACGTAAATGTGTTCATTTGGAAATTTTAAGGAGGTCAAATTGACTAATCCAATTGTTTTTTAATTCCACACGTACTTAGTGCGGGATATAATGTTTTTAATACTACTTATACTGAATAACATGCAAAAAATATGTACACATTTTCAAAACTACTCAGTCGAAAATTATGAAAAAATATGAGTTTTTAGAAGCCCACGCAAACGTAATAGTAAAATTATAGCGACGATTCTAGATGTCATAATTGTTTGAATATTCCGTATGTTTTTCGCCTACGAAAAGTGTAGAAGGCACTTAATTCGTTTATATTTTTTTTATTTTCAGAGGCGGTTTTTTTCAGAAACCATGAGACGTAGAAAATTGACTACGTCTCATGGCATTTTATTAACCCATAAATTTTACATATTTCTTACATCATCTCTGTTTTAAATTTTCGTATAATAATTAAAGAGGAAGTAAATAAAGATCTTAAGAATGTTTTTTTTTCATTTTATATTTCATGTGGATTACGTACTATTTGAGGAGGCTTGTAATGAGAAATATAAAAATAATTGTTTCGCTATTTCAAATTGCATATTTAAAGACATTCTGAAAAACAATATATATATACATATATATATATATACATATTTATATATATATATATATATACATGTATATATATACATATATATATATATATATATATATATATATATATATATATATATATATATATATATATATATCGAAGACAAATGGCATTTGTGCGTAGTATCTTCAACCCTCCCACCTTGTGCTATGAAAGTTGCGCGTCGATAATTATAAGGGTGTGAAAGATATGGGGGTTGAAAGTAGTCGACCTGGAAAATGTGTGACTTCCAATGTGAAAGTTTTAGTTTTTCCTAAAGAGTTTAATAAATTTGAAGAAATTTCTTCTCATTTCTTTTAACATTAATAATACATTACATTTTTTTTATTAATTAATTATCAATTAATTTTTTTTTAAATAGTAATGGTAATAAACTATTTTCTTTAAATAATAAACAGCACAAAACAATTATTTACCAATTGTACTCTGAATAACTTTTCTTCACTTGAATTATGTGCAAACAATTTTCTCGGTTTTTATTAAATTATTATGTGAATAAAATATTTTATTAACAATGTTCGAGAATATTCTAAATTAACCTTTTTAAAATTAATTTTTTGTATATCTAAATTAAATTTTTTGTATAGTCTCAACAGTCATCTTTTCATCATTAACCACTACTCATATATAGTTTGTTCTAGACTATTCTGAGTAAATAAGAATATTCAGATAATAATACAGAATACTATTGGTAAATAAAAATTCGCTTGCTTTGCTTTCCAGAATATTCATTGTTTTTTCTTATCGTTCAATTTTTCTTTTTTTTAACTTCCTGATTAAGGTAGTTATTGTATTTGCCCCGAAAATTGAAATTGAATATTACGTCATATCTTCACTTTCATGATGTTCAAAACGTTTTTAAACAGTCTTTTAAAAAAAATATGTGTATGTATGTGTGTGTGTTTTTGACAGCGTGTAGACATAATCGTGACCATTAGATTATGGTTGAAGTCGGCTAAAAGTTTCGTGAGTTATTTAATTTTCAAAATTTGTATTAGCTATAACTTTCGAAATAAAAATGTGATCGGTCTGATCGATTTTTGTTAGTAGATGGGATGTAATACTATATTTTGATAATGAAATTTGATAAAAGTTGGCTAATAGAATATGAAAATTTTAATGTGCTATAATTCACGAAATCATAATGCGATCGATTTGGATTATTGTCAATAGATATAATTTAATGTATGCAACATTGTTACAATTTGATAAAAATCGGCTAAAATTTACTTTAATAGTACCTAAAAATGTATGTATCTAAAGAACGTATTTACCCGTAAAATTGCGGAAAACTGAAGCGATAGATTTTAATTTTTGACAATAGATGGAATTTAATGTGGAATCATGGCTGTTTTATGTTTATTAAGATCAGCCGAAAGCGGTCCAAAATTTCGTAACTTATAACTAATCTTAACCAATTTTTCTCGACTAAGAAGATATATTTGACATATTATTAGTTCGGTGTGAATACAATAACTTTCATTAATCAGAAAGTTCTTGGCGCGACTTTGCAAAGTCGTACTCATTGCGGTTTATTTAATAATGAATAACTTCATGTTTCATTTGAAGTATGTACAAACAATTTTATTTCCTCGGTTTTTATTGAATTATTATGTGAATAAAACATTTTAATTAAAATTTTTGAGAATATTCTTATTTATTCAGAATGGTCTAGTACGAGCTGGGCCAGAAGGTTTGAAAATGTTTTGGAATAGTCACGAACTATGTGTGAGTGGTGGGGATGACTTTTGAGACTGTATAGGGCAAAATGTGACACACATGCTTCAGCTGATTTCTGTTAAGAAGGAAAGAAGAAAAAATGATGAATAAAGGAAAATAGAAAAAAGCAAAAAGTAAACCGTAAAGTGTACAAAGTGAATAATTAAAATGTGAAAAGTAAAAATATAAAAAAAACATGTCAAAGCGTAAGAAAGAATTTTCGCGGTCTTGAATTAAATCGAAAAGGCAGGAAATGGTGCGAATGAATGAAACCATGGAAGAAAAAAATGACGAAAAAAATTATCATCGAAACAGAGGTAATTAGACAGAAGAACATCTTGAAAATTGTAGGGAAACATATCGAATCAGAGAAAGATTGCGTAGAGGAAGAGTGCACAAGTGGATGAAAAAATTAACAGAATAGTGAGAGAATGAGTAACTTTCGCCTAAATAAACAGGTCGAGTTACCATTATTAGAAACATCTGTACACACTGTGCGCGAGAGACGGCAAGGAATTTATAGTCTTGGACATGAAGTGTTTCATTATGATCCAACTAAATAATATAATGAACTCCCAAGTGTAATGGTAGCAAGAATGGATCAAGTTTGTAAGTTTTGTAAAGCAAAAAACACTAAAGAGAAGCGCTAAGTATAGGCTGCTCAAGTGGTAAAATTAGATTACCGGCATTAAATTCACTGCCGCCTGAATTTTTTGGAATTTATCAAATGGAGAAACATAGAAATCTCAATACTTTTTACAAAAAATTAGAAGTTACAATGCATATTTCCAAATGCCATCGTTCGAAGCAACTGCAGTAATCAAATAAAAAGGATTTAACCCAGCGCTTAAAGTCCAAGGTCAAGTTTATCATAAAATGGGTTTCTATTATCATTTCCAAATGAAACACCGAAGTTCTTACAAATTTATTTCGTGAGAAACCAAGAAGATGAGGTGGATCAACGAGTGACGCATTTTACAGGATTGCGTCGAGATATAATTCTTGATATACAACGTTTAAAAAAAACAATAAGTTAATAAGAATATTTAAAACTGCAATGGAGAAAATCGTCTCAGATAATTACAAAATAATAATTCGAGCTGATAAAAGAGCAGCTGGCGAGCATGAAAGACAGTTAAATGCACTTGAAACGAATGAAATAGCAGTGGTAATCGCGGCCGTTGAAAGTAGTTATAGGGATATTGTGGAACAACAAAGGAGCGGTAAGTTGCAACGTATTGCAGAAACTAATCGCTTTGTGATGCCTTGCAATATATCCCGTAATATTTTGGCAAGGCGAAGATGGCTATCATTTTAATATACAAAAAATTAACCCACAAACGGATCGACCAAGAAACAAAAAAATATCTTCGAAAGAATATAATGCGTATCGCATAATGGAGAGAGAAAATGAATACAATCATGTACTTAATTGATGCCAATTGTTTGTACAGTTTATTGTTGATATGAAAGGAAAAATAGAAACAGAAAGGTTGTTTTACATTCGCCGAAATCAAAGCAAGTTACGAACGGATGAATACATTCATTTACGTAATGCGCTAGTTAATGATTATGATATCGACAATCTGGGACAATCACCGGTAGCCCTAAACATATGTTTAAAACTAATTTATTTATAACGTTTATATGTAATTCATCATGGAAGGAGATGAAAGATGAGTTATATATATTGCGCGAGTGTAAGAAAAATAGGCAAAATTCATTAATGTGATTGTGAAGAGTCGTATTTTTGGAGATATAATTTTTTGGGTGTACTCAATTGAATGGCAAAAAAGAGAGTTGTCTCATTAACACAATTTAATTAAGCTCAGAGGAAAATTCATTCAAATCGAATCGATGATGTTATCAAGGCGGAATTTCCAAACCTGGTTGAAGATCCTGTTTTATATGAAATAATCGTAAAACATATGATCCATGGACCATCTAGAGTATAAACGCGGCTGATGAAATAAACGCATATTTAAATCGATTAATGTTATGGAATAGTGTTGAAAAGTTATCATTAACAGAAAATATACGTGCAATAATTACAGGAGATCCAAGAGCACAAGCATTTGCTAAAAATCTTTTGAAAAATGGAAATGGCACCTACCCCTTGATTCACACTCTGGTAAACTGATTTAACAGACGAATTACGCAACGTATATACATTTATGGAAAGAAACTATTAGGATAAAATTGTTGTATGTGCGAGCAAATTTAGCTACAAGGAGTGATGTAGTGCAACAAATAAATGAAAGGATACAGAATATGGGGGAAGAAATAAACGAAGACACAGTGATGAAACAAGGTAAAAGTGTGAATTTTTCAACAGAATTTTTAAATTAATTAAATCAGCCTGGTATGCCTTTGAATATATTGAAGGTAAAAATTGGATCGCCAGTTATATTATTACGAAATCTTGATTTTCCGAAATTATACGGCGGCACAAGATTATGTGTAAAACAGTTATTTTATAATATTATTGAAGCAGTAATCCTAACTAGCAAAGGAAAAGAAAACTCGGTTTCGGAGATTAGCTTTTAGTACATCTGTCAATAAAGTGCAAGGTCAATCGTTCTGATATTGCCGAGTTAATTTCTAAGAATATTGTTTTACACAACTTTATGTATTATATATATATATATATATATATATATATATATATATATATATATATATATATATATATATATATATATATATATATATATATAAAAGTTTACGCCTGTGAAAGATATAGTACATTGCAGTATATTTTCGATGTGAAAAATTACTATTTGAATAGGAATACTATGCATCTTTAAATGTTTATAAGTGCCGAAATATGTATGAACTTAACTATTAATCTTTTTATTCAACAATTTTTTTATTCCTATGTAACTTCGATGTACTTGTAATGAACTTGCCATGTATTGAATTTTATTTAATATTATGTACACTGTACTTTGCAGTATTTCGAGAAAAGGACCATTAATCTAACACGTAACCAAAATTATGTAGAGTCACCTTCGAACTAAATATGTTATAGGTGTAAATGCTAATTAATCCTCTACTTAATATGTAGACCTGTATTTTACCTTTTCGTTTAGCGGTCACAAAAAGGCCGGTTGACCCAACCGTAAAATTGATGAACGCGTTGGAAAGACGAGTCTTCGAATTTCTTATAAGCTTTGTACTATTTGTCAGATGTCACAAAGCAAATGAATATATCCTTCATTTCTTCACCGCTTCGACATTACAATTCAATTCGGTCAGCTATAGTATTAATTTGAGGTTGCATATTCAATTCGGGTGATAATTTATTTAACGTTTAACGCAATATACATTTTCAGGAAACGACGACACAAGGCAAGACGGTTAAATATACAATGTTCGAACTAAGTTAAATGAAGGTTTACTATTCCAAGATTAAGGATTACTGTTAGCAACTTAGTAGCCTTGCGCATGATAGTCTAAAATATTAAATTAGCATTCAATATACATAAATTCATATTTAGTTTTTAATTCAGTATAATATAATTCAGTCAAAGTTGCTTGATCAAAGAATTATGAGCAATATAAAAATCTTAAGCCAAATTGACTTCTTACGCGCGATGCTGATCAATACAATTTTCATATATTTGAGAAAAAGCTCGTATCACTCGTATTCTGAAATGTTAACGAGGAAATTTTTTAGGAATATTTTTGATAACGGTGTGTACATAACATTTATATATGTATTTGAATAATTATAATTTTTTCAGACGATTCGAGATTTTTTTGAGATTTTTGAGAGATTCGAACTTGTGTTATTCAGTTCTTTTTTCGGTTCTAAGTCTAGTAATTTTGCTTAAATTAGTCTTTCTGATATAATCAGTGTAAATTTTGTTCAGTGTATTTCGTTATTGAGTTGATTTAAGTTGAGTCTCGCCTTCAGTAGTGTATTGCGCACTTAGAGTTACTAGTTGCTTCGATAGCCACACAATTTATTTCGCCTTGAAAATCGCTAATATCGGTTTATGCATATTTAACTTCTTGAATACTTTCGCGACTTTTTGAAGCAAGTAACTTGAACTATTCAAAGATTTGTTCGGTACTATGACTAGTAACTTTATTTAACTTAATCCTTCTGATATTATCAGTGAAGATTTTATTCTTGATTTAAAAGAATTTCTGAAAATATTGTACTTTTGATTGAGATGAAGGACTAAAGTTATGCCACTCTATATCACTCGTACATTTATTTGCAAAGGTTGCTATGTAGTTTTAATCTTTCAATCATATTCAGACACCAAAATAGATGTCTTTTCTTATTTTAGGCATGAATAACACCGCTTTTCCCTGAAAATGATTCGTAATAAGTTATTCGAGTTTACATATCAATAAAATCTCTTAAAATTTAATTTTTGTAATTAAAGCCAAAGATGAGTTAATTTCATAATTAAAATTAAAAAAAGAAATGTCATTGGTATTCATAAAAAAAATTAACAAATTGACATTTATACCAAAATTTTTATTTTTAAACTTTTTCAAAATCGTTTGACCTCTCGAGCGCCTAGCTCCGTTGGAAGAGTTGCATTCCTATCTGGTCCTTTCCTTTGACCGCAAGTTACACAAGTTGACACATTATATTCAGTATACAACAAAATTGCGTTCAAATACGTAAAAATAAATAGCATATTATATTTTTTTTATATAAATGTTATTTTGCACAATAAATATTAATTATTGGTTTATAATATTGCGAAAATTAATTATTATATTATACACGATCTTTGAATATATTTGTAAATTGAAATACCTCGAAGAATCAACAGATCCAAAAATGTAATCTTCAATTTTCTCTTAGATTCTTCTTATAGCTTGATATCAATTGTTCCTCGCAAGGATACATCTCAATAACAATTGTATTCACTATATCATTCGTAAAATAATTTTGAAACATTTACATAGTATGTATTACGCATGAGGTGAATTTGTATGAACATGGTATATCTAGTTATTGGGCGCAAACTTTTGTACGCAATGGATAACGCAAACAAATTTATCCGTCATTATAAGTCGAAACATACACATATTCTTATGCGCCATATATAATCGTCATATACGCTATTTATTGAATATGACCATGACGAATATATACGTCATTTAAGCATTCAAGAAATTAATTATGTATAAACCGATATTAGCGACTTTTAAGGCGAAAGGAATTGTGTGGCTATCAAAGGAGCTTATAACTCTAAGAGAGGAATACACTACTGAAACTGAGACTCAACTTAACGCGACCGAACAACATTTTTACGGTAAAGTACCGAAAAGGCCCCGAATAGGTGAAGTTATTTGGTAAAAAGTATTCAATCGCTTAGGAAACGCTCTTTTGGTGAGGTTATAAAAAAAAGACAAAAAATGTTATACACATGGACGGAAATCGAACTCTTTAAAAACATTGTAATTGAACATTCATTCTGTGATACATTTGTACTACTCTATCCCAAGATATGAATATACTTAACAAGCGGGAGTAGTCAAGGGTGCACACATTCCTTTTTTCGAAAGATTGGCACGCATAACGTACAGATTGGATATTAAAACCTGGTGATGAAATAAAAGCTAAGTTCCAACAACGTAATGTTTGAACACAAAATACTTTTTGAACTAAAATGAGTTTACTTATCGATATTCCAACCAAGGTGGTGAAAATGGAAATGAAGCGTGACAACGGTATAAACCCGAGGAATTTTGAAGTTTTGTCAAATTCAATTCTAAAAGTTGTATTACTTATTTGGCTTAAACGAAATTCTAAAGAGAACTTGCCTCATTATTTATATTATTACTATTCGTTGGATTTCAGTATTATTTGCTGAGAAATTATGTTCTTCCCGACTTTTACTTTTCTGTTTCCGTTTCAGAGTGGCCTTTTCAATCATCTTATTTGTGCTTTACAAATAACAGCCATGCAACGTGTAAGCTATTTCACGAAATAGGCAACCATACAGTGGAATTTGAATATGCCATCCAGTGACTATGTGTTATGGTTTCACAGTCCTTGAATAATTTTGTAAGTTCTATTTAAAAAAAATATTATTTAAAGAATTTCCAACCTTCAAAAAATACATTAGAAGTTCTGAACATTAAAATATTTTAAAGATTTAAAGAAAAGTCAAAATTTATTAAATCGTTCTTGACCACAAGTTTCTAGTTTGGAAACGGTCTAAAAGTTTAATGCTCTATTACAGAGTCAGCGCGCAAAAGTAGCGTTTGCCACCACCACCACATCTTAGAATATATTAAAACTTTGTGCAATTTTGAATGCTGTAGTACTGGTAATACCCTACTCTTGCGTCACTAATTTTAACCACGTTTATAAAACAGGTAATAATTAAAAAGGGTTTAAAAGTGGGTCGAAATGGTTCATACAAATAGCACGCAGCCTGCGTGCGACCGGTTTTTGTGTGAACTGACCTACGCACTGGCGGACCTCTCTAAATTTAGAAATACTATTTACGTTCAATACTCGATGAATTCAAAAATTACATCGGCAAAGAGCAAAACGGATTGTGTTATTTTTAAAAGTAAATTATCGAATGAACGGCTAGAACTTTAGATCAAACGTATTTTTATTACAAGTGAGTTAAAATCTTCCTCGGGTCAGGAATTGGGTAGGAGCCATTGCAACATCTTCCGCCATAGAATAGGACACAGTCAAACTCGGTCTCACATATAATTGCGTAACTTAATCAATTACCAAATGAGTCTGATTCCTTTTATTAGAAAGATTTTTTATTAGAATTAATTACACGTATATGTATTAAATATATATATATATATATATATATATATATATATATATATATATATATATATATATATGTGTATATATATATATATATATATATAAATGAAAATCTATTTGTTTACATCTATTAGGTAAAAATAGTAAAATCGATTATTGTTTTGTGAAAATATTGTCAAAAGTTTTCAAAGTTGTTCAACATTACATTACATTAATATTGTGGTTTTAAAATACAGACGTATGTAATTTTGAGTTGGATTAAAATAAGTAAATAAGATTTTGTATTTTTCATTTTTTTTAAATACATGACGGGAACAGTTCGAATGCGATTCGTCTAGGTTTTATATTTAAAATAAATTGACCGTAATAATATGTATCTATTTGTATGCCGTGTTTTAACCATTCTAACTAGTAACTATTAATATTAGTTGGTACTAGTTACAATACTTTAAGCAATAAGGATATTATAAATGCGATAGTTAGTTTATCATGGAATATAATTTAATTATACTGGTAATTATAAATGGGGTATCCATTAGTGAACGTGAATATAAGTTTATATATATATATATGTATATATATATATATATATATATATATATATATATATATATATTGTTCTGAATTTCAGAATTTCCTACAAAACCTTTACACTGTCTCTCATTATTATCATTTAATTATACTTATTTTAATAATTACTTATTTATCATTTAAACTAACTTTGTTACCAGACTAATACGCCCAACATCAATTTCAAAAATGCAAATAGTAGGTACATCAGATGACGTATTATTTTCCTACAAATTAGTTTTCAGTCTTCGGGACATACACTTATAACAATGACAATTCCAAGCAGTTTAAACGTTCTAAAAATTGTGAATTTAATTAAAAAAGGGTTCGCTATTCGCTATATTGTGCGCTTAATCAGTGGACACTTAAATAATTATCTGTTTTTCGGTGCTGAAGTACTGAAACGGGGTTAAACTGAATTTTAAATTGAATTAACAATACTTCTCTGCCAAACCTTAATTGCAGAATTTTTAAGGCAAGGAATTGTTCAACTGACCCGAGTCGAAATTTAATAAACAAATTACGTGACTACTTTCAAGAGAGAACTTGATATTAGGATCATGTTCCTTTGAAGTTGACTTTATGACATTATTATGCTTATTTCTAAATATGAAGATAAAAATATGGTCCAATGTGTTATCGAGTGCTCGTAAAAAATGATATAGTTTTATTGATAATAGCTGAGAATTAAATTCTTTGAATATTTCCAGATGATTAAAGTGATTTAATCGGGTATTCAATCTGCTCAATGAAAATATGTTTGTAACTACGAGGTTGAAGTTTTAATTAGTTGAGCAACTGGTCGAAATAATAATTGACTGCAACGTGTACAAGTACAAGTGCCTATGTTTTATACCTGAAAATTAAATTTATCAACGGAAAAATTATTTTCAAAAACCTTTTTTTTCATATTTGAGTTCGTTGGCTGTAATGAAAACTTTTTGTTTAGTACTCGTTTTAGTTAACAAAGCAATAATTAATAGTTTTGTTTAAATACTATAAAGTGTCGGCGTCGGGACATGGCAAACTTTTATTCTGATAATAATATTTTAATTATTTAAAGAGAATATCTACATAGGTAGATATTCTATATAGATATACCTATAAAAATATATATTCTGGTATTTGAATCCAACGTAGAATTGAAGTGCCACTGGATGAACCACGTAGGAATGTGTTATAAAATGTTTAATCCTAAATTGGTGCTGCCACGTTTGTGTGCACGGAGGGGTGGCAACACGGCGGGGCGAGTCGGTGGCCCGTGAAGATTTCAATTAGGATAGCAGCGTACACTCGCCGCGCTCCAAAATGGACTGCGCTCTGCTCTCTCACTTCTGCATCGAGCATCACGGGTGAGACCAGAACCAGTTGCCATATCAGACTGCCTTTCAAGCCATACTCTGAGTAGGAGTTAGTTTAATCTACAATAGTAAATTTGTTACATGAAAACTACTAATATTGAAGAAAACTCTTAGTGATATTTTACTTGCTGCAGTATTTTTACGTTGAACAGACGGGATTTTTCACAACTTTTTATTTGGCCATCTAAGTTCCAAGTGTATGTTCGCGTGTCTGTAGCATCTTATGTATACCCGAATATTAAATATGGATTAAAGTAAAACGTGTATAAGCGATTTTATATACATATATTTATATAATTCAAATTCTTCCCTCCGCAAGTTCATTGGAGTGTGTTTTTAAATTGAAATTACAAATGGTTTTAACCGGTTGACTCCCTGATTAAGTTGATTGAAAAAGAAACCAACTTAATGGCCAATTAACCAACTGAAACCTTGTACTAAAATGAAAGGATGCTGTCTCATATTATCAAGAATTTATAGAAATTCGAATATTTGAAATAGCTAAAAAGAACCTTGGTTTTGAATTATACGGCCGTATACATTTTGGTTTCTAATCCAGAGTATAACACCGACGTGACTGATTTCTTTTTAAGTCTCTTTTACATGCTTTCAAATGAATTATTTATTGATTAAAAAGTAATAAAACACATACGACTTTATTAAAAACGATATACTGAAATATGCGAGATAAGTTTGAAATAGTTTATATATATATATATATCTATATATATATATACATATATATATATATATATATATATATACATATATATATATATATACATATATATATATACATATATATATATATATATATATATATATATATATGCGAGATAAGTTTGAAATAGTTTAGATAGTAGTTTGTAATACGAGTAACAAAACTACATATAGTATTTACTTTTCCTTATACATTACTCTCATATAACTCACACCACGTTGCCATGAAAATTATTTCGATGTGGTATTCACTTTAGGTATTGTCTGTTGTTTTATACTATAATAACAATTAAAATGATTGAAAATCTACTATTTGAATCCAACTTTTTAACATTGCAATGTTCGCACGTATACATTCTTTTTTCTGGTGCTGGAAGGTCTCGCATGGACCTCGTAGCCGGGGTTTTACAAAAGATCGTAAAACATAAAATCGCAAATTTGTAAAGTTCTCTTTTGTACAATATTTTCAGGATATATGTAAATAAATAAAATATTTTTTTTTATTATATCATTACACCGACATTGACTGGATACGTTTCACGTTGTACCAACGTTATGACATAGGGCGGCATAGTATAAATTGTAAATCATCTATATCAGTATATTGACAATAAAGTACAACATTATGTGAGATCTCATTCATAACTCCAACAATTAAAAATCCAGCTGAAAACTATTGATTTGACTTCTCCATAATAATGACAGAATATCTCGCGTTGTGTGGTGTTATAGATTAAGATCAATATTTCATTACATCATATAATATCGATATGTAATTTTGTTAAGAATTCTATTAAGACAATACCTGAGTAGAAAATAGCAACTGACTGCCTTTGATTAGATCTTTATATTTATTCCTTGACTAAACAATAAAAATCGGCACTAAACTTGCCATATGATGCTTTGATCCTTTAATTTGAATTTAACTTGGAGCTTCATATTCAAACACTCTAGTGAGAGTGTGTTGCGCTTAATTATTTCTATAGGCGATAAAGATAAATCACGTTACATATAAATATTTGAATAAAGTTTACAATTTATCACATTTTAAAAAGGTAACTTCCAATGTGTATTTAATAAATTGTATGGAGTAATAATGTTTGGTGACAAATGTGTACGTAATGGATTAAAGTTCGTATTGATGAGAAAATTGTTTTTGCTAAATGGCCCGTGTGTAAAGATTAAAATGATTATTTTATTCCTTTTATCTCCGTAGTATAAAAAAATAAAATATAATGTGATATCATATGTCTTGAAGTGCATCATCTAAGTACACTGTGACGTTGTCGATGGTGTACCATTATTATATTGTTCAAGACTAGACTTGTATGAAAATAAATGATTCACTTCGGCAAGAGTTGGTGGTGGGTGGGCGGCCGGAGGGCGGTGGGCAGGCGGCCAAAGGATGCTTGTTCATCGATCCCTCCTTCTCTATAAATTGCTTTCATCTTGACGCCATTCGCGCAATATCGCTGGTAGGAACCCATCGACCCTTCGATCGATATTATTTTATTAACGCCCTCAGGGTGTCATAGAAAGTTGCAACGACCGCCTAATTGCTATAACAAGGTTTAACTTTTTTCATGTGCTGCTGTGATTACTTGTTTCATTCATATGTGAAAGAAGATGAATCATACATGACAACCTAATGGATATACAGTTTGTATAGTTTACTACACATACTAATAAACGAATCGTTATTAAGACATATAATTTCTTCTACTTAAAACTTCTCTTAACTACTAACTTAATGCGTGAACCCTGAATACTTTTTGGCATACAAGTTTTTATAATATTGAGGTAACTAAATTAAAATAATGGTGAAATAATACCGACCATGATAAACTGCATAGAATAATAATAATCTGAATCCCCAAGAATCTGTCTTGTTTTCTACAATTTCAAAAACCATTTCTTATGCTTGTGTTTACGATAATATCCATTCAAGATTTTATTGTTTACCAATGAGATTTTTGTAAAATAATTCATTGGTTATGCTACAGCTGCTTTACTCGAGTTATGACAAATTGAAACCCGAATTATTACCGCAGTGATTGCGTGAAATTATTTTGAAACAAAATTTTGTCAAATTGTTAAGCCTGTGATCTTAAAGTTTTATTTATATACATACGTATGAATATATTGGACTTCTATCTATATGTATATGAATAGTTAAAGGAAAATTTTTCTCACTCTGTTAGGTTTTAAATTTGAATTTCAAATTACAAATTCTTTCGGGAGCTTATCAGACAAAGGCTTTGAATACGATTATTCAAATGCATCGGTAGATAGATATTTATTATTTTTACAACACCTGCCTATAGTTATGTGTTGGAAATGAAATTTGAATTTCAAAATGTTCAACTTTAAGCTGAAGTGGAATATAGTTCACTTTTATTGTTTTAATTTTTTTTTAATTTAATTAAGGTAGGAATATTACCAGCTTTTTCATTGAGTTTATAAGCTACGTATGTAATTTTGATTTTGTCTTTATAGAGTTACTGGTACATAGGTGTGATAAGAGCAATTAAATATTGCTATCTCACTATTATCATTCCTCTCTTTCCCTCTAAACAATTCAAAATAAACCGAAACTAAATATATTAAAGAAATATAAATAAATATTATTTGTTTGTTCTTGTGAATTATACATTGTTCTGCAGCTCTTGCTGGAGGTAGTCTTGTAAATGAAATACTTAGTCCCAATTAAATGAAACTACGTGATGTAGTATTATTTCTACTATCTTTAATTTCTTTACCACGACCTAGGCTTCGTTGTATTACAACATCTTCAGGTGGGCTATTAGCAAAGATATAATCTTTGCTAATATCCCACCTGAAGATGTTGTAATACAACGAAACCTAGGTCGTGGTAAAGAAATTAAAGATAGTAGAAATAATACTACATCACGTAGTTTCATTTAATTGTGAATAATGAATTTCTACAAAATTAACGCCAAATATATTCAATATTTGAAATACTTAGTCATAACACAGAAGCTACAACAGACAAGCAAGATTTATACCAATGACAGCTATATGAATAGAAAGCTAATGGCAAGTCTATAGAATATGTACAAAGTTATTAGCAAAGGACTGGTTTTATTTCCAAAAATACTTGGTTTCTAAGTAACAAATATGAAAAACGAATGTTACAGGAATATAGCGGGATGTAGTAAGATTCAGCTTCGTCATTATTTATGATTTTTGACTAATAACTTTAATAAAAAACGAAATCTTCCGAAATGGAAAAGGGGCTATCGGATGAGAGGGGCAAATTTGACAAAAAAGAAACACAAACCATTGCGGAAGAGGTTTATCCAATACGTTTTCTAAAAAAATATGTTTTTTTACTGAAAAAGTAAATATACGTTAAAAATTATTTATATAAATAGAATTACAGTGATTAACTTATCTATACAAGATACATGTAAATTTATAAGAGAAATTAAAAAAAAGCACAGGTAAAATTGAGGACATAAGTGTTATGCAACATAATTTGTAACTAATTTCAAATTTTATCTGATAATGTAAATTACCTCATAATCAAAATAAAAAAACACTAAGAAATATATTGAACATTAAGGGAATATTGTTAAATTAATTATAAGACAATTTTTTGTATCCCAGTTCAGATTTATTGCGATTATTATAAAATTGCGATAAAAATAAGATCAACAATGAATCTCAGTCTTGAATAAACGATTAGAAGATCATGTATTCATGTATTACTTTTGTCTTGTAATACAAAAATGTTTTAATTCAAAATATTCTTTATGTACTGATTTAAGGAAACATACTATTATATTGTGTTATAAACAAAGGAACACTAATGAGAACTGAAAACAATTTTGTTATGGTTTCAGTGACTGATGTATATTTTTAAAACAATACAAGTAAAAAATGAAAGTAAAACTTATGATGAAAATAAAGACTTGTGTTACAATAGTTTTATTTATAAGAGATATAAAGTGCATTTAAGAGGTTATATCAGGTAACCAAAAAAGTTTTTATGGATATTATTGCCGAGTGGATTTATTTATTTGTATTAAATAGTATCTATATACGTCGGTCAATAGGAACTATTAATACAGCAGGACGCCTTTGTTTTGCGGTTATAATTTTTTTAAATATCTCTTAAATCAAGTATAACTCGCGCGTGTTTACGTTATGCATTTAAACGTGGCTGGAAAACTACTGAAGCGTGTCGCAAAATAAAAATGAAGATGAATCATTCGAATGGTTACCACGTTTATTACGACTCTCCGTTACTGTCAATGAAGAGATGTGAACCACTGCTGTGTTAAATTCGACTGCAAATTGTCAACAAGTTTCTAAAATATTAAAAATTAATTATGAAACAATTCGTTTGAAATCATTCGATTCGTGTAAAATAATAGAAGCTAAGCAAATGCATTCTCCATAAACAAATTAAAATTAATAAGCTTCAAAGATTATGAATTTGCAATTCTGTTCTTTCATATCATAAAAACACAAGATTCTAATTAAAAAAAAGAGATGGAAGCGGAAGTTAGCAGATTTTTTTATTCAAAGTATACAGCCAATACCACAACAGGATTTATAGACTCGCTTCAAGATAGCAAAGATCATAAATTATAAAGGTGATTATCTTCATGATTAAAATTATTTCTAAAAAATTTCAATCCACATTTAATTGCTCCCACACGAAACAGCATGAACTTTATTTAGTTACCTTATATGTGAATATGGAGTTCCTAGGAGCTTTTATTTTGTAAGATATTAATTTCTTAGCTAAAGTTTACCAATTAAAATATTTACTAATCTTCTCAACTGCCTCGGATAGCTTGCCGGCGATCTTATCCACAGGTCCAGGCCCACCGCAGTTTCGCGGACCGCCAGCAAGTAGTAGCGCCTCACCAGACATGACGTGCGCGTTACGTGTTCGCACACGTCCTCGCGTTGCGCTCATCACCTCGTCCAGACCGTAGAATATCGATAGATCGACCTCTGTGTTTACTTCACCTAGGTTCATTATCACTGCGAAAGTAGCCTTGCCTTCCAGAAAGCGTACGAATGCCAGAACATCGTCGGACAATAGTTTTATATCGAAGCCACCTAACTCGAGCGTCGGTGTTCTTCGAGTTTGAACGAGCGTCAAAAAGAATTCGAGATTGGCGTTTGCTGCCATATTTAAAGAGTCGAGTGGCCACAGTTTATTTGGCCCATATCCTAATTCACTTCCTTGCGGGATTATAGCAGATCCTGGTAAAAGTAAAGCTAAGGCAGAAAAAATTCCAACTAAGCGTTGCCCTTGAACTGAAGCGCCACTCTGAAATATTATTTGGGAAAAAGAAATTAATAAGCTAAAGAAAAAATATTATAAATTGTGTCGTTTTATCCGTTATGCATTCCTGCCTACATCATCCAATTTGAATATGTGAATATTGGGGATATAAATTTTGCTCCAATCTGAAAAAAATAGCTGTGGCGCTGACTGTGATTAACTAATTAAAGAACGCAAAAATTAATAATGGTGGTTTATACTTTAAAAGTAAATTCATTTTACTACAATGTAATTTACATCAAGTAGTAAAATTAGCTCTAAACCTAAACTCAATGAATTTCTAGGCAAGAGAACAGTTTAGTTGCTCAATGTAACTTACATTGATATTTGTTATTGCTATTATTATTAAGTATTTTGTCGTTTCATTGCAAGTAATAAAACAATTGTCAAAAAAAATTAGTTTAATCAAAAAATATATCAACTGTAATTCCCCTTATACAATATTTTGTTGTATGTCGTATCTCATCAAAAATGTCACAGCGAATATGATTAGACCAAATGGAATATCTTAATACAATAGTCCCTTAGGTTCAGACGTTACAATCACAAATACGTCTATATTGTTTATTTAATAAAAGGGGCAGTATATAAGATTGCAATAAAAATATTTAAGATACAAAAAACTTCTCATTACTTTCTACACTAGCATTAATATAAAGATGTTTAGGTAGTAGCCATCAAAGCCAACGAGATTTTGATATATACAGAATATTACTTTTAAAAATCGGTATAAATGGTGCAAGTTGTGTTCACCGTTTTCCATCATCCCTATATCTAAGTTTAGTTTGCCTAACTAGAAGATTGTTTTATCTTATAAATACGCTAAAGAAAATAAGCGATAGCTATCTATATACGATGACATATTACAGTTACTAGTTCGCAAGGGTCAGATAGAATTATAAGCACTTATTATATTCCGAGATAGCTAAATGGCAGAAAACTAACTGAAAACTTTCCTAAATACAAGTTTAGAGAAACTTGGCAGATGAATAGAATAAAATAGAGACCTTACCATCCACAGCGGCGTGGAGCGTGTAGGCAAGTAAGTGAGCCAGCGGTCGATGCGGTACTTGAGGTCGCGGGCGGCGGCTGAGCCCAGCATCGCGCTACTCGCCACTAAAGCGGCGTCGCTACCGGAACGCATGTACTCACGACTGGCGGCGAAACTTGTTGTACCGTCCACTATTATTACTCTGTTTAAAACCCTCAATATTACTGTCTATTTTTATACTAAATCGTCATCAAAATATAGTTAATGCAATAGGTTTGATATTTGACGCGAGCGAGATGTAAATTTTTGTTAGTATAGGTCAAAAAATATATAAATCCTTGAAAAAGATCTGATAGCGTATAATACTGATAAATCATGCAACAGAATTAAAAGAGCTAATGAAGAATCTGTGGGATATACCAAATCGCCATACAGTTCTGTTTGTAATTAAATTTGCATTGGACTATCATAACCTGCTAGTTTCTATTTATAAACTGAAATATGCTTTGTCTTACTGCGCTTTCACCGTAGCAAAATATCAAGTCCGCATATTTCATTTAAAAATAGATACCTATGAAATAATCGTTAAAGTGTTATAATTGATACTTACGGGACGTTAAGTTGTTAAGTTAGTGTATAAGTTACATTTGTGAACCAAGCTAAATTAATCGTTGATCAACTCATTTATCGTCAAATTTCTAACGGGAGCTTTTTCGCCTCACCGATTATCATTATTTTTTTCTATAAAATTAACTAAAATTGCTTTGTGTCGTTCACTATACGTTATCGGCGATGAACTAGTTTTAAACAGTACCACATTATTACTGTTTAGCTACCAACAGAATTTGGCAGTTATTTATTTACCCGTGTACATAACTCGGTTCCATTGAATGTGGGAAGTCTGATTTTTAGCGTATGGAAATGAATATTTAATTATAAGGTGTTATAAGTTTAAAGACTATATCTATAGTTATTTCCGAGGAATTTGACGCTAAAATTCAAGAAACTTAAAGCTTACATACTCATTAGCTGATCATCAAAACCTCTAGGTCAGTTCCAGAAAGGCTACAAACTTGAATTTTTGTACATATATAATATTGAAAGACAATTTTTTTCTTATGAAAGAAAAACTTTCTGAAATTTGGAAATTGATTAGCTATTGTTAGAAACAAATATAAACTTTATCTTATGGTAACTATCAGGTTTCATACATGCTTATTGGGTTTCTAGAGGTATATACAGATTTTGCATTAACAGCTATAATTCTAGAAAATATTAACTAAATAAACTAGGTCTATTTAAGATCATAGATTTTCTTAGTAGGTACTTTTATTTAATATGGATGGCGCTGACTCATTTTTTAAACTGGCTGTAATGTTGTTTCATATTATTTCATGTAAAGGATTAATTTTTAAACATCAGTACTCTTGTTATATAATATATTTTATAACTGTAATGGAAAATTGTTTTTTTGAAATCAATACTTCGACTTTGAAAAACGGATTTTATTTTGCAAGTAATTGGAAAATTGATCATATTGTATGGTTTGATATATCTGAATGCTTTTGTTATATTGAATTGGATTTTGTCTTTAAGAAAACATTCAATGCAAGGTTAATTTTTGTCCTCTATGTTAAGTCAGAAACGGACTTTTACAATCTTCATGTTCGCGATATTTTAGTTCGTGTTTCTCTTAGGCATGTGTTTAACTATAACATGCTAATAAACTTGCAGTAGCTTCATCTATGAATAATTTTTTTTTATTCGATACTATGGTAAATAATTGATATCGTAGCTTGTCTCCCTCAGAAAAATTCTGCTCTAGACCCTAATGTAGGCCATATTACGGTAAACACTGCCCTCTCAAAGACAATATTGCATACTCAATGAATACTAAGATTTTATTGTATATTTCATCAATAATTTGGTGGGTAGTTCCTTATAGTACTCTTTTTACTAAACGCGAAGAGTTCTCCGACGTATGCTTCTTCCAAAGAAATAAAGTATCAGAGATTTGAGAGAACGTAAAAATTACCGTACAGTTCTCGGGGTCTGAACGGAGAATAAAAAAAGGTAGTTTCTTCCAAAATAATATCCCATTAGTTTTCATCTTCCAGCTAACTGAATGTTTCAAACATACTTAAAAACATTTGATAACAGTTCAAATACAACACAAAAATATTATATTTCGATAAATAACCAGTACGAATACATTTCGACAAACGACCCAGCCTTACTTAGAAAATTGATCTGACGCAACACTGCAGGGACGGTGATACTGCGTTATCGAGCAAAACCGTAAGTCCGGGTCGGTGGAGAATAGATGTGTCACATACTTCTCACATTAAAAATAAGGAAGCAATAAACAGGAGTATTGATATTGAATATATTTGGCGTTAATTTTGTAGAAATTTATTATTCACAATTAAATGAAACTAAGTGATGTAGTATTATTTCTACTTTCTTTAATTTCTTTACTACGACCTAGGTTTCGTTGTATTACAACATCTTCAGGTGGGCTATTAGCAAATATTCAGATCTTAACTTAGCAAAGATTCAGATCTTAACTACATCACGTAGTTTCATTTAATTGTGGAGGAGTATTGATCTTTCAGACGAACATTACGTAGGTTTTAATTATTATTTTGCTAATTGAATTATAATTTCTAACAACATTATGTGAATTTGTTTCTTACATGTAATTTAAACTTTTATATACCGAAAGTAATTAACGGCACAGTTTAATTTTCCTAGTTATTTTTTTTAATTCCCAGTTTTAGTCGAATACCCTATATCTAAAAAATATCTGAGTTTTAGAACATTAGTTTTATAAGTGGATACAAAGGGTATGTATACAAATTTGCGATATCCACTTTTAAAACATTTCCGCCCTGGTTACTGGGACTTATGATTTTGAAAAACGGTTAAATTAGATGTCTATTTTATTCTATTACAGAACATATTCACCTACTTCCATTTCTTTATTGAAATTTAGACACTTTTTTATCATATTTTTAGAAAAACCCTTTCTTAGTATGTATATATCTACATGTCTGGCGGCATAAAGGGAAACACCCAACAATAGTATTATCTTTTTTTCTGAATTGCACTTAGATCAACTGAATGTCCATAATTTTGCTTTTATTTATTATAACTTACCCCAAATTTCAATTGCCATATGATGAGACTTCTTGTCACAATTTAATAACAGAAAAAAGTATATCCTGTTTTGGAAGATTCCGTTTTATAACATTTAAGTTGCATAATCTTACTGTCCCTGGATGTTACCTACTATCGGTTATTTTTAGCTTGTATCTGGTTCTAAATATGCCTAAGATAATGCTTTTTTTTATTATAACCTACCCCTCTTTAAGTAGATTAAACTCCGTGGGCGAATTTAGTAACAGAAAATAAAAAGTCACCAAATGGTTAAACAAAGTTAAGCGATAAATAAGTAGCGCGGTCGTGGAAATATAAGTTTTGAGAGTTTGCGTTACGAATATTGTTTTCGCAACTACTTCGTTGTATTTTATTTCAGATCGATAAATTCTTTTTAATATGCATCATTATTAAAAAGTGTAGTCGTTACTGTACGAACCTGATACGACTTACTTAAAAATATAGTCTAAAGAAAAGGTACAATCAATAATGTTATCAAAAACAACGCTCAAAAAATGTAACGTTAGCGTTGAGTGTAGTGTATTTAATAATCTGTATTACTGGTTATATAATTTGTAATTAAAATATGATTAAGTTACGTGTTGTATGTGTATATATGTGTTTGTTTTTCACATCTATCACAATCATTTTGACAACGGCTTAATCCGAATTGAGCAACCCTGGCAGGGTCGTATGAGTTGTTTAATATTTTGAGAGCCTTTTGCACAGTTATTATTCAGTGCGGTTGGTGTGTTCTATAATGTCGATAATCACAGATTTTAATGATTACACTAGGTGATATTTCGAACAATATTAATAAAATTATAATCAAGCATCAATTACATTGCTCAACATCAGTCATCAATATTTAGTTGTATCCAAGATTTGCACTAAACGTATTTTTTTATTTCAATATATTAATGGAATACAGTAAAATAAAGTTTCTTTATGGTACAATTACTTCCATACGATACTGCATTTTGTAGTGCCGTGAGAATTTTACTTCTTAATTCTACCGGTTTATATTTAAATATTGGTCGTAATGTTGTGTTTATATTTGTTTTTGAGTTTGTTTTTACTGCTATGTGATATCAATACACTGCTTGCGCCATCCAGTTACGAGCGAGAAACTTTGATAACATTCAAACAAACAAAAAATAAAATATATGTATATATTTAAATATAAATATAAAACGCATGTTCATAAATACTAACCGTTTATTCCCGCCATGCATTCTAAAGTAATCACTGGCAAGCATGTTCAAGTCAATAACCAGCTGCGGCGCTGGCTCGCAAGTGGGAAGCAGCATGAGACCGGCAACGCCACGCGCCAGCCAGCTTGTCGCCAACTGTGCTACTTCTGCTCGCACTTCTGCGTGTTCAGTCTGCAGACAGGCTTGACCGCTTTCGTTCTCCATGGCGTAGTATTTGTTACGTGTTTCGCTCCATAACCAAGTCAGGCTATCGATTTCTATAGTCTGTAGTTAGTTTTTTGTATAATTTGATAAATTAATGTGTACTTTATCGTTGTTACGTAAAGTTAATCAATAGCCTATGAAATGGTGGATGGTCAATAACGCTATTAAGTTGATAATTGGACGAATCAAGTTTTACAATGACATGGAGCAATAATCGCAATAAATATTAGTAGTAGATGAAGCTTAATGTGCAATCGTTGCCTCTGCAAACTAAATAAATATTATATCTCTGATAAAGATGAATTCTCAAAAAACCCCAGTCTATACAAATCAAATCTATTTCAGACCATTAGTTATAAAAATAAAAAATCCCTAAATAGTTACTATTTTCAAAATCGGTTGTGTTTTTGGACTTTTGTTATGACTAAAGTACTTTGCATTCTAAAAGGGAATAAGGAAAAATAAAACCTGTCAGATGTGTGCAGGACACGCATTAACTTAGGGTTCCGAAGCCATGTGTTCGTAGATAATTAGGCGATTTATGCTTCGTGGCAAGGCACACAGCTCATAGAGTAACAAGTTATTTCCTATAATGTAGTAGTAACCTGCTATAACTATTCTATGGAGCTTATAATGTATAACAACGCGGTTGCCCATGTAGTTTTAATTTATTAACGCAAAATGAGCGAAATAATTTTTCATTGAAGTACTTATTAGATCCGTTATCCCCATTTATTTTCAGAAATTTGTTATATGTAGTTAAAAATTAGGGCATTTACGTTACACACTCTTTTTGAACTTGCACGAGAATGCCGTGTTAGAAGTATTATTAGACATTTTTGAGTGAAACCTGGCGGGGTTTTGTAATGAAAAACTTGAATGGAAGTGACGTATTCGTAAAAATATTCGTTAAAATATTTTGCCATCAATAAAATTCAATAAAATAGAAACCAAAACTCTTAATTTGAAATAAAAAGATTCATTATTTATTTCTTTTTGGAAAATAGTGGTGCGCTTTTCCCTACTTCGTATGTATTTAGGTAACAATGTGCATATTAATCTTATGCCCTTAAAAATAAATGTTATATTATTGTTCATGCTTATACGACCGTAAGACATTAGTTAATTACCACTTATGTTGTGAACATCTTATATTACTTCGATTGGGTCAGATATGAAAATAAGTATGAGATAAATCATAATGATTGTAAGTAGAGACAGATGCATTAGGCTTAGATAACGCATTAATAAATATAGAACATGAAATGACATAATTTTATAAATACTTTTACTCCCCTTTGAGATATAAATGTCTTTTCACTGTTTTTCTCTACAAACATGTTTCGATATGCTGATAGTGCTAAAATTACTAACATAGTAAGTATCCTTCCTTCTTAACGGACTACCATAACACTTGCTTTTGAGGAAATCTGACCAATATAAATATGTTAGGTCCCAGTGGAGCTTGATTATTCTTTTTTAACGACCCGTTACTGAATATGATCCGAGATAATCAATTTATATTGAAATATATTATTAAATACATGCATGCAATACCTCATCACTTTTCCATTTATATTTCGTGCTCTACTACTGAGTTAAAGCACTAAAATTAAAAAATTTAGTGCTTTAACTCAGTAGTAGAGCGCGCACACTAGATTAACAGTTAAAGCATTATTATCAACTTTGATTTTAACTTAATGAAAACATTTCATCTTGGGATGGAGAATGAAGGACTTGGGAATTCTTTATTATAACTTTAAGCTGGTAATCTATCTGCATAATAAATAGTTTAAGTTGTAGTCAGATAGCTTATTGAATATTTCAAAAGATATAAGTCGGAAAGTAGGCCATTGAAAAATTGTAAAATTCTTCACTAAAACATTTTGCTCAGATATCCCCGTTTTATGACTACATTGCCAAAGAAATTAAAGATACTTACGGTATATTATATTAATGGAGTTTTTAGACAGATGTATGGATAATAAAACTCAACAAATCGGAGAGATTGAAATTGTTCCTGCGTGTAGGGAACACACAAAGATGACATTATCATTAAAGATTGAAGTTGATTCACAAAACCATAATTCATCTTTAATTATGTTTTAACGACGCCTTGAAACCACCAGAGGCAGTTATCAAAGTTACAATGGGTAATTAAAAAAAATTGTATCTATACAACTGAAACGCCCTGAAATATTGGATTAACTATAAGTAAATATATCAAAATAACTGTGTAACTTAAAGCTTTAAATGTTTCAGGAGACGGTTGTTTGATCTTACAAAAGTGATTACAATTCGTTTATAGCTCGAAGAATTTAGTCACAAGACTTTGAATGACTTTGCTGTCAAATAACCTTGGCTGCGGATATAGAATATGATGAAATAAGAAGCGAAGTTGGTTTGAGTTATCAGACATTTTAAGTACGATTGCCAAATTATTATTATGGCGCAAAGATTTTACGAATAATCAAACTAAATTTCAGCACGAACATGAGACTTACGGTTGTATCTTTACGCTATCTTTTGTTCTTCGAGGTAATATCTCGTCGACGTTTCTGAGCGGCGGTTACGAAGGATGGCAGATATTGTGTTTAGTAGAATTAGCTAAAGAACAAAAGGCATGATATTACTGCACGGATACAATTTAAGTTTCTAGCTAACTCTGTTACATGTTCACATTTTTGGTCTTGATGGTGAAGAGGACAAAACCACGTTAGGTCTCGTCTGAAGTTATTGTATAGAAACTTGATGAAATTTTTTCAATTAGTCGAAAAGGTAACAAGAATAGTATTGTACAATTAATCGTAATGGTTTAAATTTAAATCAGAATATTTTACACTGAATATCACTTAGGTCTTTTGACTACTACGTCCCATAGAATGTATCAAAGACAGATATTCCTTTAACCTACATGATATAAAATCATCGATTAACCCTGTTCAACACTAAGATGACGATTTTATCTGTTCAAAAATTATTTCGTCTTATTTCCAAAAGAATCTTATTTCAAAAGCATTGTTACTGTTTTGAGTTTAGGGTTTGTACATTCTGTTTATCGATAGCGTAATTATTTTATTTGTTAATAATTTTTCCTCGATAATAAAATTAATGATTAACATATCGATAATCTATGACACAAAGAAACATGGCGCCACGGAAGATGTAATCAAGGAACTTTTTTCTAATCTCTAAGGGATTTGGGCGAGAAATTAATAATATTATAATATCTATCGATATAAATTGTATAATCTGTATATCTATAATTCATTTTTATGTTTCTACCATAGACTTAACACTAGATAGACAAATAAAGATGAGAGAGAATGCGATGACGTATAATAGCGATGCTATATGCTAGAAAGAGATGGAAATAAAAACCTTTTGAACTGTTTTTTGTAATGCAAGAGGCACATGGAGCCACGCACAAAATTACATTCGCTGGTTTTTGGCTATTGTGAATTTGTGCTTTATTAAATAGTGAAAAAATGCGTTTAGAACTATGGTTAAGTGTTCTGTTTTTGATTATAGCACTACACATCGAAATAATCCAGATAAATTCGCGTTTCGCTGGTAATTTTTAGAGAATTAATAATGTCTAATTACATGTAAAATAAATGTACACGTTAAAATATCATGATTTACCGGGTTTTTATGTAAATATATTTATTCGACCTTTACGCTAATGTTAAATCCTCTTATCGACAATTTTGTCGATAAAATTAATTAGGCTTGGTATTGTCGAATGTAATTTTATACCGATATAAATAATGTTTTTTTAGAAATTCCGTAGCAAACTAGAAATCTTATAATTTTATCATATCTATCCGTCCAACTTCTGTATATACGTCACAGCGCAGTGGTTATGTCATTTTAAAACATTTTGCGATTAAACATATTTTGCAGTTATTGATGAATATTTTGAATTGTTATTCAAAATGCAATTAAAAATGTATAATTTTAGTTAGATTCATTATTCCTCCGCGTTCCTATCCCTCTCTTTTTTAATCATATCTTTTAAAAATTTGAATGAAATCGTAATAATATACCTTAACCATTACTCCAAATTTTTGTGGGATAACATTTAAATACAATATTAAATAAATATCTTAATTTAAATTGAGTCATTCATTTAATATTTTTTTAAAACTCATTCCATAACATATTCATAATTTATTTTAAATTATCAAATTATTTATAAAATAATAAATAATTACAAAAATTTTATTTGTTTCTTGAAAAACTAGATATTTTTAGAAAGGATTAAAATATAATAATATAACTTTCTAATTAATTGTTTTTAATAATTATGTTACATTAACTAAATTAATCAATTAACTCTTTATTTTTGAGAATATTTATTTATTAAACTCTGACACAAGAAATTAAATTTATTTTAAATAAAATAACCTGTTAAATTATTTTGATTTCTTATATAATACAAATTAACTTTAATTTAATAAATGTTTTGTTTTGAAATATTTTATATTTTAATTTTAAAATTCTATTCTAATACAATTATTTAATTGTTTAATAAATTCTTCTCAATGTAAATGAAGTATTTAAAAAACCTTTAATTTGTCTTTGATCTGATTTAATTTTGAAAAATTTGTTATTCTTGATGAAAATTGTTTTGATTTAGTTATATTGACAAATTGAAAGTGTTGAAAGTAGAATCTGTTAAAATTATATAAAGGTTATCGATATCCTTGTTGTTATTATTGAATACAACTAAACTTAACTAAAGTAAATTTGCGCACTCATAAACAATTCGATTTAGGTTACGCGGAATTTGAAACTGAATTAGTTTATGTCTATGGATTCTACCTCATTTATGTGACTATACACAGAGTGCCAAAAACCTATGTTTTTCCCAAAAAAGTATGTTAAAATTATGTAAGATGTGTACACGTACATATATATTAGATATGCTTTGAGCCTTTTTGTAGCTAAGACTCCTTCCTCTCGGTGAGGGCGTTAACGACCAATACTTCCGACTTGGCCTGTCTAGTCCTTGGGAGCTTATTAAGCCGTCATGACAGGAATATTATATGTTTCGATACGATTTATTGCCTTTGGAGTCAACTCTGACGGCAAAGGGATACAAACGATGGACGTGCCAGACGAAGTAAGTTAGCCTTTGGTTTGAGATTAACTTGAAACGACTACTGGCTTAAACGAAAGTTACTATTGTTTCTGTGAAACATCTCTCGCACCTCTGCAGAAATAGTCACACTCTTTTAATTCTCAAAATGAAACTTTGTTTTTGAGAATTTTATTGTACCATTTTCAGCTATTCAAAACAATCCTAGTGTGATGAAGAAAATATTGAATATGACTTGAGTAATACAGAATAATTCTAATAGTATATCAGATGTTATAGATTCTCATGATATATTCCAACTCATTATGTCAAATATAATAAAAGAAACTTTTGAGGAAATATTAAAAGAAAGCAATCTAGATCAAAGATTTAAATATTTTCGGTACGTCACCGACGAGTAAATACCCGATTTTCCGATTTTAATAGCAAGTGATATATGTTTAATAGCTCTTGGAAAGCCAAACAATAAGAAAAGCTAAATGTTATTATGGAGAGCCCATCTCAACAGACTGAAAATTCTAGATCAGATGAAAATATGTCATTTATGAAGAGTCTGCATCCTATTGGATACTAGTAAATGATTCATAGTTTTTTAAAACTAGAATATAATGCAGATGTATTTACATATGTAAATATTAGCTTCATGTTTTACTTGAACATGGTATTGAAATGAAAGATTCAGTAAAGGCATACTAGAGCATTGAATATATTTGGCGTTAATTTTGTAGAAATTCATTATTCACAATTAAATGAAACTAGTGATGTAGTATTATTTCTACTTTCTTTAAGTTCTTTATTTACTACTTTCTTTAAGTTATTTCTACTTTCTTTAAGTTTCTTTTTATACCTGAAAATGTATATACCCCACAATAGCCCACCTGAAGATGTTGTAATACAACGAAACCTAGGTCGTGGTAAAGAACTTAAAGAAAGTAGAAATAATACTACATCGCTAGTTTCAGTTAATTGCGCATACTAGAGCACTTATAAAATGGAGTTCGGTCTGTAGGATATTGTGTCCAAATTATTATGTATTACTGAAATACGGTATTTAGTCAATTAGTAAAACAACTTAACGAGTACTTTACGCCGTTATTTGAACAAATAAAGAAAAATATTTAAAACCTTCGACAGTTCTGACTTGAATATTTTAACAACTTTTTTAACACGATAACTCACGCAGTGGATAAATATAGTGTTTGTTGGTTTGTTATTAGTGTATTTAAGGAGCCCTATCCATTGATTATAATTCATTAATATTCGTCATATGACCCAGATCGAAATAAGGTTTTATCAACGTTCATCTTAGTTTTCAGAGCTATAATTTAGTCATTGTTGGTGCCATAGACATAAAAAGCGATATGTTGTAGAACTCAAACGGATTTCTACCTTAAATTTTCCTCTACCTTATTCCTCTACCTCCTCCTTTCTTCTACCTCTACTTATTCCAGACGAATATAATCACATAAAATTAAAAACATATCTAAAGTATACTTAATCAAGCCGGCATTCCTGAAATTATCAAATACCTGAGAGAATGGGGAATAGGATTATTTTTGAATAGTTTCTTAAACCGCTGTGACTTTCAGACTGGAAATTGGAAAAAATCATATACCATTAGTTTTTTAAAGAGATATTTACATTATGATCATGTTTTTAATTTTAAAATAAGGCAAATATTAAAGTTGTCAAGGTTTGTCGAAAAATTATTGAAGAAAAACTCATTGTCAGTTATGAAACTAACCAATAAAATTTGATTTGATTAGATTATACACTTACTGAGGGAGTTACGTAATTAACGTTTGACCGCATATTCAATTTTTGCACTGTCAAGATACTTCACTTGTTTTCCCCCTTCTTGACGATTCACCTGTTTCGATTCACAACATAACTTAGTGCAACAAAACTTTCGGGAGAAATTGGGATTTAATAAATCATTTTCACCTAAAAATAGTCTCTTCTAATTATATACAATATGAAGGGAGAAAAGTAACATAACTATGACCTTACAAAGTAACTGTAAATAACAATAAAGATGGTATGAATAGGGTATAAATAATTAAATAAAAACGATAATAAAGAAAGTTTATAAAAAAACGCAGAAAAATCTCATAAACTTACCGAAGGCATAGAACCACGCCAAAGTAAGAAGTCGTCTCTATCAGGAAATCGGTCTGTAGAATTTTTGAACCAATACGAAAATTCGCTTACAACCAGTCGGGGCAATGTGACGACCACTTTAAGATCTGTACAGAATTACAAAACTTATATTTAATTTCATAGCAAGATGAATCAACGCTTGATGGAAGAAACTAGTACACGTACCTATTTTATTTGCTTCTTTCATAAAGATATCGAAATTTGGCTCATCGCTATTCGTTGTCGAGTCTAAATAGTCCTCAAGCGGTGACAGGATAACTGCATCAGCGCCTAACGATCGTATGTACTTCAATTCTTGTGTTAGACCTGCCGAGTAAAATATTTGATATAGTGTATAACTTTAGTTTCCTTTGCTTTGTTATTGCTCATAGTTTAATTTTTCGTATTTGAGTTGCAATATAATTGGATGGCTAATATAATTGGATACCTTTACTGTCTACGCACGTTCTATCTGTATAATTTGTTAAAAAATTCTAATAATTTTTCACACATTCTACACACGTTCTATCTGTATAATTTGTTAAATAATTCTAATAATTTTTCACACATTCTACACACGTTCTATCTGTATAATTTGTTAAATAATTCTAATAATTTTTCACACATTCTACACACGTTCTATCTGTATAATTTGTTAAATAATTCTAATAATTTTTCACACATTCTACACACGTTCTATCTGTATAATTTATTATATAATTATAATAATTTTTCACATATTCTACACACGTTCTATCTGTATAATTTGTTAAATAATTCTAATAATTTTTCACACATTCTACACACGTTCTGTCTGTATAATTTGTTATACAATTCTAATAATTTTTCACACATTCTACACATGTTCTATCTGTATAATTTGTTAAATAATTCTAATAATTTTTCACACATTCTACACACGTTCTATCTGTATAATTTGTTAAATAATTCTAATAATTTTTCACACATTCTACACACGTTCTATCTGTATAATTTGTTATATAATTCTAATAATTTTTCACACATTCTACACACGTTCTATCTGTATAATTTGTTAAATAATTCTAATAATTCACACATTCTACACACGTTCTATCTGTATAATTTGTTAAATAATTCTAGTAATTCCTTCTATAAGCAATATTTAGGAGTAACTTGGGCTTTAGTATAAAATACTCCGTTCATGTAAAAAATATGAATAGTTTGGTGTAGATACGTAATGATTTTGTTGACTTAAAAATCGAAATAACATCGAAAAGTTCGTTGAATGGAAGGAAATTTCTTATATTATAGTAGCACTTCACTAAAATAAAATATCAGAAAAATATCGTAATTGACCTACCGATTAAAGAAGACCGGCAAAAGTCCGCAAAGTGTCGTCCAAAGGTTTACAAGCATAAAAATGGTACTTTTAAATTAGGGTTCTAAATTATGAAGACATATATGCCTCGTGATAATTATCGTAATTTCTTGTAAATAAAAAAATTGGTATTGATTACTTCTTGTAATAGTGTCTAAAAAGATATTGTGTACTTTGTTTGATTTGTATTGATATTTTTATTTCTTATTAAAGATTCTTGTTATATTAACAATATAATATATGCACCTTTACGAAGATAGATTTTTGTTTTTTGTTATGGTTACAAATTGTATTTTATTTTTTTCTCTTTCCTGGTGGTCAGTAGTTAAATTGCTTGTTTTTGTATATTTTAAAAACTACCAGCTTTTAAAAAAATAATCGAGCCGTCATGGGACGGCTGACAGATATAAAGCATCTAAATTTTTTATTCACTATTAATTTACTATTACTGTAACTCATATTTTAAGTTAATAAGCACTTTTAACATATTAAGACAGTTTAATGCAATACACCGATATAAATGGGTAAAGTTGTAGATGTTAGTAAACAAGAAACAATGCTGATACACTAACGCACACGTAAAGTTGTGTATGTGTATAGTATAGTAGAGAGAGAAGCGTTAAGTCGGAAAAAGCCGACAAGGCGCGAAGCTGACTAAATTAAGCCGAAAAGAGCCGATGAGACACAAAGCTGGCTGAATGGCAAGACGCGACGTGCCATGAGAATGTTTTAACTAAACGCGCAAAAAGTATTCTATTTCTATAACATCAGCCCCATATTTGCCGGTTTCTTTTAATATTTCTTAACTTAAAATAACGTAAAAAAGTTGATGGAATAAAATAAATTTATTATATCATTCTGAATAGCTTGGGTGTGCCGTTTCCTGGAGCACTTTCCTTGACTATAAAACATTATAAACCTTCTGACTAAGCTTTTCCACAAAGCCGACACTCATTCGCTGAATTCGAAAAATATTATTTTCTTGAAATAACAACGTTTCATTTTTATTACGAAAAAACTTAACGAATTTCAACTAAATATCTGCATACTTTCTTATTAACACGCAAATTGAAACAGACAAAATGACGTGATACCTTTTAGCGCGCGGCGCCGCGTGTATTTTCATTTTAAACGTGACGGGGAACGTTCGGCGGCGCGAATCAATCACGGGATTGACCCACGTCCTTGCGCCGTCGCGTCGCTCTATCGCGTCATGTTTTACGCAACGACGGACATTCGAAGCTATTTTCATATTTTTAACTTTATTTTTTTTTTCACATATTTTCAATGTAATCTCTTCTCGATACATTGAGGGCGATTATATTTTTTAAAAATTCGTTTACGCTAATGGCCTTTCAATGTATTTCTTTCTAACTCTCGCAATATATTTTTTACATTTATCAGCTAAACATATAAACTAATTTACTGATTTATTTTCCTCTGAAATTTGAAGGCAATTTTAAGTAATCACCGTACTCGTGAGCGTACTGTATACAAACTAGCTGGTACCCGCGGCCTCGCTCGCACGGTTACAGATTTATAGAGAAATATTAAAACATGCTGGGCCATCTAGAACGAATTAGGGAAACCAAATACTATGCCTTTACTTTCGTGACTTTATAATAAAAATGACAATGAAAACAAAACCATTTCCTTCTAAATTAGGGATTAAAAGGAGCTAATCAGTTGCTCCTTTATACTTTATATATATGGTTTCATAAAGAAACCCCGTTGCTCCGTTGCGTTATTCTGTTTGGATACTTTATTCTCTTTCAAATAAGAATTATTCCAAAGAAATAAAATTTCCCGGAATAAAAAGTAGCCTACATCATTTCCCGGTAAGCTAACTATCTCTGTAAAAAAAATCATATCAACCCATTCTTCCATTGCGACGTGAAACAAGAACAGACAAACACACTGTCGCAATAACAATAATAGTTAGGTTTGAATATACGACAGGTTGGCTTTAAATATAAAATATTTTATATTTAAAGTCATTACTACTATATAGTTTCATTTAGTTTAATGAATAAGAAATTGTATACAAACCTAGAATATCTCCAATACCGTCGCCGTTGCCATCTTTGAAGGTGGATATTTTAACTTGGTAAAGGATGGCATGTTCGTACCACTCCGTTCCTTGCACCAGCTTCAAGTTAACCACCAACGCAATCCATGTCCACGTCCTCGTAAATTGCGCCATATTCCTCAACTGACATTCACAAGTGAGATTGCTACCTGCTTGAATGATGTCGTATTAATGATAAAGGTAAAGCGACATTTGCAACTACAGACGACATTTGTAATTAATACGGATTTATTAATATTACAAACCATGGTAATTTCACCGGTACGATTAATCTTGGGGAAATTATTATGTACACATCGATATAAGGAACAAAAAATATCAAATAAATTTATATGGATTTGCTCACTTCATTAGATCAATCCGTGTCTCTTGCAGCTCTGCTACGTTGGGACACATCACCCCTATCTTCTCGATAAATAACAGTTATATGACCCAGCCAAGCGATAAATTACACGGCGCAGGAAAACCTTGACTTATTAAAAAATTATAGGATTGAACGGCAATGGGGCGTAATCAAAATGATACTCTTTGTCCTACACTTGAAATCATTCGTTAAATAATTTGTTAGTCCATATATTTTTATACGTCCCTGACATCATAATAATAACCGTCTATTGTATTGGACCATTCATTTAGCATATTTGTTTGAACGGTCATCTTAAAATCATCCTAAAAATCCAAATGATCTCAGTGATAAATATCTAAATATTTATTAAACTAGTTGAGCTTTTACAATCGACTTCAATCGATTTTACATCGATCTTCACTAAAAGAAAGAAAAAAATCACAAGCGAAAAGAATATTGCGTCAATAGCATTATTGCAACCAACGATGTAGCACAGCAGCACACACCAGCATAAATCGCTAAAAAAATCAGCAGGAGTCGACGAAATCTATGTATCTTTCTAAAAAGTTCAGTGATTCCACCTGCAGGGTTTGATCACGGTTTTCCCGTTAATTTTACACTTCATTTTTTACTGTTTATTTTAATGTATCCATTGCGTAAATATGTCCTTATTCTTTCCTTATTGACAGATACCGTAATCAAAATGGAACCCTAATCACAATACCGTAATCACAGTTAGGTATCCTGCTTTAAAATTTCAAGAAAAACTTTCAAAGTACGTAAATATTATTAAAGAATATTTAAATGGATTGATCGATGTAATATTGGCAAAAACCATACTTGAAAAGAGAAATAATTATATTTATAAATTTCTTTTTATCATACTTCTGGAGAAAATTTATTAATCGCTTCCCGTAAGGCCTCGAGGAAGAGCATAGTTAATATTGTATGTGGTTAAATTCTTGTTGTATGTTAGATTGTTTATTAACTCTCAATTGAGGATTACTTTTTGGAGTAGAAAATTAATTTTTGGCCATGTAAGCTGCGTCAACTTTGTGAATTTTCAATTCCATATTGACAAAATATTATATAATACTTAACTCTGTCGTAGTAGAATGCACTTTTACCTATGGTTGTGTACATATAGCGTGTCATTGCACTTTTAACTATGGCTGTGTACATACAGCGTGTCATTTCGCTCGTTTTTCGCCCTAGACAAAAATCATAAAACGAAAGCACTCAAAATTCTCTTTGCGAAATTTCCATATTTTGTTTGTACTTTATTCGCTGAAACTCAGTTGTTAAATGGATAGAAAACGATGACCGCTCTCTTTATATAAATATACCTTATACAACTGAAATGTTCGAGAAAATTTTATGAACGTTCCGGAAATTGAGTTTATATAATTTAAAAATTTATTTCAAGTAACTTATTGAAATGAAAAGTGGAGGATTTATGATCTATACGAAACAATTACAATTAGAGAAAATAAGTAATTGTAACATTTCTGTGGTTAAATAATATCACATATAACTCGGAGTAATAGTGATATTATTTGAGTCGGAGGAGAAAAGGCAGCGAGAGAACTTTGAAGAATTTATTTAAAATGATCTTCTAAAATTTATTGTGTACTTGTGAGTTAATTGGCAATTCACGGTTTGCTTTGACACTGTTAATGGAACAGATAGTAACCGATACATGTAATAGGGAACGTTTATTCGCACCTATTAAGTTTTTATACTTTCAAACCTAGGTTCAATTTCGAAATAAAACTGACTACGAGATTTTCTGTTTTCAAACTGCGGCCGCAAATGACCCAAGGCATTATAAAGGTGTTTCGTAATACTGTTCTATTTTTAAAAAATTAATCATTTATTAATTTTCTTAAAGCAGACGATCTTGAAAATACATCAAGACAACACAGACTTAAGCTGATACATGCTTAGATGATCGGAAAGAAATTGACAGATTTGTAGATCAACTAATCGTACGCTGCGCGCGAAAGTTTTTGGAGTTAAGTATGCCTAGCTGTAGCTACATGCACAACAATGGTCGTCCTGTTTTCTCTGCGTGGATGAGTTACTTTATGTGGCGTTCATTGTTAGCACATACCAGATTTAGTGCAAAAAAGTTATTATTTTGTATATAGAAAAACTTATCTCGAAACTTTAATCGCGTTTTCTTAAGATAGTGTTTACCAAATTTTTAAACAGGGTTCTTTCTTATTCTATATATATCTTTAGAGATGCATAAACACTGTCGTTAATTTAATGATTTTCAACAAAGAGTTTTAAAGCGGAAATTTTGAAAAATAATGACTCTTCAACATGTGAAGCTGTGCGCATGTCCAATTGGACCGCACCATTGTCCCTGGCGAGATATATAGCACCGTCCCTCTCCTATTAATTCCATTCGAATTGGCTTCACCAATTATAATTATATTTTTGTTTACAAAAGTCAATAAATTTACTTATAAAATATATACAACGTTTCTTTTTGTTACTGGGAGGAAAACAATTTATGAAATAGAAGATTCATCTAAGGTTTTCGTTCACGTTTAATTCTATAATTGTTTTATCCCCAAAGAAAATGTTCGTAGAAATGCTGTTCACTTACGGGCTTTTTAATATTGCAAGAAATACATGGAAATTCAAAGTTCAATAAAAAATAAATGGCAATAAAATAGAAAGAAAGATCGATGTAATAGTTGCTTATACCGAGTTTCTGTCGACTCCAACAATGATGAAATTAAATGAAATATTTAAACAAATAAATGCATCACCATAAGAAAATTCCATAATAAAAGGACTTACATTTTACTTCCAAGAAAGTAACCATGAAAAAAGAATTGAAAAGAAAAAAAAACAAAGCCTTATATTTATTTATGACGTATTTGAAGTGTATTACTAAAATATTTAAATATAATGTATTTGAAGTATATTAATAGAATCTTTAAATAGAAATTGAATACCGTAATCACCTAAAGTTCTTGTTTTAATTTTGAACATGTAAATGAGTTTTGCGACAATGTTTATTTGAAACGAGTTGGCATAAAAAGTTAATTCTGAGACTTGCACTTAAACAATCGTGCGGAAATAAATATAATAGCGTGTAGAAAAGTTTGGGTCGATTTAAACAAGGAAATGTTTATAGGGTTACAGTATTTAACAATAGTTATTGTGTTTTAAATGTAAACAGGTGTCTATTTCAGTTAATGTCTCGTAATCTAAAGGGTTCTTTACTACTAACATTAATTATTGTAATTATATATAAATAAAAAAAACCGATACATGCATGACCAACTAACAAATGAAGTTAACTTTAAAATGATTGAATAACATGAAATATTACTGATATGAAAACGTATTTGTTTTACGTTCAATTTTGTTTATCGTTATTTCTGATAGTTGTGAACTTTTATCATTTATATTGACCTTGTTATGTTTTCTAAGCTTGCGGTTTATATGTTTGGAAGGTTTGGAGGCCACTGATAAATATTATTCTTTGATATTCTGATACTCTTATGTGTCAACTTAATAAGTACTTATTTATTGATACTCCATAGAATTCCAACCATTCACGCGTAAAAGAAAGCAAACCGAGAGAACATAAAAAGGTGAATCTAAAGGGATAAAAAATCACCATGCACTAAATTGTAACCATGCCCTTCAAACATTTTTTTATTTCTTTTATTTTTGATTTTTCATTTATTTTTTTGCTTAGCCATGTGTTCGTGTCAAGGTTTCTAAATTCATAATTTAATTTTTTCTCCTTTTAAACTGAACCTAAAACATCAAGTGTTGTCAGAAGATGGATTCCAAAATAATATTCACCTAACTTCACGGCACTTTTTTCCCTAATAACACATAAAATAACAATAAACATTCGTATGTATTTTATTTTATGAGTGAAGTAATCTAATGGTTAACAAGTGCTACCAGATATCGTAAAGGGTCGAGGTACGCACCATGTGAGAACACCCCGCCGTTGCCGAGGGTGATAAATCCGAGCAATTGGCTTATTAGTCATTTTCCCCTAATTTGATATTTATAAACAAGGGTTAATTAAGCGCACCGATTTATTGCGTGTTTCGTCGATTCTGTTAAATACATCGTATTTTTGAGTGTTGATGACGAGACATGTATATATTTATCGTTTTATTGTTTAAGCACACCGAAATAAATATAATATGAATAAATAGTTTGGTTCCACTTTATCTTCTTTTCCTCCTATAATAGCTACACGTATATGGTTGTTTGTTTATTATGTTGTAATATAATAGTCACTTAGAGATGTTAATTTGGAGTTTTGACGTAGAATAAGCCTTACATTTCGAAAGTACCTAATACCGATCGGAACCAGCGAGTCATAGAATACGTCACATACAATTACGTACAGCGGTTATATCTGGACACAGACCCGTCGGATATGACCGCTAGTTGGAAGTCATAGAATACGTCAGTATAAGAATTCTATTATTTTTGTTCATTTCATGTTACAGTAATTCCTGAAAGGGTTTCTTTTATTAGAATCTGTGACTATTTTGTATCAATAAACTTGCCACTTTCATGTCATCCCACTATCAATAATTTTTTAACCCATTAATTTCTCGTTTGTAACAATAATATTACATTTTGCAGACTCATAAAATGTTCCTAGTACAAGAGATAAATAATATTAGTAACGAGAAAGTTTATAGATTATTTCTTTTATTCACATTTATTTTATTTTTATATATGTGTCCTTTGATCGCACCAAAGGAAGTTGTTTAAGAATCCGCATTACAAAATGATCCTGGCAGAGTTACAACGATAATTGATTGTTTAATCGTTTTTACCGATTCTCTTATAATCAGAGCCTCACGTTTTCGAGTGCCGGAGGTGAGGCATTAGCTTAAAGATTCGCGCCCAAACATAGGCTACTTAATCCATAATATTACTATTGTCGAGTTCCCATCAGAAATGTCGAAGGAAACCACAGATCTAAGAAACCGCTTAACCAAATTTGATTTAACCTTTTTATCTATATTTTTTTAACAATATGCACTTTCAAATATAAAAAAAAACAACAATAATAATAACATATACTTGTCACATTTATAACACACTCCTTTTTGTGCCAGGAGAAGAAAAGAGCCTAGCAGGGTGGAGGAATTTTACATAAAATCGATACCAACGTAATTGTTCCTGGATAAAATATGTAGTACAGTAGCAGCAGTCAACATTTAAAGACTATTACCATCGACAGTAATACCATTCGATTTTATAGCGGTGAAAATTAATGGGTTGTCGTTCTTAGACTTTCTTCCATAGGTCTTCAAAATAAACTGTAGAAATATTAGCAGTGTTTTTATGTCGGTGCTATAATGTTTCAAAACATTGAACAAACAATTTTTAAATTTATAACATACATTAGTCACACGCCTAATTTACACATATGTTAGTCGATAGGTACTTTTACCTGTGTGTTAAACATTGATAACATCGACGCACAATTATTACATGAAACCAAACGTTTTATAAACAAATTACAAAATATGGAGTTTTTATCAAAGTTTTGCTTTGACGATTGACATTTGAACGCGTACAGGGAATAGTACAGCACTAGACATTATCGCATGACGTTCAAGTGAGTTTCTATAAATATTAAAACTAACACGTCTAATTAACTGGAATCTCAACGGGATAATGATGAAACACACGTTATTCGTGCGGAGAACATGTACGACATAGATGAATTAATGTAGAAATTATGTCCAATTGAATTATGTCCAATAAAAATGTAGAAAATATGTAAGCTGCGCTATTTTTATTTATAGTATTTATTTATGTTTCGTTTCTGTCTTATTTTTAGTTGATTACTTTTAAATTACGTTAGTTAAAGTGATGACTTGTCATTTTAATACAAAAAAAAAACTTATGGTGATTAAAATCTACTCAATGTTCTCTTATAAAAAATAATCTAAATTAAATATAAAAATGGAAAATACAAATACTTGAATAGTAAAAAAAAACAATCCAACTTTTCGACAATAAAAATCTGAATGCAGCGTTTTCTGCAATCTGCGATTTACATTCACAAAATATAAGTCACTTCTTTTGTTACAGGTTAACGACTATAAAAATAATAACCGCCAGCGGAAAAATGACATTATTATTTAAGTTTTAGTTTAGTAAAGCATTGTCTGAAGGAGTTAAAAGTCGTTTTTTTAGGCAAATATTTAAATTAGCTTCTCTACTTCATATGTTCTCTCACATATATTCACAGGTCACGTACAACCGTTTTGCATATCCTCTTTTTATTTTTTTTTATAACTACCTATTTACAACTGTACTGTATCTATACTCATAACGAGAGATTTTTACCTCTTTCTATTTCTAGTTTATTCATGCATAAAACTTGAGTCTTTTCCGTTACATTCATTAATATTAAATTCTTCTATGCAGCTACTTACTCCTAGATGAATAACGACAAAACTAAACCAAACAATCAATTATCAGACTTCTCTGAGATAAGTCTTCCTGTAATAATATTCTCAACTTCATTATTGTTACAACTGTTGTTCTTCATTTATATTCCACTACAATTTTTTCATCATGCCTTAGTCAGGTACATAAAACACAGTTCATTTTGGTATTTTCGTCTACATAGGGGATCAAAAATAACTAGGATGAGTTTATAAATTTATTATAATAAATCAACGCAACTAGTCACGTTCGTCGATTTCAAAATAAGCTTCTTCCGCTTGAATATAGTGCTCCTGGCGCTTTGGCTGATCTTCAGACAACTTTTGACATACCTTTTAAGTATCGCCTTTAATTCTCCCCACCATTTTGTCATAATTTCATTTCAAACAAAAATATCGACTTTTTAGGCAAGGAAACAGTCCGTGGACTATTGCAGCGATATTGGAAGAATAAGCTGGTTAATGAACGAGTGGCATTGTATTTTTTGCTAGGAAGAGCAGTGTGTCGGGGTGTGTATCGTCTAGGGTTTTCTGGTCAAAAGAAGTAATGAACATTATCTTGCGGTTACTCTGTTCCATGCTGCATTCTCATGAATTGTGAGCTATTTTGAAATCCTGGTTAAACTTTGTTGATACACTATCATAATTTATTGTCAGTCTCAACATCGTAGGTACCCTCTCAAGTTTTGTCATCAGTGATAATGTGCCTAAAAAAATCTTTCCTTATTCAACTATTGCAAAACATCATTCCGTTACGGACCATAATTTTGGATACATTATTCAAATGTATCTCTTTAGCGAATTCTCGCACTCTTATTTACAGATCAGCTTCCTTCACATTCAATAATAACTCTGTTTTTTTTTTCTTTTTATATGTTTATCTCGGTTGACCTGAACGTAGATCATATTAAATTCATTCATGTCGTTCTCGGAATCTTTTATATCCCTCATACACCCTCGTATATCTCGTGGTATCCTTTTCGTATGCTTGAACATTCTCACCCATTTCTACAGCCGTCTTAATTTTTCACACATAATTAAAACAAGGTTCTATACAATCCCCAGATATATAAACATTCGAAGATACACAAGATCGACAACTTTTCTCCTTTCCTTCTATCTAATTTAGTAACACGTTCAGGCTTGCACGGTATGGCAGAGAATGCTTTATATTTTCAACTAAATACATAGTAATGTAGTCAATGTATTTTGCTAACAAGAAAATGTGTCGAGATTTATACCGTTTTTTATAACTCTTTGTACATGTTTATTAATGATTAATGTACTGAGAATAATGACCATTCCTTCCTACTTGACCCTATGTATTATCTTTCATACCTACGCCCTACTTAATGGAAAAACATTTACATCAATACCACGATAACATTAAAATCATCAGGAATCCACCGATTTATAAAAAAAATTTTTGCAGACTAATTTTCAGTAGCTATAACGTGTTTATTTTTATTAATTCTATTTCTATTAGTTGGTGGAAATGGAACATAAATATTAATGTTCACCAATTTTGTTATCCGTACTTACTGGCCGAGTTTTACATGAAATTATACATGAGGAAAGGTTTAATAATATAAATAGATAATTATAGTTACTATTTTATTATATTTTAAATTATGTTATAATTATAGTTACAGCTGTAAATACGATAGTAATATTTTGATTACAATTAATCATTATAAATATAAATCAACTTTATTTCTAAACTGCATCTCCTTTAAGTAGCAATGCCTCACCACCGACTAGTCGAATGCTGTTCTTCGAGACAATATCCCTGAAATTAAATAATAAAACTTTAATTTTATGTAACCTTTTAAGACCATTATCGTCTCCATATGCAAGTTCGTATTTCGTATTACCTTATTACGCAATCCGTATTTTCGTATTACGCAATTTCGTATTTACCTTATTGCGATATTAAGTGAGACTAACCATTGATTATAATATTTACGTCCACCTGATAAACCACATCAAAATAGATATTAATTAAATAAAATAGGATAGATAATTTATAGAAGAGCACTGCTCTAAGGAATTATTTTTGTTATATAAATATTATGATTATTTTGTTAATTATTGTATTTTCTTTGTATCAAGTAAAGTTACATAATCTAGATGCAAACGCGAGTTATAAATTATCTATAGTTAGATGCAAATAGTTTCATTAGGTGTAATAATTGTTATCAAACTAATTCATAAAATTATATAAATAAATTTAACTGCCACATATTATAGCATGAAAAAGATAGAATAGCATTAAATATTGATAACAAAAATTTTTGAATTTCTTACATATCGCTGTGAACTTCCAACTTTTCGGGCAATATCACAATATCAGTATATTCTATTTAAAACTGACTGACTGAGAGTAATGTAAATTAAAATACTGTGTAGAAATCTTAAATTAAGACTTATTGAGTCTTAATTTAAGATTTTACTGAAAAAAATAAATTAAAGTATATTTTAAATATTTACAGGCCCATTAGAATTGCGATTCGATCGATTTTAAGATTTTTGTTGTAAGCATTTTAAGAATCTGTGTGACTCGATCTATAAAAGATTGGGTGGTAATACTCTTATAATTGATGACAATTACGTGACATAAATATTCACTAAAATTGTTACCGAAAAGGAAATATAGTTTGAAGTTTTTCTATTTCGAATAAAGGACGTAAATATGTTCATCTAAAGCTATTTTCAATTACAAATAACTTAAACGAACCCTTTTTCCCTGGGCGATACCACGCTTCGCACTTGGACGGAAAGGGTCGAAGGCAAAATCGTGAATTCACTTAGGTCCGCTGTCTGCTCAGACTTCCCGGTGTTGAACAATAGTGTGAACGACTCGTGTCCAGGGAGACTCCTGGAATTTGAGGGCATCTTCTTTTAAATTTTATTAATTAAAATACAACAAAGAATGTGCACCTCCTATTAACTGATTGAGATAAGAATTTATTAATTGTGCGCAGTTTCTCTATATGCCATGCATACGCCGGTATATTTTTTCATTGATATTTTTCTAATAAAATATTAAAATGATATATCAAAAAAATTGCTATAAGTATAAACTTTTACAAAAGTTTCGCGACAGCATTTTGTACTTGTGTCAAATAACTTACAATCATTAACTTCAGAAGGGCGTTGACATGACCTACGGCCAGCAATATAATATGATTGAATTTATTATTGCATATCTTAATAGTTTCAATATCAAATATTATTTTAATAATCTCGGACGTCTAATGTTTTACTCTCTGTCAAATATTTCCTTAGAGACGAAATTTTAATAAAATTCAAGTCCGTCGGGTTCGTAGACTATGTAAATAAAAATAAAAACGATATCTTTCATCTAATTCGATGATAGCATGTGAAATTATTACAACATAAAGACGACAAATATTTTTATGACTAACCGCACAAGCACCAAGATATTTTCATTCAACGCTCGCAAAACATATTGTCCATGTTTCATTGTTACGTGTTGTCGAATTTTCGTCATTTCACGATATATTTGATAGTGACTTTTCTTAGAAGCCTTTTGCACTTGCAAATTGAGTGTCTTATAATCCTTTGCAATTGGCAACCAACTAGCGGAAGCGGAGGTAAAGCCGGCCCCAATGTTGCCATTCCAATGGTAGGGCGTCCGAGCTGGGTCCCTTGAAAACTTGAGGTAAGTCTCAGGCGTTCCCATATTGAGCGCCTGCACGTCGACGGTCTCTTTCCAACTCACGTCACCGTTGCGCATGCCCAACTCATCACCTTGGTACGTGATCGCAACGCCAGGTAGCGTTATGCAGAGCATGTTGAGACCGTCGACCAGGTGGGAGCCATATCTCGAGGCGAGACGTGGGTTATCATGATTCCCGAACTGAAAGGGTTAATTTGTTCACTGGTGAGAGCAGAGTTGGAGATAAATATTTTTGGATAACATAGATGTTTAATTCATTTTGAAATTTTAATATCTTATGTGTTAAGTATATAAAATGACAATAAAAGAACAAGCCAGGTATTCACCACCCAATTTGGTATTCCTCCGGCAGGTACAGCTGTTAGCCAACGTAGAGCGACACGTGCTATGTCACGAGCGGTCACATCCCCAGATAATTCGGTGATGAAGTCAAAATTAAAAGGAAAGTGAGATCCGATTCGTTTTCCATCGCCATAATAGAGCATCGTCATGCTCATGTTTGCATAACCCTCTGTCAGCATTATTCTGAAACAAAAATCCCTGAATTTTGTTAACAACTGATCATTCACAAACTGGTACTTTCTGAAGCCCGGGATGGTCTCTAAAACATGTTGGACTAAGGAAATATTTTACCGTTTACCAATTTAACAAAACAGGACAAAGTAAAATTTTGATAATACAAAAATAGTGAAAAAGAACTAACAATAAAACTTAATATTTATATAAACTATTAATATACAAACAAAATGTTGAGCCTTCATTTTGCTGAACTTATTTACAATGTTGCCAAGATCGAACGCCTTCCTTAATTTTCTTTCAATTGAAAAGCTAAGTTTATTAGCTTCTTTTCAGTCATAGTTAATCTCGTGTAAATTTTAATTATGTATGTTAAAAATCCTTTCGGATAAAAACGCAGAAATACAAATTATCAAAGCGAATTGCTTGGTAAAGGGAATATTTGAAAGGAATTCACTGAAGTCCCATTTGACATATAAATTGAAAAGATTCTTGCGCTGTCCAGGTGACAGGCAAAAAACTTCTACTCTTATACTTTTTATACTATTTGTTCCGTATAAAATTCATCATAACTTTTCTACTCGTCGATACTAATCATTATCCGGTACTTTATCAAAAAATTTGGCTGAAGAAGCTCCTTCCTCGCGGAAGAAAATGCTGCAGAGATCTTAGTTCATTAAATGCGTATCTAGTGTAATTTTTGGTATTAATTGTTCTTATTAATTTTTTCTTCACTTAGTAATAAACAATTTATAATTTAAAAATGTGGAGTCGCATGAAGGGAAAATAAGTACTCGCACTGCCGATGAAGTCCTGGAATTTTCTTTTGAGAGATCGTTCATTTTTTTATTACATTCTCTATTTCTTCGGACTATTCTGCTACTGATTTGACGGAATCTTGGTAAACCTTCCAGCGAGTATCTGTCAACATTTTTAAACTCCATCCGAATTTTTCCCAAAGTGTTCTTCATCTATTAGTCGAGACGAAAAACATTTATGAGTAGTGACGGGAAAAAATAATGTACGTTAGGTAAATATACAATGTGCGTAGAGTTTCCAATAAAAGAAATTCAGACAGATGTCTTAACTTTGTAAATATTTAATAAAAGATGTCGTTGCTCTTAGCTCTGCAAAACTTAATATTCTCTTCATATTTTTTAAACTCTTATAGGATGTTATTTGATATATCAGTCACCGTGTTTTCCGATATGAAAGAGGAACTCTCGAATTTCTACAAAATCTCGTCATTTTGTCAGCTTGCTTTTTATATGGAGTGCTATCAAATATTATTTTGAAAACCTCTTTTTTTAAATCTATGATCATTTGCTCCTTTACTTTATCAGTTCCTCTTTACTAAGAAGTAGTATTTTCTACTGGCTACAAAATTCTAGACTTGTTGAACCAAAAAATAACGTAGTATTCAGTAAACACTATTATCCTATTTCTTAGCCTAATTTGAATGAAATTTCTGTTTAAAATATAAAAATTTTCAAATACTTAATATAACTTTTATATTTGAACTCAGCAAGTTTTTAAAATCATGTAAAACATATTACAGGAGCAGAGCTTGATACGTCAAATAGATCATGAGTTAGACGGATGTCAAGTGACTTGAAACGGTCCGTGTAAATATCGCAATAAGCACGCATAGCTGTCAAGAATGATATCACTCAATCTTGACAGAATTACGTCTCATTTAACAAAGTAAAACTTGACAAAGAACTGCGCTATTTGATGATTTAAAGTCATATATGGCCTTGGTATAGACATTGACAGCATCTTTGGGAGAGATGGAGGCGTGCTCGGATTCATATATTGTTCATCTTTTATAAAACTGTCCCCACCACCCCACCCCTCTTAATTTTAAAGAAGACGGATGGAAATAAATTACATGAATTTTTGTATTCCTTTTCCTCTACAATAGCATTTCAATTTTTTCAGGTCTTTTCATTTTTCAGCAGTGGTGATTTAAGTAATTGATCATGGTCCATTTACATGTCCGCTATTTGACCTTCATTTCCATTACTTTGTTTTTTGTTCCGTTCTTCTTGTTCTTGACAAGGTTCGTCTTCAACACGTTTTTATATAGAGATCCAGTTAGCGATTTGTACTATTCAGAGTTTATTTCTAAGTTTTCTTTTAATAAAATCTCTTGCCAAGTGCAAGAGATTTTTGTCTTTCACTCTTCAGTGAAAAAAAATGTTTTCTTTAGGAATTTAATGGTTTTGTTGCCAAGAAATAATCCATTTTATGAAGAAACAGATTATAAATTATTTATAGTCTAGGAGGCAGTAATTTTATAAGGTTCTTGCTTTTCCTTTCAGGATACGCAATTAGGCAGGTATTTAACTCACTGATCCGAGAATATCCTAACAATTTAAAGAAACAAACCATTTTGAATTACACTTAAACTTACGGGACGTATAAAATGTGAAAAATTCACCCCATTATACAACATTATAAACCATAAAGTTTACACATATGATACAGGGAGCCATTAACATTCTATTCGGTTAAATTAAGATTAAACATAATCATCCATATTTTTTTAATTGTTAATTATTTAAATTACATTAGATGACGTTTTCTTAATTTGAATATAGGATCTCCACTAATACATGAACGGAAGGTAGGCAGATCTCATTTTTGATGAAACAATTAAATGATTCAATTTGTATTAGCGCAATGGAGCTACGAGGGAAGAGTAAAAATAGTTTTCCTCTTGAATAGAGTCATCATTTTTAACTTGTCCAAAATTAATGTTTAACTTTCATGAATGATAAGAAAATTTGCGTTACTATTTTTATTAATAACTATTTTTATTACTTGAAATTTCATTCAATAACTGTAGTACAGTATGTTCTTGTTTCTGGGAGGATCGATATTGGCCATTATTCAAACATATTGGAGAAAAATTATTATAATATGAACGACGTACCTTGTATGACCGCCACTATTTGCAGTATACTTATCGAGAAAATTTCTCCAATCATAAACTACTTCATATAGGTCTAGCAAGTCTTTGGTATGTATTGGGATAGTCCAACCCAAGTCTCCCTCTTGGAATTCATCTAAACCACTCAAAGGGTCATCCGCGAGATCTTCTTTTTCCATAAGGTATGGAAGTGCGTCTATACGAAAGCCATCAGCTCCACGGTTTAACCAGAATCGCATTATAGATAGGATTTCTTCTCTGACCAGAGGGTTGCGGAAGTTGAAATCTGCTTGTGAGATAGCGAATTGGTGCATATAGAACTGTTTACGTTCTTCACGCCATTCCCACACGCTGCCACCAAATTGACTGATCTGAACAAGAAATAGTTCGTTATATTTTGCAAATGTAATAAGTAAATGTCATAAATAATGAAATTTATAGTTACGAATAAACTGAAAAGATGGTAAAATTCATAAAATTATTAAGATATTTAAAAATGTTTTTGTACATCCATGTATCGTTAATTAACGTGACAAATTTGTTTTCACAATTCGTCCAAAAATGAAAAAGTTCTAAAATATTTTTGAAGTAGAAATCTAAACAAAAATTCGAAAAATTTTGTTTTAATAAACCACTCAAGATAATAAAAATAAGCTAATATATTTACAAGCAAAATAAAAACAGGTTATAAACATTTTAGCTTAATTTTTATTGTATCACAACACAGCTGACCACAATGTTATAATATGTGCAATGAGCTAATTACTATTTTAGCGTAATTTTAATAATATGAGATATTTGTCAAATAGTTCAAAAATATAATAAAAATGTTTCTAAATTTTTGTTGAAGCGAAAGTTTCCTTCGATTAGGAAAAAAGATATGAAAATTCATATCCATAAAATTATATGTTTGTACATCCAAAAAATATTGTGGCATTATTTTGGTCCTAGTTGATTTCAATCAGTACTTTTCCAGCTAAATTTTGTTTAGATGTTAATATAACTGCCTAATCGGTGTTGAATGTTTCGAATATTTTGGTAAAAGTAAGGAAATGGTGACGACTACTTGCGAAGATAGTGCCACTAAACCGACATCATTTAAAATGCCTACATTTTTTTGCTATATTTAAGGTTTCCAGTGAAATTCTTCATGGAAATGTAAACGTCAACGCACTATCACGTTCAATATGAACGGTTAGATTAGGTCAATTTTCTAAACGGTTATTTTTATTATATTTAAATTTTATGTCCTTATTTATATATTTATAAACTTTTAAGTAACAAGAAGTAGGTATTTGGTGGAATTAAAAGTAAATTGTTTCGCTATAGAGGAGAATCAGGCAAAATACGAGTAGACTTCACATGGCATAAAAGAATAGAAGTGTCTTAACGACGAGTTTTATTCATATTATTAAATATTGTTTAATTGTTCTCCTACAAAAATGTATACTGTATTTAACAACCTGAAAGTCTTGTATAAAGGTGTGAACTCGAAAATTGTGACGTTTACATCTGACATTGTCATTGTACCGAAGTAAATACAATATTATATTTAAAAATGCAAAAAATAATTAAATTTCCCATAGGCCTAAAATGATGGTCATTATCAGAGGCTTACGCCAAAGTGCTTGCTGTAAACTGGTGAGTGTCAAAATAGAAACCCTCGTTGGCCAATCATGGATATAATGTGACTTTGGGTGACGGTATCCACGCAAGATATTATTTTGAATTCAAAATTAGACAAGAAAGTCATGAATTATATTGTTACCATATTTGAAAATGATTATAAGAATTAATTATAAATAATTATTAACTATTTTATTCATATTTTTAACTTAAATTAGGAATTTTGTTTGGTAAAAGCATGAAACTTATCGTATTCGATGATTGGAACTTTGAGCGTCTAAATATATATTTTTAGTTTCATTGAACATAATTTTTTATAAGACTATTTTTTTTTTCATTAATTTAATTTTATTGATTAATGCTAGTCCTCAATAAGACACTTTTCCGGATAAGGTAAAATTGATTATTTTTAGAATGATCATGATATTGTAAACAAGAAATGCTCTTAGTTATGTAGTGGCAGAATTTAGAGAAAAAATTATTAATTTATGCATTTATTACTTTTCTTCTTATGTTTCACTTACCGATTTAGATTAAATAACGATAATCTTAACTTTAAAGAAGGTACTGGGAGTTGAATTTTTAATAGATTGCATATTGTGATGAGTTCGTGACGTCTAAACTAAAAATTAAAAATAGTCTGTCATCACAGAGTTGTCTAGCTCCGTGCTTTTTTATGTTATTGGAACTTTTCTCCCTGCTTTAACTGAGTTTTCTAAGTATTCTACAAAGTTACTAAAACGAAAAATAAGAGATATAATTTAACGCCAGGACATCAGGACACCAAACCATATGAAGGGACGTTTATTGTTGAATCAATGACCTTTTACACAATTGTACATATGATATGGGAAACTCAATACTTGCTGAAACACACACGCACAGAACTAATAGTTCATGACAGCGGACAAATTTTTCGTAGACGTGTCCAACAATATATTGAATTCTTGTAATTTGCTATGTCAGTTAATATCCCTCGATACAGGAAAAGACAATAGAACATGAAAAGGAAAATAGTATTTGTGCCCCTCAAATATGTATATTTTTGAGGTGTGTCTTTTGAGATATATAGGGAGTTAATATTCTTTATCATTATGCCCAATTCCTACAACAAGCTCCTAATTTTACATCAACTTTTGAGAAAAACGTTTGTAAAAATTAGACACACGGACGGACACATCAATGATGTTATGTTGATTCCGTTTTCTCCTTTTAAGGTACGGAACTCTTAAAAATTGTAAAACCTGCACTACACTACTCGCGAAGTTGATTAAAATTAGGCGAAGAGAATAGTGTAGAGAGGTATTTCGATTCGATTTGTGCAACCTCGCCTCGCCTCGGGCGACTTCCGATCGCTGTCAGTGTTTTTTACGCGAGTCAAAGGACTTTGCGAAGTTACACGAAGCGTCTCACTACACTACTCAGCGTACTTTAGTTTGCAGATAGAGGACGTACTGTTTACAAGTGGGCGCATTTGGGCGACTCACGTCTACTGAACTCCTCGCGAGGTTGCACAGAGTGTGTATTCACGTACTTCGGGCTGCGAGCAATTTCGACGTGCACTTCGTCGAGATAACTTCGCGAGTAGTGTAGAGAGCGTGCAAGTAATATCAACAAGCAGGTGGTACGAATATTACAAGAACGGAACAGCGAGACCCTCAAACCCCAAGTAAAAGATGTTTCCTCATAAAACGATGCTGGAAAAATGTTAAAAACCTTTGCTTGTCATCCATCTTTATACCACCTGCCAAACCTTCGCAGACTAGTGTAATAAATTCAGTCGTACCCAGTTGCTAGGAGGATCCATCTGTGAAGCATTGTTTTTGTTTGGTATCCCATTGTGCCAAATGAAGAAGTCTTCGAAGCCTTTAACCCTGTTCAATGATTTCTTGAAATATTCCGATTCTGTACTCGCATGGTTAGGTACAATGTCTAACAATACTTTTAAACCTGAAAAGTGTATGTATAAGTAAATTCTTATTATAAAAATTATAATGTATTTGCGTTAGATAAACTTGTTGCATGTTAATTGATATGCAAACGAGTCTTACCGAGTTGATGAGCTTTTTTAATTAGTTCATCGAAATCGGCTAATGTTCCGTACTCGGAATGAATTTTGTAGAAATCACTTATGTCATAACCGAAGTCCATCATAGGTGATTGAAATATTGGCGACAACCATATGGCATGAACTCCTGCATCCACAAAGTGATCCAGATTTTGCGTGACCCCTTAAACAGAAAACAAGTTTAATCGGCAACTTTGATTTGAAATGTATATTGTAGAGGCGATATTAAAAGCCTAACTGTACTTAATATTATAAACGTGAAAGTGAGTTTGTTAGTATGTTTATTTCGTATTCTCGCATCGATTAATCTCCGTAATTTTACATACACGTGACTTGTGTCATGGGGTTGATTATAGCACACTCAGAAATACTTATTACGTAATAAAATAATTTATTTTTCAATTCAGAAAATCACATCGCCAAGGGTAAACTTAAGCACATATGTACTCGTATGTGTAGGTATATAGGAAGTAGATAATACCGTTTTAGTATTGCAAATAATTTTAAATTACAATATTTTTACCCATTTTCAATAGGACAAATCTAGTATTTAATTTAATAAAAATAAATTGCTTGATTTCGACTTATTTCTCCATTTTTTAATCCTTTTTTCACAAAAGCCAATATCCATAAGCAACGAAAGCATTAATCATATAGTGATATTAACATTTTGCATGAAATAAATAACTTTCACTTGTACCTTGGTTGTTGTATCAATCCAGTATCATCATTAATTAATATAAGTTGATATCATTTTAAATTAATGGAAAATTATCATCAGATTTCTTTCGTAGATATATTTTGTGATTTTATTACATTTAATGAATCACTCCACTTATGTCCTACGGTCGAGCATCGTGATATTAACAACCTATATGGCATTATCATGGCTCGTTAATTAATCAATAATTCACACGATATTGCAACAACATCGTTGCAGTGGCGTTATTATAACACCTTTATTTGAATTATTTTAGAACAGAGTTAACGTGGGAGTGCAAGAAGTGTCTACCAAACAACCAATTTTTTAAAACTTCTTTTTATGGTTAACATTGAGCTATTGAACCTGTAGCAACAAGTCTGCCTGCATATTAATGTTGTGTATGTAATTTAAATCTTCTAAACATGTATTGCATACATGTACTGGAGATTTAAAAAAATATGATTTAAGAACTTGTTAATTAAGGTCATAAGAAAAACATATAATAAATTTGTGTTTTAGTTCTATATGATATTTTAAAGGAGAGATGACAATTAGCGAAAAAAATCAAACGACTCTTGAAATATGAGATAGATATCAACAATATACCTTTTGAACTTATTAGAGAACAAAAGAACTTATATTTGACTATAGTTGTCAATATTTTCACTTCAATATATAATAAAGTGAGTTTTCGCAATGTCATGTATCTTGAATGTATCATCGCATGTCAATCTTTTCGAGGTAGTTTTTATTTACTAGACAGGAGTTTTATTGGAAAAATAAATTTTAATGAAAACAAGTAGTTTTAATGAAATAAAAAGTAATAAAAAACAAACACAAACCTCTGCTAAAAACGACACACTAGGTTGTTCTTGTTTACCAGGTACGAGGAATAACGAAAAAAAATAATAATACAGGAATAAAATTCTTTATTCTTATCAGTTTTCATTTATTCGTCTCTGTTAAACCGTTGTATCAATTTCTTATCGGTTTTTTGCTGTCAATATGTTTAACACGATCAGCACGTTCCTTAATCACAGCGCCACAATCACAATCGCATTTTCTTTGAAACAAAACGTTCATTCGTCAAATATCTTTGTTTTGTCCCCTCGAACCTAAGCCATATCCATAAAACTATTTTTTCTTTTATCTACTTAATGCTTAATTTCATATAATAAAAATATCTTGCATTAGACGTTAGCAGCAACAATGGCAAATTACGTAACCGTTATTAATTCATTACATAAGTGGAATACGGAAGGTTCATTGAATGAGGGGAATGGCAGTAAAAACCGTTATTACTTCATTACATAAGAGGAATGGCACTAAAATTATTGATCATTGCATAAGTGGAATGTGAAAGGTTCATTGTATAAGGGGAATGGCAGTAAAAACCGTTGTTACTTCATTACATAAGTGGAATATGAAAAGTTCATTGTATAAGGGGAATGACAGTGAAAACCGTTATTACTTCATTATATAAGAGGAATTTCACTAAAATTATTTATCATTACATAAGAGGAATGACACTAAAAATATTGATCATTAGATAAAAGGTATAAGAAGTTAAGAAAGAAGGTCCATTACATAAGGGGATTAGCAGTAAAAATCGTTATTACTTCATTGCATAAGAGGAAAAGCACCAACAATATTGGTGTTCGATACGTGGCCTAAAAACAACGTACTCGATGTATGTTGTTTACAATCGTCAAATCACAATCAGAGCTAGAAAGGAAATGGTCGTAATTGTATCTGATAAGATATACATATTTATTGAATGCTAAAAAGGACATTATATACGCTTTCTTATAATATATTTTCCTGAAATATACTTAGAAATATATGTATGCATTCTTGGAGAACCCAATATAAATTAGGAGATTACGTGAAACATATGGATACTCGAATATATCTAACGCCTATTGGAAGGGTAGCAAATGCGAAATATCGTTTTTACGAAATATTTAACGAGTTTTTCCAAAGTTTATTACTAGGGTAGGAAAATGGAAACAAACCAGAATATATTTATGTATAAAAAAGATGCAATACTAGAATAACTCATACAACTACCCATTTATATGGTTCCATACCTCAAAATGAAAATAGGAACCCTTATAGGATCACTTTGTTGTTCGTCTGTATGTCTGTCAAGACCTTTTTCCCAGGAACGTGTGGAGGTGTCAAGTTGAATTTAATATCAAACATTTAAGTTCCTTGGATCTGTTAAAAATCAAGTTTCTAAGTCAACGTAATCAAGAAAAACCCTAAAACTACGGCCATTTATGTCGCATACTTGGATATTCGCAAATAAATAAAAATCTATAGGTGCTTCCGTTGTCCTAGAATAATGAAATTTAGCAAGAAGCAAAGTCTCACGCTATAATTTAAAGAAAAAATAGTTAAATTGTTAATATTACATAAATTGGTTTTTTAAATGCGCCTGTGAAAGTTATAGTAGACAATATATTTTCGTTCTAAAGAATTAAAATTTTATAAACAGTTTAGTAGAAATATTATGCATGGTATATGATGTTTACATATGTCTAAATGTGTACGGAATCTTCGTAGTGCGAGCTCCATTCGTACTTGACAGATTTTTTTTCAGTTCGGGGGGTTAGGAGGCTATCCTAAACTCATATTAATTGACAGATGTTATACGCGATCGGACGCCTATACAATTGATTTAGAAAGAAATGTCTTCTGACCTCTGATTGCGTATAACCACTGTTGATTGGTATAAGTTTAGAAAACTATAAGCCACGAAAACAAGGTAGTTGTACGAATGAACCCCTTCTGACCTGGGGTATATTAAATTGTACATAATGTTTCCAAAACTTTTTGGCTTATTTCAACTAAGGTAATTAATTCTTTCTGGTTCTTCTAATGTTAGCGGTCGTAGATGATAAATTATAATTTTTTTTATATTGCATATTGTCTGTTAACCAATATAAAACGATATGTAAAGTGACATTAGTGGAAGTAATTCAAGACTAAAGGTGTTAATTTTATTATTCCATGTATCTTTATACTAAATATATATTGAATATATTTGGCGTTAATTTTGTAGAAATTTATTATTCACAATTAAATGAAACTACGTGATGTAGTATTATTTCTACTTTCTTTAATTTCTTTACCACGACCAAAGATGATCTTTGCTAATATCCCACCTGAAGATGTTGTAATACAACGAAACCTAGGTCGTGGTAAAGAAATTAAAGAAAGTAGAAATAATACTACATCACGTAGTTTCATTTAATTGTGACTAAATATATAGTCTAGCCTGTTATAATTTTTTATTTCGCTGTTTAAACAGTCGGTTTTTTATTAATTTATATTCCATTTTTATTTTATTGAATTCTTTACTATATGAATGAAATTATTCACATAAATAATAATGTTTGGTATTGAGAACCATTGAAATTTGATGGATAAAAAAATTAAACTACAAGGGAAATAATATCATTATGTGTTTTGCTACGCCTGCTTACAATACACAAAGCGCAAGAAGCAAGAAAATATTGAACAATTTATTGCATATAATATTGTATACTTATCAAAACATTTCAATTGATACCTATCTAGATTGGTTTTGAAAATAATATTCCTATCAGACACAATGAGCACTATCAGCTATTTGTTATTACAGCTTATTCGTTATTTGCCACATACCTTATGCTACTCATCGTATTAACAGATATTAAACAATTCATGCTCTATGAATAATAAGGGATCCGACATAAATACATACTAACATACGTGTGAAAACATCTCTGTACTTACGAAAATTCAGGTAAAACATTTGTATTTTAAGATACAACAATGCGTAGTGGCAGAACAGTAAAGAATAACAAGTCATATCAATGTAATGCGTCTATTGCTGCTGTTACAAATTTAAACTACACTATGGCAATAACAATTCTCTTGTCCGTCACGATCTACTTCGGTCGAAAATATTTTAAATGTAAGTATGTTTCAATGTCTACTTCACTTACCTTTCAAATCTCCAATTCCATCAGCGTCACTATCCTTGAACGATCGTGGATAGATCTGATACAGGATCATATTTTCCCACCAATCCTTCTCTTTAAGTTCCATTTTCGATCCTGGACAATTGTCATTTAAAACAATGGCCAGAGTTATGACTATTGCAGCTATTAACCATCCCGATGCTTGCAATAAACTCATGATAAGACTTCGAATCGGTATTAAGGTAGTCCCTTTGAATACACTAACCAGTAATGTATAAAACACAGGTAGTGTACGTAAGCCAAGCACGTGTAAAATGGAGTAATTTAGCTTTCTGTGTCAATATATGAGCTTACTTGCAGGTCGATAAGTTATATCTGTACTATATGTATTCCACGAGTAACTTTATATGAATTGATAACTTATCAAAAAGTCAAATGAGATTCAATTTTTATATCGGAGATACAATCAAAAGAGTTCTGAAAAGAATACCACAATTCCGTAAATTGTTTAATCGTGTCATACGTTAAAATATCTTATTTGGTTACCAAGATTATTGATAAAGAAAAATATCTTATTGTCTTAAATATTTGTATGTACTTTATTAAAATATGCAGGTACTCAAAATAGAAAAGAAAAGAATTACATAGATTAAAATGTTTTTTTTTTAATCCATTCGTGTGTTCATCGCGAGATCTTTTAATTTCGTTTTAAATGAATTTTAGGATGGTCTATGTGAAGATCCATATGCACTTGGCGTGTTACCACTTAGCGTATGCCTTATCCAATATTGTTATACTAGCTGGACTTCGTTCGCATGAAATTCGGAAAGAAAAGTTATTAGAATTTTTTCCGTCCTATATTTCTCTTAGGTATAAACTATTGTCATAACAAATTTCATCACAATCCGTAGTTTTTCCGTAATTTTCCAAAAATCGTAGATTTTACGCGATTGACGCACCAAATAACATGCAGACAGACAAAAATTCTAAAAAAAGTTCTTCTGGCTTTTATTATCATTCTATATGCTAAATCAATAACTCTTTTTAAAATATTTCCAATGTACAGAATTCACGCTGTTACATTTTTAACATATGTGCAGCGATTATGCAATAGATTATGTCATGAGCCATGAGAGCATATTATCGGAAAATGGTTATCAATTTATTTTGCAGTTTTATTAAGATTAATACTGATAACCTCGTTAGTTATGAAAACATATTTTCATTATTCGATGAATTAAGACACGGATACCACATGATCCTAATATTAATATTTATTTTGTACATGAAAATAAAAAATAAATAGGAATACAACGCGAAGGACAAGGTGTAAATAGGAACACGACAGATTTCTTTCGATATTCTAAATCCATTTCTAATATTATAAAAACGTTCAGAGTAGCTTTTTGGAAATTCCAAATTGTTGCGGAGTTATTCAAGTTTAAAGTCGATATTTTTACCAAATTGTATTTTCCATTTTTTTTCTTACATTCTAATTTAAATTAATATAAATAATGGTAAGAAAATTTTAAAAAATGTGGATGATCGAGAATATTTTTTTATTGTCAATAATAATATTTGTGTTACTACTCTGAATTATCTCATCGACAGAACGTGGTAGGTCGGCACCCTGGATTTTGCTATTATATTCTGATTACCTTTTGTTTTGAAGCACAATCAAAGAGGTATAAAGTGACAGATGGTGATGATGATGGCAGATGTCAACAGGATGTAATAACTTTTGAAAATTTACGACTTCATAACATTGTAAATAAAATTGAAATAAGTTACAGAAATGAAAAATTTACGATAGTTTGAAAACGCATATTTCCGACATCTACAATTTCACAATAAATTGTAAAGGCGAGATTACTGTTAAAAAATATTATTATGAATTTAATTAAGCCCCTTATAGATACGACTGAAACATTAATTTCGTTAAATGCCAGTCGACGTATTATGAGAATTCAAAAGTGTACCTGCACGTTAGTTGATGCTTGTTATAATAATTTTACAATACTGCCAAAATTCAAGCGATGGTTCAGATTTACAATCGAACAATCGATAATAGATTTATTTGTTTTAGAAAAATTATTTTCATATTATTTTTTATTATCATTTGCTATTTCCTCTTTCATAATTCTTTTATTATATAATATGTAAAGTTTGATCTTTCATAAAGTTTATATATTTCATTTGAACTAATTAGTACACAACCATAACGGCCACATATTTTAGTTTATGTTTAATTCTATATTTTATTACACCGGCACTTTTTGAAAAATAGCTTCAAAACTTTGCAATTACACGAATCAAATTTCGTAAAATTTCTACTTCAGTATACAGCAAAAAAGAGACGAAAATAAAAAAGGTCGACTCGGTAATTTTTTTTTTTGTAAATATATTTATTACATCGGATATGGAAACCAAGAGCACAACACTTACAAAAGCATCACATGCACAAACTCCATGAAGCTTTCATACGATAAAAGATGCATTCTCTGTTAATAAGATTAAACATAACACTTCAAACTTAATCTTTCAATTTTCTATTACGTGTGATATAAAGGAAATGGAATAGAAAATAATAAGCGATTATAAAACACAGTATTATTAATATAATTAATTATAATAAAATTAAAACAATCCTTAATATCAATCATCATCTTCGAAGATATCATTCGATTGTTAATTCAAACCATCATTTTAAATATTGATCATTAATATGTATTAAGAATCAACGAAATGAAAGTAATCTTATTCACTTTTCATAACACGACAAGTGCTTCATCAAATTGATTTATCAACGCAACACGTTCTTTAATTAAATTCAGGCTTTTAATAATATTTTGCTCAAGGTTATTTTCGCATATGTTTTCTAGAAGAAAATAATGTTAGTGAAACATCGTCAACATTAAATTCCAGCAATATATTCCAGCAAAATATTAAATTCCAGCAAATATATGTTTAATTTTTAAATTTCATAAAATTAAACTTTTTTTATACGATAATTTTAGGTGTGGCACATGCGGTGTGTTTTTAGCACATACCTTATTGTGTCCATAACTATCGCTGAGATTACGAATCTGTTTCAATGTTACATACTTGTTAAAATTAATTTTAAAATAATAGTCGCCTGTGTTTGCATTATAAGCAAAAAGTGCATTTGGCACAAAGCCCTTCTCTACGTTGTAGCTTAATACTTACACCCTTCGACGTTTATTTCCAAACACATTCTGTTGTTTCATCTTTCTACATTTTCTTTTTTCTACGGTCAGTTTGTACATAGGTCTTATCTGTGCAGATAATAGACCAACGGTCAATACGCAATTAGCAAAATCAAACCAATTTTATGGTCAAATATATTTATTTTATTACGAACTACAGTGCGTGTTAGTATTACTGCACAATTAACTATATATTACTAGATTTATAGAAAATTAATTTTAAACACTCCGCACATCGGCAGAAATACAATGCGCGTTAGTATTATAGCGTAATTCATTGTATATTACTAAATTTTTAGAAAATAAATTTTAAACTCTCCGCACATTCGCAGAAATACAGTGTGCGTTAGTACTTCTGCATAATTAATTCTATATTATGATAGTAATGGTGACGTTAAAGACCGAAATTCCATTCATGTAAATTCTATCTCGTCAAATCAGCCATTACTCCGAGCGGTGTCAGTTACAATTTATGAATTAATTTTAAATTAGTTAATGTGCAGATTAAGTATCGTGGGCATTATCTGTCTTAAAGACGTCAAGTGTGAACAATTTTAAAGGTTAGGCAATTACTCATATGAAGTGAGCAAGCTTTAATAAACGCAATATAAATAAAATATCACGCTATGAAAATGTATAGCACAGATTAAAAAGAGTAAATAAGTAGTAAGTAAGACTAGCACTATGGAGGTTCCGTACACCCTTAGGAATATATATATATATATATATATATATATATATATATATATGAATATATATATATATATATATATATATATATATATATATATATATATATGAATATATATATATATATATATATATATATATATATATATACATATATATATATATATATATATATATATATATATGTATGTTTAAATTCTAAGGAATATGTAATATTTAATAGAAAGTATCCACAAATAAATTAAAAGTATTAATCGTCAGTAAATATGTAGCCTATAGAAGCACATGTGAAAGACGTACTTCACAAGTGTAAAAATATATTAATAATATGTCTGTAAAACTGTACGACCTAGCATCACACCGATAGTTTTCCCGTAAACCGTAGGTAAACTTCTGGTAGTAGCTGTGTTTAATAATTTTGACTTGAGAAAAGAAGAAAATTGTTTTGGTATAATTTTAAAAATTGTATTTAATAAAATTTAATATATAATTTTGCACCTATAAAATTTCTATAAATTTATTTTCAAGTGTTAACTAAGAGATGTATTTGGTTTAATAGGATTTATTTATTTGCCACATTTAAAGTTTCTACGTCGAACGATTTCTCAGAAAAATGGCTGTGACAGAAAGACGGACAGACCGGAAAGCGATCTTATAAGTCCCGTTTTTTTAGATACGAAATCATAAAAGTAGAAAATAGTCTGAAACGCGATGGACATATTATGTATGTACTAACAGTTTATAACATCGATCCTACATTTTTGACTACCTAGATAAAGTTCGTTATCCTTTTTCTTTCACATTTCAGAGTATTGATATTGATTGAGCTAATTTCATCAGCTCTAAAGAGTAGGATAAATCTAGATCAGGTATATTTAAACATTATTTGAAGTAAGCCCTTAGATGATATTTAGTTTCGAATAATAATAACTTGACTTTTACGAGGGTTCCGTACACATTTAGGCACATATAAACAATTATTATATTTGCAAAAATTACATTATTTTTCACCAAATGAATCTATTGCCTAATGTATCTTTCACAGGCGTTTTATTACCCCTAATTTTTAACTTTAGTGTATTTAGTTCTTTAATATTTCTTTGTTTAAATACAGGATATAAGACGTATTAGGGATGAAATATAGCTTCCTATATAAAGGTGTTTTTCAGATAAATCTTGAAACAAAAATCGTTTTATGCTTTACTTGAAACTCTTCAATATTATCCAAGTTCCTATGCAGAAAAAAATGTTGTCTGTTTTTTTTATTTATTTATCAAAAACAATATTTGATTTCATAATTCTCAGTATTATAAATACTTGAAAGAGAGGAGACATTCAATACCGCACAAATCACCGAATATAACATATTTTAATACTCTGAGTTCCATGATTGTGGTTGTAAATTTCCTTGGTTGTAAGTTTTTACTAATATAAGAACTTGGTCATTTTGTACACTGAACCAATATCTTCCGATAGATCTAAGTAGTCAGAAATAATTTGTCGACCACTATGACGCCACCAGACTTGAGCCATCTGTTTATGTTATTAGCGTCCTTTTCATTATGTGTGTGAATACATTGGTGTCAGTATTCTGGAATTGGTGAATTTAAATCTATAATTGTATAAAATATCGTGGTATTATGCAGGTCCGAAGGTCTAGTACCCTAAATAATTGACCGATCTGGATTAAATTTGGTATTTGACAGTTTCCTATAAATATTTCCACCCGGTTATTTTATTTTTTAACCTTATTCCGATTATAACCGAATTCTTACGGAAAAGTACAAAGTGCGCGGAAAGGACCTTCACATGATCTTTATAGACCTCGAGAAAGCCTTTGACCGGGTACCGAGGAAACTCATATGGCAGGCCTTAAGATCAAAACAGGTCCCAGAACACCTCATAGATCTCCTGAAAGATATGTACAGTAATACCACCACCAAAGCGGTGAGCTCAGCTGGTGTAGGAGCCATCTTCGCGGTCAAAGTGGGAGTCCATCAAGGCTCCACAATGAGCCCTATGCTCTTCAACCTAGGTATGAACTATGTCACAGAAAACCTACAAAAACCACTTTGGTACGCTAATGACATAGTACTAGTCACTGAATCGGCAGAAGAAGCACAGTCGCAACTTAACGGATGGTGCACAGCGCTGGAGAACAGGGGTCTAAGAGTTAGCAGGCTCAAGACCGAATATATGCACTGTACCTTTTCAGGCACTAATAATAATACAGCGTCAACAGTAACCATAGGCGGGGCTCCCCTTAAAAAGTAGACCAGTTTCAATACCTTGGTTCAGTAATTTTGTCAAAAGGTACAATCGCCGCCCATATCGAAAGCCGAATAACAACAGGATGGCTGAAGTGGAGAGCGGTGACTGGGGTCCTCTGTGACGCGAGAATGCCAATTGAGATCAAAGGGAACGTCTCTAAAAGGGCACGAAGACCGGCTCTTACGTATGGGTCGGAATGCTGGGCGTTGCGTAAATCAGACGAACAAAGACTTAATGTAACCAGGATGAAAATGTTACGCTGGTCCGGGGAAGTAACCCTAAAAGACAAGGTTAGAAACAGCTACATTAGGGGTACGTTGCCAATATAACAGACAAATTGAAGGAGAACCGCCTACGCTGATATGGCCATGTTATGCGTAAAGGAGATGATCATATGACTAGAAAGTTTCTGGAAATCGGTGAACCAAAACCAGGCATCGACCTGGTGGGGAAAATTAAGAACGATATAAGCACTAGGGGACTGCAACCAGAATTGACACAACTACGCTCAGAGGCTCAGAGTGGAGAAATAGGATTAGGAGGACCGACCCCAAGAAAAGTGGGACTTAACGGCACGGAGGAAGGAAGAACTTCATTTAGCGATGTACTGCGAAGACAGGGCACGTCTCGGGTACACGAAGCTACAATAATTTACTGCTATATAGTATTTAACCCGACAATGAAACAAAATAGTAAAATTTTGTTGTGATATTACAAAAAGACACATTTATATAGGTTTGAATTTCCCGAGAAAGTATGTATAGCTCAGCTATATAGTTTATCTGACTGTAAATATCTGCAACAACTGTATTATATTAAATCAAAGATTTAATATAATACAGTTGTATTAAATCTTTGATTTAATATGTTGATAAAAATGTTGTTTAATTAAATAGGTCTTTGTATATTGTAGTGGAAAACAAACTGCATTAAAGCTTCACAAGCGAAGCATTAGATGTTAATATTTTATTCATATTAATTCTAATTTAAAGTACCTTACATTAAATATAGTTTTAAGTATAGAAGAACATAATTCTAAAAATGACAAACGATGTGGCTAAATACGGTTCAAAATATCTCATTTTTAATAAGCATAGCGTTTTTGCATTCAAAATATATTTGAAATTCTCTTCAGTTTTAAATTTCGATCGTTCACTTGAAAAGCCAAAATCGAGACCTTTTCTTAGTAGCGTGTATTCAATAATCGACAAATAAACTTATAAGTTTTATTGACATTTTTACATTACTACCAGCTTATATGGCCTCTAAAGTCAAATCATTAAAACTCGATAATTTATGATTCAACAAAATCTTTCTAACGATATCCATACTGCAGTTTAGATAAAAGCTCGATTACAAGTAACTCTGAACCACTTCATTTTTGGTCATACACCACATATATACTATTGGAGTTCTAATAGCAAGGTAACTAAACTACAAGTCTTTCACTATGTTTAGTTTGTATATTTTATATATTATTATAGTTACAGGATATGAAATATTAGGGTCAGAAGTAAAATATTGATATATTTAAACAAACGACACGTTGAACAAAAACTTCCCTCGATAGCCAAGTCGAAGTGCTTATGAAGTCGTAGTACCTATGTGAATTATTTTGGTATTTCGGACACATGAAGGAATTATTTTGGTATTTCGGACACACGAGTCGTAGTACCTACGGGAATTATTTTGGTATTTCCGACATACGAAGGAATTATTTTGGTATTTCGGACACACGAGTCGTAGTACCTACGGGAATTATTTTGGTATTTCCGACACACGAAGGAATTATTTTGGTATTTCGGACACACGAGTCGTAGTACCTACGGGAATTATTTTGGTATTTCCGACACACGAAGGAATTATTTTGGTATTTCGGACACACGAGTCGTAGTACCTACGGGAATTATTTTGGTATTTCCGACACACGAAGGAATTATTTTGGTATTTCGTACACACGAGTCGTAGTATCTACGGGAATTATTTTGGTATTTCGGATACACGAAGAAATTATTTTGGTATTTCGGACACACGAGTCGTAGTACCTACGGGAATTATTTTGGTATTTCGGACACACGAAAGAATTATTTTGGTATTTCGGACAGACGAATTATACGCAAAAATACTAAAATTTGTATCTTTGTACTTGTATTTTCTTCCATTTACATTCGCTTCAATTTTTCCAAGTATATTAAAAAAAAAAACTTGAAGAGAAGAATACAACGAAGGAATTCTAATGGGATATAACCTCAATAATATAATCATATTATCACAGAACTTCTCAATAATTAAAATAAAAATACATTTTGGATAAAAAATAACACATTTTGGATAAAAAAACAACACATTTTGGATAAAAAAACAACACATTTTGGATAAAAAAACAACACGTTTTGGATAAAAAACACAACCGATGCTCATAAATCGTATTAAACTAAAATTACTCTTAATTCTACTCTTTCGTTAAATAGAACCATTCAAAGCATAAACAATTTTGTTATACAACTCGTGTACTAATTGTCCAAATAGTAGTTTGATCGAAAAAAAATTAATTGAATCACAAAATGTCGAAATTGAAGAAAATTTACTGGGCGATCTATTTGTGACTTTACATATACATTTAAATTACCTTTAAATAAAAATCAGTTTAAGAATCGACATGTAAAGATTCTGAATTGTATCAAAACAGTCGTAATGTATTGACGGAGAAAATGTTTACTTTTGGTTTTATCAGAGACCAAAAACAATCTTATCGCGTAGCTTCTTTAAACCTACACACTATCCTCGTATACATCACGTCAATATTTCCGATTTTAACATATTGGCCACTAAACGGTTGCTAAACAATTTCTCGAAAAGTTAATTACAACCTAGTTAAATCATATTTAACTTAATATAATTAGGGAAATGTGTTTAATTCATATCCGATAGAGTGCAATAATTCATATAAACTCAAAACAAGTTAAGATGGTTTGTAGACACAATCTATCCCTTCCCGCGTGATATCACGCATACACTTTTCAATATAAATACCAAATGTCAGGTAACAAATGAGCTAAAATATAAGGAGTTTCTGGTTTAACCGGTGTTGGCCCGAAGAGCTCATGCAGATAGTATGAAGTGGATCAAGGTCGGTATGAACAACAATAAATGAATATATGAGATATTTTGCTTCTCTCTTTTTAATATTAACCACGCATTATAATATTAACCACGTTTATAGAAAAGGAATACATAATTATCAGTTTAAATGAAAAAGTTTAGTAACACTTAAAAATATTGAAGTATGTTCAGTTCATCGGTATCGGGCAACAACTACATATTAATTATGTGGTTAATCATGTCCAGTTTAATGAATGGATGGCTATAAAAAACATTAATAGTATATAATTATCTTAAAATACTTCGACGTTTGAAAATGAATAAACCTAGATTTGTTAACAATAACAATGCATGAAAATACATCAAACATAGGTACATATAATATCCCATAGCATTAACCTCAGGCAGTCATGGAACAGTTTCTGTGGATAGGAAAAAGTAAATTTGTCATATCGAGACGGGGTGGTTCATCGAAATCTGCTGGTGATTGACCGCCTGCCGTCCATTTTTTCCCGCAACACATTAATCACAGAGACGGGGGCGCCGCCCTCGCGTCGCTTAATTACTCTGCCCACCCCTGCGACGTTTGCGCGCCCAGTATCGCTCGTAGTTTACGGCGTGTTATGCAACACTTGGGACCAACGTTTAGGAAGTAAAGCGACGAGTGCATTCAAAGTTATGGCCTTGGAATAAAAGTTTTTAGCGTATGTTTAAATTTGAAGAGAAGTAAGTAATTATAAATGAATTCGTAAAGTTTTCCTTTATACGTGATATATATATATGTGTGTGTGTGTGTGTGAAGTGTACCTATGAATCTTTCGCATATTTCTTTCAATCACCAGCAGCAGCGGTTATATAAATTTTTGTATGATTTTGATCATCTAATAAAACTAATTTTTTTATTATGAAAAATACTTTTTATTGATGAAGGAAAAGTATGATAGTACGGAAACATTCATGAGTTATAATTAGTTTTATTTATTTTTAAATCCTTGTCATAACGGAAACGAATACAGTATCTTTTTATTGTTTGTTTGGGTACACAACTTGAATGTGATTCACTCGGTCCTCGCTTCAATATACGAAAAAAAATAGTGACCAAATAAATCGTGATGCAAATTTCGCCGAACAATGCAATTGTAGAAATTGAATTATAGCTATTTAAAGAAACTTTCCCCTTGCCAAATTAGTTTTAACGAAGCGTATCCCTCGTACTTAGACTCGAGAGCAGTAAGCAATTGAACGGTGGAATCTAAACGGTTCCCCCGAACAGTTAGCGTAATCAGGCTTGAAGAAAATTTCACTCAAGGCTGGATTTCCGCTAACATTTACTTAAGACATAAACGAAAAGCGAGGAAAGGCAAGTAAGGGACGATTTGAAACAAACGAAGGGTAGTAGAGCGGGGAAGGCGAACAGTAATTAGTCCGACAATTGGTTACGCTTAATATTGCTTTTTAGAAATGCAGACATGAAGCAATTTAAATATCCTGGCAAGTTAGTATGGACAGCAGGATCCCATATAAGATCCTGAATGTCATGTCTGTAATTATACTCTTTCTAATTTAGTAGGAAAATACATTTAGTTCAAGCCAATTAGGATTATTTTCTTTTAAATTAAAATCTAATCATTTTACTTGGTTTTTTATTGCATGAATGTTATTATTTCCCAACTTGTTTTCAGAAGTAAGTACGATTATTATGTGTATATATACATAGATGATCAGAACTTAGGGAATAGAGACCATAGTATCCTATGGTCTGTATTCTTAAGAGATTGTGTGTTATAAGTACACAAACTTTTCTTTTTTAAAATAGTCCATTTTATTTTGAATTGTTGAAAACTAACTGAAGCTAATCTTTTTGATTTTCTCGGGAAATCTTTGTACTTACGTAAGCAGTAATATCTGAATAAAATTGTGATTCTTTATAAATCGTTGCTAACTTTGTTGGCGTACTTTGTACTTAATCTGTCTTTCCATGAGTCCAGCGACATTTTCGTACGACGTACGTAGATATGACAAAAGCAGTGAAAGTATGTATAAAATATAACTGAAATTTGATTAACATCAAATTGCTTTTTATTATTCTTTTCTTTCTCTTGCTTAAAATAAAATAAATATACGTCATTTTCGCTAATATACCAAATAAAGATGTCATAATTTTTTTAAATTTATGATTTTATATAGCATGTACCGAGGTATAAAATTTGATTAATAGTCATTTAGCTAAATCAAGTTAATTTTCGTGCTAATTTGGAGCATATAACTAAAACGCACTGACTCGCCTCGTGGCCTATATTAAATGACGCGTTATTAAATAGATTAACCAGCAGCGTTGTCAATTTAAAGGTGACGCTGAAACTATGGCGAGCGGTAAGTAGAGGGTGCGCGAGTGGGTCGGCGCGAGTCGTCGCATCGCCTCGTCGAGCGCTAAGACCTATTTGACAGCTAATTTCAGTCCCCGTCCTGCGCTGGCCTTAGGCATCGGCTTCTATTTGAGAGGGAACGAGGCAGCCAGTCGAACGATCGAGTAGGTCGCGACGCGCCGTCATTGCTACGGCGCTACGTGCAGTACGACGCAGAGTCCATCGATCAGTTGTTATTGTTGTCTTGTGAAATTGGGCTTTATTTGTCCACATATCAGATTATAATGTCGATACTCATACCGCATGCCTATATTCTGTTAAATGTCGACATTTCTCTAATCTATATTATTTTAATACATATTGAAAGCGCATTGGCAAACGTGACTGTCTATCTATTCATATCTTTATAGTATCTTCCCTTGAAAAGAGGTAATCGGCAACTGAAAACTTCATCGATTCCCACTGCCTTATATTCTTTGGACGTGTGTGGAGGAATTCGCACGCCTAAAGAACGTATACGACAGAGATAAATTATATTTGAAGACTTAATGATAGATGGCATTATGTGTATATGGTGTGTGATTCATACGTCATAACTTGTGTCTAGTGTTGCCAGATGTCTCTATCTTCACGATACCTCGCAATTTTTAGGCTTGCCATGACTAGAAGTGTCAAAATTAAGAGAATAATTTTAAGGATGCTGTAATATTAGGATACTAACATACTAATTTTTTGACGTGTTTATTAATTTTTGAACTTAATGTTATGTGGGCTGAAATTTTGCTTTCTGAACTTTACGTAAAATAATCGTGGAAGTGTATTTTAATACATTATCTGAACATTTTATGTAATGGATCATTTTTAAAAAAAAATAATATTTTGACATGCATAGTGGAACTCTTCCGGGGGGTTTCGAGGTATCGAATTTGGTATACAAACAGTAAATGTAAATTATTTATTGAAAACATAAAGCGAATTTTGCAAAAATTTGAGAATTTCGATTTATTTGTTTTTTTTTTTGTTTTTCTCCATAGATAAAAATTATGGTCCCCCTTAACTTTCAAAATAATAGACTAGCAGAAGATTAATATAAGACATAAATGTATTTACCTGACCTAATAGAATATATCTACATTAATAGTTCTTCAAAACAAAATACTCTTATTTTTGGTTCCGCTAAGTTAACAAAAAAATTATAGCCCATGGTGCGACAGCGGCGATACAATTGAAGTCCTTTGACCTTTGTACCAATTTTTTTCACTTATTTGTACCGATTTTTTTTTACTCATTTGTACCGATTTTTTTACTCATTTGTACCGATTTTTTTTACTCATTTGTACCGATTTTTAGCCAATAACCCTGATTTTCTACAAATCGGATCTGGTAACACTACTTGTGGCTTTTAACTATTGTATTTTTAATGGTAGTACTAGCACTACGACAAACAGGGAATCACAGTTCGAGTGCATAAAATATGTTAGTCCATTGAATTAAGAAATTATTATTCTAAATATAATATTTAACAATTTAACATTAACAATCGTAGTTAGGAATGTCTATCAAACCGAAGACACGTCATTATTCATCTTTAAGAAGAGTAGGGATTTCAAAGTAGAGATTTATTATTACCAATAAAATTACCAATAAAAATATACGACGAAAAATGAGACAGCTTCATTCATTTTTTCTGTTTACAACCGTAATAATCTTTGATTGTAGAAACGATGAATAAAGTCGAGTCCTTTTGAGCCATAAATAAGTATGACTTTCAAATTGAATGTCTTATCGAAGACGTTTTTAGTTTTCTTATATTTGACAAATTCGTAGAGGTTCCTCCCCGTATATCTAACAAGATGTAAACACGAGAAAAAATAAGTATATTTATTTGATTCTTAACCACCTACTCTGAAATTAAACAAGATTACACGATGGTGTACGTAGTTATATTTAAATTTTGTTTTCTGCACTTTCCAGGAATTAACTTGGAAACTATTACTATAACTTAACTGTACTACTGTCATTTTTCAATGCCGAATAGCAGTGATTGAGATTAATTTCATTCGAGACTGGTACGGTGGGTACATGAATAAAATTGTTTTATATTTTTAATGTGAGTAAATCTCCTCCAAAATTATTTGTATGTGATTAATTTTCTGAGAAATCGCTTTTAGGGAATGTGTTTAACATTGAATTTTATAATATTATTTAGGAATACTTATACTTAGGAATACTTATGCCAATAATATATTTTCACAAAATAAAGCCAGAATTCTCAAATCATTGTCTTTATAAGTTACCCATTTCCATTTACTTGCCACCGCCTAGACCGGAATATCATTTCATGTGGTCTTTATTGTGCGACTTGTTGACCAAATTAATGTAACGGGGCCCTTATTTACTCTACCTTTACGACCCCTTCAACATCGGACGTTATAGAAACCCAAAACACCATTAATATATTAGTCGTTCCTTTAGGGGCTTCAACCGTTTTTGCCTTCCAATCTTCAATTAACCTTACTCTTTTATCAATATATCTTAGAAATTAATCTTGGAAATAGAGAGAAGTAGCTTAAGTTGAGCTTAAAGATCTAACCAATAAAAAACGAAGTACCTAATAAAAAGAAGAAAAAGAACACTTCTCTTTAGTATTATTCCTGTAATATCTAAAAAATCGGCCACTATCGTTATCTAAATCGTAATTTATAATGAAATAGAAATAGCACAGTGTGAATTTTATGTTTATTATACGGTTATAATTGTTCATAAACGAAATTGTTAATAATCAAAAAAATACAAATGTTATTCAAACTTTGAAAAAGAATTTCCAGCGATGACGAAGGTAATGTAGACAAGACACGTTAAATTGTTGGTTGACCGATGACGCCATCGGCATTCTGATTGCTTTGTACGATGCTGAAGTGTGACGTTTCGTATCTAGAAGATGAAGACGTTGTATTTATGTGACATACGCTTGTCGATTCGGTATTTAAAAAACAAAAAGCATATATTGATATTATATAAAATGTTTAATGATGTGACTAAATATTAATGTATATCTAACCGAATGAAGTCAATGGTTGGTCACCAGATTCACGTAGAAACTTTTGAGATTATTGTTCGATTGGTTTAACATCGAAGTGCTAGAAAGTTTTATACCACCTTGTTCAAGTATGTCAGACGTATAACGCACAAGGTAGATGGCCGACTTTTGTAGGCGGTAAGTAGGCGGCCGACAACCTACGATTTTTTCGACTGCCGATACATCACTGGCAAAAGTCGGAAGTGGATTTTCCATGTGCAAAATTCTGTCTAGTAATACACGTCAGGAAAGTGTTGAGATTGCGGTGTGTTTTAAGATACTTGAGATTCCAAAGGAAAGGACGTTTTAGAAAATTCTATGCTTTTCTTCGACTTACTTCCGACTCAGAGCTTACAGTCAGAGTTAACATGTGGCACTCATGTGATACTTGTGTAGGACCACTTTTGTGACATGTGAGTTAACATATTAAATATCATATTATATTATGGGATCGATTATTATCGGCCTTCTGCGTTTCGCGTAAATGAGGATAAAGGTGCAAAATTGAGTGTGTGGAGGATTATACTTAACACACAGCATTATACTGTTTCGCTCTAATTTAAGTATCAACAAAATTTGGTTATTAGGTTTTTTTTCATTTTCCGATATGAGACTAATTCAATGAACCTTGCAGTATCTATCACGGAATCATTCCATTTAACAATCGGAAAATAAATTTCATAGAACACATGTCGCAGCTGAGTTGAGAAAAATAATAATTCAACAAATTTATGAAAAAATCGTCAAAATTTAAATGAAAAATAACCATGCCGTCTCTCTCATGTATAAAATACTGAAAGGACATGTTTAGAACATCGTTAATTATAACGTTATGATTGGCCTAACGTGAACTCCGTATGATTGAGCAGTTTTCTTCTTTGTTTCGCATTAATAAAATATCGAGCGAGTGAACTGAAAACATATATCAGATATATCTGACATTACGCATCACGAATAAAAGCCTTTTCAATTTTTTTCTACATTAATACATCAATAGATGCGGTAAGCCGTAAGGTTTAGTAACGAAGGTTTCGAATCAAAAGTATCGACACTGTAGTCATGAGTATTATCGAAAAAAAGTACCGTGCTGATAAAGGAATGGAAAGAAAATACTGATACCTCAAAGTATTGATAATTTTCTCGAACGTATATTTTTGATTTATTATATTTCTTACAAACATTCTCTCAATATTCCAAATCCCTTACATTCTAAATTCTATACATATTATTTACTGCTTTAATAACGTTCTAACAATGTCGATTCATTAAAAATTAACAACACATCACACATTATGCTAATTTAAATGGTAGAAAAGTTATTTACTGGAAAAGAATGAAACAATAATTTATTTAATCAAAGTTTTTGTTTAAATTAAAACGAAACTCAAAACGAAAATAGGACATAGATCAGCGAAACGCTTGGAGAAAAGAGTGAACATGAATAAACTTCTAAACTTACCATTTTTCCCCTGTACAGTCATTTACGAGGCCTATGACATTTCGACGTGATTTTTGCATTAAATGCCTTTGGCGTTCTAATTGTAAGACTTGAACAACTTTGACTTATTGAATGGTGGAAAATAGTTATTCCGAAATAAGTTTTTCATAAAATGTGCGGCAGCACTTTTTCGGGTTCATGGATCTAACTATTGTATTATATATAAGCAAATGAAATGAAAAATATGTTATAATATATCATAAATAGTAGTTTACTTCATAGCGACCTCGGAATTTTCATACTTTTTTTAAAAAAAGAATTAATTTTATAATTTTAAATAAACGTAATTACAACTGCCAAATTGCTTCATAATACGATGCGCCGGCCGGTCATTTTCAGTACCGCGCGAGCACTCGTTAACGTTGGATCTGTGTCGATTTTTTTCGCGCCAAATGGTCGACCGTAAACCGTATAGCGCGACTACCTAATTTTGGTCACGTAAGTATTCTTTGTAACTCTTGTTATAGTGAACAATTATTTTATGATTATGTTTCAATGTGAATAATTATGTTTCAAAAAGAGTAACTATTCCGCCAAGAAATCATTTCCATCTCCCACAGATATAGAAAACCTCGACTTAGAAGATACGGTAACAAATCTTTCCCGTTACATATTAATACATAACATAAATTTTATTTATTCTAAATATTGTAAAGTTTGTAACATATTTTTATTTTAGATACGTACCGGTGATGTTCCTTTATTATCCACTATTAATTACAATATAAGAGATGAACCGCCAATGCCAGCATTTGACGAGATAGATACGACATTGATGATAGAAAAAAAATCCGAGAATAGTACCGTAAGAAAGAACTTATTGATTTTTATAAAGCTAACAAGTTCTAACACCTTCTTCTTTTCTATTATAAAAAAATAAGAATAATAGTTTCAGGAAGCAGATTACGTAATTCAGAGACGGAGAATAATTGACGGTTCCATATTGAGAAACATAGTAAGAAATTCGATGGCAAACTGAGTAATTAAAATTAGTGCAAACTGAGTAATTAAAATTAGTGCAAAAAAAACAAAATGAACTGATATCAATATTTCATTTTAACTGTCGTGCGTGCGGTTCTATTTTTAAATTAAAAACGTGCAACGATATCGATCCGAAATTTGATGTAAATGCTGGATCGGTATCAGGAACCATTCTAATAGGAAATGGATTATCAAGCCTTAACGAACTCAATGCCTCTATGAATTTACCATCTATGCTATTTCGTTTATGCAGCACTACACATGATGATATTGCCGAAATATGGCAAATTACTGCTGAAAAGTCAATGCAAGACGCGGCCAAAGAAGAACGAGAGGTTTCAATATTTTGTGATGACATCGATGGTGCTGGAATAACAATGATAACAGTAGAAGCTGATGCATGTTGGAGCTAACGATTTTATAAAACCAATTATTCAGCTTTATCTGGATGTGCAGCATTATTGGGGAACATACCGGAAAGGTCTTGCATATTGGAGTCCGTAACAAATATTGCGTAATCAGCGCTCGCGTCTGTTCTAAAGATGTATCACCAGGAACTCACAATTGCACAAAAAAAACGTTCTGGATCTTCCTCCAGCATGGAACAAGCAATCCTGGTTGAAGGTTTTAAGTGCAAAAAATCTTAAATACAATGTGTCAAAAGCTGATTGCAAGAGCATTCTCGAAAGCAGACCGTATCCGGGCATACCTGTACAAAAAATAGTGTATTCCAACCATTTGTTGCGGGACTACATTTGTAAAAATATGCAATTGCAAAAAATACTACGATTCCTCTTAGCGAATGTAAACTTTTAACAGGAGATCGTCTTACTAGGTTACGTACTGTCATCTGTTCTGCAAGTAAGTTTAGAAATGACAAAAAATGTTTCTACAAAGACAAAAATACTTAATTTGCAGAAAGATATATTAAATAGCACAGGTCATGTTTTTGGAGACCACACGGAATATGAAAGTTATTATTGCACACTAGAAAGGAAAGCATAATCTGGTTCCGATATTACCAAAATGCTGTAATTATGGAAGAACAGATTTTAGTTGGTATTTAATTCCAGTAATTCCAGGAGCGTCATAGCCAAAATGGTGGGTGGAAAGAGAACAAAATTATTCTTTAAAACGTTCATACCAAGCAGCTTGCTTGGTTGGCTGCGCAACAGTAGACGCTTTTAATGTAAAACCGTACTACACATTATACAAGACACTGTGGGGCAAGAGCCCAGGAAAATCTATAAAGAAATTAGAACGCAAAACGACATGCCCAAAGTACATGCTACACAAGTCGTCCAAAGCGTTGTAAAGCTAAAGTAAATTTTGGTAAAACTGATGAAACCATAATTTCAATGAATGTCAACATCCAGATATGAACCAAAATTATTTTGATAATCCAGAGAAGCAGTTTTTAAATAATATTGAGCAATAGGCGTTAAACCGTTTTGATATCGAGCGCAATACTATTTTGTAAGCAGAAAGCGCATTATGGGTCGAATTTCGGAAATGCATTTTGACGGCATCAAGGCTTTCAAAAATCTGCAAGAGATGTACAAACCAAAATTATGCCCCACTGGTGAAAGCTATTTTGTATAGCTATAATTTAAGTCACGTACCTTCCGTTAGATCTTGGAATAGCTGGGTGTACAAGAAGTATTAAAATCGAAAAATATGGGCTATTTATCCATGATGAGTACTGCTTTCTGGAAGCTTCTCCTGACAATATTTGTGAAGGAGGATTAGTTGAGATTAAATGCTCCTCCTCCGCGTTGGGTATCGATCCAGAAAAAGAGATTGCACGAAAAAAATGAAATGTTTCAAAAGAAACCATTTCGCTGAACTTGCTATGAATGAAAAGCACGATTGAATTTATCAGTCCAAGGCCAACTTCATATTGCAAGTAGACATATCTGCTTATTTGCAGTGTGGACTGGTCCGGATTACGCAATGAAAGTAGTGGTTCACAGAGACGATGATTTTTGCAAAACCGAAATATTACCCAAATTGATGCGTTTTTACCATAAGTGTACTTTCGAAAAACTCTCAGATCAGATCTATTCTACTAAGACACATAGTTTTTTAATTTCTTTTATCTACTCCCGTACCGTAAAGTTCCAATTTTGAAACTGATATCAGTTGTATAATGACTATCATAATGACACTATATCATAAAGTAATTTTTTAAATTGTAAAACAATTTTGTTCGAAAAAGTTAGGAACATAAATTTTTCATTCATAACATACAGCCAAAAAGAAATTTGGTCTTCTTGTTAAGGCAATAAAAATTGATTAAACCTAATTGATTACATTTTTAATACAACTATAAATAATAATTCTAAGTAATATCATTTTTTTTTACACCTAGCGACATTTTCTTCATGGTTAATAAATTTATTTTCTTCAAACTTCATTTTATTTTATTGGTCGTAGATAAAGTATCGTATGACACTGCACGTAATTAGCAATAACAATACTCGTGCAAACTATAGCCCTCGTGTTATTATTACCCGTATTACGCGGCAGTGTCCTAAAATACTATTTTAATTCAGTAAAAATAATCAATATGTTATTATCAAAAACTGATTTTTGAATTACTTATCATTATTAATAATATTAACAAATCTTATTTAACAAATAACTAATAGTTGAAAAAGTATCGAAGTCATTTAGTCGTAGCTATAGCACAGAGACGTGAACATGTGCCGCCGAGCAAGTTGTCACCGTGCTTCAATGTACCTTATCTTTTAAAACGCTATTTGTGATAGACCTCTTAACAAAAATATTTTGCCCAATTTTTTTAGCTCGGGGTTAGGCACTGAAACTTGCTTTAGTACCAAGTTTGTTGTCTTACTTGAAGCAGAATAAACAAACGACATTCTTTCTCAAATTAACAAAAAATGTGAAGTATCGCCAATTTGGTAATATCGAGTACAAATGTATCCGTGTCAAAATAATGTACTGGTTACTTAAAGGTGTCGATACTTTTTCGGCATCCCTAGTCATAAGCCGCTCCGTGGCGAGTGGCGACGATGGCCTTGATATATCTTTCTAATATTATATTGTGATTAGGTTTCCAAAATGCTTATCTTATATTTTACCTAAAATTGGATATTAGTCACGAAAATTTTTAGAATCTCCTAAACGCCGTTATATATAAAAGCATGTTTATTTGTATAGTCTACGCGCTTATTAGATATTAGATAAAGTTAGATGTAACTTCCACAAGTGCGGCTTGCGTTCCAGCAGAGAGTTCAGCGTAATTAGACTCTATTCTTTTGGTTTTTATTTTTTATTAAATAATATTTTTATTTTAAAATATTGTTAGACGACAAGACGCGAAGCTGGCCGAATTAAGTCACAAAAAGCCGACAAGATACGAAACTGGCCGAATGGCACGTCGCGGCCGTATTTAATCCCGTCCAAACACGCCACGTTTTTTTCTCTTATGGAGTGACAGGGTTTTGATAAATCCCCTTATGATAAAATTTAGTGGCGTTCAGAACCAAGACTTTGATACCAGTGGTGTGGACGTATTTCTGCCTATCCATAGGTCACCTCTAACCTTGTCAAGGTAATATTTCACAATAATTGTGTAATATGAAATTTCCCTTTGTGTTGAAACGTGAGCGTCGCTTATAATAATGCAAGTCATGTCCAGCTAGCGTCCGCCACATTAGCCCTAATCTTTCCAGTAAGTAGCTAAATGTAAAACGTTTTGGGTAATTTTTAAAGTATGTACTAAAATTACATTTTACTACAGAACTAATATAACGCCTTCATTGTTGTTTTTTAACTTAAATATACATCTTAACAAGCATTAAACGTATCTGACAATACAGACGGGTAGAACACGATCTATCTGTTATTGACAGCGACCTTTTGCCCCCGTACATTTCTTTTTGTGGTGGGACCACCATTTTGTGGTGAATGGCGGCGGAACGAAGGGAAACTGTCTTTGTTCGTGAAGGGTACCTGCCATTGTTCGCTCTGATTAACGAAGCTTCACGATACCTTTTCCTCTAATGTCTATCTTGCATACAAGTAGAAGTGTTAGTAAAAATGCCGTGAAGACCATGAACCATATTTATTACTATAATAAAATCTTGCGAATCGTCATCGAGATTGGTGATTCCGCGTTTATTTTATTTTGAACTTCATTTGAGCTAACCTACTCTTAAAGCCATAAAATTATATGGGCGTGCACTTTCTACTATTCTACAAGCAAATATGGCTTTAGCAAACGTGCTCTCTTTAGAGAGGAGGTCGATCGACATATTTAGTTTTAAGTGGAATGCCTTGCTACTATGTTATGCCAAACGTACGAACGATCCTTGTTCCGTAAGTAGGTTTAAGTACAGTAATTTAAATCACGGATACTTATCATAATGTCATGCTTGTTACGTTATTGGTCTACTAACAACACGACTAACATCCGATGCACTAAACACAGTCAGGACTCTCAGTCAGATTTACTGACAGTTAAAAACGTATTTTGTCTGAATACAATATTTTGTGAAATAGGGCACGGTTGGTAAAGTAGACTCTTGTTCCGACTCGACTGACAGTTAATAAGAAAGAGAAATACGTTTTTAACTGTCAGTAAGTTTGACTGACAGTCCTGACCATGTGTGATGCCTATGGGCGTAAATCATCTGCAATGGGTACGTTTATAAGGTTGCGGTGGATTGCAGCTGGTTGCTTATCTATCTTTCTAATATAAACTCATAATCCTTGGAATTGTACGTTAGTACGAACGCGAGCAGTCCGTCTCACTTTGGATGATGTGTGTCGCACTCTAATCAGAGTTTGCCCGGAAATGAGTTATGGCATTTCGTCAGACTATTATAGTACTAACCATGTGGACAGTTTAAACGATCATTTATGAGAAAAAATTATAATTGTTTGTGACCCAATAAAAATAAATTTAAAAAAGCTTTAGTAATTTATGAAAATTAAGAAACCCCAAATTGTTGATCATTCACAAATACCAAATTTTATGTAAATCAATCAAGCGGCTTAGGCGCTGGGACGGACTCAAAAACAGAAACATTCTTTTTATTTTCGTGTTTTTTATACTCTGCTAGCTTGACCCGCCGCTTCGCCGGTATCGACTTTCAATTAAGGCGGCTAGATTTTTATGCAGGTTTTGGGTTCTCGAAAGACTTGAGTGAAATATTTAATCTACACGTTGCAATGCGTTATAAAAACACCGAATTTCACCGTGCAATATTTATGCTATTTCTCTGGTGAAGGAGTTTACGCGTCAGCAAAAGTTTATATGTATTGTTAAAGTTTTATATATATAAATTGAACAGTATATGTTATATTTGGAATACTAAACTACGTCTACCCAAGTTTCATGGAAATCTATCTAGCAGTTTAGGCATTATTGAGTCATAAAGTCTTAAAGACAGTTTTCATGGTGTTAATGTTTGACTCAAATTTGGTAGCTATTAGATGCTTGGTTACAGTTTTTCGATAACATATAAACAGACAAAGAAATCAAATTTTCTGATGATAGAATTTGATCTTTTAATTTAAAAGAAATTTTCATTAAAATCTTAACTTTGATTTTTTTACGATTACAATAATTTGGTTTCTCATGCTGTCATTAGGAAAAATTAAACGATATAGTTAAACAAAATAAGTTCTTTATGTGAAACGTTGATAATTATAAAGAAATTACTACCTTATTCAATACATAGTATCCTGGCTTCCTTTACGATGTCTGACAGCTTTTTATTAACGTTTTCCATCTCCTTCTAATGCCAGATCGTCGTTGCTTGTATCAATAAAATATCATTTCCGGAAAGTAAAGCTACCTCAGAGTATTTAAGCACACCTCACAAATTAATTTTAAAATAATTAATAGTCAAAAATTCAGCCTTCATTGTCTCGTGGAAAGTCGGAGTAAATGCAAACTCAGCCCGCGCCGTAGAAATTACGTCGACGTTTCGTTGAAAATTTTCCAAGTTGGAAAATTAATTTGTTTTGTGCCAACTAATTGCTTATTCTCTGACAAAGAACGCTATCATCCTTTGGCTTGCCACCAAAAACTTTCGTATCCGTAATAAGTCGATTAATTCAAGAGTTGAATCACGAATATAATAAGAACTAGCTGCTGGCGTCACTTACAGTTCGATACCGGGAATTGTTTCGATGAGACAAGTGTGTCCTGAAATTAATTAAAACCGCATTTCAATGGAAGGGATAATCCTTTATAGTTGACTTTATTTTATGGTAAGTATATTCAACACGTTATTATGTTCAGCTTTCGTTTTTCTTTCTTATTATTCATGAAAAATAAGAAGGAAACGACGAAGCGACATGTTAATTAGAAAGATGACTTGGCGTCACGGAATAATAAATTGATCTCTACATCTGATATAAGTCTAACGTTTTTATTTCTGTTGAATGCATTTATGATTTTTTTATTCTTTTTGGGATTCTATACTTCAAAAAGGAAAAATGGAACCTTTACGATATTACTCACGTGTTCTTGTGCCTGTCTGGCTGTTACCTGTTTTTTTTCTTAAAAACCGTTCTACATAGGAATTTGAAATTTTAGGTTATAGTGATAAAGTATATTAACCTCCATTTATCTCAAAAAAATTATATGGAAATTTTGGAAGGGCAAATGAAGAGCTTTATTTTTAGGGTTCTGTACCTCAAAAGGAAAGAAAAGAAAGCTCATGGGAACACTTCATTGTCCGTCTGTCGGTCTGTCAGGACCCTTCTTTTTAGGAAAGTATGGAGGTATCAAGTTGAAATTGATATCAAATACTCAGATCTATGGCCCTTTAGAGCTGTAAAAGAATCAAGGTTTTAAGCTAAAGCAATCAAGAAGAACCCTAAAAATACGATCATTTATGTCGCATATTTTGACACTTGCAAATAAGTCAAAACCTATAGGGTACTTCCCGTTGACCTAAAATTATGAAATTTGACAAGAAGCAATGTCTCATAGCACAAAAGGAAAAAGTCTGAAAATTGCTAATTTGTAGTTATATGACATAAAAGTATTTTTTTAAATACGTATATTTTCGTTTTAAAAAATTTAAAATTTTAAATGGTTTAATAGGAATATTATGTACCATTAAATGTTTATGAATGTCTAAATGTAGTGCCAATTCTACTCGTCCTTGACAGATGTTTTTTAACGTCCTATGCTGTGTGGAATATCTAAAAGTATATGGTAATAATTTTAAATAGCATACCGCCACAGATAGGTTGAAAATTACGCAAATAATCACATTTAAACCTGTCAAAGATGTAACTAGGCAATATATTTTCATTGTGAAAAATAATATAAAAATGATCATATGCAAATAGAACTTGTGCTCTGAATACTCCGTACCGTTATAAATATTATCGGAAAGCTTACTTTCTCGGTATTTTAAAAATATATAAAAAAAAACGAAAACGGAAAATCAAACGATTTACTTTGTCACGCAATAATTCTATATGGGGTTACAATTAAATTATTTTCGGTTTTTAATTTTTTCCTTTACTTGTGCTATGAGACCTCTCTTCGTGCCAAATTTCAATGTTTTAGACCAAGTTAATCTATTCCTAGAAGCTTTCATGAATGAGTCAGTATCTTAATACTTTTCATAAGAAAGAGCAATCTCTTTATTGCATTCAGTCAAAAGCCAGCTTTTCTTACAGAACTGTGAAGTAACTTAGTATTTTATAATTTCGGCTTTATAACTCTGGCGTTCCTGAGAAAAAATGGTCGTTACAGGCAGACGGGGAATAGAGTGAACAATTTTTGTAGGGTTTTATTTGTAAATAGTTTAATATGTGTATATAAACACTATGTACCTTTAAATATTCGAAATATTACAAAATATCTAAGGGTGTACTGAACTCTCATAGCGCGATTTCCACTTGTATTTTACATGTTTTTCACATTGTAAGTAATGTCGTTTTGTGTATGGAATATAATTGACAGTTATATTGCGGGCTTATGCAATTTAAAAATTATTTTTTAATTGTTGACCTCTTAAATACTTCTTAGTAGTGTTCTACCCTTGCATGTCTCAATGAATTAATTGTGTTTAGTTTTTCAGTGGTTAATTTTAGACATTGTTTATCAGATTATATTCAATTGCTATCTCGTCTATGCTAGACGAGCAGTATGAAACTGCTCGTCTAGCATAGACGAGATACGCTCTATTATCGTCCAACGTGTTGTAGTTAAGATGCCTTCATAGAAGTAATTTTCTAATTATATTATATATTTTTCATGAAACTTTCATTAAAGTAGCTTTCCGAATTATATTTTATTGAATATAAATAATATAAATTCTCGTAAAAAAACATAATCTTCTATGTAAAATTTTAATGTTTAAATGAAGGCTTGAAAATTACCGGAACGGATTCATCTGATTTAATTCGCTTTTTTCTAATCAGAAATATCTGTTATTTTAGAAGACAAATGAAAAATTTGATTTTTAGGTTTTGTTCATTATGTATTTTGTTATAAAAGCATGGGTAACAATTTTAACAATATTTCTTGTTTTAATTGTGTTCTAAATTCTTGATAAAACTATTTGCAAGAAAATTAGTTTTACGCGGAATTAAACATTGCAAAACCAAACTTTGTCAAAGATTTACTTATAACAAAAGTAATGCGTCAAAGTCTACATTTTATATAAGAAGTAAATACATACATACAATAAGTACCTTCATACATTATACATAAAAAGAAAATACATTGTACTTTGTTAGAATAACTCTTTGGTAATACTGGGTTTTGCAGTGCGTAATTGCGTCTAGAAATAGGATTATTGCGAATATTTTTTTTTCAAATTATAATTAATCTCTACAATGGGATTATCATAATAAATATTATTAAATTTCAATTTATTTCATTTTATGGCTTTAATTATTTTTTATTTATCAATATATTAATGACATTGAAGGCTAAAGATTGCTTAAGAACAAAGCAGTAATATTTGCGAGAGTAAACTTACATTCTAACTTGTAAATTATGTAACATTTGAACAACCGACCCTGACAAACAATCTAAAAAATTACTTTTCCGATTCACGTCAGCATGCCAGATAACACAGGTTTTGTTTCTACGGTCTTGTAACTTTCCAGATACACTTATATAAAAATTATATTTAAGAGGTTAAAATAGAGATAATATTATCTACTAAGCTTTTTACGTCATATAAGTAACTCATTCATTAATGTTAAGAAAATCTTCTTAACAGGTTTGTAAAGTATTTTATCCATGTTAAAGCAGGTTTCGTACATTGATATTATATTTTAGTTAATCGTAAGAAAGGTTTAATGATCTCGTAATCAATATGTGGAATAAATGTGTTAATAATCTCATAATTTATAAAAATTTGGACAACGTAGAGAAATTTAATTGTTAATCGAAGGACCCATTTGGTCCTTAATGATTCTAATGCCCATGCGCCGATGGCTGTTTCCTTATTCGCTTCATCACTTTTTTACATGGGTACTGTCATTGATGGTGATATTTAAAAAAACATTTAGCGATTTCAGATTTAAGCTCATTAAGTTTTTCAAAACTGATCCAATTTTTTGATCTAAGTAGCAAAATAATATCAAATATTTCAGGACTCTTTGATGTGTTTAGGGTCCGTTCCGTCCGGTCCGTTGTTTTTCAAAACGACTTAAACAACATAAGTCTTTATGAACTCTGAATAATAACTAATTAAAAAACGGTCAAGCGCGAGTCGGACTTTGTGCACAACAAAGAATTCCGTAAGTAATATTACTTACTACGCTTACTACGCTAAGCAATATTAAACTTGTAAGTTTGTATTTTTCAAAAACACTGTGAAAAACAAAGTTATTGTTGTGGTCAGTACCGAAAATATCCCATATTTCATTAATTGTTTCAGAATTTTACACACGTTAGCTGTTAAATAAGGGAGGGAGGGGGAGAGGGTGGCAATTTTGAAGATTTAATAATTGCATATATCATCGACTCTCGGCATAAACCTCTATATATAATATTTTAAGACCTATTCTATATATTGATACTCTACACCCCTATGTATACTGGATTTTTTTCCATCTCTCTATTACTTGTATGGAATGTCATCCCTAATATTATTTCTTTCTAATTCCATTATTTCATTGCATAGCGGTTCATAGAAACCACCTACCATCCAAAGTTCATCTATATAGTGCCAATAATCTCCGAGTAAAATAGCTGTGACATATGGACAAGCAGGCGGACAGGACGCTGATTATAAGTGTTTCATTTTTGCCATTTGGCTACGAAACCCTAAAAATTAGAAAGACATTTAGTTGAAGACTATGAAAATGATTGATCATTCGACATTTCATCTTCGCGTTACAAAAGATGAAATGTAAATTTGTCATGCAACAAAAAGTCATCGATTAAATAAAAAAAATCTAATTAGAAAAAGAAGAAAATGGGGTTTCCACAGTAAATAATAAGCATTTTGCATACAGAAACTTAACTTTGTGCGTGAAACATCACGTGATTTACATTTCTATATATACACGAGTATATATAAATTAGAGCCATATTCTATGAGTACTCCTTCGTTGTGTAAACTGGCAAAACCGAATTGTTCGGATATTGATTGTTAAGTTTATAATTTTTATTCAAAGTGGTGCATTGTTGACTATGTAATAAAATGCGTTAAAGTTTAAAAAAAGTTACTGAACCAATAAAAATAACTGTATTATTAAAGTTTATCGACTTCCGCCCTGGCGACATCATACGATTTTTTTATATCCGATAGTATGCCATTTAATTTGAAATTGGAAAATATAAATTGAAAATATAAATGCTTTCAAACTGTGGTTTTGTATTTTATTTTGTTGTTTTATTTTACCTTTTGAACTAATTGCAAATTCGCATCGTTATTTAGTACCAGCTCCGTAGGAGTCACCCAGCGTAAACGCAAAACAACAGATGTGTACCGTCAAGTATTATAAACGAGGATGGTTAATTGCAATAAAATAAACGGGACTGCTCAATAGCTCTTTCGCATTGCTACTGTATGAATATATATCACTAGTTAAGACCCAAAAGACACTTTTAATATCACAAGAAATACATCTGGAGCACCCCCGCCGCTCGCCTAGGGTTACCATCTGACGGGATTTGACGGCCTCCGCCCAGATTTTATTGCGGAGTTTTCCCAATATCGGTTTTACTTCATATCTATGGTATTTGTCAACCAATTTATAAATGCCTGAAGAATACTCCCAATCTGGACTCGTTTGGTTAGAATTAGACTATATAAATTGGATATACATTATAAAATTCCTCAATACTTAACCAGACAGTTGCTCTGATCGAGTTTGGATGATAATCTAATAAGACGCGACTAAGGGCAATATAAACTATTTTCTTTAATAAAATCAAGGTACACTGAAGGAGTCGGAAGATGGTGAAAGGTGGTCTCTGCAGTGATAATGAGTAAACTCATTGAGTTTGGACTTGTTTGACTTATCTTGATGTAGCAAGAAAGTAATAAAGTAAAGAGGTACATAAGTATCATATGGGTACGTACAAAGGCTGTTCTTTATGTTAGTACAATTAACAACAACATAAAGAACGCAAAACAAAGAAACCGTTTTAAATGGTATTATTTAACTTCACGTTCTTTACGTTGTAGTTAATTCAAACCTTGCGATCGATTTTTCAATTACTTCTATTTAACCGATTCTCATAAAATTTCGCACACGTATTCAGTCTCTATGACAGTAAAACATTATAATTTATGAATTTCAACCTTTGATGAATTTCAACCTTTGATCCATAAATCCTGATGCTGTAGGTGTGCTGCCTACTTAAACCGTAATTCCAAGTTCTGCTGTTTTTAAATTAGTATTTTGGATTTCAAGCAGTGACTTTGTCATTGAACTTCGGGATTCAACTCCTCAGTATTGATGCTGCAGAAACACTGCCTGCATAAATCGTGAGACTTGAAGCTCTGCTGTTTTTAAATGATTATTTTTAAATTAGTGTTTTGGGTCTCAAGCAGAGATTCTGTCGTTGAACTCCGGTTTCTAACTCTTCAATCCTGATACTATAGGGATACTACCTGAATGAACCCTGAGATTTGAGGATCTGCAGTTTTTAATTTAGTGTTGTGAGTTTCAAGCAAGGACTCTACCATTGAAATCTCGGGACTCTACCATTGAATTCCAATTCCTCAGCGTTGATGCTGTGAGGTAGTCTGTTTAAATCATTAGCTTTGAGGATTCATTTAACTCCAGATTTTAATTCCTCGGCTTGGTGATAATTCATATCTTTGCGATTATTCAACAAAATTAGATGATGGTTGAATGGCTACAGTGTAGTATAATAAAAAATTAGTAAGAGACCATCGGAATTGAACACACTACATAAAATTCCTCAACAACGAACAGCAGATGCCGTAATTGAGTTCGGATGATTTATATCTAATGATAATTTAATAATAAAGTCTCTAAAATTTTAATAAAACTAAGAGCGGCACAAATCTGCCCTTTAGCAAAATCAGAGTACAATTATGGAGCCGAAAGGTGCTGAAGGAAACTTTTCACTGATGAGGAGCAAATTTATTGAGTTTGGACGTCGCACATTTATCGTTTCCGAACATGAATAAATTTGTAAAATATTATAAAACATTTTTGGCGTCTGTGCCAAGTGTAATGTAGGGTTCATCTGTGTCTATGTGTAGGTATGAATGTAGTGCATGTGTGTAGATATGAATATAGTGCATGTGTGTAGGTATGAATGTAGTGAATGTAGTGCATAAATGTGGAGAGAGTAGAAGCGTAGACTTGACACCGATTCCAAAAAATTTTAGCAGTAATAATGTTTTGCAAATTTATTTATGTTCGGAGACGATCTTATACCGCAAAAATTCCAACAAAGTGCTCGTATTTTTATTATTTTATATTTTTAAATACGCTTTTTAGGGTTACATAGCCAAATGGCAAAAACGGAACCCTTATAATTTCATCATGTCCATCTATGCGTCTGCCTGTCTGTTTGTCTGACATACGATTAAGCCATTTTACTCGGAGACTATTGGCGCTATATAGATGAAATTTGGATGGTACCTCTACGAACAACTATGTAATGAAATATTGGAATTGAGAGAAAAAAAATAATATTAGTGGCGGCATTCTATATACGTAACTGAGAGATGAAAAATACAGTGCACATAGGCATATGGGGTATCGTTTGATAGGTCTTAAAAATGATATAGAGGCTTAAATCAATAGTTGGTGAAATATGCGCTTTTAATTTCTTAAAAAGTGTGTGTCCCCCGTCCTCTAACTTTTCAACTAACGTGTGTAACATTCTGAAAAAAATGAGGTAGTAGAACTTAAAATAAACTTTTACTGAAAATTGGTTTGAATGAGATATGTTTGAATGAGATGTGTATCGATCGTACTGGTAATTCAGTAGTTTTATTACCTTTTTTTTACTTAGAAGTTCTTTCTACGTATGATAATAAAACCTTTAAATGACAATAAATAATAAATAAACATTTTATTATAATTGAGAATATTTTGTTATTGAATAATAAATTATTTCTCCATAATATAGGTTCAAATATAAAATGTTATAATTTATTTTTTCTCATATTTTCAAAAGAAATCCGTGAGAAAATTTTTGATATATCAATTAAAACAACAATTCCAAATTCAAAAACCATTTATTTATGACATAGTTTCGCAAGGGCTATTTGAACTTTGGCTTATTCAGAACTATAAAGAGAAAAGAACAAATGTAATATTTTGAAAAACAATTTTTTTACTATTTTCTGTTCAGAATTTGTATTTATAATGAAAATTATGAAAAAACGTCATGTCAAAATTTTTCGAATGGTCAACTTATATTATTAACAATATTTAATTTTGGAAAAGGGTTCTCTGGTAGTTTTATTTTCCTGGGAGTAACAGGATTTGACGTAATAAGTGTTTCATACATTTATCAAGAAATTTGGATTTTTTTTAATAGAAATGTTACGGATAGGAAATTTGAATTAATTTCGACTTTTGAAAATGATTATATCGATAAACGATTTTTTTCACATTCAACACAAACAATTTTTGGTTTAGAATGATGGGAGGCATCAGTTCTATGAAAGCACAACGTACGATAAAATACAACTGTACATTTACAGATTGTAATTAAGAACGTATCTATCACCCATTATGGTGATTTTGTACATTAAAATTCAGTGGAAAATGTTAAAGAATAATTCTTTAATATTTTGTACTCAGTTTTAAAGACAATTATCAACCAAAAAAAAACAAAAAAGAAATTTACTGTTAAATTTACTGTTGTTACTTAAAGTTGTAATTTCGACGAAAAAAATTACAATTTTAATAGAATCATGCTTTAAATATAATTAGTTTTTGGCACAAAATAATCTGTTTGATTAATAGACACGTTCTTTACTAAACCTGTATACGGGTCAATATTTGATAATCATCGTATTTTTCTATATTTTTAATATAATATTTAAATTTAATAGTAGATATTTTTATACTGTTTTACAATATTTTATTTATATATTCGCACACTTTGGTAAATTTAAGTTTGGTTTTTAATAATCACATAGTAAAAAAAGTGCCAGATGTCACATTTCCTGCCAGGTGAATTTTCCAATTTGAAAGATTTTTTGATTATGAATTGAAGATTTGTTAATAAATTACATAGATTTGACTATTTTTACATTATATATTTAAAACTGTTTAACAGTTTATTTAGAATAATATGATATTAAACACGAAAATTTTCATTTCCAATCAAAGCGAATAGTTAAGCCGTGATCGGTTTGCCGAAATTTAAATTTGCCAGACAATGAATGAACGGTATAAAGATGGCGCCGATACGCCAGGTTGGTAGTTGATTTGATGTCGTAGACGGCTTGTTACGTTTTCCTGCTTGTATTTGATACACTTTGTCATTTTCCTATGAGGCATTTACGAGGAAAAATGTAAAAAAATTATTTTATTTTTTGTAATCAACTTTCATGCTTAGAGGTATAATACGTATCACCTCATAACTTTGTTGTTATATTTAATATTGCAATATATATGAATTAAACTGCTTTTCGTCATTTTCCTGTCACTTACGTGACAGGGTAATAATTCTGTACGTAGGAAATTGCTCCAAAATACCTAAAATTCAATAAAGTGTACGTGGATTTCATAGTTTTTTAGGTAGAGTTGACGTGAATTTTTCACATAAATACTAAAATTTTATGAAATATGACAAAAATAAGATAAAATTTGAGTAGCCCTTTTCGGCCGATTATCAAATATTGTGCCATACATACATATAGGTGTAATAATACGCATCTATTATTCACACACGTTATGCCGTGTTCGAATGGGATAGAAAATGCTAAGGAACTATATAACAATTCTCAACCGTTTCTAGAATAGCACTGCCGAAGTTGTTATGCTGACGAATAAAATTTACTTTTTTCCAAATATATTCAGTTTACTGCAAAAGTCGTCTGTATGAATAATAAATTCGTTCTTTGTAACATTCTGTATATACACTAAAATATATTTTTTTTAAATTTTTTTGGTTTAGTCGTCCAAACAGATTTTTTTATAAAATTAGTGTTAACCGTTAAATTAGTAGTAACCATTCGCTACCGAGATTCTAAAATTTGCCTCCGGTAATCCTATTCTCGCAGCACCTTGCGATAACTTTTTTTATAAGATAAACACTCCATTTTTAAGAGGCACTCCAGGAAATAGCCTTTATTTAAAACAACTTCTGTTAGTGTATTGACGTTATAAATTCGAATTTTACTTGAGTATGTTGGTCAAGTAAAATTTATACAATATTTTTATTTTGAACGCTTCTACGTAAAATTTCATAGTTAAAAACGTAATACACTAGAACTTGTTCAAGTTTCATGATTTGTTGGTAGGAGATAGCCTTCAGGTGTTACATCTGCGATAATGGAGTATGTTGATGCTTTCCGTTTCTCACTCCTCGTATACTTAAATTTACGCCTTGCATATGTTAAGTTTATTACCTACACCAAGGATGCTCATGCTTCACGTAATGTGTTACGTGATAGATGGCGTAATATCGAATTATTTATTTCACAATTACAATGTTGATTAACGACTTTACGGGTTCGCGGTGAGCAGGTGCTGCAAGTGTGCGTGGCATAAATGGTGAAATATGTGAGTTGGTGATAGTTTTCTTTTACAAAATACACGGAGCTACACTCGTGATACTTACATAAATATATTATAATGTAGGTGTTAGTTATGACAGAAATTATGTGAAGTATTATTATCTTGTGAGAGTAAAATGAATAATAATTACATGTTTTAATATAGTAGTTTTTATTTAGTTATATAACGTGACCTCACTTTACGTTTATACAGCGATTGGATTAAAAGTATATCTTTCAGGAAGTATATCTTTTTTATAAGCGGAAAGGGTTATAAAAAAGATATACTTCCTGATTATAAAATTAAATTTAATTATTGTGTTTATGACTAACGATAAGCGAGTGATAAATGTAAAATATTTGTGTGTAATGTGCTAAAGAATAGAATATCGCATATTTAGCTGGCGTATTTAAGTTATTTAGATAATCTTTCTAATACTAGCCAATGAAGTACGTCATTGCCTATTTACACTAATCAGTGTTGGGATAGGCATAGATAAATATCTAATAAATAAGTTATAATTACAATCTAACAGTATTAATATACATTATCAATAAATTTCATCACCAAGAAGAAATCAGTGCTTAAACGCGAGTCGAGCTTATTTCTTTGCGCCTGTAATATTTTAACTTAAATCGACCTATATGTTTAGACGTTAGTAAAAGTAAAATTGAAAAAAAATATTAAGTTAATAAAAGATTCATTAATTTTTCTTCACGCAAAGAAAAATTAAATAACTTAATATGACCCAGAGTATAATTCAGTTATATTTTTGTGGAAATCTTGCGATGTTGTGTAAACTATTGGTAGTATTGCCGTGAGTTCGACATGTTAAATTAAATTTGAAAGTGTCAGTTCTCTCTCCATGCACTATCAGATTATTTTTCATGACGTAAATGTATAAATATGAATTTCACAGGCATAAAATGTCATAAACTTCTCAAAAAGACCATGAGATTTATATTCATCACTATAGTTTTTCCGGTAAACTATAGGCAAAGTTATGCTGTTTTTTTTCATAATTTTCACTTGATCTGTTTCAGAGATGGATATATGTTTTTATGGATATTTTCTTCAATATATGTAACTATACTACTCAAAATTCTGAAAAAAAATAGTATCAGGATCCTTCTAAGTAGTTCTTTTCCTGCAATTTATGTACCAAACGATTCTTGCGGTGATACGGCCTACTTTGTATATGTTAACTCACATCTTCGGCATTATTCAACAAAACTGAACGATTATTTTTCATTTGAATGTCTCAAGGAGAGTATAATAAAAATTTATTAGAATTTGACTATGAAAATGGAAGTACATCATATGATTCCTCAATTATTAAGAGCACTGATGCCGTGATCGAATTTCGATTATATAGATCTAATGATTATCTGATAATAAAGTCCCTAAAGTTTTGATACGACTAAAGGCGGCAAAAATCTTTACCAAAATCAAGTTACAATAGTGGTGCCGGAAGGTGAAAGGAACTTTCCACTGATGAAGAGGAAACTCATCAAGTTTGGACGTCGGACGTGGATCGTTTCCGAACATAACTAAATTTATAAAATGAAATGAGGGCAAGTAATAAAGTAGCACTCCTTTATGTGTGTGTGTATGTGTGGGTGTGCATTTACGCGAGAGGAGGGAATCGTTGAAATATCGTGCACGTCTCAACAAAGTGACGTGAACGTGTCAGAAAAACTATCGTCTCCATATCAAAAAAAGTAACGTGAATGTGTCAGAAAAGACTGCGAGATTTACAATCATCATTATAGTGTTCTAGTAAACCATAGGTAATTTGTAGCAACGTTGTTTTTTCATAATTTTGACTTGACCTGTATTGGAGATAGAGAAACATATTTTTGTGGATATTTTTATAAATATCTGTAGACCTCATACACATAAAATTCTGAAAAAAAATGTTGTTTCGGAATCTCTACAACTTACTAGATTCTTTCTTGCAATTGATACACCATACGATTCCTATGCAAAAAAAATTAAATATTGTTGCTCCTTCAGAAATTTTGAATGTTAACAATATATATATATATATATATATATATATATATATATATATATATATATATATATATATATATAACTGCTCTGGTACCAGATTGGCGCACGCGCAGCGGCCTGTATACACATATATACACCAACGCATTGTATATACCCGATAATATGACGTACGCATTGGACGTTTTTTGGATGGGTAAAATATTGTGAGTTCGTATCACCGACATGCTATAATAGCAGTATATCTGTAGCCTGTAAGGGTGACGTGTTCTGCAACGTTAGTACTGTGTATATCTATACAAATAAGTTAAATTGACTACGCAGAAAGTTCAATGTGTGTGTACTGTGCATTGTCTTAATTATGTTTTAATTTTATTATTATTTTAATTTTTTAATTGTAGGATCACTGTGCACTACAATATCGAGTACTAAATATGTTAATATTTTTATATAGAAAAATGAATAAAAGAAACAAAGCAATTATTTTCAATATTGGTATCAATATTTGGGCTTAAATATTTGATAATTATTTTTTTAATATTTGATCTCTGATCCACAATGAGTATATTTCATAGTGGCTTTGAAGTTATCTTACTAGCATGGTAAAACGTATTTCTAGTGTTTCGATAGTATTTTTGTCGCAGATTTTAAAATTAAAAGTTCTACAAAATTTTATAAAACCATTGTTATTTCATGATTTTTAGTTTTCATTTCTGTGGGCAGTCCCCATGTCTGCCTATGTTTTTTTTAAATTTTATTTTCAAAACGTTTTCACAATGACGATTGGGATGCACGATGCACTTATGTTGATATGAAACTTACATCATGAATATCGGATAGCAATAATTTATATGTTCTATGCCTTTTTCAGCATTTTAAAGAATCTTTGCAGTACTTCATCTTCATTCTAAATTCAAAGCCAGATGTGCTCATGGTCTTGGATGAATTTCTGGAAACTCTCCTCTCTATTTCTATTGCTAAACATAGTACCAACTTCTACGAGTACTCTTCTACATGCTGCCAAACTCGCAAGCTTAATATTAACATTCGATTCGATATGCACCGATTACTTATATTTTCAAAAGTCATCTAAAAAGTTATTACCCTTGCCCTATACTAATCTATCCATCTTCCCTATGTATATAAGAACTTGTTATATTTATTAACTTCAGCAACAATACATTACAGTTTTCCACAACACTAAGTACTCAATATGTAGTGTTTAGACTGGGAGAGATTGCTCATGCAACAATAAATTTCCCTAACGAATGTGTGTATGTAATGAGATTGAAGTGTAAAGTAAATAATTGAAAGTCCCGGGCAACTACGTTAAATATAAAATATATTTAAAAATTTGAAAAGGTAAACAGTATGAATTGTCTATACTATATGAACAATTTATACAATTTATGCCTTCACGGTGTATTCACCAATTATATATTATTTAAATTATACACTTTATTTAAAAGAAAAGAAGTACAATTAATTACGAAAGAAGATATTTACTTGTCTAAGAATGAATGAAGTCTTTCGTATCGTTTTGAATATACTTTATTTACTTTATCAATAAATGGAAAACACGGATGCACGCAAATACATTTTCAAATATCATTTAAATATGGTGATTTCTTAGAAATAAAAATAACAGAGTTGTAGTTACATTGTCAAAAGAAAAAGATGTACATATAGTTGTCATCTAAATCGAGTAGCTGTAATTATAATATGTTTATAACTAATTATCATTTAACAAGCAATGCTCCCACTCAACCGCCATATCATTATTGTGCTTATTTTTTGTCGTTAAAATTTTAATTGAAATACTTTCATAAAGGTTAAATAAATTCTAGAGTATTTATTTTTCTAGAGTATATACCGTATATATTTACTCAAACTTCGGGTAAATATCTTAATTAAGCTATTTATTATTATTAAAACGTTAATTGAAGCCGACTAATAAGGTTAGAGGGTAGTCTGCTTGAGCTTTAGGTTACCGTTTTTAACTGTCAGACGAGCATAAATGTCATTATATTCGTAGACAATTTCACTAGGTTCTAAAGTTTAAAACTATGGTTCTTAAAACAACGATAAGATAATTAACTTATCGTGTATAAAATCCGTTGTATTATATACATATTTCCACATTTTTATTTTTGATAATTATATTAATGCTATTATAATAAAAATGTTGATTTGGTGTTTATGTGGTTCTAACGTAAATTAATATTGATTTACAGAAATTAAATACATAAATGGTTATGATATTATTTATAATCTTGACTATTTGAGGCGCGAAGTGAACTTACTGGAGCAAAAAGTATTTTCTGCACATAAACAATTTATCATCACCCTCGTGGCATGCACGGTCCTTCACAATTTAATTTCCAGTTCAAAAATCTTTTTGAAGTGTCACTAAAATAGTTTAGCAACGGTGCAACTATTCCGAGTACATAATTTACTGTTAAAATACATGTACACAGTATGCTTCAAAATTGTGATTTTATGAGTTCATTTCTTACATAAAACACGATAAAAATATATAAAAATAATAGTAAGGTTTGAAATTAAATAATTTGTACACTATTATACCGTCTAAATTATTGTATTGATGCATATTTCTATGATTTTAGAACTATTTTTTATTTACTTTGATTATGGAATCTCGTTAGATAATAAATATTAATCATTCAAGAAGTTTAACAGAATCAAGAAAATAATTCCAGATTTGCCAGAAAGTAAATTCGCTTGACTGCTGTGAATGGCAATGCGAGGCGAGCATGAAACGCATAAAATTGAAAAAAAATTACGTTAATAAAAGTGCACCTCCATGTCTGAGATGATTTAAAGGTTTCTATTAACTATTTATACAAAATACACTTATAAAATATTGTCAATATCACCCACAATATAGCTGTATCAGCGATTGGTGGTAACCACGACGTTATTTGGGTCGGCTGCCATAACGTTAATGATGACCTGGAGCGCGCCGGTGCCGATGACACCCGGCGTACCGATAGGTGGCAGCGCGATCCCAGTCGTATCCACAGACGCCTGGTTCAGAATAAGTCCATCGCTAAAATAGTTAAATTCCTCTGACACGTCCAAAGTCTCGTCTTCCTCCATGAACGGCCTGGCATTGGCGACGCTCAAAGCGACACAAAGAAGGATGCAAAGTTTCATGGTTTCTGGAATATTTTTAATTTATATGATATTAACATTTATTTTAGAAGTGAACTTCTACCGTTTGGACTTATAACAGATAAATGATGGTGTACTAAATATATTCGAATTAATTACTGATAACTGCACATAAGTGATAATTAATTGATATAAAATTATTACAGAACGAGTATTAAGTGTATACGAACTTAACTGAAGTATGATGTATGCATCTTTTTCAGTCTATTGAATTTATTAGAATTAAGACACATTTTTGACACAGAGATTTCAATAAATACTTATCATTAAATCGGTCAGGGAAGTAGGGCTAACGGATTTTGTTTGCTTGAAAAACAATTTTCTGAGTTACATCATTGGTAAGTTTATGGGAAAATTTGTCATATCGTAGATATAAATGAATGATAGATATATTCCTGTTTTCTTGATGTTTCAAGACATTTTTTCAATAAAGATAGAAACGTATAAATGAGATAAATTTGAAACTAGATAAATGACAGATTTCTTCAAATCTAATATAATCGCGAAAAACACACGTTTTATCGATTACATTAAAGTTAACTTTTATCTTCCTCAATTTATCCAAAATTTTGACTCATTATCAATTGTACCTTTAAGCATATTATGACTTTTTACGAATGCAGCCATTGAAATTACTACGTGCGTCATGTGTTTCTATGGTAGCTTCTGTCAACTTACTTGTCTGTATTTTTCCTTAATTTGGCAATATAAATAATAACTTTGAATCCATCAAACGTAAAAATTTTGATTAGAGTTTGTACAAACGAAAACAATGGAAACAATTTTAAAAAACCAAACTGGAACCAAATACGAAATTATACCAAGCATAACGTCAATTTTAAAATTTTGTAAATGGGATATATTTGAAAAAAAAAACAACAGTCGGATATGTGTGGGACACGTAGTGATAATTAGGTAAATAAGGTACTTATAAATTTAAATTTTCCTCTCCAAATAGAGTAAAATAGTGCTAATGATTTCATCATTCATTATAACAAAAATTATAATTTTTCTTCGTAGAAACGATATATAGGAAAAACTTAATACAACATTCAAAATATTGTAACACGTGATCACAAATACACTGTGCGCGGCTAAATCTCACATCGATATTATATTTTATCATTAGTGGAATTTAACTGTAGCACATGTGTTGGAAAATATAACTTAGAAAAACCTTACCTTAAAAGCGAACGTGTAATGAAGAGATATAAACAATAAAGATGAATGTCGGAGAGAATATTTCGGTGTTAGAATGCGACGACGATAACGCATTAACTGATATTATTGTAGCAGTACAAGTTCGATTAGTCAGTCACCTCCAAACACTATCGATGTCAGATATGTCATCTTATCGTCTTTTAATAAAAAAGAGCTAGTCGCTTATCTAGATAAGAAGTGAACATACTTATTTTTTATGAGAATTTGACGTCTTTAGGTTTGGGTACGAAAATGTTAATCTTTTCGTACCCAAACCTAAACAAAATCGCCGTAATGCCCTTTGGTGCATTACGACTCGACTGAAGTTTTAAGCCTTCATTTGTCCTAATTTACTTTAAAAATAAACTGTAGTCTTATTCTAAATTCGCCTCTAACAGACAACCCTCTTTATGCATAATTAATTTCTGTGTTACACACGTATGATAGTAATATTTGATTATAAACAGAAAATTGATTTTAAAGATTACGTTTTAAAATTCATCATTTGTTTAGTGAAATTTAAAACGTAGTAGATTATCTAATTTTAATTATTGTATAAGCGTTGAAATTAATTTTCACGCTAATAGAGTTCGAAGAAAATGATAATTGATTAAAGAAATTAAATAAAAAATTAAATCTAATCTAATCTAAAAAGACATTAAATCTTTGTCTGACACAACGAATTATATTTTGTTGGAATGGAAACAATTGTTCGATAGACATTGTGTTATTAAACAATTAGCTTTGACATAAAATCAAAAATAGCTTTCTGTATTACAGAAAAAACAGGTTTCCTAAATTCCTGTAGAAATATATTAGATATATTTTTTAATTTATTGTAAATTCAGAACCTTTTTAAGCTCGAGAATACAATATAAATTATATAGATATAGTGATGATAAAACCACCGTAAACAGGAATTTGGAAAATTGTTGGCTTGGACAATAAGTTTTTAATCCTGATTTATGTTTACAAAAAAAAAGTATTTTAAATCAAAATGTCACAAAGAAATCAAACCATAAATGCACCATTTTTGTCTACAACTTGTTGCCATTTGACAGTCAATGATCCTTAAGCGAAAAAAATATTGGGGCTTAGACTAAAAAAAAGTGACAGTGGTTTCCATACTGTCGATTTTTTTATTCTGAAAATGTTTGCATGGTACTCTGTACGAGTGTTAATCAAATGGCGCAATGCTGTATGAATAAATTAGATGTACTTATATTAGCCGCACCTGACCTAACTCTGGTAATTTTTGACGAATATATTTTGCGACATTTGGTCTAGCATTATCATGGAGAAAATAAACCCAGTCTGGTATGAGTGTAGTTTAGCATCAATGATATTTGACACTTTTTTTTGATAGAAAGTAAACGTATACATTGTGAAAGACGTATCCCAAAAATATATATTGCGGCTCGCAATTAATTATTATAAAAAATTGATTTGAAAAAAAAATACCCATGAGAAAAGTCTTCAAATTCATTAGTTTCTAACATTTTTCACTAATTTTACAAAGGTATCAAATCACGTCGTATTTTAAATTAACTGTCAAATATAATCAATAACCCTAACTTAAAAAATATTTTACTATCTTTAAATCTTCAATTTATGGTACTTTTATTTTTAAGTAATAACTGTCAAGACCGGCCCGGCCACAGCTGACAGTGACAGTTATTAAGCTTTAGCCAATCGAAGTTACATTTTAATGTCAATAATCGGAACTCATAAAGTAGAAGAGTCTGTGCTTGATGTCGATTTAAATCCATTTTCTTGACGACTTGGCGTTAAATATCGTTAACCGAGTGAACTTTGGCCTATTTATATCTTATAATAAAATATTCTGGAACTTTCAATAATTAGTTCATTTTCCCGAACTCGAGGAACATAAACTTATTAACCAACCCGATACATGACTTTAATTAATCATGAATGTTCTGCTTCAAACTTTATTCCTCCATATATTACATTTCACAGATTACATGCAGTCGTTGTGCAAGTCACACTTTCTGCAGCAGTTATACCGTAAGTTGGACGGCGGCGTGCTGTGGTCGCGCAACGAGCGGCACCTGGATTGTGCTGTAACCTTCCAAACGCATTCCATCCTACAACGTTTCATGCTGCGATTTGACCTGCTGCAGCTCGACTGCAACGACAGGCTGCTCGTCTATGACGGCGCCCATGCTGTCGGTGCCCACAAGGTTAGTATATATACATTCACCCGTTTCTTGAAAGATTTGGTGACTCAAAATTATAATTTAGAAGCAGTTTTCTCACAGTTAAATATACATATGTATTTGTTAATATTGTCTTACTATTTTTTAGCACTACGTATGTATATAAATAACTAATGTTAATAGAAATTAAGGGAGAAATATACCTCTGCATGACATTGCGCAGTAAGAGTAAGACTTACATAAAGACGTGATTAATTATTATGTTTGTAAATACGAAATTAAAATTAACCTTGAATAAATGTTTTGGCAGTTTCGTCCAAACGAAATAAACGATAGCTTTATAATATTTTATACCCAAAATTATATATAACTTTAGCATTATATTTGTAATATACATATTCGGTGGAAATCATAAAACACGTAGAAGTCAATATTTTCGAACGATGCAAAGGTTTATATGGAGTCTTTAAATATCACCTGTCTATTCTGTCTTGCATCTGTCTACCTTCATTTTTAGTAGATGCCCACTTTTATCCTATTCACTCTTTTTAGAAAAACAGTTTAAGGAAAATTATAAAATACTTCGTGATTGTAATAATGCCTACATAATTACAAATAATTTCGGAAATTAAAAAAAACACATAAGATGTACTGATTTCGTTAAGTTTATTTAATAGTTTCCTAGGCTATGCCTCAAAATAGATTAACGCAATTAAATACAGTCACAAAATTAGGTCTAAACAAATATATTAATAGTAAATTAAGTCTTCATTCAGAATATTGTAAGTGTAAATTATAATCACAAAACGTTCGTGTGGTTAATGACTGTTCAGATCATAAATGGAAGTAAAATTTAGTTACTTACGTAATGTTGGTAAGCACAGATTTTATAGATATTTTTACGGCCCAATTGAAAAGCGTAACGTTTTCCATTCATTATACTCTAGCAACAATTTGGCAAAAGGGCAATTATTCGATTTGGACAAGTCATAAACGAATTATGGGCGTCGTAGCCACTTCATTCCTCACCTTCATGTGGTGTCGGCCATGATAATTAATTTGAATGTACATGGTGGCCCATTTACAGTGTTCCATAATTTTTTTTAGACAGAGAACATCGTAAACAATCATTTAAAAAATATTAGTTGCGCGAAAATCAATATGTTTCTTTTTAAAAAACATTAATTCAACTCCGATTTCCTCACCATAAAAAGTGCTAAAAGATGTACATGTGTAGATGTAAGTGTTGAGGCTAGACAACAAAATCAGACAGCAAAAAATGATTTAAATGTTTACTAAGAAGTTAATCAAAATTAAAAAAAAAATCGAAGTGTCTGCTTTTACAATGCACATACGACATCAGCGTACAAATTTTCTTTTCAGCCTGTAAAATAGTTGCCGATTCTGTCTGATGTTACTATGTTCACTTGGATTTTTTGGCGCAAATCTCCTTCAGTCGTACTTTCTTAGACGTAAATGATTTCTTTAAAGTGACCCCAGATGAAAAAATCTATAGGGTTTAGGTCTGGAGATCTTGGAAGCTAAATGATTGTGCCACATCGGTTGATCCACCTCTCCTAATATGCCGCATTAAGGTGGTCTCTCACTCTTAGAGCAAAGTGACACATACGCCATAGTGCTGCAACCACATGCGGTCTTGTCAAATCGGTTTAAGTGGAGTAAATCGGACTTGTATTAATGCTTTTTTAAAAAAAAACACATTGTGGCAGAAATTTCACATTTTGTGTTTAGTGTAAGAATTTCTAGATTTTCACCATATCCTAAGGTAGTTTTTAAGGTATTCGCAAATCTCTATCTGTACAGATTTTACGACAGTGATATTTTTTCAGAACAGAAAAAAAAACAATATAAAGTTCCAAATAATAGTAGAGGCTAAGAATAAACACAAAAATCGCCCATTGCATGCTTATTATAAAACTACTCTACTTACATACCAAATTTCATATAATTTAGTAGAATATTTTTTGAAAGAAAGTTATTTATATGACTGAAGTAAAGATTTTTCAAAAAAGAACAAAAAAATCATAACTTCCAAACTATTGATTTACGCGGAACTAATGTTTTTTAAATGACTTATCACGATGTTCTCTAAATAGTAATTGTTTTTTTTGGTCCACTGTAAATGGGCTATTATGTCTAACAATAATGCTCCCATGTATCCAAGGAATCAGTAGTTTCTGTGGTTAACACTTGTATATAAGTAAATAAAGAAACTTAATAGTATATCTTAGTACAAATCATGTCGATCTCATGATTAAACTTAAGTAAATTGCTGACTAATTTTAGTTTTAATCAAATTTGGATAAAAATGTTTTGGAAACGAAATATAAATACAACTTTCCCACCGTCTACCTTGATATCTGTAAACAAATCCGTTTTAAGGAAAATAAAATAGAAATTATTTGCAAAACATAAATGAAAAATTAATAAAATTTTGCCGCAGTTTGGTTAATAAGGAAGAATTATTTTAATTGATTTAAAACGTAATGATTATATTTTAGATATATCTACAAATACCTACTTAATTTTGTTTGTAACATGGTTCTAAAATGTAAAATGGTTAAAATAATTTCTAAATATATTTAAATAAATTCACTGTATTAATCGTTTGTGATCGGAGTGTTAGCTAAGTACGATTGGAACTCTTAAGACTTTTACAATGTAAGCATTTACAATCAAAAGTTTATTATTCTAACAATTTAAATAAAGTTTAATACTTGTAGTTTTTCTGTCTATGTTAATTTTACTTATTAATCAATATCTACTATTTATGTCAAAACTAGGAGTAAATCTTTTTTAATACGTAGTTATTGTAACGTAGTTTTGGAATATAGAACGAATAATATCAGCCAACATATGAATGTCCTAGAGCAACTATGAAAATTAAAAAAAATTTCAAAATGTTACTAATCCATAATTTGTTTTAAGCAATAATTTGTTTTGTTTGAATTTTATCTTTGACAGTAATTCTATTATTTTAGTTAATAAAATTATTAAGTTTTCTTTTTGCGTTTTAATTTTTGTGATTGCCTAAACAGTTTCGGAACTGTACGTGTAAGTGATTTTCTTAATAATTAAAAACCCATTTAAAATGAATTAATATATTTGGAAAACCGGTAATGGGGATTCCTCGTTGATAAATTTTACATTTTTCTTTTTTGGACACATTGTATATTGATTACGTTAGAACATTTTTTTTTAACTTTAGTAACCTACTCATAGCTGAACGATGTAATATATTTTATTAACTATATACACTTATCTGTATTAAAAAGACCTAAGCGGTAACCGCTCGTAAGTTCATCATTATTCTTAACTTTTGGTATGTAAATAATAATTTCATTTTTGAACATTACAAAAACATTATTGCAATCTTAATTTATACAATAATCTCAGAATGTGGGATTAATATATTTTTGTTTCATAAAAATTAATTAGTAAACAATGCCTGGCAAATGTGGTTTTAAACTGTTATTCGATAGATACTAATGGCAATGAAGTTTTCGCAACTTGTAAATATATATTACAAATGATAAATAGTTCGATTTTACTAAAAAAAACCTACAATGAATTTTACTACATATAGGCAAAGAATTCTTGAAGTATTGTTAGATTTCATTGCGATTTAGAGAACAATTTTAATATTGGCCCGAGACAAAATAAAACGTCAGGAACTTGTTTTCCAACTGTTTTCAAAGTATACCTTTTTTGTCAGTTAAGTTAAGAACAAAATTGAACTCCGAATTAAATTTTCCATCGAAAGATATAGTTTAAATAAAATTAGTTTCTTCTTGTCCATTTGAAGGTTTTATTTTTATTAACTGTTTCTCATCACTATTTGAAGAAGCGTAAAATTTCTGGAACTTTAACTACTATAATTTTTGTAATACGCTTAGTTAAAATTGTTATTGTATATCAGGAATATCTATGTTACACGGTTCCTCTTTGTTTCATATACTGATAACGACAAGATAATTCGGAGTCTATATTACGGTGAGATAAAATCTCATGTTGTCTTCCATGGAACTCCCATTAGTCATTGAAAATAATGCGGCGAGGTACGCAATAATTTCCGACTCGATAAGTGAAGAAAAGAAACAAAACTAACTGGTTACTTTTTTTAATACGTCACGTTATATATTATCCTATCTGGTATTACAAAATCTCTACAATTTAGTCGAATATTAGCACAAAAGATTAGAATCGCATCTTAAACCTTTTCTTCTATACCTAAATTTATTGTATTTATTTCCAGTTTTATTCAATACGTGAAAACTCTCTTTTACTGATCTCTACATTTATAACGGCATGGATGTTATAAGTAATAAGTAGATGAATAAACAGTATCCTAGACAATCACCTACTTGTGTACTCGTTATTCGCCAGTGGAATAATACTGTACTAAAAACTAGACTCAAGCTTATTTAGTACCTATATAAAGAAAAATGACCCAAGGGAACACAAAGATATTAAACTCTTGAGCTTACTTAAAATAATTAAAGCTTACCGTATAAATAGTATCAAAGGCATTCGCTTAGTTATGAAATGAGTTCTTATTGATAGGTACTGTAACAAAATGGTTTTCTCGGGCTATTTTAGTGCTCTTATATAAGTGACTTCATATAAGTACCCAAAAATAATCCAAGAACTGAAGAGTTATTAACCCACTGAGCATAATAAATGAATCATACGTAAAGATTTTAATTAACCAAAAGAAAAACAACGAGATGTGAAACGAGTTATATATAAGGAAGTGTATACGCGGATTACGTTTCCACTCTTAGACGCTGCGTTAATAGATAAGAATAGAGGCGTTTACCGTGCCTTTACGGTATATATTCACGTTTACCGTGCCTTTACGGTATATAAAGAAGCATGCGATGGATTGTGAGAGAAAAGGTTAATTAATCGGCATTGTACCCTGCCGGTGTTTAACGTTTACATCGATAGTTCACAAAGAAATTGACGTTTGGTCAATTGATGTGTTTTTGTTTTAAACAAGCTTTTCAACTGTGTAATAAATTCATAATAATTAAAGTAAATGAAAGTAGCCAAGTTCAAATAAATAATAATACACCTGATTCCACTTGTGTGTCAAATTATTGCTCGTTTAAAAAATATGTTATGTAAAAAATAAAGTAATCGTTAGATGTTGACTCCGAATGAGAAAAATTCGTAGATTTCTCGTGACGTTTTTGTAAATTGTTTATTTAACTACAATAGATTTTACCGGTTCCTAAAATTTGTAATAAACCTACACTAGCCGTGGTACCGAGAAAATTTCAAGTATAACTTAAGTTATTTACACTAGACGCTTACGTATTCTTTCGAATTTGCGACACTGTGCATTCGAAAATGAAGAGACAAGAGAATTTAGTTTTCAATAACTCTTCTGTTTCCTTCGAAACGTTAATGAAGCGACTTTAACAAAACTGGTTCGAGCATTGCTAAATGAACTTCATTAGCATTTTGAAGAAAGCGGTTTCTGAGAAAAACTATCTATATTATTTAACTAATATAACCGAGAGTATTTTACAAATATTTTTTTCATGATGATCACTTTACCAATCCACTTTTTATTATACTTAGTATTTTTTTTAGTTTGAATTGAATAACATTGATTTTGTGACTATTTTAACCAGAAAGATACTCAAGTCTTCGTGGATACTTTACTTTTAGAAACCTCGGAGTTACGAAAATACAATAAAATTCCGTGGTTTGCAAAAGCTAAAACTAAAAACGGAACTAAGGAGACTCAAAACTTTTTAGTAGAACGCAAATCCATTAAGAAAATTAATAACCAAAATTGACCTTTGTAGATTACTTTTAATAATAACAGATATTTATTGGTAAAGTACTTAAATTTATAGGGTCTGACACAAGGGGTTACTACATAAGATAAAAATCAACGTACCTCATCAGTACTACTTTTTAAATCAATCCTATCTGTTGAGAAGAATCTGCCAAGCGAAGGACGCGGATGTGACGTCTGGGTTTTTCGAAGCAACTGCCGGCATCCCACAGTAAGTCTGCAGTAAATATTGTATACTTGTTTTGTATACAATATTTACTGCAGACTTACTTCAGCTTAAAAGTATTACTATAGCAACATTTGCTGATGACACAGCGATACTAGCAGGCCACGCTGACCCTGCCATGGCATCACACATGCTACAAGAGGGCCTTTATGAAATAACCACATGGCTACGGAGATGGCGGGTACAGGCGAGTGCAAGCAAATCTATCCATGTTACGTTCCCGTTACGTAAAGGTAACTAACTGTTCTGAAGTCCATCTTGAGATTACACACTACCTCACCAAAATAATGTAAGATACCTGGGGTTACATCTTGATCGCCGTCTGATGTGAAAACAACATATTAAGATAAAGAAAAATGAAATTTATATCCGTTATAAGAACCTACACTGGATCATGCGAAGAAACAGCGAACTGAGTGTTGACAACAAACTCTTAATATATAAAGCTATCCTAAAGCCAGTGTGGCTTTATGGAATTCAACTCTGGGGTAGTTCATGCAAATCATACATAAGCATAATACAGAGGATGCAGAATGCTATCTTGCGGTCAATTAGTGGCGTTCCTTGGTTTGTCACGAACGCTGAAATACGTAAAGAACTGAAAATGGATACCGTCATGGAGGAAATCCAAAAATGGACCAAAAAATACCACAAGAGATTGGAAAATAACAAGCTGGCTATAGAACTAAAAACTAGAAGTTATACGAAGAGCTTAAAAAGGAAAGACATCTTATAGCCCTGTGAGTGATCAGTAGACGGCTCGCTGCAGTCACGCTCGACCTGTTAATGGATTCTACACATAACTACAGACTGAAGATTGGCACATAAAAAACAAATATCAGGTTAAAAAAAATTGATGGACCAAATGAAAAAAATTATTAAGAGTTTATGTAGGAAAACTAACTTTAACAGCAAACGCTGTTTCATTTAGTCATTATCATTGCTTTTGGGTTACCAACGATGTCCAAAAATGTTAAACGATCTTCTTTTTTATTTAATAGTTATAAATATGTATTATTGTTTTCTATTTATTTCCATATGTCATATTCATTTTCATAGAAATTAATATAGAAATTTTAAAATGACAATTTATTCAATTTCATAACATAATACTACCGAAATAGTACTTTATTTTTATCATTTATGATAAATTCGCACAAAAGACGGTTTTATTTTTCAATACCCATTGTCTCAGTAAGTAATATTGTATTAAATAATTACTGATAATAATGAATTGAAATCGGATTATATTATGATGATATGCGGAGACAATAAACAATATCCTTTATAGGCCGCAACTCGTGACAAATTCATGTAATGGTTTGCCGTGTCTTGTATAAATTCATTTTATTTGACGATCTATACCTTTGATTTTACGAATATTAAATCAATCGATACCTAGGATACAAAAACTTGTTTTTAGACTGAGAAATGAAGCATTAAAATCATTGAGATTTTGCAATGTTGGCAGGTGAGCTGCTCCAAAGTGAATGTCCCTCCTGTGAAAATTATTTTCTGCCATGGTTATATAGTTTAAACGATTTTTTAATACATTTTATTCATATAAATAAATATTCACCGTTTTTTACCGTATCTAAAGTCAATGAGGACTAACAACCCAGACGTTTTAGGTCGAATCCACCCCATGATTTTTTGTGAAGTACTCGAGCCCTGAATCAACCGACGTGCGTGTGCTGTGCATAGTTTTTTTACTTTATGCACAAAAGGGGCTCCGTTATAGAAAATGACGTTAGACTCGTTGCTGTCGCCTGTTTGCTTTGATTTGTTTAATTGTTCAGTTTTTGGAGGTGTTATGATTTCGACAAACATGAGAGTTCTTCTAGTGCTCATCCATCCGTGATCAGCAGCACTCCAGAGACGGTTGATTAACCTCACACTGACTTGTATATATTTTTAACTATAATAGTATTTTTGTTATATTAGGTTCTATGTTATATGACCGTAAAAATATTTTGTGGTCGAATGCGCTTTAAGAAACACCATCAATGACCCTAATCTTTACTAGTATACCTATTTTGTTATGAATACTGTTAGTTTTCAGAACTGCCATTTAGCTTATTTTCAAATCTTGTGTGCACAAAATCCCTGGCTCGCAAAATATCTGCTTCGTAACAACTTGCGTAGTACTCTGAATTATTCGATTTTCGAAATATACTAAAAAAGCTATAAAATCTTTTTTAGACCGTAAACTATTTTTTGAATTATTTTTATTTTAATTCACATCATATTACTATCATGTTAATTAAAATAAAAATAATAATAAATACGATAAATATATATGTTAGCCGCAATTTTAAAACCTATAAAACTATAACTAAAGCTAACGGTACGAACAAATATTCATCTGATTATACAAAATGAATTGCCTGCATTCTCCACGGATAGACTATCAAAGTCCTCGTAGACATTAAATTTATAATCGATTATTCTATTGTGTTTATATTTCCGATAAAAAATTCATAAAATTAACAGGCACTTCACTCGTACCTATGTGGCAGACGGAATTAATTTCATTTAAGAGGTAATTATTTTTTACATTAGTGGTCATCATTGTATAAATAGCTACGTGAACGTGAGTTATATTCGAAAATAGGATAAGAGTGAAACTTTATAAAACATTTCAATTTGAAATGCTACATAACCCGCTATATTAAGAACGAAAGTTATAAAAATAAGAAATAAAAAGTGTGTAAACATAACATTTTTGTATAAATTATTGATATGATAAAATTATCATGTAAGATGTTTGGTAAAATTAGTACGCATGAGAAAATATTAAGAAATAAAATAACGAAATGTGGATAAATATATTTTAATACAACTAATTTAGATTGAAGCAAGCTTTGGTCATAAATTCTAACAAAATAGTGATAAAATGAATTTTTATAAGTGAATTTTAAAATATCATTTAGAACCAAATACTTCAATCTCAATGCGCCTGTTGCTCTCATTAATGGCTAAGTTTAGTCGGACAAAAGTATTCACATAGTGACGATGTGCGTTCACAAAACTAACGTTTTAATATTTACGTCTCAACATTTGGAAAGTGCATCTAAATATTAGACGTAAATATTAAATCGTTAGTTATGTGGACCCATATAAAGAACGCTCACAAAACAATAAAAAGTGTTAAACTCATTTTGTTATAAAATTAATTGTAATACGTAATTTTGTGTTAACTAGACAATAGTAATTTTTTTGTTATTACATTAGTACGTGTGTGCGTAATTTTTATTAATTAAAATACAGCAGTAATATGGTTCAATAATAACTATTTCATGCTTAACTTATATTTTTTCTGTTACTATTATTTCATTAAATTATTTATGATAGTTTTAATGTAATAAAAATAAATCAATTGGCTTAAATATTCTCAACAAAGCTAGTTTTTCACAATGACTTTTGTCAATAATATGACATATCGAGCGTAGCTGTAATAATATTAATAAGCGACACGTCATATAATTAATACTTCAGCTTAAGAAAATATAAAACCGATTTAATGAATATCGTAGCGGCAGACGAGGACATAAATTAGTGAAAAGGAAAAATTAGTCTAGAATTGGTTCCTGTGGACGCAAGTACGTAGGTCGATTTTAAAACTTAACGTAGATACCTTTCAATCTAAAAATTACATAATGTTATAAGGTTAATCGTTTCATAAGTACATAGAATTTAATAAGTACATTCTAGACCGCTGCCATCGGACAGCAAAATCTTTTACGGTGTCTTATAGCGGTTCAATTTATAACGAGTGCCTCCAATGTAATATATGGTGCTATCTATCCACTGGTGGGAAAAACTATTTATCTGAACAATAGTTCCAGAGTATACTTTCGGCAAAAAGGCCAGTATTTGCAAAAAGCTTACGAAACTAACACAAGCGAAAATCTTTAAACTTGAATTACTCACGATAACGAATGTGCAAATGGAGCGTTTTGCCATTCGACGGCAGACTAGAATTTGTCATAAGATTGTGTTTTCGGATAAGATTAAAGAGTAGAAAAGTCATGTATATCGTCTATGCTATGATTTATAGTCCAAGAGCATCACCATAAAAAGCTGAAGCAAAAAAGCTGCAAGTTTTTTTAGAAATAAAGAAAACATCGTTTTTGAAATAATCCCCGCGCGTGTACAATTTTTTTGCATAAAATTATACCAATAGACTTACAGCTCAAAATGATCACCGAAATGTAACATTATTTCTGGGCATCTCTTCTTGATGTCTGTAAATCCCATTTTCTATTATCACTATAGTATACCCAGTTTGTTTGTTTTGTTTTAGTACACCCAGTTTGGGAATTTTTTTTCACAAAACATTGTCGATGTGTGTCGTTGCATCCATTCATGATAAATATGAAATTTTCGTATTGTTTTTTTGTCATTTGATCAACAGCGTACGTCGGAAAATTCCAATATGTTTTTTAATTGCTTTCCTCGCTATTTTAGACTCTTGTCAACCTATACTTTTGAAGATGTTTAAAGGTATTCATCTGTATTTTTAAATTTCATATATTTTAATGACAATTGAAATGCTGGTCGTCCGGTTTTACATATCCTTATTAGTATTTTTATAAATTAAGTAATCTAACTTAAAATAAACCGTCAAGCACGAGTAGAATTCGCACTACAAGGGTTCCAAGGTTAAAGTTTAGACCCTTATGGACATTTAAGGGTATATAGTATTTCTTATTAGACTATTTAATCTAAGGTAATCTCTATAGTTTTCTTGTAATTCTCTAGTCAGATTGTACCAACCCTGTTTTTTTTCATTATTTTTCACTCAGTAGGTTCGGACATTCTCTGTTTCATAAGGGTAAAAATATGGTGCATATTTAAAAAATTATGTAGAGTCATATCTAGAGTCACCCTTGCATGGTTTTTGAAAATTCCAATGTTTTCAATTGTAGTTTCAGAAATAAGGATGCCGCAACATATTTTTTTGCATATGTATTCAGTATATCTCTAAAAATATACAGCCTAAAATTGTAAAAGAATTGAATATATTTGGCGTTAATTTTGTAGAAATTCATTATTCACAATTCAATGAAACTATGTGATGTAGTATTATTTCTACTTTCTTTAAGTTCTTTACCACGACCTAGGTTTCGTTGTATTACAACATCTTCAGGTGGGCTATTAGCAACGATTGGATTCTTTGCTAATAGCCCACCTAAAGATATTGTCATACAACGAAACCTAGGTCGTGGTAAAGAACTTAAAGAAAGTAGAAATAACACTACATCACGTAGTTTCATTTAATTGTAAAAGACATTTTTTTGGAGACTCATAACTGACATTTTCAAACGATACCTCATACTTTAAATGAAATTTAAAAAAATATAAGTATATATATATATATATATATATATATATATATATAGATATATATTTTTTTTTATTAATAAGTTAACATTCAAACAATCAAGGCAATTGTCATCGACATGATTCTGCATTAAAGTTAATAGCGGATATTGACTTAATAAGGCCATCCTTTCAAGGTTGTCGTTATTATTTCCACTATATATTTAGTCACTGCACGTGTTTAAGGAGAAAAAGTTGTTGCTTTAATTATTTTAATAGCCATTTCCGTTCCTAAAGTTTGGTATCAGGATGAAAATTGTATTTTTACTCAGTATAATCAATGCTTTCAACGTATATCTTGTGCACGTACTCAGTCCTTACTACATATTTTCATAGGTGATTCGACCCATTACTCTTAGTAATAAAAAGAAGAAAATTAAATGTTTCGAAATATTTTTTCTTAATAAACTTATTTTTTAGGTTTTCCTATTTAGAATAATGTGGTGAATCATATTTATAACGAAAATTGGAGAAAAAAACGTTATGTCAACACTTTGCAAATTGCCAGTTGATCATTTTGAATAAGGGTTTCCTAATAATTTCTGAAGTTTTATTCTCCAGAGAGTAGTATGATTTAATTTAGTAAAGTAAAAAGAGATTTTATTACAAAAAATTTAAATTTCTTTTTTAATTTTGAACTTTATGAGAACGCAATTTTCTCGGAAACTTTTGGGTTTTTTTACCCCATGTATCAAAATATTTTAAGTTCGTTATATAAAAGGATTCATCTCCGTAAATTTATAAATACGTATTTATACTCTTTAGCTTCATCGACATCGATTAATTAATTTGCACTGAGTTAATTTAATTTTCATGAATATTTAACTTCTTACGTGCGTGGCTTCAGATTTTTTAGAATTATTATCAATTCAATTTGTGCATAAAACAAAATTACGTTTATATTATTTACATAATACTATATAGATAAAATATTTATGTAAATAATGTTTATATTATTTACATAAAATTTTTATCTATATAATATTAAAATTAAATTTGTTTGTCAAGATAAGCGACATGATGCCACTGTAAAGAACGATCCATTATCACTTATTACAAACTTGTAAAGTAGCGGTGATGTCTGGACAAATGCAACATGAAATTCAAAAGAAAATTTTGGAAATCCACCAGCGAAAGTGATGAATAAGAGATTCCTATTGGAGACGAGTCGGATTGCGAAACGTATTGAAAAATTGCAGGTACTGTTAAGGAGAGTGCATGGAGAACGATAAGTTGGCCGGTGTAACTTGCTTTTTGCCCTTTTAAGAGTAGGAGAAATGTCGTATAAATCGTGGCCAAGTACATCCAAGAATTATAAATAGTTATACCTTTGGAACAGCTAATATACAAATTCAATCAATCGACATCAATTTTCTGCAATTTTCCATAATTATAAATTGCTTCATTGTTCCTCTTCATTTTCGTATCTTTACTTAGAGATGTGGCTACGGTCTATCTGCTCTTAAGTGGACAGTGTGTAGCTGTGTGTGTCGTTTGATGGCAAGTGTAAAATGGCTTTTGAGTATTTTACCATTCTTGTTCAAATTTAATTTCTAGACATTTTATATTGAAATCAACCCTTTTCCATTAGTTATGCTCATAAAATACTTCACCTTATGCCTCCCTCGCACAACTAACGTCTAACAATTTAAAGATGGACAGAGTTCAGCAACAGCATTGTATAATTCCATCAGCATGAAGTTCTCGAAGATCTACTTTTTGCCACATTGTGAAACACGTCTTAGCAAGATTGCTTTCTTCACAGAATACATTAAAGCGAATTTTAACGAGAACCTTTCTTAAACTTGCAATCGTTTTAAAAGATAACGAATTTGGATCAATTAAAATAAAAAGATCCAATTTTGGTTTTGAATATTTAACTTCCTTCTTTTCACCGCTTTTTTTTGGCCTTGTTTCTGTTATATATGTGACGGCTCGGCATTTTTTTTACGCGAGACGTGCTTCGACGTGCTTTTCTTTATTATTACAGTTTTTATCTCTGGGTATTGCACTCAAGTGTCAAAATTGTGCTACGTAAGTAATTTTATCCTGATCGAAAAGTAAAGATTTCGCACTTAGTTTTCAAATCACAAAATCATACGATAATAAACTTATTATTTAAAAACGACTTCAAAGTACGCCTTTAAAGAAATACAATAGTTTATTTTTATTTTTTATCTGAAATTGTTGTAACTGTGGTAACCGACAGAATTCAGTTTGAACTAGTTAATTTCATGAATATTTAACTCACACACTGGCGTGTTTTATATTCTTTCACGTTTGTCCTCTGGGTGCAATTTGAAGCAAATCGAAAATAAATATCGTAATAGAATTAAATTAAATAAAATTACGTCCGAAGAGTCCTGTTTGTGATAGAAGGGCGGCAAATTAGCGTAACGTTGATTTCTTCGCAGCTCACTCTATAGATGACAGGACATTATTGTGCGTTTTAAGTATTTGCAATAAAAACAAAATTTACATACATTTATATTTCCACGACACAGCCGTGCCCTTAGCTTTCTTTAACCGATATGTAGGCGTACTTAGGACTTAGTTCTATATGAGATCTCATAGCTTTGAGTTAATGGACGGTGAGTCCAGACAACATTTTTATATAAAATGTTTTTGATGCGATCTCAATTATTTTGTAGGTTGCTCTTGCTTCTTTTTACTCTTAGTATACAGTGAGATAACCGACGACGAAGTCTTCCCTGAGGCGTTTGCCGCCTTCGGGTTTCGACACGATTCGCGCCACGTTTTGCTATCCCCGCTCACGCCACCGCCTTCTAGTTATACCTACAAAACACCTTAAGCGCCGCCAAGTTTTCTTATTGTTTATAAGTATTACATTTTTTTTCTATTTGGTTATTTCATGTGCTAAGATAAGCTTAAATTGGAAAAGTCTGGTAACTAAATTAAATTTAATTAAATTTGAGCTCTTAAATATTATTCAGACCGAAATTATCAGGGTTCAAAAATACGTCGAATCGCTTCAAGAAAGCGACTTCAGTGCCCTGCTTTTCTTGGCTCGTCGTGGCAGTGGCACTACCCTGTTCACAGATATTAGCGCGACTTTAAACAATTATTGCCGTTTTTCGAATATCCACATGATTAAATTAGTATTCTCTTCTTCTCCCCCTTCTTTAGCTATTTTTGATAGCTAAAGTGTAGGCCTACAGTTTGTGCCATTTGTCTCGATCTTGGCAAATTTCCACCCATTTCACTCCAGATGTTTTCCAAATGTCGTCACAAGGGCTGTATATATATATATATATATATATATATATATATATATATATATATATATATATATATATTTTTTTTTTTTTTTTTTTATAACGTTAAAAAAATAGGCAGTCATGGGGACTACCAACCGAAGTGAAAACTTAAACTATTTATTTATTTTTCTATATAAAAATATTAACATATTCAATACTCACTGTTGTACAGCACAATGATCCTACAATTGAACAATTAAAATAATAATGAAACTAAAACAAAATTTAAACAATGTACAGTATACACTTATTGAACTTTCCTCGTAGTCAATTTAACTTTACTTATATTTAGATATATACAGCACTAATGTTGCACAACACGTCACCTTTATAGCTACAGATATACTGCTATTACATGTCGGTTACGCGAACTTACAAGATTTTACCCATCCAAAAAGCGTCCAACGCGTATATCATACAGTATATATAATGTGTTGGTGTATATATGTGTATACGTGTATACATGGCCATTGCGTGTGCGATAGCCTGGTCTTAGAGGTTGAAATACACGTAACGCCATCTATATCGTTATGAAACTAATATTTTTTCAACCGCGTCTTTTATTGAAATTTTAAATTACCATATCTTCTTCTCTGCTGGATTGATTGCAATGAAACAACATTTATATATAACTTCAGGTCTTACAGAATCTACGGATTAAACCCCATAAGAATTCCTTTACTAATTCTTGCAGCATGTACGAGCAAATAGACATACAATCGAACAGACAGCAATTTTAAAACTCTCATTTCTAAACATTGTTCATCCTTTTATGAACACACATTTACTATTTACATTACTAAGTTATGTAATTCTTTGGATACTAAAATCATAAATTCACCGACCTCTCTCTTTCCTTGACTTAACCCACACCTCTCTTGATTTAACCAGTATCATTTTGTTCACATCGTTCTCATTACTCATAGTTTTGTTTTTTTCCTATCTGCTCGTAAATTTTTTTACGTAATTATTTTTAGCAAAATTATAATAATACAATATTTGTAGTATAACTCTGTGCAAATTAATTGCATTCCTTGGTTGTGGTTATTTTGAAGAGATTGCTCTTGTAGCAATAAATCCGCATGTACAGATGTTACTTTAAAGACTTGTTATATTTTTGTATTCTGTTACTTTTATAATACATCCCCTAAATAATTTTTGTGGTAAATATCTTTATTGCACAGATGTAACAATTCTACTATTCTTAATATTTGCAGGACAGCGGCAGCATTATAGGTCAAATAATTAGTATAGCCACAAAATATTACTGTCTCCTTTATATGGTAAATCAGAACCACTTTCATCTTCCCACTTGTGTACCCAGCTTTCTATGTCAAGCGATCACAAAATTAAAACCCATTAATAGATACATATTTTTGTAATTAATTAGTAATTAGAACACGAATATAGCGAGATTGAATAAAGATCGTATGTAGTATTTCGTGCATATTATTTTGTAACGTTATTGCATCCCGTACATTCTCCATATTTTTCCGAATATGGAAATGATAGCGCAGACTCGCAGCTACGGGGATGGCACGCGACGCTCGAGGGTTCAAAGATTCTTAAGCTATTGCCTTCCATAAAGTTGACGACGCAGTGCCGATATTTCAGCGCGGGCTTAAGTGGGCGCCGGGAGATGTATGCGAGCAACGTGCCGCGCCTATGCGATCGGATCGCGACGCGCCGAATCTCCCGCTCCGTGCTCCTACGTTGTCTCGAGTACATGTTACGAGCGAGTGGGACCGAATCCATGTAAGGATTATGTAGCTACTCCCTTTAAGTTTACGTTAGTTAGACATCAGTTTTGTGAATATATTGAAACGTCATATGTGTCAACTAAGAAATTATCATAATTATCAAGGTGATATAGCTACAAATACTTGGTGTTAATATGAGGACTTGTATATTTTTACTATTTTGTATAATTATGTTAATGTTATTTGAACGTACATTACGTCTGCTAAGTGGTATACAGTTAACAATTTCGATACGTATAGTCAACAATTTCGATTTTTTATGACAAATTGCCTGCAACAATTAAAGTTTTGGAAGTCGTTCATTTCTAGAGCAGAATGAAGAACACGCTTATAGAGAAAAGCTTATGATACAGTAAACGAAGCATTAGCTGATAAATATTTCATAATTACCATTATATTTAATTCCATTATTGTCATTGGTATTTTCACTATCCTTTTAATTTGATATTTTATTATTATTAGAATTATTTGTTCTGTTTGACTGGCAATATAGTTCACATTTGACGACCCTTTTGTGGTTACGGTTAACGATAATTGACACTTTTTGATGTTTATTTTTAGTATTAATGGAATTGTTAGTTGTCTCTAATATTTATTTTAATTCATTTGGCTTGTTATTGACTTATACGTCGGTGGTATAATTATTTATTTATGATATTATTTTTTATTTATTATTTTTGGAGTTTACTCCATAAGAATCGATTTTGATTTGTAGCGTCCGGTATGAAGTTTTTTGAGGAGTAAAATCAGAAGTTCAAAACATTAAAAAACGAGTAACAGTTTGTAAGTTTGGATGTAAGTGGTAATCTCCGATACTTTTGTATGCGCTATGTCGGTATAGCAAATGAAAATTTGTTTTTATATTCTATTTAATTATATATTGTTCCATTCAACCATCTTTACGATATTTTTCGCACTTACCTATAAGGTAACTTCGTATAATTCTACATATACTGCTCTGGAATAATTGCTTCACTGTCAGTTTTAACCGGTAATAAGTTTGATAATATACGTTTTATTGAACTGTCCAAAGCGGACGTTTCAACAAACAAACTCCATTCTGTTTGTAGTTTATGTACAATGAATAAACTACAAACACTATGCTGTTTTGCCTTAGATGTAAGGCAATAGTTACTGCATCCCTACAATCAATTTGTTCGCTTCAAATTAGCATTGCTAATGGCTTGCAAAAAGAAAAAAAATAATAGTAGGTGTCGTTCCTACTTTTACCCGAATTTAAAAGTGTAATAAATGTTTATAAGTATATTCTAATTTTAGAATTATACAGCCAATCACGCTCCTTGTAGGAATTATGTTTTTGAAAAATACCGCGAATACCTAACACGCGAATAATGAAGGGAAATGTATGTGGTGTACAACGAAAGATAATGTGATATGTCGTTTAATGGGTATAGTACTTTAAATATAGTAAATCAATCACTAGGAACTTAAAATTGAAAGTCGATTGCTACTATATCAATTGAAAAATATCGGTACAGTTTCTTTGCAATTTCTTCTAAGATTTAACCACTCAATAGAATTATCTGATTTTTATTCACGATCGACAATTTCAATGCTGCTTCCGTTTCTTATATGGTCGCATCTTTTACGTTTCGAACGTTATAGAATTTCTTATTTAGCCTTTAATTAATTTACCATCTTTATTTGATATTATTTAGAATTTCTACACGTATACGTTTCATTCGCGACTGCTCGACGTGAACTAAATAAAATTTCACGACATATGCTAATATTCCGAAGCACTTGTTGCCGTTTCTCTCGAATCTATTCACTGCAAATGCACTTATCAGAACCGGAAATATATGTAGTCAGTGTTAAAAATTTAAACCACTAATAATGAATTTGCGAATATTGAACACCTACGCGAATAGCGAAAGTGGACTAAATATCTTGTATTTATGTATGTATGGATATATATATATTCATTCATTCAAAAAAATTCGATTAGCGTTTTTGTACTGCACTCTAGGAAGATACATGTGCTGACATCGCTACAAAAATGCCGTAAAATATGATTACGTAAAATATGGTACCTACAAAATATGCCGTAAAATATGATTACGTAAAATATGGTACCTACATAAATTGAAAAATATTTTTTTAATTTTTGGCATGTAAAATAATGTATTAATATTAATAGTTATTTATATTAAATAATACCTTTTTTCCCACTGACGTCAGATTAATATTACTTTAAATACTTGAAAATTACCGTAGTGTTATGTTATTCTTACTTACTATTGTTTAGTGACTGTGTTTAAAATATTCAAAATAGGTTTTCATGTCTTAACCTGTTGTTTTCTTTGCATTTTCAGGCGGACTTATCATGCCGTAACACGAAGCAGTCAGTTGGTGCCATCTTCACGCGCACCAATTTTGTCACGCTCAAGTATATAACCGACGGCTGGGGAACTGATGCCAATGGCTTCAAACTAGTCATCACAGCAGTCAAAGACCCCAGTAAATAGTCATTGCTATCCGTTGCCCTTAAAAACGAGCAAAAGTGAAAAACTGAACTAAGCTGAACCTAGACACACTTTGTTTTGCTTGACATTAGGCGGAAGTTTCACACCGCATGATGCCACCATACAATTATATCATGTCATCAGTTCAAATGGTAGCAATCATAACACATCATGTTTCGTCATATGCGGTCAGTTTACAACAAACTGACCAAGGGTACTTTTAAGTTTTATAATTCAGTATTTTTTGTTTCACATAGATTAATTTTTGGTTGGTTGTAAGAGATTGCTCTAAGAGCAATAAGTCCATCTTTGGTATATAAGTTCATTTATATAGGTAAAAGTCTTATATATATATAGGTTTACATATATATATATATATATATATATATATATATATATATATATATATATATATATATATATATAAAAAGTTTACCGGAAAAAAAGCACTGAGGGATATGAATGCTTTGTAAAATAAATAATGTGTCATCAATAATGTGTATCAAAATTATTAAGAAAGTAAATTGACTCGGAACATTTCCACATGTGAAATGTTTATTTTCTAATTTTATGATACTTTATGTGCCAAAATATGAATTAGAAAAATAGCAAATCAAATCGTTTGTGAAAGAAATATTTGTGTTACATTTCGTTAATATAAGAAATTTGGCTTCCTATCTGATGACAATATGAAACCAAATACAATTAATGGTATTGTTAACAAATATATATGTATTTTTAAAATAAAAACACACTTTTTAAAAGTAAAATTCATTTTTTACATTTTAATAAAAATGTAAAAAATGAATTTTCACAAATACATAACTATGTAAAAAATACATTGTATACTATTAAAATATTGGACAATGAAGATTTAATATTGATTAACTAAAAATCCGTGACCAAGTATTGAAGGCCCTTCCAGAAGTTAATAATTTTCCTCTGTACATTTGTGCATTACAACCAATTCAAGAGTTTTAATTACTCATCATCACTACTTTTATTCACTTTTGGAGATAATCATACAACATTTACTATTTTATGAGAATTTGCCACTTCTATTTCATATATTATGTGAATCATACTGATGAATTTGTTTATTTACAAAATTGAAAACATCGCAATCCCCTGATATTATAGATAAAAATAAATCTGGAACAAATTCTGTATCAAGTTGTGTATTGAAAAATTTACTGATTTCTTTCGATGTTCATTTAAAAAAAAATAAAGACTACATGAAATTTCAGAATAAGTAGTTGAAAAATATCACCACTTCCCATAAAGAAAGTTGCGTAAATAATTATAAAGAAATGATTTTAGACATTTCATCAATTTATTTTGTCCAAAGAAATCTAGATGCAATAACATATATAACCATTAAGAGGGACTAATTGATTATTTGTAAATATATGTATAGAGTAATAAGAATATTTATTCATAATAATTAGAAGTTAAATTGTGACATGTCAAAAGGGACTTTAATAGTCCTACTAGAAAGAAAATAAGATATATATATATATATACATATATATATATATATATATATATATATATATATATATATATATATATTTGTGGTTCCAATACAACACTTTTTCTTACTTTAGTGTTAAACATTATCAATTGTATTATTTAATTTTTTAATAGATGAAAGGAGCAGTTTAATCATAAGATTAATACGTTCTATTTATTTCTGTTGACCCTATTAAAAGAAAAATATATCATAAACTATAGAATGGCAGAAATAAATAAGACTCCAAAAACTGGTTGATTGTATAAAGGAAAGTCCAGAATAAGAATTACGCGTCTTCTAATTACAAATGAAATTGTTATCTGTCTATGTATTCTCATTAATTTCGGTTTTGTTACATTGATTGAAATATTATTTATATCATATTACCATACAAATTTGAAAATGTAATATCTTATTAGTTTATAGTACCACTATTTGCCATTTTTTAATTAGAAACATTTTTAACAGTCACCTGTACCTCATGTTCTATCTGAAGCTTAACTAGAATTGCCCATGTAATATGATTACAAAATGGCGCAATATATCCCCATAAACATCTTCCATGTTAACAATGTAATTAATGAATATAAATAGAGACATAAGAAAGTAAACAACACTCTGGGGTTGGGTAGGAATGCGTGCAAGGAATAGTATGAAGAATTGAACTGAACCTGAGCTGAACCTAGATATGCTTAATTTTGATTAACATGTTTCACATTGCATGACATTCCCATCATGCAATCACTTCGCATTCAGTTTCAAATGTTAACACCTTACTGCTTTTTCTTAAAATCTAATTGAAATATTAGCATTTTCCGTCACATGATGTTAATTTGAAAAGCAAAATCATTCTTTTTTTAGGAAAAGCGCCCCACGCTTTTACACTCAAATATTATACTCAACAACAAACATTGCACTATAGTCTTTACAGAACAGATGAAGAAAATAGGATTCCTGATTATTTTTTGGTTTTTAGTGCAGTATTGGAAAGCGTGTTTCCTTTGTAGTAATGCTATTAATATATTTTTACTTTTTTAACCTTGTATTAAAGGAGAGAATATTTTTTGGACTTCCTTTATATTATATTTAGCACTACTTTTACAAATATTAACACTATTAAAAACATTTCTACAGAATTTAAATTAGCAGAACAGCATAGTTGATTAGGTAAAAGTATCTCTTCTTGATGCAAATCCACCCCGTCTCCACCAATGCATCGGCATTGTAAGGCATTTCAGTAAGCTTAGAACATTCTAATACTTCGATCTGAAATCCATAAAGTGATTTTACTCTACTTATAGCTACATATGCTTGCCCAGATGCAAAGATTCGTAACCCAAAATAAACCACTGCATAAATAACAATTAGAAGCCCAAAAACGGTTAGAATATTTTGTGTGGTTATCGGGTTCACTGTCTAACTTCCAGTTCTGTTTCATTGAATCAGTCTGATGGTACCATTTTATTGTGCTGTTGTCAGAACTAAACACAACTACCAAATTTCATGATGAGCAATTAGAAACCCAAACACGGTTAGGATAAGTTGTTTCAGTCCAATGGTAACATTTTATTGTGTTGTCATCAGAACTACACACAACTGCAAAGTTTTGTGATGATATAATAATTAGAAGCCCAAACATGGTTAGGATACATTGTTTCATTATCAAGTTCAGTGTCTAACTTCCCGGTTCTATTTCGCTGAATCAATCCTACGGATATATATTGTGTTGTCGTCAGAATTACACACAACTGCCAAGTTTCATATGATAAAACAATGTGAAGCCAAGCATTGTTAAGATACATTGTTTCATTATAGATTTCAGTGTCTAACTTCCAATTCTATTTCATTATCGTATCCTATTCTATTTCATATCTCAAAAAAGAGCAACTTTGATCCATAAATGACCAAAACATTTTTGCAGCTTTTATTGTCCTCCATTTTCCTGTGCAGATATATTGCATTTCCGAGATAATTTTTTAATACAACAGTTTTACTATTACTTTAATACTAGTTTATGGATGTATACTGACAATTTAGTACAATCCTTAAAACTAAACATATATTCTTACACCACTTATAGAGAAATCGCAGAATCATAAAAATTTATGAAATAATGTTGATAATTTGGAAAGCACTAGCAACTCTACCCACTCGTTGCATGGGAAAATTTGCATTATGTTACACATTTCCAGATCTCCATCTGGGGTGTATCCAAGAGGATAATTTAAAATTTAATACATAGTGATGACACACAGCTACTAACTAACTATGTATATCTCCATAGACGAAGAACAAGAGTTCTCTGCATTCTGCACATGCCTGTCTAAACTCTGAATAGAATAATTGCTCTGATTGACTTAATCAGTAGTTAAAACTTGAGGGTATCGCTCATTTTTAACATCATATTTTAACAAGATAAAATAAGACGAGTTCAAAAATTTTTCTGCAAACTGTAATGCCACTATATTTTTTTTAACTAATTATTAAAATATCCTGTGAAATATTTTGAGTTTCATAGATAATACAATTTGTTGCTTAAATAAAAGTGACACTGAGAATTACATTATGCTATCAATTGCTATCAATTTAGAAAAATATACAAGAGTAATGAAATTACGTATTATATATATCGGCCACAGCAATATATTATCATTTATTACAGAATATTATGAAAAATTTATTTAGATTTGTATTAATTATGGAAACATTTGAGAACACCTTATGATCCTTAGTCGGTTGGTGTATACTGTCAATGGTTGCTCAGGAAATTAACCACGCGTCAATTGCTGATAATTCTGTATAGGGGAAACCAAGTTCTGCAGTTTTTTTGGCAGATAATCATGAAAATACTGACAGAAAAGATTTAACATAAATGCATTTTTGATGATTTAGTGTCAATCAAGTTTGTGTAAGTCTCCATTCAAAATATGCTTTTATGAAACACCTCTGACTTAACCCATAAGTGAGACTGAGCTCCATCATCAAAAATATATGGCCAATGCTCAATAGCTAGTCCAATTAGCGTGTTAAACACATTTTTTAAGTATTGTACCAATACCAAGTAAAGTTTCATCACTTACTGTTTAAGACTAAGAGTCTTGTCGTATATTGCTTTGATAATGCTGCATGGCACCTAGTGCATCTCATTCCAGAATGTTAACCTTTGCATTAACGTTGTAATAGTGCATCTCGGGAAGAGGATAGGATACGAAGTAAAGATATTGATTATAATCAGCTTATTTTGTTTTCTCAGGTCCATAAAAGACCTTGAGAAGACCTTGAAAAGAGTTTGCTATACCAATGTATGAGCGTCTCTGGAGACAAGAATATGCTCAGCTTGTAGAATATACTGATAGTAGGACACACAATGCCAAATTAGCTGCTGACTAAACTAAGCAATTGCTTTGGGGGCAGCAAAGCTACAGCCCAGCAATGAGAGTGTGAAGGAAGGCACCTTTGCCTCTGCAATAAAATGTCGGGAGCACAAGCACTAAATTCGTGCAGACGTAAATCTAAATATACGTCAATAATGCTTTTTAAAAAGGAACAGTTTAAAAACTTGAATTTTAAACTTAATTATTTCTTTTAATATATATTAAACAATGCACTTATCAGTTTATTAATGTTTTTGTGTAAGTAAAAAAATAAAATACTTACTCTTTATTATTCTAAATTCATAAAAAATCTAATCTTTACTTAAGCATGTAATTTTGGCTGAAACTGCAAAATTATTAAAAAAAATTTTTTCATATTTACATCACTTTGCGATTTGTCTGCTTAAACCCAATTTAAGTCTAAACTGATTCTGTATATACCATTTTCTATTCGCTTTCTGTTTCTACACTTTCCCTAAGCTATGGTAGGTTAGAACCTGTTAGCAAAACGAGCAAAATATTCAAAGAATCGAATCATGTGATAGAGACTGGCCAAACTCATACTGACTTTCTATCTTTTGTTTTTGTAAATAGATGTTTATTTTGTTCATCTCTTTGGCAGTTACTTCACAAAAAAAATAAAATTTACGTGATGATGATTTGCGTAGAGGACTTTTTTTTAATTTGAAATGTTTGAGCTAAAATTTATCAGAGTCAAAATTACTATTTTTTCCCCTTAAAGTAAGCCTCTCCTGCCCTAAATATTCCAGAACACTCTTTTAAAAATTGGTAGTGAATAGGTCTACAATATTTAGTGGAAGGAGGACGGGGATTTTTCTATATTTCTGTGTAACTAAAGTAGGACATAAGATGTAACAAATAAACTAGTAACGTTGCCATGTAAAACTGAGTCGTAAAAACTCTATTTGTATAAAACCATACCACCATTAATACTCATTTTCTTGAGTTTTGATGAATTTCTGTGGTAAACCTTCTTTTTAGCAGTTAGTATATTGGTAGGGCAGTAAAATATGGATGGTAAGAGTTTTACTCTCAATAAAGTGCTGTTAATAAATATTGATGTTTCGTCAATTTAACCTCTATAAAAAGACATACAAAATATAAATTTGTGAAAAAAAATACCTCATTCGCAAAATTTCTTCATAAGCTAATATTAGACTTACTACAAGTATTGAGTGGTATATTTGGCGTAGGTTTGTTTTTTTTAGATAATTCTGTCAATAGTGTTTTACGAGATGGCCTGGGCTGATTCACATTGTCATAAATGCACTGCTCATTACTTCTTATTAATTCAACATTTTAATTTTCATTTGACCAATCAGAATACTGATGCAACAATTTTGTTTTATTTCTACATACAATTTTTGTAATAATTTTCTAGACTTTTATACAAATTTAATATTCGACTATCTAAACTTTTGTTATCTATATTTTTTATGTCATGCAAGGACACTATCATGACTTGTAATATTTGTTGGTGTTTCTGTGAAACGTTTCCACTTACAACAAACAAAATTTCAATTCAAAGGTATTTTGTAGGCACTTAAGATTATGTAGACGTAGACGGCACATAGCAATCAAAGACGCAAGCAATTGCAGATGAATATTCTTCATAGTTGTAGAAGGATGGCTTTCTATTTTAGTAAGTAAATGAGAATCATGAAAGTGCTTGAGATTGTTTCTAGATCTATATAATATCAACTATAAGTTCAAAAAAATATAAAGTGAAAATTGTGTGGAGTAGCACACAAAACATTTAAGTAATAATTAAAATAAAATTATGAGCTACAAAGAAATATTAAAACCATACTTTGTTCTTGGATATCCATTTCACAAAAACGATTCACAAAGAAAGGAATTCCCAGAATTCACTACTGCAACACACCGTGATAAACCACTGGTAATGATAAAAGCAAGGAGTAACGTTAGTAAATACGTAATAATTAAAATAAATGGCCTATTTATACTCTCAGATAGGTAGTATTTTAGTGTATCAAAATATGGAAATATCTTTTGGGTATTTGTAAACTTTTTGAATTTATGGCTTATGGTGTTAATAGGCTGAAATTTAAAAATTGTGGAGTTATTTTTTATGTTAAGCTATAAAAATCGAAATTTCCAGATTAACATTTCAGGAGGAATAAGGAAAATGAGGCGGAAAGGAAAAAGGACATTAATGGAACAAATTTACAACAAATATGACTTTTTAGATGACTTTTGAAAGTGTATAGGTAGAGTAATGTTATGATGTTGGGTTTGCTGAAATAAAATTAGGAAAAAGGAAATTATAATGATTAGATTTTCTGAACGTAGGACAAAGCCATTGGTACATAAGTCAATGAATTTGACGCCATTGTAAGATTTGTGTAGATTGATTAAAATATTATAAATTAGTGAAAGAGTACATAGATTGCAACAATCAGAAATTGCCACCCAATTAAGTCATGAATATGATGATATTTTTGGAAACCAGATGTACCTTAATTAAATGTTATCGGTAGTAATAACAATTACCTGGGGTTTAAATAGGCCCATATTTTGATCCCACTAACTGAACAAAATTTTGTTCGGTTCCGAATTTAGGAAAGGATTCAATGGGAAGATCTCTTTAAGAAAAATATTTCTTATTATTATCATCATTCCCAATTATAAGCCTGTTCGGAGTTACATCATCTTAAATGTGGCTAATTACATGATAATCTGACATTCATATTTTGCTAATTATTATTTACTTTCTGCAGATTTTTATTAATTGCACAAAGTGTAGCTGCTATATAGCAGCTACACTACACTAGCACTACACTAGCAACCATATGGTTGCTAGTGTAGCGGCTATATGGTTTTGCCTAGGTCACTGGTATCAGATTTGATCATTGACCACGACTTTTTTGGACAATATTATGTGTCTTTATCGGTGACTCTGTCTTTTCTAGTGATATTTAAACGGAATAAGAGTTTAATGATTTTTCACATTTAACCCAACAAGTCATCAGTTTGCTTGCGTTAGGTTTCCAACATTTAAAGCTGGCCAGATCTTACTATGCTGAACATCTTCAAAATGATTTATACCTTCTAGTACTGCAAGTCTGCAGTATCTGTCCATACGTAATGAATGTAGTTTATACAAAGAAAATAAACTTATAGGTTTTTCCAATATATCAGCCAATAATTATAACCGGTTTTTGAGAGGACGTATTCAGTTGAGTCATTAGTAAGAGAACTTATTATTATTATTATATTTTAATATATCTCACTCAAATTGGAGGAGCTAGTATTTGACTTGAAGATGCACAATTGGTAGTTGGGCATACATTATGTCAATTTTATGCCTCCATGATACTCCTCAATAATATTATAATTGACAAAAACACTACATAATATATAGTATATATAATATATATAGTTTTGACACACTTTAGCAAAGCCCGACTGCGATGAGTACAGTCATGCACCTAGAAATTTTTAGAAAGTGTACCAATACAGAACAGTATCCATGCATAGAGACATTCAGAGTGTTATTTAAAGCACATTCTAGAAAACATGGAGTATCTTTTATCAAGAATTTACACATACATTATTGATAAGGGAACCTCTAAGTTTATGAGTGGGATAGCTTATAGTTAAAGGGTATCTGGCTAGCTTTGAAAGCCCTAGCACAATAAACAAGTCATTACAACTTGCTGGAAAGAATTTGAAATATCCTGGGTAATAGAAGTAGAATGTTCCATGGCCCTCTTTTACAATTATACATAGTAAACCAACCTATATTGCGTAGCACATCAATTGCTTTAATTATTTATAGACTTATAAAAATACTTAATAGAAAAGTGCATATATTATATTGATTCCTCTGCATTTCAGAACATGGCTGCAAAGATTTCCGCTGTGTGCAGCGTGAGTTTTGTGTGAGCGCAGACCTAATGTGTGACGGCGTAGACCATTGTGCTGATGGCTCCGATGAAGACACCACCACTGTCTGCCATAGTAAGAATCTAAAGTACTATTATCTATTAGGTTGTTCGAATTTTTCACATAGAAACACTTCAACGATTTCGAACATCTTAATTTATGTTATGGGGCTGCCTACAGTCAATGTCCCCATTTGCTTTCTAATTTATAACTAATTTTGCATTCCTAAAGAAGATACCATAAATTTAAATATGTGTGATATACATACTTTTGTAATGGAACCAATTTATAATGACTACTAGTTACAAATTACATTCATGAAAAAATTTAAAAAAAAAGAATAGGTTTTAATTGCAATATCGACTGATACACATAGCCCATGTCTTATAAAACAAGTTGATAAAATGAGATATCCTTGTTAGGATTCTTTACCCAAAAGGTAAAAATCGAACCCTTATGGAGAGATTTTGTCATCTATCTATCTCTATGTCGCAGTCTTTTTTTTCAGCAGCTACTAACGCTATCAAGTTGAAATGTGACACATTTGTTGATTTTGTTTTTCTCAACCTATTTAGATTTCGGAAATATTTTTATTTAAGATTGGTCTGAAATCAGGGGTTGAAATTTAAAAGTGAGGCAATAAGCTCAAGTTGGATATTATATGAAAAGACTTTATTCACAAATCTTATGATTATTTTAAGTTTAATTTTATGCTCCATAGTTTTTGACTTATGACTGAAAAATATTTTAAAAAAATCATTATCCCCCTTGTCTTGGAATATTTTTATCGGACACAAAAAATTCATTACTGATAAATATATGTAGTACACAAATTATAAGTGTATGAATCTCTCCAAATGTTACTCTGTATTACAAATTATAATGATTTAAATAAAATATCAGAAGAGCTATATAACTGTATATGAATTTCATAAGCGTAAAACAATAATCGTTGAAAAGAATAAATACAAAATTATATGAAAAGAGAAAATGTATCGGTATAAATGACTTCATTGATTTTTTATAAAATTGCTAATTGAAAAAAGTGAAATAATATAGGACTTATTTACAAAACCCCGCCGCTTGAGTATTATTGATATTTACTGTTATAAAATCATTAATAACCTATTCACATTACCTTGCTCTTAATTAAAATCCGATATTACAATTAAAATGAAGATATGAGTTCAAAATTTAGTTTGGTATCCAGTTATTTTTATTTTGTATTATTGAAATTACGCCAATAAAGCAATAACATATATTGGTACTATTACTGTATTAACTAGGATTTCATCCTTTGACCAGGCCAGCTAACTAGAATAGCTGTGCCAATTATTTTTCACATGCAGCTTTAACGAGAGTCGTGAGTTAATACTAACTCACGACTACCAATTGTATCTACTTTTATTTTGCCTTATGACCTGCACTTTGTTTGGTCTAATGGGTTTCTGCCTGTAAATTAAAAACATGGCTTAAAAGTATAACCACTAAATGTCGTATTTTTACTTGAATAAGAATTTAAATACAAAAAAATTGATTTCTCTAATACTTTCTAAACCTGCTGTACACACTTGCTTCCACCGTCCTTTCCAAAAAGTTTGTAGTCTAGAAGTAAACAACTTAGGATCCGTTTGATATAAATAATTAAATTAAGTACCAATGATAAATATCACAATTAGGACTCAGTCATTTTAGGGCCAGCCAGTAATGCCACCTATGATAAAAATTATAAAAGTAAACTTTTTTAAAAGTAAGTATAATTTGTACTGAAATCTGAAATTGCCATATCTTCTTTTTAGTTGGTCGATTGCAATAAAAAATAGCCTATATGATATTTCAGAGCCCACAGAATCCACCAATAGAAACTTCATCAAAATTCTTTTAGCTAATACTTATTTCAAAAAAATATTTTTGTGTTCTGTTGCTTTTGTTGTTACCCTAAACATTTCTTTGGTAAATATGTTTAATGTACAGACAGGTCAATTTCACATTTTTATTATCCTAACTAATGTAATGTTAAAGAATGTTTGTTTGTCCTTCTTTCACGTCGCAAGAATGCAAGGGATTGTCGAGATTTTTTACACAAAAATAGCTGGGGTATCAGAAAATTACATAGGGTACATCTTATTATGGCAAAATTTTTGTTTTAAACTGGAAAAGTACACAAAATGAATAAGGAAGCATCATGGCAATGGAGCAAAAGGTTGACGTTATTTCTTGTATCGTTATATACGCAATATGTATATTTTGTACACAAATTTTGAATAAAGTATTGTTTTCCTAAAATTTTAGTTTGAGTTTTTATAAAAAAAAAACAGATACTCGTGGCGTTTCATTTGTTTGCATATATTCAAAATTCAAATCAAAACTAACAAGCAAGTGGATAAAATAATTCGACACGAGTAAAACCCGCACTATGAGGGTTTCAAACACATTTATGCAGTTATAAATATTTAAGGGCACATGGTGTTTCTATTAAATTATATGCCAATATTAATTTTTCATAACGGTAGTTTCAGTAGTTTTGAAAATAAGGGGAGAATCCAAAATTTTCACATATTTTTGGAATATCTTTTTCAAAATACAATTTAAATTGTATGTGTATGCCTCATAAGCAAATGATACCCATGAGATATAGAGAATTTAAAAAAATTAAGGCCTTTACCACAGCCTTTCAATTTTATATTTAAAAATTAAAAAGTTATTAAAAAATATGTGTTAATAGAGCATTCTGATGATGGTTTCTGAGAAAATCGGTTGAGAATATAGAAAAACTTAAATATATTGCCTACTTACGTTCATAGACATAAAAACACGGTGTATATTTAAAAAATCAGGATTTCTAGAATCATCGCTATAGTTTCCCTCTAATCTTTGCCTGGGCTTCTAAAAACCCCTATTTTTTCATAAATTGGGATGCATTTCTTCAGTATATTTTTTCACATTTTTTAGAATATCTCTGAATCTAAAATCATTAAAAAATATTTACCCTTATACCTAGTCCTTACAAATGATACCCCACACTATATATGGAATTTAAAAAAATGTTGAATATGTGTTCCTCCCGCCTGATAAATAAATTTCGATATAAATATTTTTCAGTGTAAGCTATAGAAGTATGTGCAGGTTAATATGTTTTACTTCCACGCCAAATTTTACTGCTTTTTTTGCATTTCAAATTAAAATACAATTGCTTGGAATGAACTTACTTCTCTTTAGCGATTTTGGCGAGGAATGAATTGCAAGGCCGATTTTCATGAAATAAATTTATTAAACCAATAAAAAGTAGTCTGCTGGAATTATAGATGAAGGTTTGATCTATTTTTCCATGACAAACTCATTATAATACAAAAATTTAGTATAATGAGGGGTTTTCTTCAAAAATGTAAACAAGCTCTTTAACGCTGATGGAAAATCTCGCAAGTTAATTGATACTGCAGAAAAATTAAGAAACTTCGAGATATTACAGTGTTTAAGAAAAAAAAATTTAAGCATTAATTACCAGACTACAATTATGTACGAGGGGAGACCCAAAAAAAACGGGAATTTCATCATAACTCCTTTATTTCTCAATATTTTTACACCAAATTTTGATCACCTTCAAAGTATTCGCCACTGACCACAATGCACTTCTCCAAACGATTCTTCCATTGTTCAAAACAGTTTTTAAATTCACTCATTGAGATGTCCTTTAAGCCTTCCAGCGATTTTTGTTTCACCTCCTCCACAGTGGCAAAACGCTTTCCTTTCATATTCCTTTTGAGTCTGGGGATCAAAAAGAAGTCACAGGGGGTAGATCCGGCGAGTATGGGGGGTGGACAATCGGTGTCATGCCGTTTTTGGTCAAAAACTGCTTCACGGAAAGGGCGGTGTGGGCCGGCGCGTTGTCATGATGGAAGAACCAGTCGCTTGTGCGCCAAAGATCTGCCCTTTTCTTCCGGATACTCTCCTTCAATCTTTTCAAAACCTCCAAGTAGAACTTCTAGTTGACAGTTTGACCCGGGGGAACGAACTCCAACAACACCTCTGCAATCGAAGAAAGAAATGAGCATTGTCTTGATGTTTGACTTCACTTGGCGAGCTTTTTTGGGACGAGGAGAGCCAGCTCTCTTCCACTGGCTTGATTGCTGCTTTGTTTCGGGGTCGTATCCATAGCACCACGATTAGTCACCAGTAATCACCTTGGAAAAAAATTCAGGGTCCTCTTCGAGCTGATTTTGAAGCTCAAAACATGCCTGGAGTCGACGCTCCCTTTGCTCGTCTGTGAGAAGGCGCGGGACGAATTTGGCTGCAACCCTTCTCATGTGCAAATCTTCGGATAAAATCCTCTGAATTGAACTCCATGACGTTCCCGACATCTCTCAGAGTTGATCAATGGTTCGGCGACGGTCTTCACGAACGAGGGCATTGATTTTGTCGACGTTTTCATCAGTTCTTGACGTTGAGGAGCATCCTGAACGAAGTTGGTCTTCATTTGACATTTCTCCATTTTTAAAACGTGAAAACCAATCGTAAACTCTGATTTTACTTAAGGCAGCATCCCCATAAGCAGTCTTAAGCATTACAAAAGTTTCCGCGGCCGATTTCCCCAATAGGAAACAAAATTTCACAGCTGCGCGTTGTTCTCGACAATCTGCCATTACGTTTTCGCCGAAATGGATAAAGTTGTTTTACTAAAAAAAATTTCACAGGCAAACCACTCACAGCGACACAATTTTGCACACTGACGCAGGAGGCGTGACACTAACGGACATGTGGTCAAACAATAGGTTCCCCTACTCTCCCTCCCCACCACAGTGTAATTCCCGTTACTTATGGGTCCCTCCTCGTATATACTACTATCAAACTATCTACTATACTATCATCAAAATAATGATTATTTGAGCTGCCGAATTTTTATAGCAATCTTTACTTTAAATAACATTTTTATTTACTAATTTTTTTTTCTGTCTAATCATACATAGTCATACATATTATCATTTTCTTTGTATACAAAATTATGGCTAGCAAAATTTCATAGTATATTGCGAGATTTATAAGGGTTTGCTGATGCATTATGTCTCTTCAAAAAGTATATGCAAAGAAATATGTTAAGTAATATGCATTTAACAAAATTTACAATATTTAGTTAATTCTGATGCAATAATTAATTAAAAAGTCATTACAAATTCTTAGGACCTATTATGACACATAATTAAAACGGAAGGGAAGTTGACCAAGCAATACATCAGCCATATTAAATGTTAAAGGTGCATTGTTATTTCCGGAATTTAAATGCAATAAATTCCAAAAACTGTATAATAAGTACAAAAATTAAGTTATGTAAAAAATGTGTTAAGAAATACATTACATTTCACCACGAATTTGTTTCTAAAATGATAGAGCTGGCAGAGAACATGTTAACAATATGGTGTCACCATATCTTCTAATATTGTAGACAGTGAGTATGACTTCCTTCAGTTACTGTAACAGTTGTGATTAGTATTTAATAAGTAAACTCATTATAATTCATAAACTCCTGTGTATGGAATACACGGAGCGAGTGCTACTCGAACTTGGGATATTTGAACTTTATGTTGTGACAAAAAAATCTTTTGGTTTAAATTTAAAATCAGTTAATCAGAAGCATAAAAGTGGGTAGGAATATTTTTTGAATTGATTTTTTATTTTGGTAAAATAATTATTTCTATGTGTCATATTTGTCCATCACAAGGCTGAAATGCGGTTGGCTCTTTTACGTACATATAATTGCTACATTGATGTAGGTACATTAAAAAAACAAGTTCGAGGGACATACAAATATAAGAAAATATTGTGAATGAAGGTAACAAATAATTCTTTATATGTTTAATAATTCTTCAGGACTAGGCCAAAATTGGGCATTCTTCTTTATGTATGTATAATTGCTACATTGATGTATGTACATTAAAAAACATATTCAAGGGGCATACAAATAAAAGACAACATTGTAAATCAGGATAAAGAATAATATGTTATATGTTTTATATTTTTTTTTACTTTTAAATCTTACCATATACTTCGTATATATGTATAGACTTCATAATGATAGAGCTCGCCAATCAATTCAATTGTTTTACAAGTTAAGGTGGAATGTGTTTTTTCACACATTTACTTGTCCTAAGTCAATAAATATGCAGCATACAAAAAATTAAAATAAAATAAAATTGAAATAAAATTATTACGGTATATTGATTAAAAACTAGTTTCCTAAAAGGTATTAGATAAAAGCAAGTGTTAGTTTTTTAAAAGAGAAAAAGTTAGAAAAACGGAGCTCTTTGTTGACCTTTTCAGTGGCCACAGAAAGCAGGAATCTAATAGCATCCACTTTAGCAAGAAAGTGACCTAACATCTGAATCATCAAATTCTATTCTTCATATATTTTTTTATTTTTATTTTAGCCTTTGTATCTCCAGCAGGTGAAAAATTATATTTTAAATGGACACAATTTTATAATATTGAATATATTTAGAGTTAGTTTTGTAATTCATTCTTATTTTATTGTGATAAAAATTAAGTGACAATTTTGTAAGTAATAGTCTTTCGTAATTAATATAAATTAGTATGAACTTTCATTAGATCAGAAATTTACTATTGACAATGCCATGTTTAAGCTATTCATCTTTCAATGGCAACTTTAACAAAACTGATTTATGAAATATTGAAAAATTTTTTTTGAAGATCTCATGTCAATCTGATTATAATCTATTTATATATTATGTAATTATAGAGACCAATGCTAAATTGATTCTGAAAAACTCTACATCTTTTATAATTTCTGCCAAAACTATTTGGTAATTTTAATAATAAACTAACTTAACCAGAGTCTTGTAAACAACAAGAATATTATCGATGCTATATTTATCGATGCTATATTTATACATTCATAAATTTCATGTTGAATGATTGGGAGCTATTGCACAATAAGTGGAATGAATATGTTTTCTAATATCAGCCATGATATGCTAACTAATCTAAATCTTCAATTGATAGATAATGTTATTCTGTATATCCATTCTATTATATTATGTGATGTATGTATATCCATTCTATTATATTTTCATATATCACATTTATTTTAAAAAATATTATTTACAAAACCTTATTGCATTGTGTGTGAAAACTAAGAATGATTATTATTTGTCAATGATTATTATTAGGCATGCAAAATTTATTATTTATGATGTGAACGATACTATGAAGAGTTCGGTATTGTTACAGATGAACGTGCGCACACTGTGCTAGGCTTGCCAACGGCGTGGCTTGTTGTGGCAGCAGCTAGCTCTGCACTGCTTGTGCTCGGCGCCGTTGCTGGCATCATCTGTGCATGCAGACGCCGACGAGCACATGCTCAGCCTCAACTGCAATGTACGTGTGCATCATTTAATATGTTTTAAGTCAGTCTCTTCCAACTCTTATGCAATGATTGCAACATTCATGTACCAATTGCAACATTCATATAAACAATTATAAAGTTCTTTTTGAAAATTTTCCTTTGAATATCTGCAATACCATTGTAATATTTGAAATTAGTATATTGAGTGTTGGAAATAGAAAGTAGTCACGTGAAACTAGATCTAGTAAGTACAGAGGTACCAAAACACTTATCATAATTCCAGTACAGAGAGTGAGTGTTGTAGTGTTACAAAAAAATCTGTTTTAGCCAATCATTCCAGCCAAACTCATTGCATCCTATTACAAAGCTGCTTTAACATACTCCAGTACCAATAAGACTTTACTGTAGTGCAATAGGAGTCAATTTCCTTGTGAATAATGCCTCCTGACATATTATATTTATACCTCTCTTCAGTCTCTGCAGATATTAACTCCCACAAGGCAGTCTCCATCTTACAAAACAAGAGAGGACCTAAGTAAGACAACCAGTGACAAAGCCTTTACAAATTCATCATATTAGGTGTCGATGTTATTCAGCTCACTGGTGGAATGAAATCTACTCCTGCCTCAAGACATTAACAGGATCTGCTCATTCTACCCTATATAGCTGGGTACCTACATACAGGGCGAAATTTAATTCTATTTAAATTTAAATGGAGAAAAGTGATAACTATATAACTATATACAGGAAATTGTCACTTCCAAATTAGTCAGACAGGAAACTAGGACTATCAAAGATAAAGGATGAAAAGAGATGGCTATCATGCTCAGGTTTTATGACGCAGGCAAGAATTTTGATTCCGTTACAAAATTCGAGCAAAGTAGACATCTGTAGTGTTCTTTACAATACGTAAAGATAAAATATTTAAATAACTTATTTTTATAATATTAATAAGGGCAAATTAGTTTCACTTTTTTTTCAAAAAAGTGAAAGTGTTATACAAAAAAATTGTGCATTCTATCTATAGAACTTCTCCATAGAGGAAATATTTACTGCATCCCAAGAATCCCTAAAAATTGCTCACATGTAACGAAAAATTACATGAATTGTGAGTAAATTTCATATAAATTGTGACCGACATAAATTCAATGGTAATTTTTAAATTGAAGTTGTAATAAATATAACAAACAATTATATAATAAATAATTTTTATGATAACACTTACAGTGCAGCAGATAAACGGGGCAGGCAAGGCGGGTGCAGAACCTAGCTCGCCGGGAAACCGGCAACACCCTGCGGCGCGCGGGCACCCGGTCCGGCGCCGCCTCTGTTGGCGAGCGGCGCGCTGAGGGCAGATGCCGCGCCCCACAAGGACGAGTGGTTCGTCTGAAGCCAGCAGGTATGTCGCACCTTAAAGTTTAATATAAATTTTCAATCTGAGTTAAATGACTTTACTGCTACATTTATTTTTCCCCTGCATATATTTGTACTAATACCAAAAGTATTTTTATACCGATGATATATTATTATATTGATGACAAATACGGATGATATAACAATAACAAATCTAGAAATTGATTAGAAATTGTTTGAAACAAAGCAGGAAAGTTTCAATACATAAAATTTAATTTTATATCAGATATCATGTATTATAATTTTTTTAAATCACAAAAATTAGTAAATTAATCACAACTGATCAAGCTATCTGCAAAGAAAAGAAGAAATTAAAGAAACAGTTCATAAATTGTTATTACCAGATATAATTATTAAGATGTTATTAACAAGATAATGAATATACGTACCAGAGGTGACCCAGGTCGGGCCCCGCAGGGTGTAGAGCCATCAGGAGGGCGGGGATGTAGTGCCAATCCCCCGCGCCCCGTGTCGCGCTCCAGCGCCACTAAACTTCACTACTGCCACCACACTACAACAGCCTCCTTTACTTCTGAATATTATTCCAAATTACTCAGCAGTGACATGTTGGCCAACTATATGTAATTTTGTTAAAAAAAAACAAATTAGCAATACAGTTTACTACATGCAAATATGTAGTCTAGGAAGATGAAAAATTTTGCTATCAACACAAACGGATGGCATTACCAAAAAATTTCTTGATGAAATTTAAAGTAATATTAGAAAATAATCAAAAATATTATAAAAAAGTATATATCCAGGAAGTAACAGTTAAATAAAAATTCGTAATTAAGAAACCATTTTTCTGACGTTTATTTTTTAAATTGAATATATCCTCCAACCAAACTTGTCAGATGACAATGTTGAAAATAAAAGTGTTAAAGTGAATGATGAGATAACACACAGTGGCCGCGCGCTATATTATTTTGTATTTATTTGTGTAAAATAATGGACCAATATTATAGTTTTATTATGTACTTATAGTTAATATAATGTTTAATTAATCCTGTATGTATATTACCAAATTCATCTAATAAATTTTAAGTTGAACAGGTTTAATTAGAGAATTTATTGTAACATGAATACTGTACGAACTAATAAACTTTAAACAATTATATAATGTGACATAGTAGGGTATTGAAAAGGTTACCTTTTACGGCCTGCAATTTTTATACAATTTCGATTGTCCTAAAACAAAATTGTATAGTTCCATTGAAGTAAAATTAGGAATAATTTAGAAATTAAGTAATTTCTGACAACGCCTCCTATATGTTCAGATTTATAAAATCAAAATTCAATATCATTGAATTCAGAACTCTACAGAGTGTTTAAATCATCATTATATTAGCTATATTACTGAATGTGAAATTACATTTTTACGTACATTTTAAAAGGTAGAAAGGTAGATATTGTGAACACGATTTGGTATATTTGGTACAGGGTTCTGTATATCTAGACTATGAAGCTTTTTGTTTTCCTAAAGTTTAGTTTTAATAGTATTACTCGCACCTGTTCCAATTCTCTTCTAACTAAAGATATAATGTATCTCATCTACCCTTTAAATAGTTTAAATGTTATTAGCAACATCATATTGAAAATTACTTTGAGACAATTGACGGGCATGTAATATATACATAGAAATAAATAACTAGAAGTCAGAAAATATATAAAAAACAGAAATGACATTCATTGGTGTGAACTTTGTTTTGGATACAAAATTTATCAACGTAATGTCATTTGCATCACATGTAGGAGGTGTTGGGATTGTGTTCGATTGTACATGTTAATAAGCCATGAGAACATTCTTTTAGAAAAATACATGATAATCGCATTTTGTAAATGCCATTGTAATGATATGTAAATTACACATTTATTAATAAATTAAACTATAACCTTGGTAACATATATCTGTGGAATACACATAATTAATATATATATTTTAACATAGTGGCTCTATATTTTTTTCAAGAAATGTCATGACATCAGTCAAAGAAAAACTCAAAACCTTTTTAACTATTATCTTTGTAAAGATTATTATGCAATATTATTGATTAATACTGAAATTGGAAATGAAAATAATGTCATAAAAAAGTAAAATGATAAAAATATTAATCGCTTTATGAATTTTTAAGCTTGAAATATGGTACAGTCTTAAAAGGTCTGGTTTTGGAAAGTAAGTATGTTTATATATGTAGAACGAGCTGTATGTGAATTATCATGTGTATATAATTATCATGTGTGTATATCAGCGAAAAAAACGTCGGTTTGACATATCCAGATGTTGAATAAGTTTACCTTTAGATTACCTAAATAAATACTAAAGACTTTGTTAATGAGCAATTATTTTTATTAAAAAAGTGTTTTATTCCTGCATTGATAAAATAAAGTGTTATATGTAAATATGGTTTTAGTTTCAAATCTAATCTGTCATGCGAATTGGAAATTTTACTGAAATTAATTTTTCTTTTTCATTTTATACAATTTTTGTGAAAAAATATAAATTCTTCAATATTTTATTGTCACAATACCCTGTTGCAAACATTGCACAAAATGTTCGCCATTCTAAATTTGACACTACGAATTAATTATGATAATAGAATCTTTAGAACATATCAATTTGATTATTTTGGGATAACCCCAAATAGGTAAAGAAATATACATTACATATCTGAACTAGTGTATAACATTATTTGTACTGACTGACTTATTTTGTTGTCTTTAAATATATACGTATGAGAAGCATTTATACAACTTTAATGAACTAAAGACAATATTTGTGTAAGTCATTAAATTTAAAAATTAATTTAATTATCAACTTAGTTATTTAGATATACTATCTATCTATTATAGTATAAATAATAATTTACACCTCAAAACAGTGTTCAAGTTCACAAAATATTGACATCAAATTTTAATTAACAATTTGATGAATAATGATAAATTAAATTTATAGATGTAACGAAATTATTTTGTAATTATATCAAGTGTGGGCAAGTTAAAATTCAAACTCGTTGTGTCAGAATGAGTACTTAAAACAAAATTCAAATTGCATATCTAATTATAAATAGGAACAATTCAAACAATATGTTATGGAAGTGGTTCTGCGATGTCAGTCCAAGTATCTTTGAAATTGTTAGATTAAAAAGAGTTCATTCTTTTAAAACATTTATTAATTTTCCCCATCAACTACTAAAAATATTATATTAAAGGAATTAAGGAATTATTCCAAAAAGGGTTAAGAATAGTATTTCCATGATTTTATGCTCCTTGTAACTATGCATTTGCAAAATGTACATGTTACAAAATAAATTTTCAATTTACATTTGTACATCTGTATATTTATAAATTTTAAGTCTTCTTACTGAATGTGTGTAAAAAAATGCAAGAAATATGGAAATAGAAAGGATGTAAAACATATGATATCATTTAAAACAATCACAAGTTTTATTTTGAATTGGTTTATCATTTTATTATGACTTGATTTTTTAAGAACTGACCAAAGAATATCAAATTATACAAAATGTTATTTATACAGTTTTATTTACAAATTTTTATTCAACTTTACTTGTGGATTTTTGAGTAATAAAATAACCTTTACATGATCAATAATCTTTACATAATCAATAAGGAAATTATATATTACTTATGAAGCTTAAGCAAATATTAAGTTATAACAAAAACCACTAAAACTCACTTTTTTTTGAGCAATGTTAAATTTCCGCATACAAATAACTGTCTATATGTTAAAATTGAAGAAAAAACTATTTCAATTATGTCATGTACTTATATTGGGAATGTAAATTTTAAGTTAACATAAATAAATACATTTGCAGTTAGAATAGTTAAAAAAATTAATTTCATTGTATTTAAATCATTTTATTAAACTGTAGCCAAGTTACACACAAGCATACATATATTAATTAAATATTATACAATAAGCATAAATTCCTAAATACATTCTATTAATTAATATTTTTGAAGTATCAAGTAACAATACCTACAGGACCCGAGTTAAACCCATATCCAAAATTCATCCAATATTTTAAATTTGAATGTCACATAAAAGTTTGAAACACTTAGGATAAGATTGTGTACTTGTAGAACAGTGTGACACCTTACCCTAGAAATTATGATAATAGTAAAAGTAACCTCCATATTACACATAACAGAATTATTTACGAGACATTAACTTTTATAGAAAATTGTAATTCCAAGGACTATTATTTCTTTGATAGTTTACTTGAAGCTTTAAAATTTTTACACTTAAAAGTTGATATCACAGAGCTAAAAATCTCCATTTTTGATAAAGATGATCTTGGATAATGATTCTTAGGGTGCAAATTTTGCAAATGTTTTAGGCATACTAACAGTATTTTTTTGCTGTTTCCGGTGAGCTTAATAATAAAAGATTGCATAAAAACTGCATGTTATAAACTCACTATATTTTAGTTAAATATTTCTTTATTTTTGTTATATTTTGTGAAAAAGGTCAATGACAGAAGACTAATGATACTCGAAGTTATAATATTCACTCAAAGTAATTGATTTAGTGTCAAAATATCTAATGTATGAATTTGTGTGTGGCTTAAAAAGTTATTTAAAATATAAATGGATAAATAAATAATATACTTTCTTTTATGATGAATGTCCAGTTTTGGTGTTAAGAATGTAATGCATTGTAAACTGTCAATATAAAATTGATATTAAATCATTTTGGCTTAATTTATTTAATTTTATTAGAATCCTTATACTATGTGAAAATTTATTTATGGCAGTGATATTTTAAAAGTTTTTAAAAGCTAATTACCTACCAGTCACATTGTGAATTTAAATTCAAATTGAATGGATAAACTTTATGAATGATTATATGTATATTTTTTAATTCTCAAATTAGCGCTTACAAATAATTGGTAAACAAACCAGAATCGTTGGTGCAAAATTAATTTTATGTATATTTTTCTTGTAATAATAAAAAAGTTATCAAGAACCAATTGAAGTCATGTGAAACAAAACATTGTTTCTTGCATATAACTCACTTTTCTATGGAGATGATATACTTTCTTGCATATAATCCCTTTTTTTATCGAGCACAAGCGATGTTTATAAGTAACATTTGCACTTGTGCCATTGAAACGTAGACATTTTGGTTAAAGTGAGATGAGTATCTTGTTCATTATTTTTTACACTTATAACTGTACAAAATTTTTTCTCTCATATATTGCTTTTGGTTATACCATACCAAATTTCATAATAATCCATTCAGTAGATTTTGTGTGTTTGACGCATAAAATAACATATAGACAACAATTTTAAAAAAAGGTTTTCCAGTTTCAATTGTCATTCTATACGGTAAATTAGTCACTCTTTTTAAAATATTTCCATATACAGAATTCACTCTGTTACACTTTTATTATTTGTATAGATAAAATTTCAATTGATTGATTCAATGATAAAACTGGTTCGTGCCCAGCAATACCATAAACAATGTGTAATATATATATATATATATATATATATATATATATATATATATATATATATATATATATATATATGTGTGTGTGTGTGTGTGTATATAATATATATGTATATATTATAATTTCAGCAGCATTAGTAACGTGAAATTAAGTCACATTGGGTTTCAGCCGCATGAATTGGCTGGCTCTGTATACTCGTACTAACCGACAGTAATTATATGTAATTAGAAACCAATATTACTGGTTGAGTAAAAAATATATAATGTAAACAGAAGGTACGCAACAATTTTAAAGTGAAACATCCTTATCAGTAAAAATAAAACTGGTTTTACAAATTAAGGATCAAAGTGAACTTAGTTTTAGAAAAACTCATGTAAAAGACCCTAATAAAATAGAGTGCAAGTGTTTTTAGGAATAATCTAGTATAAAAAAAAACAAAACAATCATCATTTACAAGTATTATTTAAAACTAATTCTATTAACTATCACATCAAACATGGTCGGCCACGACTCCGTTTTGTAAAACAAGAGTTGCTCTTTATCACATTTTATTTAAAATTACTTTATCAACAGTACTTCCGTGTTGGGAATGGAATGATTATATATACTAAGATTTTACCTTTGGGTTAATAGTCAATTACCATGAACCAATATTCTGTGACATTTTCCTGCCTCTCTATCTATGTCTTTCATTAGTGCTTTCCTGCATTTTTACATTTTGTTCTGCTTTATTGGCAATCTCTGGAATCCAATCTTAAGATTTTAGATGATTCATAATGTTCTACAACCTATAAATAAATGAGTAATAGTTATCTTACAAACTTCAACATTTTGTTTTCCATCAGACATTTCATTGGTCAAGATTTGAATAAATTAATAAATACAATTCTTAAAATATTTCAGAAAAGAAATAAATTAGTTTAAATTTTAAGATAAATGAGTTTTTCATTCACTTCCTTCACACAAGGCATTCTTGATAAAGTCCAAAGGTACTAATGAAAAAGGGGAGAAAAGTATTATCCGTTTTCCAACTTTGATGTAATTTTTAGGCTATATGATTGTGTACTATTTCAAGCATGCGTTACTTTAATCTGCTAGTGTCTTGAGCGGCAAAACCTATATAATAAAAATTAAAATAAAGCCTGAAATTTAGAATGTCAGTTTGGTAATTTTCCTTTTTTGGTTTGTAAAGGTCTGCAAGTTTGGACTACAAAGACTTGCATGTAGGTTTTTGCCCCACAAAAACAAAAAAAATATTTTTTTGTAGTTGTTTTGCCGAGTTACACGCTATTAATGTGGCCTCAGATGAAAAAATAGAGGGCTATTAATGTTGCCTTAAATTCAAAATAAAATGAAAGTTAAAAATTCCTAGTCCAAAAAAGAAATAAAAAAAAACTTAATAGATTATGATTACATTTTACACGTCAGTCATTAACCTTCTGTCAGACAACAAAAAAAATTGAAGGATGAGGAAGAATGAAAGCTGTTTACTATGGCATAATGAAACATAGCTGGTGATTATACCATAGTAAACATTTTTGGGCAAACGAAATATCTGTGCAGGCTATTTAGAATATGAATTCTTTCATTACAACAAAAGTGGTATAACGGTAAGATGTACAAAAATGTGTCTAAAATATAGAGGCTTTCCATGACCAATGAAAAATTCCATCGAAGATTCGAGAACCTGTTAAGGACAGCTTTGGGAAATTCCTTTAATATGTGCCACTTACGGCACTGAACAGTCATGAGACAATAAATTTAAGCTTGTTATAGAGACAGACATTAACAGACATAAACAGACATTACATAACATTATAGGTCTTTACCCCACCTACCCTCAATGAATTGAGTGCCTCGTAGAATGGGAAAGATGGGAACAACTACTTGTTGTCAAAAAAAAATGAGATGTATGTAATATAACAAAATTTATTCAGTCACCGGTTTCTATCCTGTCAACAAAGACACTTATTCAAATAAATTATATTGAAAGTAATTAAATTATTACAGCTATCATACATTAACATTAACGAAGATAAAAATAGTTTAAAAAACAATTGTATATAGTTTTAAGAACAATTTTAATATTGTATTTTTATTATTACTTCATTTATATGCTATCTTATAATGATTTTCTATCATCATTGTTATTTTTTTTCGAGAAAAACTTATACAATCTTCCAAAATGTGTTCCACTATCTTGTTGGAAATTCATTGTTTTTATTGTTTTTTCAGTACATATGGTGGACTTATTGCTACATGAGCAATCTCTTCCAGTCAACTTTAACAATTTGTATTGAAATTTAGTTGGTAGACTGTAAGAGATTTTACAATGAAAATTCTTTATAAAAAAGTATAAGAAAAAAACTTCAAACATACAAAAGTATAAGTAAAAAAAAAACTATTGACACGATTTGGGATGGGAAAGACAGGAAAGGACAAGGACACAAAGGAAAAGGTGTCAGGAGAGGCAGGACTTTTTCACTCGATCTTTGAAAATATTTAGAGACATGATTTTCCTGATGTTGGGATGGTGATTCCAAATTTTTGCTGCTTGGACAGTGAAGGATTTTTCGTAAGTGGTAGAGGTGTGTTTAGGAATAAGTAGGGTGATTGAATTTTCAGATCGTAGCCCATGGCCGTGAGCAGATAAATCTTTAAATTTGCCACTAAGATAATTTGGGCTGTGAGGATTTTTTAATATATTAAATAGAAGTGTAAGTATGTAAAGTTGGCGTTGATCACGGATCTTCAGCCATTTGAGAAGTGACCTGTATTCAGAAATATGATCATATTTTCTGAGGTCAAAGATATACCGGATGCATAAATTTTCAAGACGTTCCAACTTGCACAAATATTCTTCTTTAAGATCTGGATAGCACACATCTCCATAGTCAATTAATGGTAATAAAAGTGTTTGACAAAGGTAGATTTTCGTTTTAGTTGGTAGAAAATTTTGAAGACGATTCAAAGAGTGTATCCTGTTGAAAACACAACGACTAACTTCAATTAACAACTAAGATTTTGATCGATCAGTAGGCCCAGGTTTTTAACAGTTGACGTGTAAGGTATTATTGTACTATTTACTACTAATTTCGGTAAACTAGGTAGGAACTAGTCAAACTACTGTCAAAATATGATATGGTGTTGAAAGAACACATCTTGACGTATGGTAAATCACCAAAAGCATTATATTCGTTGCCAGATATAAAAAATAAATTCATGAATGTTTTAGAAACCACATAAAATCTAAATAAATATCTTGGTATTATGTTTGTTGGCATACCTGAAGTTTCACATATTGATTAAAGTTTGAAGTGATTCATTATATGAAAATTTATAACAGAAAAGTAGATATCGAAGAAGTATTCCTTGGATTTCGTCCTTTAAAAGGAAAAAAAAGGCGCTGATCTAAGTGATGAAATTTTTAAGAAGCTTGAAAATGACAGTTTAGAAAATGGCACTATTATGAGTGGCGTACATGGGGAGTACAAGCTATTATTAAAGCAAAAAACAATAAAGCAATTAATTTATGTGGTCAACACTTTTCAGAACGATAGAGACAATTTTTACATTTTTGCTTAGGAGTGCTTATTAACCACAGCAAAGCATCTGTTAAAATACTCCCAACATCATGTTAGAATACTCATAATGCTGCAGTTAAAGTACTGGCAGAAAATTTTTATGGGGTTGGGGCTGCATTTGAGGAATTATGTGATCAACAAGAAAATTTAGACTCGTGAGGAGTTGCATGTCACCTTATGCCTGCCGTGCATTTTTTTGGAATGACTAAATAATAAATACTCAGAATAATAAATTGTGCTCAGATTGCATTGCAAAGTATTGTTAATTAGCTATAAAAATAGAGTCAATTCATTTTTATATTGAAAAAAGAAACGAGGTCATATAAAAGAGGCAATAATAGGTCTTGCTATGGAATGGCCGGTGAGTTGGCCACTGATGCAGGATTCATACTGGGAGCTGAACTTCAAAAGATATGTTGGAACTTCAAAAAGATATCTTGACCTATTCATTGTTGAACTCTGAACTAGATCAAAGTCCATGCAAAGTGTAACTTCATTGTTGGAGGTTGTGTAGATAAATAATTTGTCTTCGACGAACACAGAAGAGTAGAAATTAGCTGTATCAATGTAAATAGAAGCAGAAGCCTCTTAGAGATACCAAGATTGAGAAGATATTTAAATGCAGCCAATGTTACAGTTTCTGATTGGGTATCTTTAGACTTTTGAAATTTATTGTGAAATGGAATTTTACAGAATCTCTTCTAAATCTTATGGTAGCACTATATTTATTTATGACAATTTGTATTTCAGTTGCTTCATGTGAGAGGGGTTTCAATAAACTGAAATTAATAAAAAGTTACACATACAACCCAAACGAAACTTAACAATCTTGGCATATTAACAACAGAACAATAAGGTAATATAAAATATTAATTTTGAAGATATGATTCCTGACTTTGTAGCCGTTAAAGCTAGAAAGAAGGTATTTTAAGTGTTTGTACATACATACATTAGCTCACGCCTGTCTCCCAGAGATGTAGACAGAGACTATACATTTTCACTTCCTACGATTCTGCCATACCTCCCACACTTCTTAAACTTTCATCACCCATTTCATACATGTTTTACAGTTTCAGGTGCTTTTCAGTTGACCCTTTCGCAGTATATTGCCAATCTAGATGCCCCATTCCAACCTGTCCCTCCATCACTGCACAATAATAAGCACATGACCAAGCTGTCGAAGTATTCCCTTCTTAATTTTCATCAGTACACCTTCATACAATTTTTCTTTTCCTTAAAACATTATCCGTTATCCTATCATTAAATATTAAACCAAACATATTTCTCAGTGAGCGCATTTCCACTGCGTTAATTATACTTTCATTACTCTTTTTCCATAACCAAATTTCCCTTCCATACAAAAGAAAGAATATGTATATAATAAAACAATACTATAATTAGGCTATAATATTCCAATTAGATTTAATGATTTTCCATTTGCATTATTTAAATAAAATCATACTTGCTGTTAATTTGATTTTAATTGATTTTAACAATTTTCATTCTTGGGATGACACCATCAACATCCACATCAGGTGGCACCCATGCTAACTACGCCACTGATCATTCCTATAATCCTCCCTACAAACAACTGTATTACATTCAATAAGTTTTAAAAAGGGTTATTTTATGTGTTTTGTAGTTCCAGCAAGTGGTAATAAAAGTCTTAAGGAGCATCATTCAAACATCTTTAATACATTCAATATAGATGTAGTTCAAATAGCATGCATCTGCAAGAATAATGGGCAGATATGAAGAAAACGAGTTAAGAAATGTTAGAATGCACTTAAATCTCACGGACAAAAGCGTTCCTTGTAATGTTTTGTTGTAATTACAGGTTAGGTTAAGTTAAACATCTCCAAATTGGGAAAAATGTACTATTTATTTTATATTAAATACTCACGTTTTCTTTTTAACAATTCTTATTTTCTATGTGATCAGAAATCAAATTATATAGATACATGCATATAACAGTAATAAACCCTAAATAAGTGGAAATCAACTATTAAAGCCTCACTTTTTACATTGAAACGTTCGTCTCTAATTTACATCTATTAATATTGTATTTAACTTAGATTGAATGTAAATAAAATACATTCGAAAACTACATATGGGTGTCTCATTAATAATATTTCCTATTTTTAGATTACTAAATAACATCTTTATTTATAATAGTTGTAGAAATGTTCTCCATATTATTAGTAATGATAATCTTGTTATTCCATGTTTTCAGCATCGGTTCAAAAATTAATTAAAATAGTACAATGGTTGAGAGTAAACGGAGCTTTATATACTTAATATGCTCAGTTAATATTTCAGGAACTATTGCCCGCCAGGAAGTAATTATGGAAGGAGTTTAATCTGACATTTTTCTTGAAAATCATTATATTTATTGACAGTTTTACCGCTGACTGAAAGTTATTACTCTATTAAATATACACTGACTTTCTATCCTAAATATTTGCTATGATTAGCATTCCAAAAAAAGCTCAATAATGACTATGATTGTATTGAAAAACTATGATAACTAAAAGTATAATTTATTTTAATGAAATGTTCTATTACAATTCTTTATTGTTAATATCTTCTCTGGTGATACTGGCTCTACCCTGGCAGGCATCAAAGCAGGGTATAGACTCCAGGGTAGGTAGATAAATTTTTAGGGAAATTTGAAATTTGCTTGAACTTGCTCTATAACTTCTCATGATAAAAATTTCAGATTACAAATATTTAAATTTTATTAATACCTGACTACCAGAAGAAAGATCACCTTACATGTGCACAAAAGTTATATAGGCTCTCACTCGATAGTTACATTTATTGCAAATTTCACATTGCACTTTGCATGCACAAGTCTTTTTTAAGTGTGTGCACATTTTATTTCACACAGAGTATTAAACCCTTAAAAGAACAGAGTAACATGTATAAAATCCTTTGGACAAGGTTTGACTGAAAAAGATGAAACAAGGTAATTTGAAATTAAAAATTTTAGTTTTCTAAATCAATTCATCGCAAAGAATTGAAATTATTTTTAACGTTGTGCATGAAGACGGTGAGTAATATACATTTGACATCCATGACAGCAATTGAGACAATAAATAAATGATTAAGTGACCAACATATTAGCTACAGAAATTAAATAACTGAATTTTTTAATGAAACCAGCAAATTAAACAGGTCACACACAGGGTGGTATACAATCTTGTCCTATCAGCTAGGACACAACCCAACGCTAATGTTATTAGGACATAAAACAAATCTCTGCACCAGAATGGATTAACAAACTGGATTTATATATAAGCTATGATAATTCTCTGCTGCGCACCTCAAGTGCTTATTCAAAAGTGACCTGGCATGGTCGTAATGGGTAGAACTTGGTGTGATTATTGACGCTGGCGTCAAATTTCAAGATTACTTTAGGAATATGTGTAATTGATTTCTCAGAAAAAATTCTAAATAAATATTATCTCCAAATAAAGTTACCATTTCATCTTTTTGGCTTTATATTGCAGAATATATATAACATAAAATGTAGGTATGAATATTTTCTACGTTGGATGTAATACACTTCTATTAAGAGGGGATTTCCATCAAGCTTAGCATTTCTTTGAATTAATTACAGGTTATATTGATAATCCATCTATGTATTGTTGCCACCTGTTATTTTGTATATAAAAGACACTCAAATTGAAAAAAGTTGTTTGATTTTCCCTTTTTCAATTTCCGTAGCCATATTTTCACCATCCCCGTCTGTATATCACAGCTGTTTTATTCGCAGACTGTTAGAACTATATAAATAGGCTGATATAGAGCTGAAGTATGGCAAGGTTACATATATTTATAACAACTACAAAGATATGAAATAAAATCTTTCAGAATAATTTTTTATGGAAGGGTACCATAAAATATTATTTTATGTAAAGTGTGTTTTTATTTGCATGTGTAAAGTGCGTTTTTATTTGCATACCACACTGTGTAAGGTATCATTTCTATAGGTCTTTCAAAAACAATGGAGGTGTGTCACAAACACTTTTGATACAGGTATCTGTTTAGGAAATTTTAAGCTTTAAAGTGGTAATTTTCATCAGAGTTATTTATCCACACTCCCTATCAGCTAAAGTGCTATTTTTAATATCTGAAAGTATACATAAAGAAATTAAAGGAAAAATTATTACAGCTAAGTAGACTCTACTACTTGATTAAAAACACTCACTTATAAATCACTTGCATGTGACGGACTATGTCATTATGCTTCAATTAATATAGAATCATTACCAAATACATTGGCATACCTAGTCATAGTTACGTTTTTCATATGTTTTCTTTTGCGTCTACTTTGAAAATTTCTGGTAATAACATCAGCTTTATTTTTATCATGCACAATAACAAGCTGAATCAACCCTGTGAAAATGTATAATATGGAACAATAACTTCCACGCGTGTGTGTGTGTATGTATATATTTACAAACCACAAAGTAAAAGTAACTTGACGAATTTCTTGTAGGTTTATTAAAATTTTGAAAGCATTCATCTTTTTAATAAAAGATGAAAGGTACTAAGGACCTACAATACTAAAAGATGGTTTTAGGTTCTCAAACAAAAGACACACTCTCAATTTTCTTGCTGTTTGTCAGCAGAATGTATGCTTACTAAGGTCATTCTAAATTTGAAAGTCATCAAGCGTAAAGTGTGTGTGTGCGCGCATGCGCGCGCATCAATATCTGACCATTTTGCTTCTAAACCGATAAAACGATCTAACGAAAACGAATAAAATTTGGTGTTTAGAAGTTTATTTTAAACTCTATCTTCAAAGTTCACACAATACATGAAAAAAAATGATACGGCAAAAAGTTTTCCCTTAAGAAATTTGTTTAAGAATGTGTTTATACAATTTTAATTCATGTTATTTCCGTACGAAAAGGTACTCCATTTATTTGATAGCCTAACAGTTACAGTAAATTGTTCAATGAATATGTGCATCTCACAATGCGATATATTAGCGGTATTAATTCCACGTATATTTGGTAATGTTATAAAATTGTGTTGAACCCCAACACGAGCACGAGCGTTAGAGCAGTGGCTCGTTGATAAAATATATTCCAACGTCATGTTCCGTTTCAACTGAAAAAAATATCCGAAGGCGTCTTAAACGAAACAGAAACGCACATAGCGTTTTTTTGAGGTATAAAATAATAATAAAACTTAAATTTAAAAAAAAATATTTGTTTCTAACGTGATTTTTTTAAGGCGACGCTAAACAATTGCAATTGTGTACTCAAACGAAGGATCATCGTTAAATGAAAATAAGTAGCACTTTTCTATACTTAAACGAAAGTTTAGTCCCTTAAAAATATTGATATCTTTATAATCTTGTCCATAATAAGCAGATATGAAAAAAACACGTCAACATTAATATTATGAAAATCACAGAACAGAAACGTAACCAAAACCATTAGGCTTTATAAAAAGCAAAAACTTGCATGCGTACCTATAGGTACGTCCATTCAAAACCATTAGGCTTTATAAAAAGCAAAAACTTGCATGCGTACCTATAGGTACGTCCATTGAGAATCATTAGGGTTTATAAAAAACAGAAACTTGCATCCGTACCTATAGGTACGTCCATTCAAAACCATTAGGCTATATAAAAACCAAAAACTTGCACCCGTATCTATAGGTACGTCCATTCAAAAGTTATGCGTGTCGCGCACAATAAAGGTCGAATTGAGAACCTGCTTTTTTATGTCAATTAAAAACTCCCTTATATGGATATGGAATAAGCTTTGAAGCTCGCCACGTCTCTTTCAGGTTGACTTTCTCTCAAGTCTTTATAGTTGTTTCATATGTAGACTGCGCTAGTGATAAATATTGATTTTCTTGACTTAAAATCAACGTTCTTTTTATTCTTGATATTAAATAGCCGAATGAAATAAATGTTAAAGTATTATTTTAACATTTATTTCATTAGATTATTAATGAAAACATTATATCAGTCAATTAATTAATGAATACGTAATATAAGTGAAAATTACTTCCAGTTAATTATTTGTGACCAGGACTAAAAATAAGTTACAAATTGTAAAAGCAACTAACATGATAAATGAAATGAAAGAGATGCACAATCAAGACTTATTAATAATACGCGATTCATTTAATAAAGGACGCGATTTATTTTAGCAAAAATAATTTAAAAGAAATGAGAAAAGAAAAAGATTGAATCTACTTATACTATCTTGCAAGCTTACGCTTGCTTGCTGTGCGCAGTAAGCACACAACGGTCGTGTGCGAGTGGCGTCGTATCGAAACAAAACAACGTAAAAAATAAACCAATGTCCGACAGCAAATCACGATTTACAGGCGATTAGAACGCATCGCTCTCAAAGGATTCAGAGGCTATTTTGACAAGTACTCCCTGCCCCGCCTGCACGCCCCTGTACGTCGCCCGCCTCCGTAGTAAGCTCTTCAAAGCAAGCTCGATTAGTTATTCGTCAGTACTCGCCTGACCGGCTTTTGTTATAGTAGTGTTTGTAGTTAGTTGGAATTACAAAAAAAACGCGTGTTTTGTTTCCGATACTTCCGAACTTTAATTGTTTTATTTTATCTTAAATTAAATCTAAAAACATTGATTATTATACTTTTAAGCAATAGTGTACAAAATTAGCTTCGATTATACAAATTTACATATTAATTTTATGAATATTAAACTAAGAGCAAGTGCTTTTAATATTAATTGTGTACTTTGTTTTAATATTATGTATAGAAAAATAAATATATCACAACTTTAAGTTATAAGTGAAATCGTCCGTTTTTAAAGTAAATGATTATAAAATACCTTAAGTTTTTGGATGAATTTGAACAGACAATACGTTGTAATGTAGACTAGAAATAAATAAAATTCATGTATGAATATACTTGTTTAAAACTTTTTGTGTTAAAATAATCTTTTAACGTAAACTTGTGTTATTCAAAGTAATATGTAAATGTGCCGTTACTTGTGAATTTATTGCATAAAAATGAAAATTAATGATTTAATGACGTGAAATAAAACAGAAACAAACATACATATATCAACTCGGACGGTCTGAGCCGTATATGCAGTTATTTCCAACTGATAATAATCGGTTTAATTTGAACTTTTTGTTTTCAGTGTAGTTGAGTGTAATGTGTCGCATCGAACAGATAAAATGAAGTTGTGTTGGCTTGTATGTTGCCTTATAGCTTTGGGGTCCGTCGCTGCCAGCCTGAAGCATCGGCATAATAAACAAGGTAAGAAAGGACCTGTTGAAGAGCAAAGCAAGTAATAATATAATCTTAAATTTAATAAATAATATACATACGAATATATAAGAATATATATTTTTCCGAACTAAATAAACCATTGTTTGTTTAGAATGACACTTTAAGGTTTTAAATATATCTTACCACAGGAAAAAAATAACAGAAAAAAAATTAAAATATATATTTGGTTAACTTTATAAAAATAATAACAAATAACAACCTGCATACTAATGAACAAACAAGAAAAACCCCTATGAGGTCAAATTGTAAAGTAAAAACAAATTTTAAGTTAGCAGAAAAAAATACTGACAACCAGTAGTCAAAATGAGTGAATACAAGTGAAGTGGCAGAAGAGAGTTTATAACTAATATAACTTTTTTCAAATTACTTTTTTTTATGAAAATAACCGCGACCGAGCGCTACTTTTAGTTCATACTTCGTTTTTTACCTAGTTTCTTTCATTTAAAACAAAAAAAATGGAAATTCATATTTTCGCTAAACTGAACTTATTCTGGGAGTTTTTTTAATACGGATAGAATAAAAGTTAAAGTAGTTACTTGAATTTCAAAACGCTACCTTTTCACTTTATTATAAACTTTCACTTTTTCAAATTTAAAATCAATAGCAAAATTTATACTTACATATTTATTGATTGTATAGTATGTAATGATACATTAAACTGAAATGAGTGAAAAAAAACTTATAAAAAATTAAGACGTTTTTGCTAATTCTAAAAAAATCTCTAGAGTAAAAATTGAATAATTTTTCTTATGTTGATTAAAATTAGAGTATCAATGCAGTTACATTACCTACTTATGAAAATTTCAATGTTTATTGATTTCTAAGTGAAATACGTACAGAATATGTATTAAAAACGATGCATTTAGCAAAACTTATTTCCGTTCGCGATTATTTTATTATGAAAATGGAACATATTCAAAATTTCATACCTAGCTCATTTTGTTTATGAGGGATCATTTGTTTACGGTTTTCTTTCTCTTCATTCAGATTTCTTTTTCTCCAAGTACTTATCAATCTGGATCTATGAAAGGTGTAATAAACATTAAGGTATAAAATGTAAAAGCAAATATTGAATAGTATTTCATAGCATTCATAATTATTTAATATACTATAGCTACAATGGTAGATACCAACATTTAAACCCAAACGAAAATTGCTGGTATTGAATTTGGCGGTATAATTGTTTTTCTTAATTGAATATTTAATGGCTTTTACGTTTATTATTCAGTTATGTTATATACTTATTATAAAGTGATCAATCTACATCATATACTGTTAATAACAGTAAACGACAGCTACTAGTGTATACTAACTGCTGCAAATATTATTCTTGATCCAAGATTTTCGTAGTAATCAGGTTGTACTTAGGGTTTTAAGTTTTGAGTATTATGATATTTTCCTGTTTTTTTTGTTAAACGTTACATTTCACGTTAAGGTAACATTATCTTTCGGTAATATAACCTTAAAATAAATCACAAACTAGTAACTGACGCCAGATTTGAATATGTAGCCATACCATCAGTATGATTGGGCAAGATGGCCAATTTGATATTAAATTGAAATAGCCAAATGTATTCAGGTGTTCTGTGCACAATACCAAAATTATAAATTAAATTAATGTGTTTCGATTTCACGGCATGTAAACATGGCTGTTCATCGCGTCTCCCTCAGTGTTGGCACACGTTAGAGAGAAACTGTAAGCAAAACAAAGAGTCCAAAGGAATTTTGTCCTGGCTCCTTTTCTATATGTGTCTACATAGTGTCGAACAGCTACTCAACACGTTTCTGCATATCCGAAAAAATGGTCAATAGTTATGAAAGATCCTAGTTTCCAAAGATAGATTTAATAAAAATTAAAGCAATAATGTACCTTTTATTTAATCTTAAAAATATCCTTCAAAAACCCTGACCATATTATCCCGTAGTATCCTACAATTTGGTAATTTATGTTATTTTATGCTTAAGTTGATAATTTTATAATTTGGTTTTTAATCCCTACTTAAAATGAGGTTGTAACACAGGTAATGAAGAAAAAATACAATAAATAATTTTTACTTTAAAAGTAATTTAATAAGAAATGCAAATATCTTAACGGATGAGTAATAGAAATGAATAGGTGTAGAATATCTAGTTGTTAAGTCGCTTAGTTTAATATATATCAATAATTTAGTTTGTAAGTTATAGTCGACCAAAAAACCTATCTGCTGGTATATGGATTTCTAAATAAATTTATTATTTAGTATTAGGTCTCTATATCTCGATTTAGTTGTTTTGGTTATAAAAAGCATAGAACAAAAAAAAAACAAAATACTCTGTGATAAAACGATAACATTATATTGTTGATTATTGAATGAATTTAAGTTTGAAGATATCTAGCTGGACACAAAACTTGCTTTACTTCTTAGCTGATGTTGCTTAGTTGAATAATTATCCTTTGAGTGTTCATTATTGAAACAGTGGCCATAACTACGTGTCCATTATACGATTTTTTTCTATCCATTACTAGTAACAAATATGGAAATAGGTATTTCTTCTGTTCGTGCAAAATTAGCGGCCCTTCTCAACTTTGTTTCGGGTACAATAAGTTATTTGATTAATGTTTTTTGATAGGTACTTTTCTGTTTCATAAACGTGGTATTCCGTTTTATTTTAATGAACAAAAATATAGTTATGTAAAAATATCATTATTTTTGTATAGATGATAACAACCATTTTTGTGAGTTTTAAAATACTTCTCTGAATACAACATTTATCGTTTTATTACGTGACATTAATTTAAGTAATTGCCCTGGGTTACCGCAATGTGCAACGTACAGTTAGTTGCCCACATGAGAAGTATTCTCTGCCTGTATACGTAAAATACCACGGCAATACTCTGGATGTAGAGCAACTGAATATTTAGTCTTGAGATCAAGTCAGAATAAAAACTATTCCTACTCAACAAACTAAACAAGTTTTAATTAAAACAATATGAACGAAGAAAGCATTAAGACTAAAATACCTAATTATTACAAATACTCTTCTATGAAGAAACTATTCTTGTATTACAAACTTAAAGAAATTTGAATAAATTCATATATACAAACGTGTAGGTATTAAGGTTAAAGAACCACAATTTACTAAAAAAAATCCTAAACTATATGCCCTAAGTAATAAAATAGTATGTATGTATTTAAACAAAATTTAATATTTTCCATATAAGATATATTGGAAATTTTAAATTCCGTTCGAGCAACCTAAAAACCAAACATGATCTACTTTATCAAAGCAACGAAGTATTTTCTTTTCTCACAATTCCAGCCAGGTCCAAATTTGCAGCTACGATTAGTTGCTTTCCATTTCTTGTTTGAATTTCATGAATTTTCTGGAGGATGTGACTGATTGCAAGTTAGATATATCCTGTGTGAAGCAAAGGATTTGTATTGTTTATTTCTTAACTATATCCACTCATCTGACAATACGGTAAAAGTATGTCGCGTTGAGTTTAACTCAATTGTATTTGATTAGATAATGATTTCTTTTTCATCGACTCAACTTGTGTTTTCACGATTGACGAAATTGTAGAAGATGAATCTTGTGTTTTTGTGTTTGTATGTGCGTCTGTGAGTGCGCAGTCGTGCTTGTTACAAATGGACAAATGGACTTGAATATTTTAGAAAAAAAAACAAACATTACACATTATTTTGAAATTTGTTTTTAAATTTATTTTTGGGAATAAAAAAATAACGAAATTCACAATGAAATACCAGAGCTCCGATATTCCAGAATTTCCGAATAGAAGGCCTGCTAACAGCCAAATAAATTAAAGGACCAACGCAGGACCAGCAAGGAGCATGTGTATTTAAAAGTGGCCAAGTATTTATTTTGAAATACATTGAATTCTTTCTCCGAATATTTGAGATGGCTGCTGGACTGAGAATTGAAAACAATCCGCGCCGTTGTGCCCCCGATTGCGAAAACAATCCGCGGCTGTGCGGCCGTGTTTTCCCCATGTCTGCGCGGATACATGGCACCGAACATGGTCTCAAAATGAGCATTCCTAATTTTGTATATTTCCAAAAATCTGTTCATTTCCCTTAAAATAATGATACAAAACATGAAATTTAAAGGACAAATATTATGGACGCATAAATAACTGACGTTTAAGATAAAGATTAATAAATCGAATTAAAATTCACGTTAATTTTTTCTTCAGATTTTTGAAGCAAAAATCATGATAATTTAAACAATAACTGCAGTATATCTATAAAAGATACATACTTTTCTGTAGACCTTTCTAAGACCTAGGTTTTTCCCTTATTTAATGTACCATCATCATTGTTCTTCACGAAGGCGTCCAGGTCAAAGCCGTTTACTTCGACTGTGTTGATATTATTAACTATATTTTAATAATTATATAACATTTATACCTATTATTTAACCTATGAAAATCTGATGGCTATAAGATTATCATACGGACAAAGTTTTATATCAATTGGATTGCACATTTTTTTTCCGCTAAAAACAAACAAAACTTTCCTCTCTATAAAATATTATTACAATTGCAATATTTTTAACTAAATAAAAGTTATTTGAGTTTCTTGAAATAATACTTGATCACTAAAAAGCGTGTTAGTTTTAACTTGATTTAAAAAAAATTAAATATCACCAAATTCAGTTTGTGACCAGATTCAGATTCTCTCATTTAACTCTCCAACGATGAATCCGAATCTCCAACAATGAATCCGACGTTTGAACTTTCAAATTTAGTAAATGCAGTTATGCGATTACAGTTATGGCTTGACTGACATTAATGTACCCTCCTTAACATTTCTGTTCGTGTCCAATTAAAAGTTTAGCTTCTTGAAAACCTACTGAAACTATCATTACCGGAGTCTTACTTGAGCGAAACGATCGTGTGTACTTTAAACTTCCTCCTACCCTTAAAATAACTTTAGAGTTGGCAGATTGAGCACGTTCTGGAGAGCGCTTAAAGTACAAATGCAAGATCGCCATAAGATAAATCCACATTCACAACATAATCGTACCGGTGCATCCCACATTCATATAATTAAAGTGACATACATTATTAACTTTTATCTACTTAGTAAAAAGTCGTAAAAACTAATCCATTGCTAGTGGATGATTTATCCAGTTGAGAAAACTACAATTTTGACCAATAAAGGAACGCTCTCCTCTGTAACCACAAAAAGTGAGTTGCAATGTTCTTATTGTCGATCACCTTTTTGGCTAATAGATTCATATGTAAATAACAACAGATTAACCATTCCAAGAAAGAAAAAATATTTTATAACATTTATTGAAATTCATGTTAAAGAGAGTCATAATGGGATGCCAAAATTGAACGTTTCTTGACGATTTCTTTAGGATTCATATACAAGTTCTATTTCAATAGGGTACAATTTAAGCATAGTGTAGTAACGGTATAAATGATTAATCAATTGAGCAGAAATATTCAACACTTTAAAGGAAAATTTATGTAACTTTAATATAAACTTATGAGTGTTGGGCAAATTTAGCATTATATAAAACATTTGTTTTTGTTCGATAAACCAGTGCTTAGATCGTCACTTTTATAAGTTTGTTTTGCAATATTTATATTTTGTATTTTCGGCTTCTCTATGGCGTATATTGTAGCCAGCAGTTATCATTTAGCAATAGTAAATAGCATAAATCCTATAAGATGTTGATGTATTTCGAAAGGCTGTACTCTCGCAAAATAATTTTAGCCCATACCAATTCAATTCGATTCAGGTCACATATTTCCGGCGATAAACGTAGAACGCTGCCCATTCTTCCAATTTTACAAAACTCTTCTCCGACGCGTTTTCTGAAATTGAAAAAAAACATTTTAGTTTTTACTCATTATATTATTGAAAATAACATCATATTTTACATTAATTGCCATATTAAAGACACAACCGATGACAATGTCCACATGGTGTTCTGGATGTATTAAACCTGTATTATTAACAGATACATTTTAGAATCCATTGTACATTTATATCAAATCCTTTGAGGATTTACTTAGTAATACAAGGTGTTCCATTTGTCATTTTACTTTTATTTTCCAATACATATTCAAAACCCGGGTAAAATATAGCCGATGTTTCACTATACCCGCTACAAACTGTCAAAAATAAGACACCTTGTTGGAAGACCTCGTATTAAATTAACTTCACGCTTATGAAAAGTTAAAAATATTTGTACTTTCAGGTAAAAATTGTGTCTTTGCTTTTTTGTTTGTTTTGAACTATTTTGCGGTTACTTTTATATTTTCAGTACTTGCATCAAATCCTTTGAACACCACGAGTTGTATCACGTTGTTCATTAAAAGTTTTAGGTAGAGAAGCATTTTTGTTTCTCGCAAATTGTTGTAATAAGCGATTTCACGTAGTCGCTTATTAGTGGGAATCAAAACGGCATTTCTTGATGGGTCTTACGCCCATATGCACCACACACAGTCAGGACTGTCAGTCGGTCTTGGTTAAAAACGTATTTTTGTTTCTCGTTAACTGTCAGCTGAGTTGGAACAAGACTACTTTACCGACCGTCAATTGTAAAGAATCCATACAAAATAGGTTTTTAAATATCAGCATATCCTGACCATGTGTGGTGCATACGGTTAGACTAACTAACGTTTTGAGAGGTTTGTAAATATGTTTCTTAGTTTAATAATTTCTTCTCTGACGTCGCATAAATAACGTACGGAATACCCTGTTAATAAATAGCTCGTTTCATATATCAATTGACGGCGGATGTGTATATTGGATCGCTTATTCCTTGTTTACAGCTCGATATCAAGTGCATAATTATTTCCTCCACTGTTGGTTGTCTTTCGTCGCTTTGAAATATCTTTACATTGGAGAGTCTAGACTACTGAAGTTTATAAAATAATAGAATTATAAAAAACTAGTAAAAATAATATTAATTCTTTTGGAAACCTTTTCTAAATCTTTTCAAATAATACAAGAAACATTGTTATTGTTTTCATCGCTTGATTTTTAAACTTTATTGTGATAAATTGTTATGAGAAAAATGGTTTCCTGTCGCAACTGATATTTAAAATTGAGTAGAGTTTCACGGCCGTTAGCCAAATAATTGAGTGGTCATTAATTCGTACATCAAGATTTTTATTCAAGTTCCTTTCGAAAATATAACGCGGAAATAATCTATAACATTTTTTGATCTGAGGCTTTATTACGGAGAAATAATTTAATTTTTCATAAAAAAATTCTTATTTTCAATATTTTCTTAATCTAATTACACTTATTCATTATCATAAGCAAGCAACCGGTACAAGGGGGGAAAATCTTAAGAAAAACACTGTATTGCAAGTATAATCGATATTATTTTTCGTTGAAATAATATTCGTACCACTTAATACTGAAACACCAATAGTGGACGGTATATTTGGACGCACGAGAGCTGATCATAAACATTCGAACAGATAAAGTTACATAGTAAAATCTTCTCTAAGTGTTAGTACATACAGCGACAATGAAGAAAAAACATTTTGTGCCTGTACGAGAATTAATGAGTAACTTTAACTTTCCCCACTTTCGTACAATTTTTTACTAACAATAATATGTACATATATACAGTTTAAAAGTTCAAAACATAAGTATTTTGATAGAATGTTTAAAACATAAGATTTTGATGGTAATTTTAAGCTTTAAGTCATTGGATTTACTCTTATGTCAAAATTTTTTCTCACAAAAATTATTTGCTTAAATATTTTCGAACGAAATAATAGCATCTCCTGATCAATACGCAATAAGTTTTTTTTTCAATTTCAATTTATTAGTCAAATAATTTTGTTCTACCCTAATGAGGAAACAAATAGAAATGTAAAAATGAAAATAACTGGATTAAAAACGATCAATCTTATGAAAGTAAATATGATCGTTTTGTGGTTTGTGCTAGCAATTTGCTATTTCTCCAAGTGATAGTCATGTGGGTTACACTTTTTAACACGCTTTACATTAGTTTCACTTGTATGTACATATGTGTGAATGTCACGAAATCTTTCAATTAAATTTTCACCAAATTCCAGATGTCTGAATAGTTTCAAATTTTGCACACGTATCAAGAATATATGACAACACAATAATTTCATAACGAAAAATTTGGAAAATAAATTATAGTTTAAAAAAACTAAAAAATAACACGCTTTTGCAGGAATATAAACTAAAAAAAAATCTTTAAATATAAAGATTTTGGTCATGAGCGAAAGGATGTCTCACACTTGGTATAATTTATGTTTTTTGGGTAAACTTAAAATAAGAATAAAGTGATTGACAAACAAAAATAAAGTTTAAAGTAAACAAATGTGGGGTGCTCTTGAGTTACATTTTCATAACAAGTACATTCATATAGCTACAAAATCGTGTTTTTTAGTTTTTGAACTATAATTTATTGCATAACATCGTGCATTTTTAAACCGATGCGCTTAACAAAACTTCTTTCGTAGGATACTTAGAAATAAAACTTTCACAAAATTTTGTATACAATAACCTCTGTGACCGCGCCAATATAATTAATTTCTCAGGCCATAATCTTTAAAAAAAATTCTCGACTTAGTATACTTGTAAATATAATGCAGTAAATATTTTTATTACGCCATTATATCAAGAGAAGTTAAATTTTAAAAGTTTAAAATACGGTATCTTAACAAAATACTGTGTTTTAGGAATCAGCTGTCAATGCAGTATAAATCACGCATTAGTAATAAATTGTGTATATAAACTACTTACGCCATTTTAATTTCTTTATTATGAATATATTTCTGCTTTTTTTTACAGAAATGTACATTAAAAAAGCGGCATTTACCAGGAAATGAAGAGGACACCACAAACGTAATTGAAGTCATTGCATGTTGGCATTATCGTATTTTATAGAAGGAAAATAATAATTTACTGCTTAGACACCTTTCGTTTCTTCTATCTTGTCGCTATCCGAGTAAAACTGTTTATTAGATACACTCGTAGTTTTTCACACACTCATACCAGCCTGTACTACTAAGAATGATTAGAATAAAATAATATCTGTTTTTGCAGTTTAGGGTGTGCATGCGTGTAGGTACTGCCGTTTCTTTTCTATTGCTCTTTTTTGTATTATATTTGTACGAAAGAGACACCAATTAGAAACGTCGAATCGCCTATTTTTAAGTTTCTGTCCCTCAAAATTAAAAAAAACGGAACCCTTATAAGATCACTTGGTCCGTCTGTCCGCCAGTCTATCAAAGTCTTTTTCCAGAAACGGACGAGATATCAAGTTGAAATTAATGTCGTATATGAAGGCTTATAGCCTTAGACTACTGTAACAGTTATTCAGTTCACACAGCAAAAAGAAATGGCCCTTTAACACTTATTTTACGTACTTACAATAGTCTTACTGACTGATCATTAAAACTTTTAGCGTACTCGTACTTGGGATAGAAATACAATGTAGAAAGTTGGAATAATGAGAGGTTTTATAGCACAAGTAAAGGGAAAAATCCAAAAATCAGTGATTTCAAATTCTGTGCATTATACATTTTTGTAATTAAGTAGTTTGTTTTTACGCCTATGAAAAATAAAGTAGGCAAATACAGTTATATTTTGAAAAATTAATATTTAAATAAAATATTATATATCTTTATAAGTGCAAGTTTTATTCGTGTTTCGCAGGGTTTTTTTTAAATATATTTGTTACAATTTTGTGATCGAAAATAATATTATTACATTTACAAATGCACGACATGAGCTAACGGAAGGGATCGTCATAGTGAGTTAAAATATATACGTTTGTCTGTTCGACCTATTTATCATACCTCTATAAATAAATATACGTTCAGTAATTGCAAAGATATGACCCACTTAAAACGAGCGTATGAAGTCTGTCTCAAAAGTTAATGAGATGTTATTGTTTCACTGCGAAATGCGAATCGGGTTGTGATAAGTTAAGTCACTTTTGACAAAAGGTTGTATTTAGATTACGAGATATTACTCGAGAAGAATCACACATTACTAACCGTTTGTCGCGTCGATGCTATGTGCCTTTTTCAAATTAGTTTTCGTAAGAAAGTGATATTATATATAATATTAATTATATTCAAGTAGATAGAATTCGTTTATTAACAAAAAAATCGAAAAAAAACGTTAAGGAAAAAAGTTAAAAAACGTAAAATCACATTAATAGCAATGTGACATGGTCACTATTTAATACTAAATCAACCATCCTCACAGTATTGCGTCACAAATGTGGTTGGACGATTCGCATCAAGAGCGCCAGAACAATGTGTAAAATTTGAACTGCCGTTGTCATGGTTATGTTGTTTGACAGCTCCAATTCTAGAGGAAAGAATAAGGTCTAGAACTGGAATCTGTCAAAAAACGTAACCATGACAACGGCATTAAAACGGCAGCCATCTTTCTCTACTATACGTACTCGGTCTGCCAGTAACTATCTAGGTCAGGAAAAAAAATCAGTTTCTTACCCGTATTTTCCTCAGGAAATATTTCCCGATTATAATAAAAAACAATTGCTACCGTCTATGGAACATTACGAATAGCCTGTAGTTTTGCCGTTTCTAATCCAAGTAGTTTCCTTTAGTTTTTTTTGGATATGGATTTAAATTTTCGGTGGCAAAATCAAGGGCGGAACATATTTCCGAGCTAGGAAGCTTAATGTTTTGTTCGTTCCGTTAAGCACTATCAAAAACAAAAGAGAATTTGTAATCAATCTGATGCTCCCATCAGACTTCATAAGCATTTGAAAGCGCACATATATACATACCCAGAGGCACCGATGTGATTCATACTTATTAATCAACATTTCCTTTGAAAACACCCTTATTGAGCCCTCCTGGATGTTAACGCAATACTTTTATCATTTTGTTGAAAGTACAAACGTATGTTGTTAATTGTTAACAAATTATTTTCACTTTTCAATAAGGACATTTATAATAGTAATCCGATAAGTACGAGTAGGACACACGCTAGCAAGGGTTCATTGCACAAATAAAAGCTTAAACAGTTAAGAGTACATAGTATTTCTATTACGCTATTTACAGATATAAAAATAATTGGTTGCCCATATCTCTTTAATTTATTAATGTGATTTGTGCGAAATAATTTTGCGTTGAAGTTCTTACTAAATGCAATACTTTTGATTTTTGTCAGACTTTTCACATACGTGCTTTAAAAGTTGAGGGAGGCATTGCAAAACGCTTTGGTAACTCGTATCTAGCGAAGAAGATAAAAACATCACAAGATATTTTCGATTCATTGAAAGTTCTTTTAAAAACTATAAGAACTTTTCAATGATCTTAAACTCGATATAATTTTTTACCCAGAAGTCCGATGTATGGGGAGGTATATAAAAAAATGAAAAGGTTTCTTTATTACCTAGTTCATCTCGCAGAGTCTTCATAATCGATCTTGAATTGCAAGAGATATGGTGCTTTGATATACGGACGGATCGGCTGGAGTTGTTTTATAGCCTTTCGCCTACGGAGCCATAAAAACGATATAAACGTGGCGAAAGTTGTGAATAGCACAATAAAGTGAACAATACGATTATTTCGAACGGTTATACGCGTACGCGCCAGACAAACGAAACGAACCGAAGCCTATAAAGAATTATGGAGCTGGGAGGAGAAACTTCTCGTAGTATTTAATGCTATTTTGTATATGTTTTAATTATATAGGGGTATATTTTTTCTCTCCTCTTGTATTCAAAGTCCCAACATCGGTATCATAATACGTTAGTGAAGTTCAAATCAACATTATCCACAAGTGGAGAGTTCATCACGTTGACTCTATTGAATATACTCTGGACTGGACTGGAGAATCTTATTTCACAAGAACTAACGATATAATTACTAGCATATCAAGAACGGCAACTATTAGTCGATTTGCGTTAAAAATATTAGTGATTGTTTGTAGCTAAATTGTATATTTTTACTCCTAATAAGTCATCATAAAAATAGCATTTATACATGAGATTAAACAAATCATGTATATATGTTATATATATGTATATATATATATTTACATATATATATATATATATATATATATATATATATATATATATATATGCACACATATAAGAGTGGCAAAAGTACGATAATTATGATCATTGTTGAGTGTTTAAACTTTTAATTTCCGTTTCTGGTAAAGTAGAGTAGAAGATTAGAAGTGTTTGTTCTATTCTTTAGTAGGTAAATGGAAAGTTTGTCGAAATTGCTATTTAAATGAGCTTTGAATAATCAAGTGCGTATAAAGGTGATACTAATTTTTATATCGAAACTTTCATTCAGTCGTAGTTTTTGCTTAAAATTTTCTAATTGTGTGTTAACTCTTGTTCCATGTATTTGCTCATTTGTTTAAGTACGAATATTTAAAAAAAAATAGTAGTATTATTATTTACACATTGAGTTCCAGAGTGAAATTACATTGAGTTCCCCGGACCGATGTTATTTAACCAGTCTGGCGCGTACGCGTATAGCCCAGGTTGTCGAAGCTCTTGCGGCGTCACGGGAAACCATTACCGAGGTCATGGCCGTTCTCACGGCGCACAACGTGTTAAAAAAGTATTAAGCAATTACGTGGTAGGAAAATCATTCTTAATTTTTTCTTATTTGAACAATGATACAGCCAAATTATTCTATAAATATTGATGAATGATAACTTAATTATGCGTTACATAATTATACATAGACTTTTCATTGCTCTTGAGAAAACTAGCATGTTTACCTATCTTCAAGAGTTGATCTATTATGCCACAATAATGGACGAATTCTTGGGGCTATTTGAAAAAAAAAATATTTATAAATATAAATTAATTAATTCAATAATAAAAATAAAAAAATATATAGATATTTATGACAGTTAGCACTAACCTAAGTTGGTTAGTGTATTGTCATTGTATGAACCCCCTTACTTGTTTTAGGACTTCAAACAATTGTATTTTATAAGTCTATATATAAGTACACGTGTTTGTTTATTTTAGTGAAAGTTTCATTAAAATCATTTCAATAAATTTAGTATATCTTGAAATATTACCATGTGACCGAAAGATAGACATCAGTATAACCCGCCAAGTGTTCCTTTCCTACTTATGTGACAAGACACGAAAAACATGGATTATGAGTAGATGCTGGAATACAATCGATCCGAAAGAGACCTAGATCTTATTTGTCATGAATATTACCTCAAAATTCAGTATCAATTTTTTATTTCTTTCTCTATTCTGCTCGTTTTCATAGTCTGTTTATTAACTATGAATGCAGTGTACCATGGTAAGTACTGTAAGGTAGTACACCGTCAAATTCTGAACCGAACTGTTGGACGCTGTACCCTTTATCCGAAGCTTTCCGCAGCTATTTTGACAACACCATAATTAACTTCAGAACACGCTGTCAGTTTAATTTGTACTTTCATCAAAGTGATAAAAGTATTTATTAAGTATCCAAGGGGTGGTGAATGAAAGTAAGGGAAGAAAGGTATTTTCAAAGAAAATGTTGATAAATACGTGTAATCGTATCTGAGCCTCTGTGTATGTCTGTATATACGTACATAGGAAAGTGAGTGTATTTGGTTTGTTATTTGATAATACTCAGCGAAACTAACAAAACGATAAGTTTCTAAAGCCCGGAAACCTGTTGGGCGCTTAAGTATGCCCCCGGAACGTCGGAACATTTAAACTTGTGTCCAACGAAACTAAAGAAAAACTAATTGGATTAGAAACGAACATTAAATAAGATACAATTTGTTGTAGGTATCATTTTTACTTCTAATCGGAAAAGTATTTCCGGAGGTAAAAGGAAAAAACTAAACGTTTATTTCCCTGTTATTTCTGAAGGACCGTTGTTGTGTAAAGTCGTGATGAGTTTGAATCAGCTGTTTAAAAACAAGTCAGTTTAATTATTATACTATTGTGGATCGTTCTGATTTTTCTGAGGTATACTTTGGTATATATTAAAATTATAATACAAGTTCCATTCAGAGCGACGTCTATTAAAATACTGAAATAAATATTGACTTTTCTCAGACACTGCGGATGCTTTACGATTTGATCTAAAATTATTCAGCCGTATAAAATAATGTGCCATAAAACAATAGTAATAGTGAAATTCGGAGTCCATTTAAATACTGAAAAAAACTTATAGAGTCCGAAACTCAGCGGACGCATTACGAATTAATTAAAAATCCTAAAAGTCTTACATGCATGTAACTATATACCTGTAATATTTCAGACATATACGTAATAAAATAATAATGGTAATCAAGTTCAAAGTGACGGCTGCACAAATATTAAAACAAATTACGTTATCCGAAACTATGCAGGCTGCTTACGATTTGATATAAAATCTCATAAGTTGTGCAGGTATGAAGCTAGATACTTGTAATTTTCGTAGACGTAAACCTTAATACGTCATAAAATGATAAATACTCAAATGATAACCTGTGAACGCCCTACTAATTGATCTGAAATCACATAATTGTTATACCGTGAAGTTAGATGCTTGCTTTTTTCAGATATGCAGCTTAGTATGTCATAAAACAATAATATTAGTAAAATTCCGAGCGACGGCCATTTAAATGCCAATAATTGATTTCTCGATTCTTGGTGAATTTTTAGAAAATTACAAGCTTCTACGTGCGTGTAAGATACATTTTTACTGAACACACTTGAACCTTTTTGTCCATCTATTAATTTAACCAAGCTGTTTCTCTTAACTAATTAGTACAAAGCGTTTGCAAATCTAGTTATATCTTTATACATTATATGTGCGTGTGCTTGTTCGCGCGCGCGCGCGTTTTTGTGTGTGTGTGTGTATGTGTGTGTAATTTTGTGTCAGGGGACAATGATCGAAGAAAGCGCCTCTTTGAAACGTGGAAATGTATTTAAAGATGTGTATGTAACATATATAATTACTATACAATGTAAGCCTTTTACCACTTTTACTGACTAACTCATTGTGAAATCGTCACAACTGTAAAGCCTACAAACTTAAATTTGGCAAACATTTTCTCTTGGATAATTCGAAATTCAATTCCTAAGGGGCTGAATATAGAATGTGGAGTATTGTGTGGAAATTTCGAAATAATTAAAGTTAGAAGCATGAAAGGGATTGTGTTAGAGGTATGAGAGAGATTTTTATTTGGATTTTCAGATAGAAATAAAGAGACACACACTTCAACATTTTTATAATTATTGCATAAAAAAAGGAAATAGAACAAAATGCAATCCTGGTCCCTTTTTGACCGGATGAAGCCGGGACGAGCAGCTAGTTATTATTCAATCTCTTCTTTTCATGATTGCGATAATTTCTTCATTTATATTATCGCTCGAAAATAAAAAAGAAAATCTATGTATCTTTGATCTTTTATAATAAATAAATCACAGATATTTGTTATTTAAATTTTGCAATAAACTAAGAAAATATAAAAACATTTTTATAGATATTTTCAAAATTATAAATAATGAAGTTATCAACGGCAAAAAGTATTAAATTATCAGTTACAAAAAGTATTCAGTATTCATAAATTAAATCTTATGCAACATACCTACTACTTATTTCAATGAATACTTTCATGAGATTGGACGTATTAAAAAGTAAGACGAAATATGTGGGGGTGGGATGTGATGTAACGTTCCATTCATTAGGTAATATTAAAAAAAAATTAAAAATCTAAAAGTACTAAAAAACTTAAAACTTTAAATGCGATTTTGTACAAATTGTAAAACTAAAACGTTAACATCACGACTTATATACGAGCGCAGTCGCGTGCATTTGTTATATATATATATATATATATATATATATATATATATATCTGACGTGAAAAGTATACACGTTACGAATGAAGCAAAAGGAGAAATTATTCTTCATTGCTCTAAAATTTGTCTCGACGATTAAAATTTTTGTAATTAAGGGAGAATCAATTTGGAGCTGTCATCATAACAGACATATTTATAGCGTCAACAGTGGCGTTGTCATCATTTGAAAAGACGTATTTATAGTGCCAACAGTACATTATAATAAGACGTTTCATGGCAACATATTTAAATAAAATAAAATAAACAGTTGATGCCGCTGAAACTAGCGGACCAAATTTTCAAGCACATAAAAATGTTTGTGTTTACTGTATAGAGCAGTTAATATACAGGAAGGCCCATTTATAGTGGTCCAAAAATGTTGTTAGGTAGAGAATATCGTGACAAATCATTTAAAAACAAATGAATTCCGTATAAATCAATAGTTTATAAGAATTATAGTGGTCCATTATAGTGGTCCAAAAATGTAGAATTATAGTGGTCCATTTATAGTGGTCCAAAAATGTTGTTAGGTAGAGAATATCGTGACAAATCATTTAAAAACAAATGAATTCCGTATAAATCAATAGTTTATAAGAATTATAGTGGTCCATTATAGTGGTCCATTTATAGTGGTCCAAAAATTTAGAATTATAGTGGTCCATTTATAGTGGTCCAAAAATGTTGTTAGGTAGAGAATATCGTGACAAATCATTTAAAAACAAATGAATTCCGTATAAATCAATAGTTTATAAGAATTATAGTGGTCCATTATAGTGGTCCATTTATAGTGGTCCAAAAATTTAGAATTATAGTGGTCCATTTATAGTGGTCCAAAAATGTTGTTAGGTAGAGAATATCGTGACAAATCATTTAAAAACAAATGAATTCCGTATAAATCAATAGTTTATAAGAATTATAGTGGTCCATTATAGTGGTCCATTTATAGTGGTCCAAAAATTTAGAATTATAGTGGTCCATTTATAGTGGTCCAAAAATGTTGTTAGGTAGAGAATATCGTGACAAATCATTTAAAAACAAATGAATTCCGTATAAATCAATACTTTATAATTCCGTATAAATCAATAGTTTATAAGTACAAGTCACACGTATCACTTTTGTTCGAAAATTATTCCACTAAATCACATGAAATTTGGTGTGGTAGTAGAGTAGTCATCATAAAATATTCGGTTTTTGAATTTATTCTTAGATTCTGCTATTGTTTGAACTTTATGTTGATTTTTTCTGTTCTCAAAAAAAAAATTAATATATATATATTTATATATATATATATATATATATATATATGTATGTATGTATGTATGTATATATATATATATATATATGTATGTATATATATATATATATATATATATATATATATATATATATATATATATATTAAATATTTATAATAAAGGTTTGTTATTATCTTAGAATATGGTGATAGTGTGAACAACAAATCGTAGTGATGTAACTATTGCAACATCTTTTGAAATTAACGTCATGTGCACTCTAAGACACTAAACACAGAATGTGAAATTTCTGCTACAACCATAATTTTATCAAAACTAAGTGTATTACTTTTAAAAATGTATTAATTCAACTCGGATTTAATCCCCTTTCAAATGTTCAACCAAAAAAAGTTATCATCAAAGTTGTGCATGTGCAGACGTTGTGGATTGTGGATTGACAACAAAATCATATAGCAAATAATGGTTTAAATGTTTAATATGAAGTTAATAAAAATTCACAAAAAAAATTCGAAATGTTTGCCTTGTTTTACAATGCACATACGACATCGGCGCAACAAGTTCCATTTCAGCCTGTAAAACGGCTGTCGATCATGTCTGATTGTTGTTATCGCCACTTGCAACTTTTTGGCACAAATCTCCTTTAGTCGTGCTTTTTCGGGCGTAAACGACTTCTTTAAGGGGTTAGTTTAAAAAAACAATAGGGATTAGTTCTTGGGATCTTGGTAGTCAAATGATTGTGTCACCCCGGCGGATCCACCTTTCATGATATGCCGCATTTAGGTGCTCCTTCACTCTTAGAGCAAAGTGACACATAGCGCCATCGTGCAAATCTGATTTTGTTGTCAACCCTCATCGCTTACACCCACACATGCAAAGCTTTGACTATTTCACGGTTAAAAATTTGAAGATGGAGTAAATTTGAGTGGAATTAATGCTTTTTGAAAAGGAACTAATTTTGCTAAAATTACATTTGTGGCAGAAATTTCACATTTTGTGCTTAGTAACTCTGTGCACATGATCTTAATTTCTGAAGATGTTGCAACAACTACATCGCTACGATTTTTTGTCTAGACTATAGTAATTTTTAATAGTATAAGTAAATCTCCAGGTGTACAGATTTTACGACACTAATTTTTTTATATGTATTTTGTTGAGAACAGGTAAAATCAACATAAAGTTTTATACGATAGCAGAAGCTAAGAAATAAACAAAAACCGCTCACTGCACGCTCCCTTTTTTACTACTCTGCTTCCATACCAAGTTTCATGTGATTTGGTGGAATATAGTTTTCGAACAAAAGTGATTTGTGTGACTGGAGTAAGGATTTTTGAAAAACATATAAAGATCATAACTTTTAAACTATTAATTTCCACGGAACTAATGTTCTTTTTCTTTTAAACGACTTGTCACAATGTTTTCTATCTAAAACAATTTTTGAACCGCTATAAACTTACCGCCTGTATTTTTTCTATTTATATAAATGACCTTTGCTTTGAATTTGTGAATGAATATTGTCTTACGATACATTAAGGTTTATTTTAAAAAAAATAAAATTAATAAATAAACTATAAGACTAAATACCATACCTGCAAAATTTGTAAGATTCAATAATTCGTAGAAGTCAATAAAATTTTCCGTTATTTAAGAGCCTTCGCTTCGAACTTGGAGACTGGTATTGTGATATCACCAACCCTGCAAGAATTATGACATTTTAAAACATTGTTAAGGCATCTGTAAAGTTTTAGAACGCTCCATAATATGTTAATTATTTAAAAGGATAATACTATTGGGAGTGGCTTGCTGATTGCATAGAAGTTAATTTGTGGAAAAAAGCCTATATACATACTATACAGTATACTTAGTTAGAACTGAGATATTAGAATCCAAAGTTGACCTTAACTAAAATGCATGTTTTCTTTTTTAAAGTCGAATTTTACATATTAATGTAAGTAGTTATTCATTAAGGTGATTAACCCGTAAACTAAAAAGAACAGTTTCTTCACTTTTCCCAGAAAGCTTTTGGTTTTATTACTATATTTTTAAAGTAAATAGTTTAGTTTATTATTTTCTGACTGTTATATTACACTGTTACGTCTCTTGGATTTTGGAAGGTATCATGCCCGTATATAGAATAACCAATGTTTTTGACTGTAGTATTTTTGGGAATGTTTTGCGAGTAAACTGGCAAAGTATATTATAAGATACGGTGATCACAGCAGTTTACAGTAACAATATGTATTTTATTATATATTCGGATAAATCATTTCATAATATCGTAAATACACTATTTAGTCACTAATAATAATATTTAACATAAGCACAAAATACAGGGATAATTGGGTAGTGAAAAACAAATTGTGTTAAGAAAAAATGTAAAAAATTACCTTCCACCAGACAAGAAAATGGCAATCAGCAAGGGTGGACAACTGACAAAAGACAACTTGTTGATTTTTTTACGGTCAGCTGTGTGAAAGATTATGTTTATTCTGTCAACACAAGTAGCGCTTGGGACTGGGAACGAGTAGTAATACTAAATCTGTCGCACTGCAATTTAAAAATACGCATAAAAATGTAGTACCTGTTGAATACCTCGCCAGTTTAAATGTTTCAAGAGATCAACCTATAGATCTCTTGAAACGTAGTAATAAATGAAAAATGAGACGTAATATCCATCATTATGAGTGCAAATCCTGAAATTATATGTGAACTTAATAACAATATAATAACAGAAATATACACTGGGGTATATAAATTTACTAAAACAACTTTTAATAGATAAAATACACTCGGATGTTAAAAAAACATCCGTGTATTTTTTATCCATAAAATCATAAATTACCCAATTATTATAATTCATTATTGTCACTAGGGTCATCACGCTCCTTGAACGTCATATCGAATAATTACTGAATCCAGTAATGGGGCAGGTGGACTAAGATCTTTGTTTAATAGTGGATTAAGTTCCTTGTCCATCCAATATCGACCTAACATAAGAACAACCCATTGTCATTTTCCCTATAATGCAGCTAAAAATGCCCAATGGCTTTCCTGCTCTAATTATTCTCTTTACACTTAATATACATGTAGTTGATATATGGAGCTACTCACTACTATATATTTATACAAAATATGTACTATTTTGCTTGTTATGTTCCCCGCAGTAGCTGCACGCTTGTTTTAACTGGTATATTATCAGTGCATAGATAATTAATTCAGCAATTCTTAACACTGTGAAATCATCCAGTATTAGATCATTAAAGTTATTGTATTGAAAACTGCATTTTCGATTATATAAATACTCAATTGTTATGAGCCTTATTCCTAATTTCTCTTAAAATATATGTATACTTACTAATCTATGGGCTATCCAACGTCATTTAGAAGTGCACCAGCTATTTTAATTTCGGGAAATAAATTTCCAATAGCTCCGTTAGTAGAGGCGTGTTTGGGTAGTTTGAATTATTCTTTCAAGCTATATATCGCATATTTTAATTTTTCGTAATTTACATTCTTAAGAGGTTTAGTTAATAGAATATATTTAATTAGCTAATGTTAACCTTTTCATCATCTTCTTTTCATTTTGAATGACCCACAGTTATTAACATGGAAAACTACACTTTGATGTAAAAAAGAACCAGGCCAACGTTGCAGGAAATAATAATGTATATAATTGTCAGTCACGTGTTATTATATAAAAAAAAGTATTTTCAAACCTCTCTATTTACTGGTTTCAATGCAAGAATACCATTTTAAATATAACTGTTTTTTTTAATCTCCAAAATGTGATGGGAAAACCCGTGTAGCATATGTGAGAATGAGAGTGGTGAAGGAATACCAACCAAAAAATGTAATACCTACTGTTAGACAAGGATGAAACAACATACTGATCTGGAGTTAGGTGTCAGCTTACATGTGCAATAATTTAAGGGAAGACTAATGGTCAGTTTAAGAAACGAGAGTTTATAAATTTAATGGCTATCGGAGGCATGAGGAAAATGCTTAAAAAATAGTAATTACACTTACGTCAGGGCATTGAAAAAGACAAATAAAAACCAGGATCAATGTATCTGCTATATTATACATAGATACTCGTATATAATTTTGTACACAATTCGATTAACATTTAGTACTTTAAAATAAAATCAACTTTTCAAAGAATGACTAATTTTCTATTCATATTCGTTAAAACCACATATTTACAATACTAGTACAAACCTGTGGTCAAAATTTTGGCCTTGCATTAATAAACATTTACACGCCCACCTAGTGATCGATTTGTAAACTCTTGGCACAACCATTCTACGTTCCGGTTTCAGTTTGTCTATGGTATTAATTATTGCACTAGTTCTTCCAAAACTATATTTTATATAGTTTCAGACCGTACGTTAGTTCGCATAGACTGAAGTCATCAACGTTAATGTTACCGATGTTGAAGTAGTGAACTTTATGGGGTTATACATTTAATGTGGACTGAAAATGAGTGTAGTCTAGATATACACTCCGTTTCAAGTAAATTTAGTTTCATAAGATCGAACAATTTTCTATTGCAAAGTTATCGACTTCTTTGATGTTCACTGGGAAATCATTGGCAGTAATTCCTACGTAAAGGGAATCGCTGTCGACAAGTTCGGAATACTATAAAATGGTATGAATCCATTTGTAGGAAACAGTGTACAGTCATATCGCTTACCAAATAATGGCTTATTTTTAGAGTGCTGGGTATGGCGTTTGCAATGAAATAAGTTAGGATGTTATCACGTACATACTACATACATCTGCAATGTCGACATCCACACTACGACGGAGTCCGCAATACACTCAGAAACTACCATTGTCTCACAGAAATTGTGGTGCCTTCATAACTTTCAGTCAATTTAACCCGTAAACAAATTTGCAACAATTAATAATAACCTTTAAATACGAATAGAATTCTCACTACGAGGATTTTGTTCACACTTAAATCTAAATACAATTTAATAATTTAAGGGTATACATTATTCGTATTAAACTATATACAAATATTGGGACTGTTTGTCATCGTATAAATTTATGTGTGCCTTTAACACATTCTAAAAGCTCTGTTATTTTATAATTTTAGATTCAGTAGCTTCGGAAATGGGTTATGATATATTTTTCAGCAGATCTTGGGAGAAATACCTCTTACGATTTAAAAAAATCTATTAATTGCTTTTCCCTCTCTAAAATTTCCATAATATTCTATTCCCAATTTCTATGTTGTTGAAAAACGGATGCGACCGACAGACAGACCGATGGACACATGATTAATCTTATGAGAGGTCCGTTTTTTGGAAGCACGGAACCGTAAAATATGAAAAAAACGCTGGTTTATATTAGGTTGGCAACTTATAAACCCGCCATCTCTGTACATAAACTTTTGAACCTTTTATATGTAGTAAATAAAATCAATCGTTAATTATATAAGCGCCGTCGGTATCTAACACTTGTCGCTAACGCGTAGGCAGAGCTAAAGTTCCTTCCTTGTAGAAATCTTTGGGCCTTTAACTGAAAAACCGGTGAAGTTCGATTTTAACATGACTTTCTTCTTTAAATTTTCTATCATGTAAATTATTAGATGGAGATTATTAGTATGGTAATTAGATAGCGAAAGATCTGGAGAGTACGGTGGGTGAAGTAATATGTTATATTTTGGTCTAGGTACACCTTATTCTCCAGCTCTTAATCACTGGCGTTTACGCTAAAAAATTAACATAAGCCACCCACAAGCCACATTAGCTCTCCTCAGAAGCTGAAAGGGTGTTAGCTCGCTCATGTGGTAGTCAAACGGAATATTTCCACTTCCTTCTAAAAAACGAAGTTCTGTTTCTATTGCAGAATGAGAGCGTGAAAATAGCTTTGCTAAACAATACGAACATAATCTGGGATCTGTTCCAATTAGATTTTAAATTTTTGATGAGATAAGCTGTATCGGACAGGTCAAAATTCCCTTCTTTGAATCTTTGGGACTAGTGCTTGGCTATGTCGTAAGAGAGCATACCTTCACCCATCGTTGTGTATATATGTGTGATGTGATGCTTCATTGACTTTTCACCCTAAACGATATTCATGAAGAAAGACTTCTTCGAAATACTTCCATTTTTAATTTATCATTTACTCGCCGATTACTCAATTGCAAACTGAACAGAATTTCGAATACTGACTCTTTATATACCCTACAAGAAATATTCTAGAAGCTTCTATAACATTCCAAAATACTTTTTAAATATAAATTGAAATATCTTGACGTAATTTTATCTTGTATAAATCAACTCGTAGAGAACTCGACTTCGACTTCGAGAGATAAAAGCAAACTGATGTCAAGTAGAGTCGTCCAACAAAAATGCCCTAATGATGCAGCTGGTGTATCTGCATATTCATACATATAAATTGCTCAAAAATGTTAATAACGTTAGAAAATGAGTAGAATCTTTTATAATGTTCATATCAAATTACGATTCATTAGTACTTTATTTGAAGGTGCATTATTTCACCTATGACCTTATGATATCAAACGTTTTAATTTGTAGAGAGCGCATAATGTATAGCATTTTCCCCAGTACAACAAGGAAATGCATGTTTGCAATGCATCTACATGTTACATAATATAACTGGCATTACGTTACATAATATAACTGGTATTGCGTTACATAATATAACTGGAATTATAATATAAAAGTCCATCTGTTAATGCCTGGCAGTTTCTATAATTTCAGACCTATGCATATGAAATTCTTCAAATAGAGGCTTCAAAGAAAGATCTTAATTAAATTATACATATAATAAAATTGCAACAAACATTTTGTATATGGAATTTTTTTTAAAAAGAGTGATTGATTTCGCGCATAAATTGATAGTAGAAGCCAGAAAACCTGTTTTTAGAATGTTTTTCTATCTATCTGTCTATATGTTAATTTGTTCTTAAATCACGCGAAATTTACTGCTTGGATTTAGATGAAATTTAATATGGTAATAGCTTATACCCTCGAGTAACATATGAAATATTTCACTTTATATGGATATTATAGATATAAATAAACATCCTGACTTGGTGAATATTACGATATTGGTACTACCAACGCCATTTATTAGCGTTTTTGGTAAACTTTACGCTCATAGAGCACTGAGAGAAAAAAAAGTAAAAAACAAAGGAAAATCGAAATGGCTTTTCTTACACCGAATTCCACGCGAACGACTGTTAGTGTGTAATAAAATATCAAAAAGCGTATATTTTCACACGTATAAGATAAGGACGATTTTTGCTTAAATTTCTGCTACAGTGAAGCGTCCATAGAATGGTGTGAAAGTATGTTAAAATCTTTTTGAAAAGAAATTAAGGTTTTATTTAAAATTTTTAGTTTGTCAAGCCTCGTCTGTGCAATATTGAAAGTTTGTCAAATTTAAGCGTGATGTGTCCGTCACTGTCTCATTTTTTAACCATAGATTTGAAAAATCTGAAAAAATATTGTTTTAAAATTTGAAAAATAGTAGTATTCGATTTAAAATTTCAACACAAGTATTTCTATAAAGTTAACCATAATAGGTTTAAACTTTCATCAATTTTTTTAGAAGGTATAGACCAGTGTTGGTGATATGTTACTCGTGTCTGATAATTAGAATCTAACGACTAAACCCTTTGATAATAACGAATAACGGATGATTGAAAATTTGGATTATTAGTCGAGATTAATTACTAATTTAATTTTACTTCTAACCAATATTTCTAACTAAAACTGAATTTAATTTTGGGAGATTAGGAAACTCCATTTATGACCTTAAAAAATATTACAAATATATACAAAGAAAAAACAAAAATATTTATTTGCCTACTTTAATGTATACAATTATCTAATACATATGATGGACTTATTGTTACGAAAGCAATCTTTTACTGCCAGCCAGAACACCAGTCCAGCCCCGCTCGATGAGTGGCCGGGAATCGAACCCGGGCTCTCTCGATGCACCGAACCGTTAGGCCGTACGTCTTGTGATCAACCCAACACACCACGGTGACGACTGCTTATATATTTATGCTGATATATAAACATGGCAACACGGTGACGGTAGCATTGACATAAGATTTAAAAAACTCACAATGATCGCTTTATTGTTAATCTTTCCATGATTACTCTTTATAACAACCTTTTTCTTAAATAATCGTCGGATAATCTAATGAACTTTTAACTTCAGAAGTGTAAACATTCTTTTGACAGGTCCAAATGACGGCACGCGATATATTTAGAAATACATTTTTAATCGTTGACGTATAAGTCGCGCGATTCGTCTTATTAGTGAAAAAACTTAGTCTTAGTCATGACTAAATGATTGAAAAATGTAGTCATGATTACGACTAATTTTTTTTAATCATGAAATTTAGTCGACTAAAACTTTCAATTAGTTAATCAATTGATTAAGGAATTTAGTTGATTGCGACTAACATAGATATGTGCAACTACTAACTCTGTTTTATCCGTAATCCGATACACACTTGGTTAGATTTTTTAGTTTGGGCAAATTTTCAGTAGATACGTTATTTCCGATTATAAATGCGATATTTTGATATTCTATAATAAAACGTTATATTACAAGCGCGTGCGCGACGCGTAATCTAAAAAGTATGATCAAAATAATTTTCACTGAAATATTTTAATGGTAAAATTCTCAATAGAATGTTTACCAAGTACTTCCATCATAATTTATTTGAGGGATAGTCCATACGAACGTATCTCCGTTCGTGACAAATAAAAGTTAAAATTTTGAAAAGCATGTTGGTTTTTCTTCACTTAGCTGCATAAATGATTATCCTCCTTTATTAGTTCAAGAGGGATGATTAAGTTCAGTAAATTTAATATCAGTTTAAAGACCTTAAACTAAATGTAATTATTATCACGATATATAACTACGTTTGCGAAGGTGTTTATACTAACGGTACATTTTAGTGAACTTAATCATCTCTCTTGAACCAATTGAGGAGGTAATACCTAATTATCCTGAATTTATGTAAAAAGTTCAACCTTCAACCTATACAGCGTTGAAAAAAACACATTTTATTTTTAACATTTTTCTGAATCATAATTACATTTACGTGTTTCATTACCATAAAGAATAAAAACATCTTAAGAAAAATACTGTATTATTTGAATAAAAAACATTTCTGTCTACAAAATAATGTATTGCTCAATATTCATACATTTCATAGCCGAATAAGGTGATCACTGCGTCGTTCTGGTGATGACGCACTGCGCTCGGTGTGCGTGCACTGCAGAATGTGCGTTATCCCTCGCGTTAACTATGAAATACTGTATCTGGAGAATGGGATGAAATATAAAAAAAATATTGATTACAATAGACTTATATTCTACTCGCAATCTATAGTAGTCGAAATGCTACACTAATTTAGCAAAATGTGTGAGTGCATGTTATAAATTGTTTTTTAAAGACGGTGTTGCGTGATTGATAAATTTGATTCGGAACAAAACTCTTAAATCCGATCAAGACCGGATTTATCCTGTCAGATGATAACTTTAACTGCGATATCTTACTTTTTATTTTCTTTCCCCTTTTTCTATTAGTGTCAAAGTTAACCCTTTAGGTAGCGCATAGCTAATCTTAAAAGATATTTCATTCAAGATACTTAAATGTTACAAATTAATATTATGATTTTTAAAACCACATTATTTTTTCCTATTATGTCCAACCTATTGATATATTTTTGACACGTAGTGCGAGTTCTGCTTGTTTTATTGATTTTGTGGAAATATTTTTGGCATAGATTCGTGTCTAAGTTTTTTTCTTAAAAATATCACTTTGAAAAGAAGTTTTTACCGCGTTTTTGTGTATATGTTGCATTTGCGCGAGCCTAACGCGCGTATCGTATACGAAGAGGTTAACGCTGAACCGAAATTGTTAGATTATTAAAAATGAAACCAACTAGCAAGTTCGTTATATATTTATTGCTTTCTGAAGTATTTTTCGTGGTACTCTATGCCTCACTTCGCTCGATGGAACCATTGAGAGATGAAGTCCGTCCACTCTTCCAATTTGGACGTCTCTTCCACGGCCTTTTTGAAGGCAGTCACCTTTTCTTCGGCGCCGGGAATCGTATTATTTGCAGTTTATATTATTTTTTTAGGAATAAGTAGAGATCACATGGTACGAAGTCGGGTTTGTATGGCGGATGACTCATAATTCAGTCGTTCGTCTAGTTAAGTGTGCAGAGGCGTTGTAATGATGAAGGAGGATTCTAACCCATTGCTCTCGAAAACAAAAACGTTTTTTTTAAATGACAGGCAAATAATTGTTGGTATACAGTTTGCAGTAATTGTTCTATCATCTTCTAGAAGAATGGCTGAATAATAAAACGACCGCCCGAAGAAAGAGCCGTTGTTTTTTCAGTTTTGTTGGCAACTCTTCAGAAGGAAACATCTTCTGTGCAGACTGCCTCTTAGTTTCAGGTTCGTAATAGTATATATTCTTTCGTCACCAATGACGATGTCGGCTACAATATTTGAGTAACATCCGTCGAATTTTTCTAACATAACGCGAAACCGGCCGACGCGACGATCTTTATGAGTTTCGGGCAAGTCATGGAGTATCCTTGACCTTGTATAAAGCTTCTTGTCGAAGTGTTCTATAGACTTTCCTGTACCGACTCACAGCTGTGCCTGAACTTACTCAGATCTGCTAATAGGTTACTCTCTTACCCGAGCCTCACACCGTTGATTTAATCGTCAGTTGTCGTTGTAGAGGGACGTCTCTTCGCAGACCATAGCTGGGATTGGTACGACCACGCATGAACTCATTAAACCAGTTGCAAACAGTAGCGCAGGATGGGGCTTCATCATAAAGTATCAATCGAAATCGATCGTAACTTTGTTGTTTTGTATGTGGTGGTGTTTTGTTAGTTGATTGAAAATCTAAACTTTGTTCTACAGTTTAATAGCACTTGTATGAAAATGCTATCAAAACATAATTTGTCGCCGAATTTTCTTTTAATGTGGAAAACAAGTGGAGCAAACCTCATCCTCTCCTTCGGGCATTTTACCCTTTATCTCTAAAGTTTCTGATTTTTTTTCAGTTTTTCGAAGTTATGGTTTCGGAAAATACAAATTATATATTTTTGAAGTTGTGCTTTATCAAGCTTTCGTTTGAGACCCAAAACGCGGTCTTCAAAAAAAACGTTTTTTATTTCCGTCTTAATCAACTCCCAAAATAAAAATTCCAATATTTTTACTTCATGTATTTAATTAGGCTACTAGTTGTTATATCATACAGAATGCCGTTCTACGGCACAAAATCTCTGACAAAAAAACCTGTGACGGACGGATGGACAGACGGAAGGAATTTCTTTTTAAATACTCATGTATTCCTAATTCAGTTCACAAGACGCGTCTTCCTACGTAAAATTATAAGATTCAGTGAAAGAATCATGAATTTTCCTAAAAATGAATTTTTTGTTTCTCTGTTTCTATGATTTTTCATAGAAACAGAGAAACCTTAAAAGTTACTTCAGCTTTTTATTCTTTCTGATTTGTTAAGGTTTGTTTTATATATTTTATACTATATAAAACGAACCTTAACAAATCAGAAAAATAATGACGGCATTAATAATGTATTAATGCCGTCATTGTTCTTAGTCTCCTGCAAAATTTTGCACTTCTAACAGTATTTAATAAATATTACGTATAAGTATAGAAGCATACCAGACTCGAGCATAAAGCAATTTTTAATGCTCATATCGTAATCAAAATATGATTTCTATAATCAAGGTTTAGATGCAAGTAAGAGAAATGCGCTCGTCCTGTATACTAGTGACCTGCAGACGCCATCGCCGGCTGACACGGACAAGTTTAGTTTATATTTAAGTTTTTATTTTAACAAAATGCCGTCGGCGAGTCCAGTGACTCCCGACGTTATATTTAGACGCACTGCGCGCCAGTAGTTCACACCGGGCGGCGCGACGCAGCGTCAACGACGCACCATTGGGTGACGTTAAATGCGTAATGCATCTTTTTTATATTTACATCTTTTTTTATATTTACAACATCTTTTTTTATATTTACAACATCTTTTTTATATTTACAACGTCGTGAATGAATAGCGTAGAGCAATTTAATTTTTATGAAGAACTAGCTTATACCCGCGGCTTCGATCGCGTGATTGTATTATAAACTTATAGGGAGATATTAAAACATGTAAGCCATATAGAATGATTAAGGGAAATTAAATACAAAGTCCTTATTTTCGTGACATTATTATAAAAATTACAATGAAAGCAATAATTTTTTGTTTTCATGTTAGAAATTAAAGGGGCTCATTTATGTCGTGTATGTAGCGTTTCAAAAAATCACGGCAATCCGTCGCACCGTCGCGATGTTACTTCATTATTCCATTTATGTACTTTTCTAGTTTTAATATTTTTTAATTAAAAATAATCGTACAAAACGTAGCCTATATTATTTCCCAGTCCATCAAGTATCTATGTGTAAAAAATTGCGTCGATCTGTTGCTTCATTGCGACGTGACAGAAGAACAAATAAACAAATTCTGCATTTACAAAATTACTTTGTATGTGATTTCCTGGTGTAAAAAGTAGCATGTATCGTTTCCCGTGCCATCAACTATCTCTGTGCAAAAATCTCTCCAATCCGTTACACTATTAGGACGTAACAGAAGGACAAACAAACACACTTTCGCGTTTATAATATTTATTTGTATGAGATTTCCCGGTGTGAAAAGTAACATATATCATTTTCCGGTCCATCAATTATCTCTGTGTAAAACTTCCGTCGCTTCGTTATTCCATTGCGACCTGACAGAACAACAAACAAACACACTTTCGCATTTATGAAATTTGTTAGGATTAGGATTCTTTTTGCGCGCTTGATAATATTGTTATTTAGTATTTGACACGTTCAAGGCGAGGGAGCAAAAAATGTTCTACAGGGAAGAGTTGGGCAAAACACGTTTCGTACGACATGAACAGAAGAGAGTTGCCCGATCGAGCAATCGCGCACCGCCCCTACGTATTAAAAAGAGTATCACATATTACAAAGAATGCTAATACATCAGTCACTACTAACGATCTTTCCTTTAAATCGTAATGAACTGAACTTTCTTGTTGCATTTTTTTACTCTTAATTTACATTTTTCTTGTTTTGTAAGATTATAAATGTATCGTCTACCATTGGCACAATACTTTTAAGTATATCGGCTAATGCCATTCATATACATAACAACTAAAACAGAATGATATGAATTGACACCTTATATTGTCAAAAACCGCTCGACCAGTTCGATCGTCGTCTCATGCCGTATTTGTCCTATTAGAGCCTTGTGCGCCTACATAGTGACTCAACTTGCGGTGCTCTGACTCATCAGTGTCGTTCGAGACTTGACAAGGCTATTGACAAAATTTGCGTGTGTCTTTGCACTGAATGAGTGATTCTCAAACAACGGAGAATTTTTTGGCCGGTCAAGAGATCCATGCATTACAGATTGACACTTGCAATTTTGATGGCAGTACCCTGAAAGGTACAGTGTCTCAAACTGAAAAAGGAACCCTTATAAGATCACTTACCTGTCTGTATGTCAGTCTATCACAACCGATTTTCTCAGAAACCATGCCATGATAAAGTTGAAATTGACATAGCGATACATTTTATTAACCCATATTGCACACTTTGCACTAGTTAACTTTTTTGAAATGTTTGAAAAAAAACAGGACTCGTAAAATCTGAGAAGATTAAAAGAAAACTATAGTGATTATCCTAGATCTTACAATTGTTGAAATAGGCACCACGTTTTTTACGGGAAAAATATGATAGGTAATAAAATTGACTTTATGGAAATCAATATTTGTAAATAGTTTAATAGAAATACTATGTATTCTTAAATGTTTTCTTTAAAATGCCCACTTAAATGTGCACCAAAACCTCGTGGTGCGAGTTCGACCACTGCTTGACAGCTTATACTTTTTTACAAATAAAACCTACCAAACAGTAATAGATTGAATGGTTTAAAAAATTAAAACCTTGTTTTTTTTAAATACAGTGTCAAAAGTATATATTTACTAATTCAATATGTGCATTAAGTTAGCAATACATAAATATACGTTCGAAGCAACAATCTACGAAATGCTGTCTTGAATTAAAAAATAAAAAGCTACTAAGATTTGATTTAAGTTAACATTAGAATAAAACTTGGTTACCTGTTCCATCTCAATTCTTTTATCTGCGAAGTAAAGTATACTATAGAACTTGGCTTCTATTTGATGCGATATCATAACGTATTAAAATCTCCTAATTCCAGTTTTTTTTAATATTAGCTTTTGTTTTAGTAATATTCTTCCGCTTTTGTCGTACACTTTTTATTTGAAAATAGTTATTTTGATACATTTCGTTTATTGCTCTAAAATTGTGTCTAGATGGTACAATAAAATAAATATTTTGAAATTTATAGGTATTTATATGCGTTTATACTATAGCATATACATTGTGGATTCAGTAGTAAATGATACAAAAATATTCCTACAATGTATTTTCAAAGCACATTTTTTACAATCTCAGGCACAACCGCACAGCATCGCGGCGCTCGCGCTTATGTGCGTGGTTGCCGCTCGCTATACCTCGCTGTTAAGCTTCTCTCGTCACGTACCTCCCCCGCAGCGCCGACATGCAAAGCATGCCCCCAGTGGCCCGCGCACTGCGTAAACTCCACATTCGCATCATGTAGGCTGAACGCCGGAGATCCGTTGAAGAGATGTTTAATATTTTTTCTTGATACTACCAATTCACGCCTAGATGAACCTTAGACAAAATCAAGGTTTGCTATTTTTAGGGTTTATTTATCTAGTTTTTAAAGTAACTACTCTCAATTCATTATGAATATGGCCACAGCTTTACCGTTGCAAGTGTGATTTTTACAAGTTAGTACCATTGTTACGTACTAAAAGGGGGCCATAGTAGGGAATTTCCAATACTGATAACCCATAGCACAGTTATTACTTAAAATATGATTAATACCATACGAACTCCGCGTAATACCTGAGATCATTAATAAGCTACATTATTTACATAAAATTGGATTTCCACATTTTTTTTTCTTTATTTACGACACAAGATCTACAATTGTGTCACATTTTACGGTTATAGTTCAACGACAATAACCCTATAAATTTTGTGGTAGATCAGTCGGTACATTTTCAAAATGACAAATTATCGGACGTTATATTTCTTAAATGAAATACAAAACCTGCGAAGTGTGTACTGAATAATTTTGTTATGAATATTAATACTGTAGAAATGTATTGTTTATAAATATATGAATGAAAAGCTTATGGCAATATTGGGAAAGAGCCAACAATTCAATGGCGTGTACCTCTGGGCAACTTATATTCTAGACAATATATTTACATTGTGAAATATAATATTCATATTTGTAAATAGTTGAAAATAAATACTACGTAACCGTAAATATTTATTTATGCCTAAATGTGTACGGAACTCTTGTAGTGCGAGTTCTAATCGTACTTAAAAGGTTTTTGTTGTTTTTTTGGTTTTTGCTATTAAAGGATTATTTTCATCATTATAAATGTGGTCATAGCAATTGATGAATCGATACTCAACATGCGCTGTGACTTTGCAGGAACCAAATATATTCTGTACGTACTTAATCTGTGAAATATTTTCTATTTGGTTGTTTGGACAATAACATACTCGTGCGATGTTAAATTATATGTTTCTATTATTATACGGTCTCCAATTGAAATTTAATGTTAGCTGAGCCTTGATAGAGATTTTAATATTTTCGTAGTGCTGACTATTCCCTGCACACGATGCTTCTATTTTCTTCTACCGAAGTAAGGGTACTTTATTTCAGCTACTTACTAGATTTGGCTTGTGATATGGTTACCACCATATCACGACATCTAAAATCCAAAAATTGAGCTTCACAATATGGAGTTAAGGTGGCAAGGTATGTGTAAATTGGTTAGAAAAACGAAAAATATACGTGAAATAAGTCAATAATTTATATCTTATCTTTGTTAAAATTCGTGTTTCTCTTAAATGTTCTGTTCTCTTAATTGTTTTGTAAATGTTATATAATTAAACTTTTTAACAAAAATATTGAACAGACCTAAAAGAATCAATGAATAAGAAGTGTAAAGGTACAAAATATATGGCGATGCAAGTACTCGGTTGGAACTTTTGCGGTACGATATCGTGCCCGTTATACCGCCACTACTAGAGATTTTTAAAATCGGTGCTAAGTCAATGCTTCTCTTTCTCTCTCAATTACATGCACACCCAGACAAATAAGTGCCATATTTTACTTGGCACTGACTTCCATCGTTTGCATTGTATCGACGGTCAAATTCTAATCAAATTTTTATGAGACAACACTGGGGTATTGGTATATCTTTTTAAATAAAGAATAAACCAAAATGATTGACAAATACTGGCGAAACATATACAAAGAAATACCGTCGAATTGAGACAATTCTCCTTTTTTGAAGTCGGTTAAAATCGTGAACTTCGAGGGGACTTATTTTTGTTTGTTGAATAAAATTGAGAAGCATTGAAAGGGGGGATTTATTAAAGATGTTTATAAAAAGAAATTGCTCGAAAGACGCAATGTATCACACGTTGAATTTACCCTATTATTGAAAAGTGACATGGTCATGGACATATATGTACGTTTCGCACTACAGCGTCTACATTGCAACCGTAGGCCGTTAACGCGACATATATGATGTTCTTATGTTGGCGGTCGTAGGCGCCAGCAGAAACCGCATCTCGCCATGGCCGCTCGTTTCTTGCTAGTACGAGTGATTCGACAGGAATGCGCTTGGGTCAGCTGTGACGATTGCAATGGACAAGCAAACGCACAATACGGTAGTAGACTCATTCTAAAATTTGATATTTTTCGTACAATATTGTGAAATATAAGTTAATTATAAACCTGTTTTGAAAAAACTGCAAAAATTGATTGAAAAATAAGCCAGTTGTAGGCTTGTAAATGTGAAGATACGAAGTTGAGTATATCCCTGTCTCTTTTCCTCTCGTAGAACATAATGTGCAATATTAAAATGACCTCACAACACAGTATTGCCGTCCTTCTCTAAAGGTTAAATTTAAACTTTTATAACTCGGTCAATTTTTAAGATTATAAAAAAAAATTCAGTCTTCATCACCTTGAAATTATGTTTAATGAAATAAAAAAAATTTAGTCAAATACCCAATCAGTTTATTCATGATTTTATCAATCAATCGTAATTTTACGGGATAATTTAAACTATATACATGGTTGATAGAATAGATTCTGATTCTATAATTAGCCAAATGGGGATAATTCTTTGGGACGAAAATGATAATATTTATGAGTACACAAGTCATAGAACGATTATATGAAGAAATAAATAATCTGTGTTTAGATATAGATCTACATTTTATATAGTGAGTTCATTTTAATTATAAAATATCAACATACTTTAAAGTATTGTCGTATAGTACATTTAATATTGTATTATTTACTAGCTATGCCCTAGGTTTCATTACCGTGAAATTGGGAATAAGAAATAAAATTCATTCTCATGGTTATAAACTATTACCATAGCAAATTTCACCCTGATCCGTTCAGCAGATTTTGCGTGATTAACTCACAAAGTAACATACAGACACATAGACAACATTTCCTAAAAGAGGTATATCGGTTTCTATTATTCTATACGCAAAATCAATCACTCTTTTTAAAATATTTTCCATGTACAGAATTTACTCTTTTACCATTTTGTTAAAATTATAGATTATAGGATATTTTCACAACTCGCATAACAATAACGTGAAGAGATAATAATATGTTTTAAATTCAGAATTTTTAGAGATGGAAGATAGAGATCCAAGATGGAAGATATATGGAAGATAGAGATATTTGTATGTGGTAACTTTATTTTAATTATCTACGATATTTTTGATTAGTGTATTTTAACGTATTATCATATAACACAATTAATATTGTATAATTATTATTTTATCTACACAGTGTTATTATTATAAAATTTTTAATAAAACTCTTATTAAAACCACCCTAATAATAAAAATTAAATTATTCCTGTGGGTTCGTTTCTTATTCCATCGCGCTTTGCTTCTAGACTTTTGCGTAGAGTGAAGCTAATTCAATCTACGCAAAAGTGTTTTGCGTAGATTGAAGAAATAAGCTATATTAATTTATTTTTTAATTTGAAGCAACACAACTGAGGTTAAATACTCGTTAATAAAAAGAACTTTTTTGAAATCTTACTTTAAATTCCTTTCAATATTATTACTGGTATTAATTGAACCACATTCGCTTATATCTTTGACTTGTATAGAACTGAACTTTGGTTTGAAAATAGCCAACAAAAGTTATCTTTTTAAAATCAGCAATATATTGTTTGCGGGGATACTAAATGTTCATTCGGCATATTTTCTTGCTCTTGTCGAACGGTAATTTTATATTCATTTCTTCTTGTTAAATTCAGTTTCATCTTCTTAATATACGAAAAAATCTTGATGAATGCTTCCACCCATATAAAGGTAACTTTTCAATGAAAGTTTTCTGAAAGTAAAGTTTTTTGCCGCCTTAAAATGTATTTTTAACTTTAAGATATAACTGTATCAATTTATATTGGAAAATATTGAAGGTTTCAGTATTATGAGGCCTTAGGTTCTTTAAAGTTCGTAACGAAGTGGATATAGACGTTAATTCTTAGGTAATTTAATTCTTAAATAACAGCTCCCAGCGTCTACTATTTCAATGAAGACTGCAAGGGTAATTCCACACTGTAAGGATTAAAGTAACATTAGCTGTCACCAAGAATAACACCTGGAAAAAATAACGTTAAGCAGAGTAAAGGGCGGTATAATTTAAAAGTAATGTTGTCGTGAAAATGTAGGATTTTAGCATCGGAAATGACCAATAGAGTTTGAGTTGTACAGAATCAAACAAACGGTGTGAATAGAAATAAACCTTTTCCCTTAAGTGTTGTGACTTGTTTATTACATATTATGCTCAAGTTCTCATTTAGGTTAACGCTCTTTTTTGTGTGTGATTTTCGTAATTAGCAAAAAAGACTATATTCGTAGATAAAAAGCATCATTCATTTATTTCTAATTTTTCAAGCGATCTGCAAAGGTTCAAAGAGGTTGTTTGAGTAGTTGACACCAGAAATGGAAATAAGCAAAGTATTTTTCAGGTTTATTATATTACTTAGGATTATCTATTTATTAATTTCCAAAATAATTTGAAGGAACAATATTTATCAACTCCGTTTAACTTATCTGTATATGAGTGCTTATAGACGAACCGGGAGCCAAAGAATTAGAGCAGATATAGAACTCGTATGAAATTTTCATGTTGAATTTAGATTTAATAAATCGTTATTTTTATAGTTGATATAACCTAACTTATTTTTTCTTCCTTACAAATTTATTAAAGTAAAAAATTTAAAATTTAAAATACAAATAACCAATTCTTTAACACAATATTTGTATTTGTCAGATTCCGAGTGACTTTGGTTCGCTCTATTTGAAGTATTCAGGATATTATTTTTGTCTAATATATTAATTAATCCTTATTAATTATTTATAATTCTTAATCTAACGTTTTTCGTAATGTTTATCATATGAAATAGAAAATGAGACAGGCAAATGTACAGAACACTCCTTAGTATGTGTCAGTTGACTGCCTTATAATTATGATGAGTCAGTGAGACAGGCAAATATAGATAAAAAAGAAGGGTCCTTAGTACGTGTCGGTTATAATTATAATGAGTCAGGCCACCGTGACAATCCCAAAAAGAGAAAGTTGTTGTTTCGAAGAGAGATTAAATATCCGGAGGCAATTACAAACAGTTCCAAATCGTGTTTACAGTCATATACTGTACCATGCGGCTGGAGAAACTGTATCTCAGTAAACCGTACATTTTTTCAAAGTAAGGAATATTTAAAATTATATTGTCTGTTTAAAGTTTGATAACATTAACTCTTTTAATAATTCCCTTCATATTTCAGAGTTCTTACCTTGTGGGTCCAAATAACCTGTTTTTAAGTCTATAAATGCGTTCTTACCATGTAATATTAGCCTACAGTGGCATTCTTTTTGCAAAGAATGTAACAGACCAATACTAAGTGGAAAGTAAAGGAAGGCGGATGGATATTTCAAAATAAGAGATGCAAAATCTTTTTACTTGCTATAAAAGTCATCGCAGTGGTGTGTTGGATTGGCAGGCCTTTGACGGCGCGGCGCACCGTAGGAACCCGGGTTCGATTCCGAGCCACTTGTCGAGAGTGACTGGTCTAATATTCTGGCTGTAAGTGCGCGCTCTCTTGAAAATAAGTCCGCTATATATATATATATATATATATATATATATATATATATATATATATATATATAACTTGGAAACTCAATCGGAGTATAAAACATGAATTTTAGAGGGGCGTAAAATGCTGGGCCATACCGGGACTGTAGAATGTCCTGAAATTATACTCATACAGGCAAATTCGCTGAGTGTTAATTGAACGACGATTGCTAATAATCAATCGAAGTACTTGATTGAGCTTTATAAAATAAAGGTGTCTGTATGCTAAAACCGGAAGAAAAAAAATTATAAGAGAGGGCCAAAGTTGCACAAAATTAAAAAAACATCAACCAATTTTAATGTCATTTGCCCAATTTTGGCGGAGCTAAGGGGGGTGATTTTAACACATTCGTTTTTCTGCAGTTTATCCACAGTTATTACATGACAAAAACAGAATGCGTTTCAACTTGATGCGACGAAATTAACATAAAAAATTGCTTCTGCCTATTTTGTTAACGCAAAATAAAACAAACTATTGAAAGGGTCCAAAGTTAACCAGTTTAACTGTACAGGAGATAACCATTTTAATAGTACTTCATAGCCTCTTTCCAAATAACGTGATAACCCGGAGCAGGCGTTTAGTACGTAGAGCTGGGTGGCCATATTACGGCCCACCAGCGCCTTTTCATCGCATCTTTGTTAAATTCACTGAGGTAACACCTCATAGTAACCTCATAGTGTACGCAGAGGCTCTATCAAGTTGAAATGAAAGGTGCGAAACAGCAAAGTACAGCACCACAAATGGCTCCGACAGAGTATCGTTTAAACATCTAATAAATGTAAGTACATAGATCGAGCTAATGTGCTGGAATGAGCTACATCTTTACCATTAATAGCGCATCAGTTCTGAGATTTCGGTAATTGTAAGTACCGCTCCCAATCTCTGAATCGAGATTTCATCAAGATTGAGATTGTAATAAGGAAAGGATGTTATATGAAAATCATTTGTTTTTAATAATTGTCTATTATTTTGCAAATAATTAAAATAAAATAGTAAAGAAACAATAAAATAGATAAAATAACTTAGGATTCGAATTTTTTTACAAAATACGAACAAAAATGTTCCAAATACGAAAGAAAAATAAACATTAATAATATATATGCACAGGAGAACTCTGCTGGTTCAATTTGTTCAAGATCCAATCGTTACTAACTAGCTAGCTAGCGAAAAGGTACATTTAAATCGGTGTGGGGTCAAGTCTCATCCCGTACCGTGACCTTAATGCGAAGCCAGAACAATAAAGTCGTAAAAAAGAGCGCTATTACCGACTTTCGAGCGCCATTAAATGTCAAAGCGAGAAATAAGTACGCCGAGTAGTGCGAGCGTTTTTTCAAACGGTATTGGAACAAACGGAATATTGGAACAAACGGAATATAGGAACAAACGGAATATAGGAACAAACGTAATAATTTTATAATAAATACTATGACTATATCATACATTTATCCGTTTATTCCTGAATATCACTTTAAGTACTTCCTCATTTGTCTTAGGATATATATACAGCCGCTTTGTAGTCGTGAGTAGTATGGAAAATAGTATCAACAATCTGGCTGGATCTTGGATGTGCTCGCGTATCCTGCAGCAGTCTGAGGTGTAACGTAGGATGACGGGTAACATAGATAAGACAGGATGCGGATTACGCTATAAATATCCCTAGCTAGCTTAGTATAGCGCGAGTTCCAGTATCAAGGCAAGTTACTTCACAACTATCAAGTATATGTATTGACTCTGTATTCAGGCACCGTATATTGATACATTATTGCAGAAGTAAAACAAAGTGAATTAAAAAAAGAGAGCAAAGACAATGACATTATATTAAATAGACCCATAGATCCATTTTTCAAATGAGTCTATGGGTCTATTTAATATAATGTCGAAAAATGGGTCTTTAAAACACAATTAATTGCTTCGTCTTTTCTTTATTTATATCTCGTGTGTGAGAGTCCAGAGCCACTATTTCGTTCATTTCATAAAAATAATAAATATTAATGAATTATAAATAATAATAATATTATGTACATAAAAATAAAATGCGATAAATTATATAAATGAATAAAAATGCACCTATTTACGCGTAAAATACGAAGGCTCATCCGAATTACTCGAAAAACACTGATGAACTAAACAAATAACATTTATTTACAACTAGTTGTTGCCTGTTGCTTCGCTCGCGTGGAATTATTTTTACGGGGTGATAATTAAAATAAATAATCTTTACTTTCATAACACAGACAATTTTGAAATTTCATGAAGATTGAAATTGTTTGTTTTGTTGAGATTGATCGAAATTGTTTGTTTGATTGAATCGATTGTTCCGCTTTCACGTTTCAACTCTTCAAGTTGACATGTAATTAAATTTTGAAATACACCGATAGTGCAAGTTTATGATGCAATAAAAGAGAGGAAGTATTGGAATATTCTATTTTGATTGTTCGCTGAAAAATAACTTTTAACTACATCAGCATCTCGGTGGGAACCCCCTGTATTTTGATAATCAGTGGTTATATTGCAATCACTAATAATATGTAAATATCAATGCATTAATAAACAAAAGATTTATTAAAAATAAAATAAATGTTGCAATCTTCTGGAGAAATATAAAACGACATATTTTTAAATATGAAATAAATACCATCGCGTTGAACGTCATAAAAGTACCTTTTAATATGCTCAGATTAAATATGACAGTGGCCAATGAATGAAACACGAATAATAAGTATTCATACAATATACAGTTTTTGTAACAACATGTAGTCATCAGTTTATGGAACCGTGAAATCGAAGCCGAAAGAGACAACGTAAACTTGGATACCGTATTTCTGTCGCTTTTTCATACGCAGTGGCGAAACAACATATAACTACGACGCGACCGAGTACCTAACTCTTATGGATATACAGGTTTTCAAAGGTTGACAATGAGTTTTAAATCAAATAAGTTAAACATTAAGTTTAACTTATTTGATTTCTGATTAGATTTCTTTTACAAGTAATCGCTTCGCTGCTGGTCGTCTTTTTTGAAAGATGTGATATTCGTAATTTAATTTCTGAGAATGAATTTAACCGGAAATGTATTAGCCATTGTTGGGTCTTAGCTGCGTAGTTGCATATTTTTGATAGTTTTAATTAACATAATTAGGCCAAAAAAACCATTTTACCTTTACGAGTATTCACTTTTGATTTTGAAAGAATTTACTCTGCATGACGATGTTTATCTCTACGATTATTTGTTAAAAACTTTGTCAAATTTTAATGAAAAATAAAAAAAAATCCTAGCTTTGAGTGAGTCATAATAAAACTTAAGTTATGTGACTTTAAGCTAGGGCATTGCGCAGAAGCTGTTATTTTTCTTTGTTTGAATGCAATTTTATGTGAAAATTTAGTATTTTCTTTTAGAGTTATTCTATTATATTCCCTTGTTCATTAAATTTAATATAGACTTATCAATATTGATCAAAATCGTCTATAAATGACATGATGTTTACCGAAAAAAAATTAAAAGAGGATTAGGCTGCTTCATTTTTAAACAATTTCATATATTTTAGACGTGACAACATCTCCTTGAGATAAAAGAACTGAAACTCTATTTACAATGGAATATTTTTATTTCTGCTAATTATAGTATTAACTTACGTTCACTTTAAAAGTTAATTTACTTCATCTATATTAAATTATGTACAACTTGGTTTGTGCCTCAGTGGCTCTCTTTCGCGGCGTTATATGTGACGAAGACGCAATGTTGCCGTTGGTTTGACTCACCGGGGTGCTATATCTGACCTTGTTGACTTAACTTTTGATCCGCTGGAGAGAAGCTATTTCCCTGATACTTTCATAGCTGTATTCGTCTAGCCGAGCTCTCTTCATTGCGTCAATTTGATCGGTGATTGAAATAAAAACCGCGACGTAAAAATTGCAAATTGTTCGTGTCTTACTCTTATTACCTTACTTATTTGCGAACAAAACTAGATCAGAAGATTTTAAATCCGTCAACGTATTTACTTACTACGTCGTAATGTGTAAGTGTATCGAATACGCGTAACAGAGCATTCTTAGCTCACATCAGACCATCGCGTTAAATTTATTGTATATTAATGTATCTGATACCTCGAGCTATGCAACGATATCGGAATATCGAATATGTTGATTATAGTTTTACAGAGACAATCTGTGACAGCCAGGCTTGTTTCCGTGACAACTTTCTGCGCAGGCATGCAAAGTGAGATGCTGTCACGTCAAAACTGCTTTGACCATAAGTATTATAAAATAAGCACCAGACGCGGTATTGAAGTGCTTGAGGAAGATTGTATTTTTAAAACGATTAGAAAATGATTTTAAATAATGACTAATATAATGAAGCAGTTCCAGAAGAAAAAATACTAGTCAGTAGAAAATACTGCCTCGGGGTTATAAACTTGCACAAGGCAGTATTTTCAATTTTATTTACATAACTAAGAAAAAGTTATTTATACATCACCGTTTCAGTTATTATAATATATTAATCTGCGGAAGTAGGAAGTGAGACGCAATTCCAAGACCTTTGCTAACCTGTTTACACGGCTTTCCGCGCTCCTCATTACTGTTTCAGCTTGTTGCGAATAGACATTTGGAGTCTACAATCTACACCGTTTATAGCAAGAAGCGCTTGACAATGTGTTTGACACCCCGCCAATGGAAACTTTTTTTCGATTACATTCTGTCATATTTTGTACCTGAAATTTATTGTTGTATATGAAAAATACATTTAAAAATATAATAAATGAGTTTTTGAAATGTCATGATACCTTAATCTAATAAAATTAACAAAACCGAAACTTCTCTGATGTGCCATGCTGGACTGCTTATTTACTATTTGTAATTTGGATTTTAATTTTAGCGTAAATTTGAAACCCAGTGATGTAAGTCATAATTTTAGTTTGATAAGTGTGTTAAGGAAATTTACCACACCAAATTATTTGCAATTTAGATCAACCATGTCAGTTTCCAGTTTTAAATTAATATCAATATAATGCAAACGCATTGTGACGTATTTACATACTGACCAGAGAAATTAATATATCTTACATTAATTTTAATATTAGCTCAGGTTCTCCTTCTTAAAGAAACATTGGTCAGTACACTAATGGAAAATGATTTTGGTAAATCTAAATTAGCAAATTAAGGAGATAGGTCACCGCGTTATTCGGCTTACGCCTGTGACAAATATACTAAGTAATATATATATATATATATATATATATATATATATATATTTACATGATGAAAAATGTTAATAATTATAAATAGTTCAGTCTAAATATTGTATACCCTCAAATGTTTAAAATGTTATACGTACCTGCGTGTGTACGGAACCCTCGTACTGCGTACTGTTTTATCTGTGCTTAACAGTTTTATTTTCTTTCAAGACAGTATCACATTGAGCCGCAGTGACAAAATAAAATGGTACGTTTTGCTTTATGAAAAATAGAATTATAGTAATTTGACGATAATTGTCCCATAATAACTAGATGATTTTAGAGTTTTATCAATAGTAATAATTATTTCAAATGTTAGGAAACCTAACAATCTATGTGGTGTTGGTAATTTAAATTTTGCAAAAAATCCTCGTTTTATTTTACCACCTCATCTTTAAATGGTTTTCTGACTTCGAAATATGGAATAAGGAATAATTTACACGTAATATAACACTTAAAAGGTATGAGAGTAAAATTATGTTGAGATGATGACGTAACACGTGTTGAGCTCGGATTCAGAAGCGGAAAGGTAATATAAGTAATACAAAACTAAATGTCGGTAAAAAATAAATCGTAAATTATTTTGACCATCGTGATGGGCCATGCGTGTAAGAATTATCTCTAAGAAAAAAAATATATACGGGAAGTATAGAATTACTGTACGGCAAAAAAGGTAATAAAGTAGATTGATATGTAAAGAGATCATTCACGCAACGTTGTTTCATGAATACACCGGTTTTTTTTTTATTTATTAAGCAAATAAATTTATCGATAATATACGTATGCATATATTGTCTTATATACGTATATTGTCTTTGAGAAATTTAAATAACTATTGAATTTTTATAATCCTAACCACTTTGAAATAAATTAAGAGTTTCGTATTTAAATTGTGGTTTCCTTACGCGAATTTAAAACTGAATTAAACTTCTTCTGCTTTGCAGTTCAACAGTGTGATGTAAAATTACGAGGGTTCCGTAAACATTTAGGCTTTTATAAATATTTAAGAGTATATAATATTTCTATTAAAATTAAACTATTTAGAAATATTGATATTATATTTCATCAGGTTATTGTTTTACAAATAGTATCGTGAATTTCACAAATACTGTAATATTTAGAATTATCGCTACGTTTAATGAACTTCTAATAAAGCTGTTATTCTTTTATAATTTTTACTTTAGCAGTTTCGAAAATGAAACTATTTTACGTAAATTAAAAAAAAATAGTTTTGTAATTTTTATAGTTTTTCAATTGATACTTCACTTTTCTTCGATTGATACTTCATCTTTCATTGATACATATAATATTTTAATTGAAACTTCTTCTTTCGATTGATACTTCAACTTTCGAATGATACTTCATCTTTCGATTGATACTTCATCTTTTGATTGATACTTATAATCTTTCGATTGATACTTCATCTTTCGATTGATACTTCATCTTTCGATTGATACTTATAATCTTTCGATTGATACTTCATCTTTCGATTGATACTTATAATCTTTCGATTAATACTTCACTTTTCGATTGATACTTTATCTTTTGATTGATACTTATAATCTTTCGATTGATACTTCATCTTTCGATTGATACTTATAATCTTTCGATTGATACTTGATATTTCGATCGATACTTGTAATTTTTCGATTGATACTTCATCTTTCGATTGATACTTCATCTTTTGATTGGAACTTCATCTTTCGATTTATACTTATTATAATATTTCGACTGATACTTCATCTTTCGATTGGTACTTCATCTTTCGATTGATACTTATAATTTTTCGATTGATACTTCATCTTTCGATTGATACTTGTAACCTTTCAATGGATACTTCATCTTTCGATTGATACTTATAATCTTTCGACTGATACTTCATCTTTCGATTGATACTTCATCTTTCGATTGATACTTCATCTATCGATTGATACTTATAATTTTTCGCTTGCTTGTTCATCTTTCGATTGATACTTCATCTTTCGATTAATACTTCATATTTCGATTGATACTTATAATTTTTCGACTGATACTTCATCTTTCGATTGATACTGCATCTTTCGATTGATACTTATAATCTTTCGACTGATGCTTCATCTTTCGATTTATATTTTTCTTCGTTCCTTCGATTTATATGTCACACGACACATGAAATTAAAAAGCATGTCTATAATGTGAAAGTAAAAAATATGCGGCTTAATTATATACTTTGTTAAATTTTTATCGCAATCGCTTTTAAAGAAAAACTATTGTAGTAGACAGAAAGATGAGACGACCCGTGAGTAATCTTATAAGAATTCTTAATAAATCTACAATTTAAGTATCAACATTTAAATGTAATATATTTACTATTTATAAGTGACGCTCCCGATACTGCTGTAGTCATATTTTCAAGTACCTGTACATTTTTTATCCGCTCTTGAGTAAGTTTCGGGCTGCATTGTGACGCACGTATACAGAATGTAACTCCTCTCCGTCCACAAGACAATGAGGTCTTACCTACCTGTCTCATACTTTACCGTGTCGTTGTAAGTATCGCACGCTTAACGCTGAGTGAAAAACTTGAAAAATATTTTTATTTTATTTTCTGTGTTCTACTAATAGATTGGTTCAACTAAGTCGCTGTTGAATAATCATATCAAATAACTTGCACAGCGTTTGATTAGACGCTAACAGGTCAGGCATACGAAAATTTTCTGGACGCATTGTAGAACCATAATCCACTGAAGCGACAATATAATGTGAAGCAGATTATGCAACAAAGTAAGTGACATTTAAACGGAAAGGGCGAAAGAATTACGTAAAGAGGCCACGAAAGGTGCGTCCAATTAAAGAATCACGTGTTATGTATACGTGCCCAATCATAAATAAATCTCGTAATTTTATGAATGTGACGCATTTTAGAGATCAAATAATTTATTTCTTTTTTTTTTTTTCATAAAATGAATATAAACTTTTTTTTAAATAGACTTAACAGAAAACGAAAAATAGGCAAACGGACATCCGTGGATATTTTATTAGAACATTTTTAATCCAATTTTTTTTTCAAAGCCATGGTTGAAAAACTAGAGTCAGCGAGAATGCTTTGTACGAATCTTAATATTCCACTTACTAATTTAATTTTTTATCTATCATATGATGGAATATGCGAAAAGCAATTATGGCTTGAATTTCACGTGTATAGACAGGGATCGTATTTTTTTTAACGTTAGCTATGCATTAAGAACCCTATGTATTAAGATCTGAATATAAGAAGCAGTTGTAATTTTTTAAATGCTTTTTTATTGTAAGCCTGTAACAGACGGACGGACCGATGAATATGACGAAGTTATAAGAATTTCTTGTTTTAATACAGGACCCTAAAAATAAAGGAGGCTTGTAAATTTTACTATTACATGAACTTTTTATATGTAACTCCACTTGTTTTAATTCTTATAGATAATGAAGTGAGATACATAAACTTTTGAGATACATATATATAAATTGTTTTTCGATTCCTCTTAGATTGTTTTCACAAATCTGTACTTTGTGTTTTATGTAATATTAATGTTATGAGACAGATAACAATGAAAATACTGAAGAAAAGAAATATTATAGGAAAACGGGAAATTCTCTATTGCCAATTAATTATACTATACAAGGCAACAAATAGAGTAACATTGATATATGAATAAGTATATATAAAAAACAAAGCAAAAAAGTGTCGTCCAAAAAAATTATTTTTTTTGAATCGTGAATAATCAACATTAATTTTTGTTTTCTTTTATGATTCAAAGACTATTTCTTGCTGTTAAAACCTGCGTATTTAGAGATTTAATTTATTAATGATCAATTTCCTTTCTTGTTCTTTTATTTCTAACTTTATTGAGACACAAAACTTTTTATTTTTGTAGTTTTCAACTTAAAAATACATTTGGTGAACTTACTGCTACATAAGCAATATCTTCCAATCAACCAGAACTTAATGTTGTGGATGTCTGCAATAGACCATTAGTGAGGCGTTCTATAACTAACTATCTATTATAATAAAATCGTATTAATTAAATTAGCGTATAATTGAGTTATCAATTTAGTGTTGTGGTAGACTGCAATCGACCTAAGTGAGGCGTTCTATGAATAACTATCTATTACAATAAAACCGTAATAAATAAATTAGTATATAATTTAGTTATCAAATTAGTGTTGTGGAACACTGCAATAGACCGTCAGTGAGACGTTTTAAAATGAACTACATATTATAATAAAACCATAATAATTTAATTAGCCAAAATTTAGTTATCAACTTAGTGTTGTGGAAGACCGCAATAGATCATCAGTGAGACATTCTAAAATTAACTATCTATTACAATAAAACCATAATAATTAAATTAGCAAAAAATTAGTTATCAACTCACTGTGGTGCAGACCATTAGTGAAATATTCTAAAATTAACTATTAAAATAAAACAATAATAATTAAGTTTAATTATCAAATTAGTGCTGTGGAAGATTACAACAGACCGTCAGTGAGACGTTCTGAAATTAACTATCTATTACGATGAAAAATAATCATTAGTTTAGCAAATAATTTAGTTATAAACTAGGACAGGAGGAGGAGAAATGGGGTCCTAATAGAGAAATATTTTTTAAACGACTTTTGACAACGTAAATCGAGGTTGCATTTCGGATGTTGGGATCAAGTCTGTTCTAGAGTTTGACAGCGTGTACAGTAAGGAGTACTCGTGGAAGGTAGTGCTTCTCGTATGTTTAGGGACGAGGGGCGTGAGGAGAGATTCAGAACGTAATTCGAGACCATGAGCCCATGAGCCCCTAGGGCTTTGAATCTAGTATTGAGACAACGACGAATTACAAGGATTCTTCAATAAAACTTTGGCAATAAGTTTTAACATCTGTAAACTTATAATATATCCATTATGTATATGTGAACTAGATATATTTATATATTATTATAATTTAGGGTGATTGTCAGACGTATGATATACGTTTTAATCGATTTGTTTATTATTTCGTGTGAAAACGTATGACTATTGCTTTTTATTGTTTTATAAAATACATATTGTAATATTTGTAGTGATGAGTAATATTTGAACATATAGTATTTGTATATTTGAACATATAGAAATGTCGCTTAAAAATACCTCACGTATTTTTAAGCGACATTTCAAGCATTGTCTTATGAAAATTTTAGATGAAATAATTTTGTTGGATTGCAAAATAAATAAAAAGATAAAGCAATAACAATACAACCTATTTTTATTCGATTGTCAAATAGTCCTGCATATTTTTAGAAGGATATTGCGTTAAAAATATAACAATAATTATTGTTTCGCATATTTTTCGGCAGATCTATGGATGTACGCTATTTAAAATTATGAAAAATTTTTTAACACTTTTCTAATTCGCATTTTTAAAGGATGTCACGTGACGCATGAAAATAAAAGAAAATTTCAAAAATTTCTATATAAATATTTTTGTACTTGACTACTGAGACATATTTGTTTATAACTATGTCTACTATACTGTATTATTGTACAGTTTTGCGAAAAACAAATGGACGAACACGTGAATGATCTTAAAAGCTTTGTTTTTTTTCCTTTCGAGGTAGACGCACCGTTTTATTTTATCTATACACAGTTATCGTCTGAAAAATGATAATAGTTTTTTGTTGTTGTTTGAATTGGTGGTAGATCAAATTAAAAAGTACAAAACGAAAAAAATTACCGAACATTCTACAATTGAAAAAAATATACGACATATCTTGTTTGTACGTCAAAATATCTAAAGAAACTAGTCTACTTAAATTTAAGATGATGCATTAGTTTTTTTTATTAGCTTAACAACTTCAAAAATGCTGCTTCCTGATAAACGTTTCAAATGTACTTACGAAAGGAATGCTACAATCGATGCGCAAGTCGACCCTTTGTAAACATTTGTACCTACCTGCGTGCCCATCGTCCATACGTATACCTGTGCGGAGCCCCATAAAGGTGTTTCTAAAATGTTTTTTCAACATTTTCAGAAATCACCTCAAATAATTAACTACCAAAGTTTTAACAAAGTAGATTTTTTGGTGTAGAAAATTAAAATCTCCCGTTGAAAGTTGTTTTATATGTTTAATAACTGACAGCTTTGTAATATTGTGCTGTAATTATTTTCCACTCTTGTGAGAAAGATGGAAAATTGTGATGTAATGTCTGAAAAGTATTCTTAAAACTCAGGTCATTATATGTAAAATTAAGACAGTATTATGCAGTTACTATATACATATACATTCAAACGTTCTGTCCCTTATCCTTAATTGAAAAAAGACTATTCTCTTTATCTGTAAACGTGAAATAATTATTATTTAATACTAGCGTGACCCGTGCGAAGTCTTCGCATTATTTATTCCATTATGAAGCTCAGATGACAGATCAAACAAATATTTTACTAAAATTGACATATAGAGGCAAGTATCAAAAGCATTGAGCTAAAGCGCCACTTTATTTATACGTGAGTGGATTTGAAATTAAACAAAAATTTTACCGACCGTCAATCATATTGACGTTGAGCCGTTAGATGGTAGCATTGCTGTTTTGTGTATATAATTTTAATAATTAATTAATTTGCAAAAACAATAGCAATAATAAATTTTTTAGTTGTGGATGCCGGTAGAGCAAGCAATTATCTATAAAATGATATATAATTTATGTGGATTAGTTGTGAGGTTTTTTCTAAAAAGGGAGTGTAACATCTTAACCTTAGCGTATTAATATACATGATGATGATGATGTTTGTGTGTTCTTATGATTTTTGAAGACATTTACAAAGATATACAATGAATAGGAAGAAAGAACAAAGTACTGAATAGCGAGCGAGAGGAAAGGAAGTGAGCCGCTCGGGCGTGCCTTCGTTACGTCAGCACTCTTGCAAACGTACAATATAGCGTTGTAATAATGGCACTCGGAAGATGAAGTTATGAAAAAGTGTTTTAGTTACACGGCCACCGCCAGTAAATATCTGGGAACAACATTTCTTCCGTAAGTAAAGAAGAAATGACGCTATAGAGTTCACCCGGAATTCTCGAAAATTTCGCTATATTTCTGTATGTGTATATATATATATATATATATATATATATATATATATATATATTTATATATATATATAACAATTTTTGACAAATCATTTTCAAACTTCTCCGGTAAATATTTCTTATGTAGTTGTATGCTCTTATTTCAAATGTGCAAAATTATGTAAAGGAAATTAGAAAAAAATACGTATTTTACTTTCTGTCAAGTCTGCAAAACATTAGTTAAATTTAATAAACTTTTAACAACAAAATTGATTACGCCGATTTTGATTCGGTGTGACTAAAATTCTCTCCAACAACGAAACAGTGCAAGACGTTCAAGGCACCCGACAATATACGAGCTACATGCATATCTATCAATAGCCAAGTATAGTATCTCCTATATGCAAGTATGATTGCATGGGAAAAAGGAAATTCGCTAAGGTCTACGGTTCCGTACACTGCAGTCATTTCGATTTGTCAAGAAGGTCATATTGAGACTGGAATAGTGAAGTAGCAATATATATAATATATAGTTGTGAGCGAGTGTGACAAGACCAACTGAACTCTCATTGCTTACGGATGTCTATTTTTTGCGGATCAGGATAATATCCGCCATTATGGGGAATGGGCTGATGCATTAAATTTGACAATTTTCTCGATTTGTTGATATGGTACTTGCCTGTCTTCTTTTAGTAGTTCTGACATAACTTCCATGTTTTCCTCACTAGTCACAATAAAATGTCTATTCGATCTTGAATTGTCCTTCACTTCAAAATGACCGTGTTGAAATTGATTGAACCACCTCACAATTATTCTTAAAGATGAATAAGCCTTCTCTTATTTCCTCGAAGAACTCTTTTTTTTGTTAGGCCTCGCTTAATACTGTAAAGGATAACGGTCCTCATATCGCTACGCGCGGCTACTTTTGAATATAATGTAATTAAAACACCATTGTCGTCATGTGTTGATGTCTACACTGATGTTATGTAATGAGTTGAAATTTATTTATTTAGCCTCATTTTAATTTGTAAATATGGCCTATGTAATATAGTGATTCATATTTGTGGAAGTACGTAAAAATTTTGGTCAACTTGTTATCAGCAGTTTAGAAGATTTCACAAATTCAAAATTTTTGATGTGTCTGGTATGAACATTCTGTATAGATTGGTAAATGTACAATCTTTTGTAAATTTGTTGAGGTATCAAATTTGTAGAGTGAAATAGGGATATTTCACTCTACAAATTTGATTATTTCACTCTACTATAAATAGATAATCTACGATAGGAACAAAACCTAATATGATTTTGAAAAATGATTAAACCGATACTCTTATCGATTTTTAGCGACTCAACACGAAGGAGAGCAACACTTGGGTGCATAACAGTACTGAGCGCATCAGCACTCAGCCCCAAAGAATTGATTTTAGCATATGGGGTGACAAATATTCGATTGCATGTGTTACAAATTTGAAGCGTGTATTCATTATTATTGTCAGAGATATGTCATATTGAAAATTAATTCCGCAGCTTGAACACTCACTCGCTCACTGGCGAGTCAATCAATGAACAAAACAATAACAATTGTGGGATGGAGACAAAAATTAATTTTATCTTAGCAATTATACATGCATAATAAGTTTCTACGTGTCTATTCGATACAATACGTATCAACAGCTATGGTTTTAAAAAGTATTAACCTGTTATTTACTACGTTTTTAAACTAAGGCACCAATTTCATTTTAAAAACTGTTAGATTTTAACCTTTAACTACTGATGTGATATTTTTTTACATAAGTTCTGACGTGGGGGCCTGAACAGTTTGTGCCTTTATTCGTTGATGTAAACGATAAATGAAGATTTTAAGGTTCAATTACTGACTATCTAAAATAAGTATATTGAAATAAAACAAGTGTATTTTTAAAATTAATTTTTATTTTTAAGTGACATATTTATATTAAATTAAAAATTAAGTAACATTTTTTGGCAAAATTTACTTGAGATCAGAAAACAGTCTGTATTTCTTAAAAAACTTAACAAAGTTAATAACACTATTTGTACTTTTAATCTTCAATAATATCTCTAATAAACTATATATAATCAACCGTCGCTATTACATAAAAACAATAAAATTGCAAGGCACAAAATCTTACAAACTAGGCACAATCTGGGCAAACTTTCTTAGCAAACTGAAGGCATACGTGTTTTTTACACAAATAACATGTATGTGTGGACTTTCTTTGAAGCTTCAGTGGACATGTGTGACACCTTCTTCTTATCTTAAGTCCTTCTTCTTCAACTTCTGGAAGTTCTGGTTGTCCAGAAGAAGACATTTCAGGTCCCAACACTCGTGTCAAACTCAAGCGTAGTTCACGAGGCAGTTTTTCATTATGTACTCTGCGTTTTAAGTATGGCAACACCAAATGACGGGCCAACTCTTTTATGAAAATACCTTTTTCTGTCATTTATTTTGGTGTATATCATACAAGATATGGCTATTGACAGAGCTGCAATCTAAAATACGATAAAATATTACCATCGGCCAACGTCGTGTCCTGCGGCTACATGTATATATAGCACACTTTTTATCTATTTCGTCCACTCCTCCTTTGGTTGTATTATAGAAGTGGATTATTTCAGGCTTTCCAGTAGATTCATCAGTACCTTCAGCATGGTGCATAGATGATAAAATAATGACTGCCTTATTTTTTTTTGGGGCATGCGAAACAAGTTTATTTTGACCGGCAAAACCATAAAGTGTAGAATTGACTTCTCTTTTTTTTGACGGTAGGAATTCTTTCGGTATCTCACGTTTGTTTTTTTTCAACGTGCCAATACATGTTAAACCCTTTTTCTTCAAATCATCGACAAGTTCAAGTGAATTGAACCAGTTATCACAAGTAATATTTATGTTACTCCCGTATAATGGCTTTGCGAGACGAATAACTGATTGCGTTGGTACCAGGAACTTTTTTTCATCATCTGTCAAACCTGCACCATCTGATCCACGTCCTGTATATATATAACAGTTATACAAATAACTATTTTTTGCGTCACAAAGCACATTAGCTTCAATCCGTATTTTGCTGATTTCATTCGCATGTAAATAATTAGGTGTGTACGTCCGCGAAAAGAGACTAACATTTTATCAACTGTGGCATACTCGCTGATGTTATAAACCTTTTGACAATTTTCCACAAATTGAGTAAAAATTGTTTAAATTGCTGCTATTTTGTCAGTCTTCCGTCGTTCTTCGCGATCAACAGGGTTGTCAAATCGAATGCAGTACAAGATATTGAAGAATCTAATTTTTGACATAACACACCTGAATATCTCTCGACCATCTGTGGTGAATATGTAATCCACGTTTTCGTGATTTGATTTGAATACGGCCGTGTAAAAGAGTAGACCAATAAATGCATGAAGTTCAATGATATCTAAATTTTTTAATTATGGGCGATCGCCTTCTGAAAATTTGGCTCTGTATTGATTTATCTTTTCATTAGTCCACTTAAATATCTCTTGTAACATGTCATTGTCCGTAAACTTATTCCATATTGAATAGGGGTCTTTTGAATCATTTGCTGTTAGGTTCGAAGAGTTGGTCCGTCTTATAATGTTGTGTTGAGGCGTCCTGAGTGCTCTTGATGGAGGTTGCCGTGACCATTTGTATCGGTTTTGCCGTAGTAACACCGTAATGACGATAGTGGAAGTTCGTCTTCGGAAAAATCTTGTTCCGATTCCTCTTCAGGCTCTGAGTCACTCTGAGAATCTTCATTATGCCCTTGTTGCTCTGGAACAAATGTATCACCGAGGTCTTCTGTCTCTGAACCGCCAGACTCTTCATAATTCACCCAAGAAAAGAGAACTGATTCAAAATCCGGGTGTCTGGTCGCAACCGACTTCCTAATTCTAGAATGACGGGTATTATCTTCGTCATTAATAGTCCGTTTTCGCCCCGAAGATGTACTTGGTTCCATTTTATATTACTTGTCCAACTATTGAAAGAAAAAGTTTATATTAGTAACATAAGTGATTTTAAAAAAAGTTACGTAAATACTAACGATGGTTCACAGAGGCCCGAAAAAATTCCGAAATGAATTTACTTACCAAAATTGCGAGCGCGGACACGTAAACTACCACTCACAGCCGCGGCGTTACTAAACTCGAAGCTATAGGAAGCCGCGTGTGTGCCGGGTGCGGGGGAGGGGAGTTATTCGTAATTTTTACTGTTGCTAGGCCGGAGCGGCCCTCACGTCAGTAGTTAAAGGTTAAAAATGACTTTGTTTTGAAAGTAATAGTTTAGTTTTAAATGCCTAAAAATTGCTCTGGTTTAATTGACTGGAATTTTGTCTCCAAGAAAGCAGTTGGTTCATTTTCTATATTATAAAAGCAAGTGTGTGTATAACAAAAAAATATCTACCTACTATGAAAATATATATATACAAATTTTTAGACCTTAGTGATAAGATCTATGTGTCTATTGGGTAATTTATTTGTTTGGCAATGGGTAAAGTTTATTTTATACTATTTCTTATTCTATGTATGAAAGTATGAATACAATTCTCGAATCAGGTCGAATGTTGAGCAGCAAATCATTGTAAAGATACTTGAAATTTACAATTGTGACCGCGTTCGTCACAATTGTAAATTTCGAGTTTACAATTGTGACGAACGCGGTCAAAATTATATCAAACAAATTAAAGACCGTGAATGGGTGATGTACTATTGATAAAATGAAATAGGCTGAAGAGCTCGATGAAAAGAAAAGGATAAGGAGAATAAAGATATAGTTAAAATATTAGCAATATCGAATCTATGTCATTCATTAAATCTTCAGGAAACTTGATAAAGAAAAAATAAACAGCATCAAAAACTATACTGTAAAAAATGTCAAGACCGAGAGGGTCTCGACCTTGAAAATGAACTGTAAGAAGTTTTAAGACTAACATTTTTGCAAAGCTTTGCTAGAATTTTAAATAACTTTGCTGCCTTTATCACGGTACTTTTGGGGCTAACTTCTAAAAGAAAAAAAAAAAGAAATTTGATCCTATTTACAATAACATTCTTCATGAGATTCCACTTTTTACTTTGATAATATTTACTTTTGAATAGGACTGCACGTCTCAGGCTGTCAACAACTGAAGCCTCTCACAGTTCCACAGTTCCACAGTTTAAGATCGTCATTCTCACTTCATTCCATACTAAACATACTCCTTATAAAGGCAGGGGCCGCTGCATCAGCCTGGTATCTTCGAAATTCGTTACAGTTTTTGAGTATCCCTGCAGTATTTTCATGGGAGCTAATTATGTCGTTTTGTTGACAACAGCGCCGGGCTATAGTTAAAAATTGCTTTTTATAAGGATGTCCTATAAATATTTTATGTCATTGGCAGTTTGATAGATGACTTGCATGTTCGAATTACAGACTCATTATTAGTGTCGGTAACCGAGCTTCATTAAAAAATAAAATATTGAAAACGGTATCAACATCATTTAAGCAAATACATATTTTCAGGAAAGATGCGGTGTAAGAAAAGTAGATTGCAATTACCACACTTTATTGTTTTCATATGGATAGATTGGGATTTTCTTTATCCATAGATTGAATTGCTTCGTGATATCCTTATTGGCCTATCTAAGATCGAAGAAAATCGAACGAACGTGTGCGAAATTTCAGCTGCGCAGTAGTCGCTTCGTCCACCCCGAACGTTGTGTTGACGCAATAAGCCAATCGACCTTAGTTTTGAGACAGTTATACAAATTAAGGACAGATAGGGGTCTAATCCACTTGTCGTAGTTTGCTACTTTACTTTAAGTATGTAATCGTTCGGTTGCCACATGCACACATTCCAACTCATCCAGTGATCAATCCTGTGAATAAAGAGACAAACATTTAAATAAAAATGCAACAATGATATAGTAATTACTTTTTTATGAATTTCAAAATATGAATAATGAATACATCATATGATCACTTTAAAAGTAAAAATGCGAGTTTCTCATACTAGTTTTTAATAGACCAAAATAAGACGACGTTTTTCAAACGCCTTGTAATAGCGATACTTTCATTATAGAAATCAATTTCCATAAGAGAAACTCATAATGAAAACCAAGTGAAACGTCGTAACTTCAACCATATTAAATGTTTTTCAAAGCCCTTTCATTTGCATGGTAGTGGAATAAACAGTTTTTTCGTAGATTGTCTCGGGATTTCTTACGGAATGCTAACAAATAATTTAATGAAGAGGACGGAATTGAACTGACCCCATAGGTAGGGAATACGGCTTAACTTACTGAATAAAATTAACTTGTAATTTTGATATTTATCATTTAAAATAAGTTCCACAACTAACTTTAATTACCACTCTTCTCACATAGGCAAATTCAACTCATTAGGTGGCCAATATTAAAAAAATTGTTCCTCTGTCAAAATCACGCTAATGCTGTATGGAAAAAAAATTATTTTTCAAAAAGTGGAAAAACATTTCGGTTAAAATATGTTTTATTTTGATAACAAAAGTCTAACATTTATTCTAATGCTCAAAAAATCGGGAGATCATGAAGTATTTTTTACTTTTTAACAACAACTTCACGAAAAAGTATTTTTTCTAGGTTATAATCTATATTAACTTATTTTTAAAATACCTACTGAAAAATAGGTATTTTAAAATTACGTTAATAAAAAAAGTTATTTTTCAAAAAGTGGGAAGAAATCTCGGTTAAGATATGTTTTATTTTGATGACAAAAGTATAACATTTATTCTAATGCTCAAAAAATCGGGAGATTAAGAAATATTTTTAACTTTTTAACAACAATTTCACGAAAAAGTATTTTTTAGGTTATAATCTATATTAACTTATTTTTAAAATGCCTACTGAAAAATAGGAGTACAATCCACAATAATAAAAACGGTATTTGATTAAAACTAACTTCGTTTTGTTAACACGCGTATTTAATACCTAGCAAAAAAGAATTACAATTATAGTTTCTTGACTGATAATGTATAACGTATTTCCTGGTAGTTAATAACATAGGGTAAGCACTTCACAGGAATACGTTTAAAATTAACAAGAGATCAATTGTTTTAAATATTGGCAACATATTGCGTTGAATTTGCCAGCATGCGGTGCCGAGTAGTGCGATAATAAAAATTTAATAAACTGAGAATTTGTATGACGATGTTAAAAAGAACTTATTTCAAAAATAAATATAACCATTACAAAGTAATTTTATTTAGTAGGTTAAACTGTGACTCGGCTCAATACCTACGTGACTTCATTTCCGGACTCTCTAAGGCCTTTGTTTTTACCAGACTACGGCACGCTAAGGAGAGTATTGTGTGTAACAATCTATGTATGTGCACTTATCGTTAGAATTGTCTTAACCTTCCGGATGTCTTTAGGTAGTTGTCGTCACAATCCATGAAATATGGCGGCTGAGAATCGACACTTTGTTCAAAGTGAAAAAAATAAAAGTTTAAATAGGCTGTCAAAGTGGGTATAAATCAAAGGTCTGAGGTGATGAAGAGTTTGAAAAAACTTATAATGTATTGTATAAATAAGTACCATATCTAATAAAGTTTAAAATCTCGCCAAGCAACATTGCTTCTCGGCTTTTGGATACTTTGGTTATTAGGTACGATTCAAAACCTGATTTTTAGCTTCAAATTGTTAGTTATGGAGGAAAAAATACTTTATTCCACCAATACTCCCATACACAAACGAAAGGATTTTGAAAATGTTGAATGATAATAACATAATTGAAAAGAAATAATTTAGCTTAGTCTTTCATGAAGGGTTTAAATGAAAGAATTTTTAAAAAAAATTTAAAATGCTTGGATAAAACATTCAAAAAAATTATAAAAAAAAATTTCTATCCTCAATACGAACAAATAATTTTATAAGAAAAAATATAAACTTATAACAATTTTGTGAGCGTTCCTTAGATTACCTTCCTTTGTTTACAGTTAAATTGCAAGAACGTGACATTTTGAGTAACTTAGAAATACTTTCGTCGAGAAAATGAGTCATTATAGTGCTATTTTCGTACGGCGAATGCACAAGGCACTCCGTGAGGAAGGGCGCGGGGAGGTGTATCATGGGTTCTAATATTTGCATTTTGCTGATGAGACAATCAGTATGAAGTGTCGTATTTAATTAATCGCAAGTTTTGTGATTTTTTTTTCATAGTAGAAAGAAAAACGTAAAACTTGCGATTAATTAAATGTAATTAGACCTGTATTACCTTATCAAAGACAAATTACATCTTTTATAAATTTATGGATTTCCATAAACACTGATTATCTAAAATACTTGCCGATTAAATTCACCGCATTGTTCTTTATTCTTTTTTTTACCACATTTTCGTTTTTGATCATTTAACACTAAATTGCACAAATTATATAATTTTTTGAAGCATTATCCAATAAATCAGTAAAAATATACTTCATGGATCCCTAATAACGTACTATCGATAATTGGAACACCTTAACACAAAGTAATAGTTACAGCCACTGTACGATTCGCTGGCACGATCACTAGGGTAATGAGGAAAACTTACATGCTAAAGTATATAAAGCCTGTGATACTTTAATATAACCTAAAATATACATCTGGGGATATAATATCCATATATTATGGCTGCCATCTGTGATTAAAATATTTTAAATTATTGAAATGAACTTAACAACATTTATATTTATTGATCATTGCGATAAATGATAGTGCAGAATTTGGCCTTGCCCTATATGCGAAACACAAACAAGGTGGAAGCGACGTGTTCTCGGAATTGTAAGAAAACATATATTGCCCATTTGAAATAAATGTATTTTAAACGTGTTAATGACATAAAGGCACACGCCCCCCTCCCCTCTGCTTAAAATCGTCATGGCGGTGTTTAATGCGTTCCCGTTTTCGCACGCTTGAGTCACGTATACTTATCCAGCTTGCAACAAATCTTCCAAAATTGTAGTGTCATACACACATTTAGCGACTGCTTTCCGCGATATCGAGCTATAGCGGCGTAATGAAATAGATTAGTATTTTATATTTTTATAAAAAAAAATAAATTTTAAATTTTAATGTTTACGGGTATAAAACTATTTATTATCTGCATCTAACACAACAAAGTGATAATATGTACATGTCGACTTTAACTCTTACAATAGAAATAAATAATAGTAAATAAAGGAGTAAAGTTTATATAAAAACAGGGTTTAATTAAATGTAACACTCGGCGTTTGTGAGTTTCCAAGGTGTACTAGATTTTTAAACGTAACGAGTTAACATAAGATTCGTATTGACTGAAATAATTAATAGAAATTCTTACATAGACAATACAATACACAATAGACAATAGAAATAGAAAATCTCATAGAAACAACTCAACATCAATAGAAAATCTTACATATTCATTAAGTAGTATGTTTTGTCAATTTCGTGTCGCGATGTTTTGTTAAATAAAGTAACCCACCGCTTCCATTACGCGATTGCTTAGAGGAAAATCTTCATATTAATAGAAAGCAATGCATTCAAATGTCTTTGTGGATATAAAATTATTTAAAGCTTGTAATTTTTTCCTTATCGAACTTAGAGCTTGAGTTCTAATTTGAATAGATTAACTAGAAATACAAGAGCTTTTTTAGTTTCTGCCAGATATTTCTCACTTAGACCAATTCCTACGTCCATGCAACCATGAAACGATTTACCATTCCACTTGACCCGAAGACATATTGCCACTTCGTCGATAATAAGGCTGGCTAAAATGACTTTGTATTTGATCGATAATAGCTGGCTTAATATTGCTCTTGATGATAAATTGGAACTACTTTTGAACAAATATATCTTTCACGGGACTACTTCACATCAAAAAATGTTCTATAAAAGTATGCTGAGCATACTTTGACTATCTTAATAGAAAACTAGTTCTTTCATATAGTGGTATCAAACCATTTATCTTTTATAGACGGGCCTTTAGGGTATCTAACAGTGTGTATTTAAATGATACAAGCTGTTCAATTCAGACTTAAAATTTTAAAGCCAGAATATTACAAATTCACAAATTAAAGCTTTAGCTTTTTCGGATTGTATATTATTCAAACAACATATACTTTACAATCTTGTTATTAATAAATTTATTTATTTTGTAATCTACCTTATGAATTAAAAATATATCAGTCATTTATTTTCGTGACATTATTATAATCTATAATTTTTATGTAAATTCAACTGCCTTAAAGTGTGAAATTTTTATCTCATTAAGATGACAGTCTTCAAACATATAACGTTATCGATACTTACGCGTTAATGATATTTAGTGTGCAGCACTAGTTACGCGTATCGGTGCAACGATGTCCTCAATAATGGATTTAGTTAAAATCCAATAAAATATACTGAAATTTACTTATCGATTAGAAACAATTCTACAATTGGTTACGTTCTTTTGCTGGCTTTTTTGCATGCAATTACGACATAAATGTGCATTTTAGGGCGCTAATAAATAATGATAAAAAGAGCTTTAACATTTATCGCATTTAATCTGCGATAATATGTGATCGCGCAAAGAAAAACGTGATACGGCGATCATGCCCGTGGTGCGTGTGCCAAGCCTACTTACCATTCTAGTTGTATTTAATGTCCTATGGTCCTTTATGTTCGAATTCATATCTTTTGATAAGACGGTAATGTAAATTATATATATGAAACTTTGGAAAAATTTAATTTTTAATTAAATTTTAGGTATTACTTGACGAAATAGTTCAAATCTGATACTCTTATGACATTAAAATAAACAAATACTAACAATTGACTTTTGTTTCCTTGTCGATAGAAAAATATAACTACGCGTTTATTTAAAAAAAAAAGGATTTTTATGTGTGTCAAAAAAACTATAATAGAATCGATATTCATTATTTACAATTCAATGTATTTCCTTATCTTTATCTTGTTTGAAGAAATAAGAAGCTTTATGCAGTGGGGTGCAGTGCTTTTTGGGAAGGGCGTTTCTGCGAAAGGATGGACGTATAAAAATTATATAGATATAAACAAACGCGCGCAAGCGTCCGCCGACCACCCCTAATAGCGCTGAAAATGGCATTGAAGGTGTAATCGATTGAAAATGTGTCTCAATAATTGAATCGTAGGCAATCAAAAACAATAAACTCTCGACCTAATTACCCGGACTTATCGAACTATGACCTTAGTCGTGACGATGAAAAGCTAATTCTTGATTACCTAAAAATACAATAGTATCTATTATCCTTTTTAAATTATTTGTATTTCTATGTCATTATGTTCCCGATTCGCAATAGCTAGTTGTACCTCGGTACAAATTTCTATACGCGAAGAGCCAAAAGTTTTATAGTTTTATTGTGTATGATAAATGTTTTTCAGAATTACTATATTTTTTACCAGAATTAGTCAAATTACCTAGATTATCAAAACCACTTTTATTCCATTTACTATATTCAATTTCGAATAATAAACAAGGCCAGAAAAACATTTTATTCAAAATGCAACTTTTGATTTGCCACCAATACTAATCATAAAAATTACTGTGAAAATGTCGTACGCTAGATTTATTACAAACGTATAATTTCACAATTGGCTTCGATGTACCATTCTCAATTATACTACTTTTTTCAGTAAAATGAAAATTAAAAAATCCTACCTTAATCACGTAACGAACAGCAACTTCAATAGTCGCCATTGTTTGTTTACTTTCGCGATAAAATTCACGTCAAAAAATAAACTAATCAAATATTAATATAACATGTATATGCACAAAGAAAACTTCACTGCAAAGCAAAATCAAAGGGAATACCCACCGTGGTGTATTGGATTGATCACAAGGCATACGATCTTGGACGGCACGGCGTACGGCGGGGATCCGGGGTCGATTATTTGCTGTTCGTCGAGCGAGGCTGGACTGGTGTTCTGGTTGGTTGTAAACATTTCTCTCGTAGTAATAAATCCACCATATGTAAACTGTATGCATTAACGTACATAAATAAATAAATACCCGTTGAATTGACCCGGAGCATAAATTCTCCTTACAGGTGTAGCAATGAATTAGCAATATTTGCTAATAGCCCACCTGAAGATGTCATACAATGAAACCTAGGTCGTGGTAAGGAATTTAAATAAAATAGAAATAATACTACATCACGTAGTTTCATTTAATTGTGACTAATGAATTTCTACAAACTTAACGCCAAATATAATACAATTAGATGATGAAAAGTGGCGTGAACTGGATTTCTGAACTGGGCAGAACTAGTATCTAGCGTTTATAAGGATTAGAAATACGGATGCATCTGGGAACGCAGTTTACTGAGACGTCTGGTAATAGAGATTTACGATGGAAAGAGACTCTGGGAACCGGACTGTGTCATTGTGTTAACATGATATGCTTGGAAAATAGAATTTAATATTATGCAAATAATAATATATGAATAACAATGATCCTATTTTAAGATACAGGGTTTGTTTATAATTGTGTTTACACTGTTATTGATTTTCTGGCTAATTTTCTTCCCCATACTGACGTATGACGTGGCAATGGTTAGTAAAGAAAGAAAATTTCGTCCATTTTCATGATTTCCAAGAAAGGCGTTGTTTCCAACTTGGTATTCTATGGAACGAGAGTCGTGAGCCGTATTTTTTAAATTTTTGAACATTCTCTGAAGCTTCCTCTCTAGGATATTTAAGACGATGTTGTTGTATTTTTATGTGATCGAAATAAGTAATGTCAGGAGTAGAGTCATAAGTGAAATTATGGCTTATGGCCTAATAATGTCTAGTAAGAAGAGTAGTGAGTGGTTGAATGTGTTATATGCAATAATTTTTCTGTAAACATATCATGATAAATTATTTTAATTTTCGTTAATTGAAGATTTGAGATCTTGTTAAGAGTGGAATATTTAGCTTTTAGAGCATTATTGTTTAATTTTAAAAAAATTGCCACATTATTTGAAGAGACCTGATGTAAAATGTGTGCCTTGATCGCGGTTAGGAATACCGAATAGGGGTATAAAATGTATCAACACTCATTGATTTCTTCAGCGGTACTACTTTGAATACGGTAGGTTACCGAAAATTTCGTTAAATCGTTATGTAATATTATAATATATAGCAGTTTTGCTCTTTTGTATCAGTATATTTCGTAAGGGTACTAAAACGTCAAAAGGTATTTGCTGAAATGGGTGCCGTGGCTCTGTTTATAATTTCCATAGGCGCGGGTTAACTTTTCTTGGGTCATTATTTACATGTCACGGGGAATAATTGGAATATAACTTTCAATGTCAGTGTCCACGTTTTTCCAATAGTCCCTCGTACATTTGTGATGAACTTAGATGTTAGATATTTTCATCAACAACAATTGACTAGAGTTAGTCAAAGCTTGATCTGTTTTGTTAAATTTCAGTTATTAAATCAGCAACGATCTAATAAGGTACTGCATTGTTTTACGTAACCTGATATATAAATAATTAGCAAATCTGTTTGTTTCCTCTAATTAAAATCTTATGGCAAAAAAGCTCTACTAGTAATGATATTTCCAATAAAAAGCAGTGCAGCTCAATAATATTTTACGTCGATATAGTACTCGTACAATAATGACTTGTCAAATAAATTTTAATCTATTCTTCCACGACATCTTCAAAATATGCAACGTTCAAAACTTTTCTCAGACCTATTTTTCTAAAATTTCTGAATCCACTTATTTTCGTTAATCAACGACACAAATGTGTGCAATCGTAAGTAAACAAAAAATGTTTAAATAAACCAAAAATCTTTCCAATTTGTACACCTACTATATGTTTGATAAATGGTGAATAAAAAGCCATTTTTGCCCCTGTTTACGCTTCTCTTCAATCTACTGATTCGTTTATAAAGTCCAAATTATCTCAATAATAGATTTTACCAAACTGATCAATTGTTTACTCTTGGCCTTGCTTCAAGCCCTGAAAAACTTACTTATTCTAACTCATAAAACTTCGGAATCAAGTTGATCCTGGAAAACTTATTCTCAATAAATGTCTAATAGTTTTCTGAACGTTCTGCCTCTTCTAACCTAAATAAAGTGGTACGTATGCGGATTAACTGGAAAAATAGCCTATAATAAGATAATCACCTCATGTATGAAGTATGTAGTCGGGACATGTCCCGCTTAGATTACTTCATTGAAGATTATTGTTAGGAGTGGCATTAGTTCGTTCGATCTGGACTTGGTGCGTATTCAACGCTTTGTGATTTTATGCCTTTTCTAACTCCTTCAATTAGTGTTTCAGTCTCATTGTCGATAATATCATGGGAAGTGCATGGTTATTAGTAGGTATGGTTGTGTAGACGTCGCTTTGTTTAATCCGAATAAAGCTGACGATGCAAAATATATCTATCTCTGTTATATCAGTTCTTACTGTTTAAATGTTATCTTTTCCCTCGACCCTCGGTATCACTTCACTTTCCATTTCTCTTAACTCTTTAAATGACTTCTCCATTAATTATATAACTCATTTTTCCATTTTTTCTTATATTTTATTTATTTGCAATTATCAGTATGTTTCATTCATTGTTTGTGTAGTATTTGTTCCATTGCAACTGATGAAGCAAATACTTATATTTACATACTTATATATTAACGGGTGTTATAGGTAATTAACACAACGAATTCGACCTAGTAGACTGGCTTTTCTGGTTTCAAGCATCCAAGCTAGTCACGCCGTGCTGCTAGTAATTGCTTGAATAATTGTTGAACGCCGGAGCCTAATGAATCTATAAACGCCGAGCGATACCTTATTAAACTTCGGAATAACTTTAAGTTTCACCACTTTCCTCCCACACTGTTTCTGATACAATGTTTTGTAGAAAATACACGAGTTTCTGGCAACAGTATGTATTCTTAATCATGATATTTATGTTAAACATGAATTACTTCTCATCATGATTAAAAAAAAAAATTATAAAACACAAAAAACGCCCTCTCAGATTTCACTGGTAGAATCATTAAGAACTGAAGATCAAATGAACCTCAGTTCGTAATGATTCTATCCGGTCTGGGAAAACCCCGCCACATGACACTCGTCAGCCAGTCATGTGGCAGTAAAAACCCAGACCACTGCCATGGTCCAGCGAGCGGCTCCGAGGGCACCCACAGTCCAGTTAAGCCCAGCCTAAATCCTCGAAATGATGTTGCATACCATACCGATAAGATATCGCTAAGGTATGCAACATTTTAATCGAAACTCTCTTCACAAAAGTGCTACTTTTGCGGAACTACTCCAAAAAATACTAATGACGAGTCGAGGAAATTTGTAAGCAATAAGTATAATCTTGGATTTTTCACTGCATGTATGGATTTGCTGCTTCAAATGCTTAATACTTACTATTTGCGCCCGTGACTTCGTATGCACCGGTCAGTGATAAAGGTACCAATGCCGTTATAATGTACTTTCCATACTTCACTTTTGGTCACCTTCATTTCGTCAATGTATATATGTCCGGGAGGAAAAGTTTATCGCGCCATTTAAAATACAAGTAGCGTCTTCTATCAATACACGCAAGTACTCATTACATTTGTGTAATAATTACACGTCGGGTAGCTAGGCACTTCTTTGTTGTTATACTAATGCAGTGTGAATAATTGTTTTTATTATTAAATTCATGTCTTCACCCCACCTCTCCCACGTTAAAAATATAATGGATGTTTACCGTTTTTGTTTACCAACACAAAAAATATGATGATGCGAATACGACAATAACAGACGTTTAATAAAATAAACCTTTGCAAATATTTCAAAGTTCAAAACGTTATGCGAGTGTATCAGGAACTTTAAGAAAAACAAAAATTACTAATCCTCTTTATAATTAAAAAGCCGAGTTTAAAAGAAAAGCCTTGGTCTCGATAATAACTTAGTGTTGTTTTATACATTAACACGAATACAATTAAAACAACTTGGAATACTATATTGGCAACTTGGAAGAGCGAACCCGGTTACGTGCAAAAACGAATTTGTGTATATACGCGCGGTATGCGTCACGTTCCTTGAGTGATTGTGCTCACCGGTTCATTAACGTCTACTGCATTTTATAATTGCTCATGGGACCTGACGCCTTCCAGCGGGAAGACAAAACTCTTACGAAATTTATAACGAACATATCATGTCACACTAGCGTGTTGGGGTATTAAACGCACAAATAGACTCTATATCTATAAACAGCGCTCCCATTCGACAGAGCTAATTATTCATTATCCAATCAATAATACTTCGTTATCCAATCATGTCTATATTACGTTAATTTACTATTGTCGAACGAAATAAGTACGTAAGTAGTATGAAGTTACTTTAAGTAGTATGAAGTTACTTTAATTCAAGATTTTGAAGTATGAGATAAACTTTGAATTAATCAGCAAAATTGTTCGTGGCAAGCCTCGCCATAGTACGAAACTCCATTGCGAGTCATAATCGCAGGAAATCATAGTACGTCCGACCAACAAAATTATTTCATTTACGCATTACTCTTATCAATCTTAATCTGTGTTCAGCTAAACTAATCGTTCCACGATAAACCTCGAATTATATTTCCAGTAATGTTTGTGGAAAAAGTTATGAATGTCTCCCAATAATGCGAATAAGTTAAGTATTAAACCGGTTTGTACGGAAGGTTTTATATAACGTCATTTATTATATTAAACATTAACCAACTATAAACTATTTAGTTTTGTAAATAATTTGAAATATTAACAAATTGAAATATTATTATTATAAAATGTCCAAAATATCACTGGAAATGAATCTTAAAATTTAGTCATAATGCATACGAGTCTTCGTAAAATGACAAGATAAATTAATAGGACGGATTTTGTTTAAGTATAATCGTCGAAAGATATAAAAGACTGTCAAGTGCGATTAGAACTCATGTCATGGGAGTCTGTACCGTTATATCATATTATCGTAATGTTTAGTAAGTATTTCATAAATGTATAAAAAAAGTAAACAATTTAATTTTGTCACGTGATAATTTCTGCATAATAATTTCACATAAATTTATAAATTAATTACTTTTCCCCTTAGTTATGCTTATGGGATTTTCCTTCCTGTCAAATTTAAAAAATCTAAGTCAACGGTAATTATGCTTAGTAGTTTTGATGAGTAAATCAGTATCAAAATACGCGATATTGGAAAGGTCATGTCTTGTTATTGCATTGAGTTTTTTATAGGACTATAGGGCAGTTCCTAAGAAAAAGAGCCTCGACGGACAACAAAGTAATCTAATAAGGGTCTCATTTTTTTTCTTATGTGTTACGGAGTTCTAAAAATGCTCAAACTTCTAAACAAACATAAGAGAGCAAAATAATAAAATATGTAGTCTAACCTTTCCGACTGATCGTGCCATGGGAGTTTTTTTTTATATGCTTTCATTCTTCACAACTTTCTTAAAACAACCTATTAGTTTCACATACTTGTGGTTTCATATACGATTTATTTTTCTACAATCAATTGAGTGCTGTGTATAAGACGCTTTCAAATTTTACAGGTTGACAGTTTCATATTACGTCAAGGGCACTAGAACCTGTGTTATTCCAATTTTTTCCCGCATTAAGTACTATTGTTTTAAAGTGTATGTCTGGTACCACACAGTATGACTAGTACCCAATCTCCACGAGGAAGACAACAATAATTTTATTATTATAAAAATAATTACACAATCATTTAAAATCCTGTTAAGCCTAATATCCTAGGCCTAGCATACATTAAATCCATCGTGGGATCCATCTATCGATATGGATATTCACAGATAATTACTACATGTATGTGCATATTGTTAACGATTTCAAATAAGTCGTGGACTGTTCAAGATTTGGAGCAATTTCAAAATCGACCGACAAATCGCACTACGTATTGTCACATTGTCATATATTATTTATTCATTTTTATGTAAGCAGCCGACGAGTTAAAACATCTTTGCGGCTCTTTAGTTACTTATAAGGGCAACGCGTAACAACAACTGTTTTTAATGGAATTTGTAGAATAACTAACTTGGATCGTTGGCTTCACTTACGGCCAAAAAGGTCTTCCCTTTGGATCGTATAATTGTTATTACTAAATTCAGGCTTTTATCCCTTATGGAGTTGTCATTTTTTAATTACCAAGAAGAAATTTTATTCTGAGATGAACTTCTATGATATATAGGCTGTGAGTGTAAAATTTTAATAAAGATAGGTTCAGTACCTGATGTGCTTTAACAATTTAACTTTTCACAATTAAATGAAACTACGTGATGTAGTATTATTTCTACTTTCTTTAATTTCTTTACCACGACCTAGGTTTCGTTGTATTACATCTTCAGGTGGGATATTATCTTTGCTAATATCCCACCTGAAGATGTTGTAATACAACGAAACCTAGGTCGCGGTAAAGAAATTAAAGAAAGTAGAAATAATACTACATCACGTAGTTTCATTTAATTGTGAATAATGAATTTCTACAAAATTAACGCCAAATATATTCAAAGCTTAACTTTTGTAAGGAAAAAAACACACTTTAGGAGAAGGGCACTTTTTATCTACGCATTTTTCTGAAAATTGTAACAAAAAATCTTGAAAATATATCTAGTTTTTTATTCCAAACTTTCCCCAGTTCAAATGTATTTATTGGATTAACAATACCAATAAGAAGTAAAGTTACGTTAATAGTTGGGAGTTTTAATCTTCACGGATTTAATCCTTGGAGTGAAATCCTCACAGTAAATATAGGGTAAAAATCTCTGGATTTATGGACTCAGAAGACTAGAACGTCGACTGTAATTCTACTGTAGGCAGAATGAATCCTCTATGCTGTTCGGAGGATTTAATGTTCAAAAGATCGAATGCGCGAAGAGTGAAGTACTTTGTCTAAGATTACTGATGCATATTTCGATCGTGATTGAAAAAGTAGAGATATTTTTACCTACATCTATCTTATATATGTCGCTATCTGAGATAAATTCTACAGCGAAAATAAACAAACACATCAAAATTAAATGTTTAAATGATAAATTATTATCAAGATATATCCATTTCGACGTTTAATTTAAAATGATAAGGAAACAAGCAATTTGTCTTCGCTATCGATTTCATGGTCGAAGCTCGAGTGCGTGCGCTAAGTGACCTGATGCCTATTATTCAATGAACACAATAACTGAACGTTATGGCGAAAGTCCAAAACTAGTTGTGGTTAGTATGTTTAAATTAATGTTAGAAAAAATATCACTACCGAAATTGACTAATTAATTTTATATTTAACTACAAGACATACAGAGCGCACCTCCTAAATCTGACAAGTCCTGTGCTGGATGTCGTGATGTACATATATTATGCGATTTCAAATATCCAAAGTCGATCGATACACGGAATATCTAATAACTTTGTTGCAAATCTATTTCTGACGCTTTGCAAAATACTTTTCTAAATTTGTTGTTATATTAATCTGATAGCTGTTCCAGCGAAACGTTGCTAAAGAATTCAAATAGTGTCTGAGACATAAGTAACATTACAATGCAAACAAATGTGCAATGCGGAAGCATTGCATGCACAGAATGCGTATGCATTAGTGCGCCCTCATTTTGTACAACAGTCTGCGTGCATAGTCATGAGCTAAATGGAATTGCGCTTTAAAAGGGTATTGTACGCGATCTCGATTTTAATTATAGATAATGTTATCAAACGTTTCGATTTTTTTAAACTACTTACAATTAAATTTAAGTGAGTTAACCGACAATATATGGCAATTGAATTCACGAAAGCCTCCGAAATGAGTTTATGAAAGCAACGGCGGTGACAACCCGATGTTTTTACATATGAAAGTAAAATTTAGTAGCAAGAACCTAAATATATTGTAATAATACGGACTATTAAAGTAATGCTACTGATGCTGAAAAAAATTGTTGATTGACGATTAAACATGTTATATTGTTTAAATACTTACCTGATCGATTAGTATTTAAGTACGAGTAGGATTTGTATGGAGTATGATTATATTACAGACGAGTTTCCAAAAGATCACTGGAAATGTCTATCGCGTTATTGTACTTAATTGTAAAATACAAATGAATATTTAAGTTTATTAATAGTGAAATTTGTTTTCTCTTACTTCGATTTTTAGCACGTTACTTACTACTTATTTGATAACTACCAATCACAATTTACTTCAAATTGGTTATAGCAACATTTTACTTTTCACAACCTTGTCATCGAAACCTGTCAGATGACATAAAAGGTGTTGGAGGTGTGTCAGGCAATATTCTCCCTCTGACAACGAATGTGTTTGTATAATAGTATGAACGGTTGTAATTCCTATTGATATCCTTTATGCTCCTTTTTTGCTATATGCTACTGGCTGTTACACAAAAAAATTGTGCGCATCTGCTCCGACGCGTGACTGGAGTTTACTCCTTAAGTACGATTGTTTTGGAATGAATGAAATGGGAAATAGGTAAATAGAAAATTCTTTATTAGAAAATGCTGACAATATAATTATTTTCAAGTAAAACACAAATGAATAAGATCAAATTTATACAACAAAATTGAAAAGATTTAGTAATGTCAGACTATGAAGTTAACATTAAAACGGACTTTTTAATTTTGTATGATAGAAAACACCAAATATTCACACATAATGACATTTAATGATTACATATTGATATAAGTGAACGATAGTAAACTATGTGTGTCACACTCCGTCATTGCGATTACGCCATAAGAAAATGCCAATATGTAGGTCACACTCCATCATTGCAATTATGCCAAATAAACATATCGATATCTCATTAAAGATGCCCAGAATGTAGCGCGGAGAGGCCACCTGACGATTACCCTTTTTTAAAGCTTTGAACTTCGTATGATCAAAACTTAACGGTTACACTTTTTTAACGCTCTGAACTTCGTACGCTCTGAACTTCTGATTTGACTCCTCATAAAAGTTCATACCGGACGCTATATATGAAAATTGATTCTTGAGGAGTAAACTCCAAAAAATTAACTTATGTTCATCTGCCTACAGTACACCAGGATACCTTAATCTCATTTGTTTTTCGCATGCTGATATTGGTCAATACAGTCTTGTGAGACGTATTTAATCTTCACTATTTATACACTTCACAGATGGCCGGTTTCTGTGGTACATATGACAGTAGTTTATCTAATAAATATCCATATTAAACCGATAACTTGTCAAAAGTCATTTCTGAATACCTGAAAGTAAGTTATCTATTCGATAAACCCCCCTTAAATTAACTGAAGACAAATGGCCGTTTACCTATTTCATGACAGGGGTTATCATACATAAAACTGACGTTAACTCTAACCTTTTCGTGCTATTTTTACATATCTGTATTTTTATAATATCCTAAATGAAATATGGATTGTGTAGCTATACATTAAACTTCTTTATCAAAATCTGATCAAGATATTATTCATTTTATTTTTTTTATTTAAATTTGAAAGATCTTAGAAATCCCTTTGAAATGTTTACTGTGCAATATTTTTGCTGAAAAAATTAATCCTAACACAGTTCCTTTAAATCGCAGTATATATTCATTATTAGTCAATGTTGGGTTATTAACTTAAGATATAGGAGAGTATGTAATTTGAGAACTATGAATAGACATAGGAGAATATAAATTGTGATAAGAACACGCAGAAGCAAACGCTAAGTTCTTCACCGTTTGTATTGCTGTTTTCAGACAAACGTCAATTTTAACTTTTTTAAGTTCGGCGGTATAACTATGTATATACAGGCATGTTTTTGATTAACAATAGATGATTTTTAGATAAATTTTTATTTTATAATTAATATTAACTAACCTAAAGTAATGTTCTATTTCGAATATATTGTATTGATGTTGTATTTCATTAAAAAATACGTTTAAAACTTTATTTCCAAGAAAGAGCCATCAAGTGGTGGGTAGGAGAAATGCTTATTGAACAGATAGATATCAATACAACGAAATAGTGCTCAGAACTACATTTATACTTATTTGTAGTTTATCGAACCAATAACTTTAATGCACCAATTGCTATAGAAAGGTTATTTAGTATCCTCAGAAACCAGCCACGAGTCCTTCAGATATTCTATAAGGAAGTTGCTTAACGGTTATATATTTTTCAATATTCCTCGTTAGAGTTTCACATTTTGGAACCACCTGTTTCCTTTGTATGAAACTATTTCCATCGCTTTTGCTAAAAAGTGAACGTTGAGTATGGAGTTTAAAGAAATAAATAAACAAATTATATTTCGTTTCATTAGACCTAAAACAAGCCACAAATTTTAATCTAGTTATTCCTATTAATCCATGAATGCATTAAAGTAATGCTAATGAAATGAACATTGCATTTAACGTTAATTTTATTAGTATTACACTACAGAACTTTTATTTAACATTGCTATTAAAATATCTATTAGCTCCATTTTTAACGATGCTCGCAATAACATTGAACTCACAAAGACATTCATTCATCCATGTAGCTTGAAAGAATACCCATATCCTGTTACGCATGGCCGGTATCGTCAACGTCTTAAAACAATAATGTGAAACTAACCACGTCGATACTGCTGCTTTCTCTCTCTTTTATTGATATTGCCTCGTGTCTTTTCGGTGGGAAAAAAATAATATTCCACTTTAAATACATCTATGTCCATTCTGCTATTATTAAGAGGTCATTACTTATATGATTATAGAAAATATAAATGAATGTACATAAGCGATAATTTAAATTTTTGTCGGAATTAAGCATCAGTTTTATTTTACCTTGTGAGATCTTAAGAGTCAGTTATATCAATCCATAGTTTCGAGAAGATCCTAACAATTGTTTTTCCATGAAAGTGTTCGAAATTTTTAAAACCTAGCTTTTACAACGAGAGGACAACTGGAATTTTCCAGTTTATTTTTTGTTTGAATTATATTTATATTAACTTCACTGTATTTTTATTTACTTTATGTGTTATAAATGCATTTTTGCTCTTTAATATTATTTTTCTTTTTCATCCAAATCTCTTAGAGATCCAAATCTCGAGAAAAAAGTTTTTAGGTTTGGATTTCTATGGATAATTCTTTATAATTTTTTTTATTAGCAACGTTTTTATCTGAACAAAATTTTGTTAGACAAAAATGTAATTGAGAAATGATGAATTGACGCTATAATCTGTAGACCAAAGAAGCTTTTATTATTATTCGTTCGACGTATACTGTTTTTGAAACGCAATATCAATGTAGTATTTTATTGACAGAATATAGTAAACGTCACTGAAAGCAAAGAGTTTATGTTACATGTGAAAAGGAGATTCGATTTTTGAAAAACTAAACATGTCTCTATATAAGAAAATTATAACTAAATAAGGAATGATATAATCCAACTTCACAACAAAAATTTAAAAAAATATATTTTCTAATGGGTACGATCGTGTCGTGGTAAAGGGTTATAATAAAGATCGATAAACTACGTCATGTATTAATGTAAACATTGCAGTTGGATCATTGTGGAGATAGTCTTCGTTAACGTCTCAAAACGTTATGCAGTAGTAAATTACTTAAAAAGCCTATTGTAATTCAGTTTGGACAAATGTCCAGAATAATTTAATTTGAATGTATTTTAATGTAATAAAAGTGATTTTTGCAGTTGATTCATTGGTTTTTGGAGTAGTCATTTGGTTTTTGGAGTTTCTTTAAATTATTTCCAGATCCTTGAAATGTCATAAGTTGGTCGATATGACCACAGATCATAGAATTAGGTAGATATGATTCGGAACGTATTTAATGCAGGTCCGAGTGTTACTTAAATTGTTTATCCACTACTCATGCGAAGAGTAAACGTAACCCTCACACATTAAACGGAAGACAATCGTTTGCGTTTTATACACAAGCAAATTCTCGTACGTATAATGCTTTCATTTACACAGATGCGACGCTAGGGCCTGGAAAATATTATCGGCACATATAGAAAATACCTTTTTTCCGTAATTTTATGATATTTCTGCTTGCGGAAATATTACTGGAAGTGTAAAGAATGTTCAATAAAATTAATATATGGAGTAAGAATATGCTGTTTATAATTAAACATATCAATAAATTATTTTAATATTGCAAGCAATACTTACTTAATTATTTTAAGTATGATTTGTAGGACGGTTAATGTAATAGTATTTCATATAAATATATTTAACAAATAGCCTTTTGTTTTAATGATAAATTGTTTATTTGAGAAAATTGAGTTACACATTATTTTCTTGCAACCAATTTTTGGACAAATTCGATATGATATTAAATTTGGGATAAACGCAAAGTTTGAGATAAATACAAGCTTTTATTAATTTAATAAAGCTTCCAAAATATTATTTATGGTCATTTTTCTGATAACTTATCATGATAGTTTGGAGACGCTATATCTGTAATTTTTAGTTTTTTTTTAATTTCTAAGCCAAACCTATATTTCTGTAAATTATTTTCTTTAACTTTGCTGTTTTGGGAATATCAGTAATGGATCAGGATGTAATGGACAGTAAAATAAAAAAAATGAGTATTTGATATAACAACCAGCATTAAACTTTTTCGTTCAGTTGTTTTTTTCATTTGACAGCTTTAAACTAACAGTACCAAAATAAATTTATCTGATTTTTTTGAATAAAGAAAAGGACGCATTTTACAAACATAAACAATAAACTTACTGTATCTATAAGGAAGTTCACTTTTCCTTTCATTTATGATTTGGCTGAAATTGAGGGTTCAAAAGCAGAAGTTGAAAGTTGAGTGCAAGAAATTGTGGTATCACGAGTGGCAGTAAACGACTATAGAGGAAATAGTTCACTAAAAATGTTAAAGTCTATAAATAATATACTATAGCTATGGAAAAAATAGTGTCTAGTCTCTGATGCAATAATAAGAAATTTAACAAGCTGTCAAATAAGAAATGAAAAACAACCCTTCAAATAATCATGATATTCCTTTTAATTAAAACACTCAACTATTCCATTACAAAATATAGGGGCCATAAAATAAAGTAAATTAATCGTATGGTACACATGTGTGACAATAAAATGGGATCAATCGCATGATGAATATTAAACTGCTATTAAACTTTTCGGACCAAATATTACATGAATATGTAGCACAAGCACAGCCCAAGAAGAAAGTCGATTTATATTCATAAGCTGGAAACTTTTTCTTTGATGTTTCGCAAGAAACCATGTCTTCGTCTCTCAAGTTTGTATTCCTTAATATCGGGATCATTTGGGAAACTGGAAAGAAAACAATGGTTTAAACTCTAAAAAATTTCGATCTAACATTAAATTTTGATATATTTCAAATGATAATATCGGTATTAGTCCATTATCCGTGCCGTTGCCACATTGTAAATAATTGTTTTCTTTATCGATCGACTGACAAAAAGTTTGAAAAATGTTAAAAAATTTATAATCTTATGAAATTTTATACTTTCCGTTGTAAGTTCGCTTCTTTTAAAGTTCTTGTTTGTGATATTATTTATACATTCAAGTACTGAGTGCCTCGACGTGTTGACAAAATTCCAGGACGATATTGATGTACCGCGATCAAAATAAGACTGGCAGCAATGTTCCAAGCGCGATGTTGAGTTTGCCTGATTTAGGCATATCGAGGCGATACGTGCCACGCACGTTTGGCATATCTCTTTTGATCTGTGACTATTATTCATAAACTAGTAGAATCTATTTGGCTATGATAATTATTCTTTTAATTATGGTTACTTTTAAGATATTCCAAAATATTGGTTTAGCTGGTAGGGGGTGAGGACACATTGACTCTAATAAAAATGAAAACTTCATGTATTTCGTAAACGGGTTTCCGTACCGAAGTAATATTTCAAAATATACCCCCGATATTTATGAAAGACTCAGTCAGTACCCTACACAATGGAGTATGCCAATTACCCTTCTCTGCCGTTACTTGTAGAGGAGGTACTTTAAAAAAATATTTTAAAAGATTTAACTTTATAGGCGATATAAATATGTATAACCGTGACAAATTTGCAAGTAAAACGACTGTGCCGTACAGAAAGGCGTACGATGGACATGGCAAAAAGTTAATTAACCGAATTCGACTTAGAGTTTTAAAACTATTGTAAAAAAGATTTTTTAAATATTATGAAGCTTAAAATTTAATAAAATTACTTTACGATTACAATATCTACAAAAAACGACATTCTCTAAAATCTACGGATGCATGAGATATATTGAAATCGTGAGGCCTTCTAATCAGTCTTTCAACTTGTACCCGGAGATATGCTATTCTTTTATATTCTAAGATTTCTTTCTAATTTTTCCATATACTAGAAAGTCTAAAAAATCTGCAATAACACTGATTTAACATATTGGAGATATTTTTGAAATCTTTGTCAGTTGTAATATCCATGCCGGGAGATAAATTACTAACAAATCCGTACTTCAGGAAAAATACTGAATGTAAAGTTTCTACCTCCAAATCTATTTGAAATAAAAAATATTTTATAGTTTTTTTATAATAATTGTTATAATGTTTTAACTGAGTTAAAGATTCATGTGGTCGGTTAGCGGGCTTTTTTATTTGTACTTATTGCATAGCGACCTGTAATACTCTGTACCTTTAAATATCTATCTCAAAAAACTATTGATAAAAAATCGCCTACTTTAGTAGAAAGTGAAAAATCGTCTAAATATTTTCTGCTATATTGATCCTATATTGACTGCAGACATACCGAACTGCATACCCAGTATCATATGCTGTTCAATCTCTCTGATCTTTTTAGCACAAATAATTTGATTTGTATATTGGAATTGTGAATGTCGGAATCTTCCCAGTTAACATTTTTTGACAGAAATAATCATCCTTAAGAAAACCTAAATACATTTGATTAACTAATTTACATTAATTAGATTTTAGTTCTTTTTAAATGGACATTATAGTTCCTTTTAGCATTAATGAAATATGTTCATGGTCAGAATCTACATGGCTATCATTTAGAGTTTCACAGTCCCTTTCGGGAGACCAATCCCCGTCGAATGAGTATTCGGAAGAACTTTGTTTTTTTTTTTCTTTATTGATAATCCTTTTACGTGTGCAATGGGAACGGTCACTGCTTACTTTTCCTGCCAGGTGGCGCATTATCAACACGGTCATTATATATTGAAAGGCGGATGTTAAAATGTAACTATATAGAATTTAATCAGTTTCATACATTTCATAGCTTTTATAAAATTCCATTACAATATTATTTTATATATGTTCCAAGTTGAGCACAAAAATATATTTTATCGTTTATTTGCCAATAATACTAAACAAGACATGAAAACGTAGCAAGGATTGACAATATTCTGACAGTGGCCGTGTTGCTACACGCCATTTATAATTTTGCATAATTTTTTAAATTTCTGGCCTGTATTTGATTAGATCATGAGAAGTCTTTTCTTCTCACTTGGATTTGTCATCATACATGATAATGACACTATCGTTAGAATTAAGTTTAATGTTAGGCAAGTACTGTTCAAGAGCGTTCGAAGTTAAACATAATTGTTGAAATTAAAATAGAAAGCTGGGTTTCTTCAGATTTTGTCAAATATCAATGTGGGCCACTTTTTCTTGCAGCCGATAATTCTCCTATCCTAATCTTTTAGACCATAATTTTCCCTGGAACATAGTTCTTCGTATCCTTTTCCAGCTGCAAAGAAAAAAAATACGTTATGCTACAAAAGGACATATAACAATATCACACACCATGATTTTGTGGAATTAAATATATAATAATAAACTAAATTCCATAAAAATCATGGTTTGTGATATGGTACCAATACATAACAGTAATAACTATAAATATTCCCAATTTATACTATAAACTTTAGAGTGTAACCAAGTTGGCAACATATGCATGCATAGTTTATAGTCTAAAGCATGCATACACATGTTTATAGTAAGTATTTGTGTGTTATAAAACATATCATGAATTTCGATAAAACATATTTGTAACTACACTAATTCAGTTTTGTATTGATAATATAAGTGTGATGCTTAAAGTGAACATGTGCAAGTTGTATTTATTGGATGGGACAATAAACAATATTGTCAAAAAAAATTAATGAATGAAATCGTGCATTACGAACCAACATTTTTGGATAATTTAACTTGTATTCAATTTTTAAATTACATAAGCATCATCTCATTTTAAATATTTTAAATAAGGAACACTTTTTTCATGAAAAAAAAATGTATTTACTAAATCACTACATTTTCGTTACAGAAGCAATATTAATTCTTGTAAATATGCTTACTATTACCAATTTAATAATTCCTCAAAAGGCAAGTGTCACAGAGTTTCATTACATTTGTATAAGATACATATTACATATTATTAAATATTTTATTTTTCCCCTTATTAAAATTTGCCATTAAATATACATATACACGTATGTGATGAAGCTTATTCGTATTGTGTTCGGTTGCAGGTCGCCGTTTCTTAGCGCACATGGCGGCCGGCGCTCAAAACGAGGATGGCCTCTATCCGCCGTTATTTGATGCAGCTCTTGGCGCCACCGTGGAGGCCAACGCCACCTGCGGAGAGAATGGTCGCGAGGAGTTCTGCCGTGAGCATAGTGCTTCCAGGTATTTCTTCTAAATATATTTATCATCATTAAATAGACATCATATTTCGTATTATACGAGTAAGCATAAGTTTTTTTAAAATTTGTGTTACGTTAATTTTTGCCAATATTAAATTATTTTTTTATTTCCACAGTTCGATGCTGTTTATCTAATATGGATTATAATGCGTATTTAATTTCACTTAGTTTTTCTATTTTGGAAGCGTCAAATTTAAGAAGTTATTTTATTTTATTTTTCTGTTTATTCCTTGCGTTAAAAACGAAATTATTTTTATGACTTTAACATTCACAACAATAGATAAGCTCCTATTACCACAAAAGGTACAAAAAATCAAATTTCTTCTTGTTCTATAACCATGTTATATGTGTGCATACACTGCGATACTGAAATAAAAGCCTTACATGTCGCTAATTGCTGGACGTCGACACATGTTTTGGTCTTAAGTGTGATGTGCCCAAGTGAGATATTCTTTCTAATCTCGAACCGACTTATCTTCATAGTAAATGTATAGCGGAGGTATGCGCTTGATATTGTTAAACGATCTTTGGATGTTTTTCTTGAACTAAACATAGCAATGGTGGCGCAATGGTTACTCTTGGTAGCTCATGCGTATTGAGTTCGTTGACGTTTTATAATATATTACTCCTATTAAAATAGTTGTAATTTCTTAGTATAAATAAAGTGGATGTTGGCTCGGAGTAATTCAGGTGGACATCCATTTTATTTAATCAGAATCTATGTAATTTTAAATAAAAAATTATGGAAAATTTCACAGGCTATCCTAATTTATAAGAGCAGATCCAGAAATTAAATGAGCAACTAAAGGCTAGTGGCCGTATTATCTTGTACACTGGGCTAGAATGTATGTTTTGTTTGATCAGTCATTTCCAAGTGTCAATGTTCGTCTGCGATTGCTAATTGTACGATCTTTTCTTGAGCACTGTTCTTAATGTTGACCCGATTTTGGTTTTACGATATTGAACATATCAGTCTGTGGTTCGTATTCTATTCTGATCGCTTAAGAATTGGTGGCTTTCGGTTTTCTTTTCCTTTACCATTGCTATTATTTTTTTCTTTTATAACATAATTTAAAAAAATCTTTTTTTAAATTATTTTTTATATATTTGGTGTATGTTGAGCATTTGGGCTTTAAGTTGGTCCATAACATATGTATAAGTGAACAAATGTTCAATTGGAGGCCATTGGTAATTGCGGTGGCGGATCTGAAATTGAGATATAATTAACTGCATTGAATCTTTATATTGTTAAAGAAGTGAAATAAGGAATAAGTAAAAAATAATTTGTGACACCAAAGATATGCGACGTCAAACCTACACACCATATTTTTAAGCACGTAGATAATGTTTTTTATTGATTGTACCACAATCTTTCGATAGAAAATTTGCAAATTGGAAAGTTTTTATTTAAATTAATATATATATATATATATGTGTGTGTGTATGTGTATGTGTATGTATATGTATATGTATATGTATATGTATATGTATATGTATATGTATATGTATATGTATATGTATATGTATATGTATATGTATATGTATATGTATATGTATATGTATATGTATATGTATATGTATATGTATATGTATATGTATATGTATATGTATATGTATATGTATATGTATATGTATATGTATATGTATATGTATATGTATATGTATATGTATATGTATATGTATATGTATATGCATATGCATATGTATATGCATATGTATATGTATATATATGTGTATATATATATATATATGTGTGTGTGTATATATATATATATATATATATATATATATATATATATATATATATATAACTCCGCGCGCTCATCATTTTGTCTATAAAATGTAACAAGTCTTAACGCGTGAAGCTAAACAGTAACTTTATAGGAATATACTTAAATCTATTATAAAAAATTATAATTGTAAAGTCAGAACGACAGTAATTTAAATATTGGATTACAATTGGATTAATATTGGATTTAGATTGTTGTCTCACCCCAAAACCTTGCCTTACGTTTTGTTTTAAAATCTTTTAAATTTCATACCCATAAAGCGCGTATAAATCTTGTAATTTTGCAAAGATGTGCTCTAATCTGTCGTAAAACACTAAATTCAGAGCCAGTGCCATTTGAAAGATTAAATGCTCCGTATGCCCTTTCTACAGTGAACACAATACTTTTGCTCACTTAGAAGTATGAGCTGCATTATCAAAGATTTAAATTTACTATAATTCCAGTGAGCTTTGATGGTACAATTCCACCCAGTTTCTAATAAGTTTAAATTTGCGAATGCAGATTATAATACAGTTTTCAAAATTTATTACAAATGCTATCCACACACAGTTTTATTCACATTCATAGAAAAACAGAAGACTTGCATTTGCTATGGGATTGTTACGTTTTATTATATTGATCACTTAAAGCTTGTGTCTAGATTGATTTTAGCATATATTACGTAAGCTTATTGTTATAAAATGATATGGCGAAAATTGTTATTTACTTATAATACGAACTTTTGCATTTAATAAGAATGACCTTGCAATGGTAATTAAGTTTCAGTAAAATGGCTAAGTTCGTTCTCTAGATCGCGTGGAGCCACGTGCGGCGTATGCGAGAACCGCGGCGCACGAAGGCACATGGCAGCTGCAGCCATAGACGGCGACTCTCGTACCTGGTGGCAAGCTCCGACGCTGGCCAGAGGCGCCCAATACGAGCATGTAACACTCACCGTAGACCTGCGTCACGTGAGTATCTTTCTTTATAAGATTTGTTTATAAGCAATTGAGAATAATCGGAACCACTGAACATAAAAGTCGAAACTTGTTTGCGATATTTTTGAATTAATCGTTTAATCGACATAAAGGATTTTGAGTAAAACATTTCTTTACATTTCACTTTGTCTTTTTTTAATTAAATTTTTTATTATGTTTTAAAAATCCTGTAAAATGTATTCGAGGTATAAAACAACAACGGATATTTTGGTGCATAGGGTACCAATACTACCTTCCTTTAAAGTTTTATTGTTAACTAGCTGCGCTTACGAGTTTGTTATATTTATATAGATTGTCTTTTAGGTTAATGATACATTTTATATATTATTAAAAATATCTTTGGGTGTACGCTGATAGTGTAGGGTTATGTCAATAAGCCAAAAAATAAAGCTCAAATAGTTTTAAAGCAAGACCTGTCAAGAGTTGGCCAAAAAAGCACACTTTCTATCTCGTTCCATACAAAAAAAATTGAAAATATTTTTTTCCTTGCAAATTATCACTTTTAGGCAAAAACTTGTAATAATTTATAATAAAAAATGGAATTTATAAAAAAACTCTCTGCCGTATAGCAGTTTCGTTCCACTATGCGTCAGCTCTCTAACTCATAGAATTAATTTTATTCTGTCGTCTAGTGGCAAAACTGCATATTTGCATTATATCCAAAAAGTTTCAAATTAAAGGTTGCATATTATATTATGAGTATTTTAAAAACGTTATATATTACTATGTCCCCACTAGCAAAATATTGGCGTTACTGTTAGTTAAATTGTCTTCAGACCTTTAAAGATCCGTTTCGATAAATCCACTTTTATACTGAGTCAGATCAAATTTTTAACAACACTTAGCATTAAGACACCTTACATACGGTAATGGGAATATAATTCTTGGTTAGAAAAACCAGAAGCAATCGATAAATTTGGTAATGCTACAGGAATGTGGCCATTGTTATTCTGGTTGACGATGGTGTCGATAGTCAAATTGACATGTAATGATGATGTTATTTGTCTTTGGGGACAAATATTTCTTTCTCTGGGTAAGCCAAATTAACCAATTATATTATATTAATGCAACGATAGTAATACTTAACAATTTAAATAATAAAAGAAAATAGTCGAAAGATCGGGCGTCCCCCCCCCGTACTCGGCAATATTTTTGTCATTTAATTCAAGCAGATATCATTGTTTCTAAATAAAAGAACGTGCCATCAGCAAGAGTGGGTTAGAGCTTTATTCTTGTGTTCTATATATACAATCTCACAGTATAAGCAATCTCACAGAAACAAATATTTGTGTATTAAAAATGTTTTTGATTATACATTAAAAATGTGTTTGATTATACAATAAAAATGATTTTGATTATACATTAATCAAATCAGTGTGGATTATATTGATGATATTTTTGATGTTATTGATGTATTGATGATATTCTCAGTATTATACAATCTAAGGTACCGGAAGTAAAATGGGGTATATATCGATACATCTTAAATACACGACTCATAATGTATATTAGCTTATTTATTTGTACTGACATGATGCAGAAACTATTGATTCAGTTGAAATTATTTTTAATATTGTATAACTTAGAACAAAGGCAAGAAATTTGTTTGTTTTATTTATTACAGAAAACAAGTTTGTTTTATTTATTACAGATTGATTTGTTAAAAAAATAATAGACTACTGACTGCCGCGCTGTCGCATTTTTATCCATTGCCCATTCTTAACAATTAAGCCGGGGTAAAAACTTGTTCCAAATATCGCTTTAGGTCCGCTTTTACCTCGTCCTCTCGTGTAGCAGACAAAATTTGTTTCGAGTCTCCGGTAAACAATATGGAGAGCCGTCTATCACAAGATTCTTTTGAAGGTATTTGTGTTCTATCCATATTTTCGACCAAGATTTTGAGAGATATATTATAAAGCAGATGGTACGTTTTTTGTCTACATAATTTGTTAACAAGTTACCGTAAAGCAAATATAGTATTGTAATTTACGAAAATGTTTGTATTTGTAAAATATTTGTAATTGTAATTTACGAAAATGGCATATTTCAGTCACAGAAATATCACAGAAACAAATCTATTTGGGTATAACTAGCATGTGTGTGTTTAGTATGCATTCTCGAAAAATGCACATTTAAACAATTTATTCGTGCATCTCTACCCTCTTACTTTATAGTAATATTTACTGTTATCTGCCATTTATATGTTCTATGGATTATCTGAGGTAATATTATTTTAAACGACTTTCAAAAAGAGATGACGACCGCGTACATGATCGTCATTTTTCGAAAACTGTTGAAACATTTTCCACGAGCGTCACTTTTGGTACTTTCATAAGTAAAGGAAGGTTTTAGTATATGCATATATTACGAGTCGAAGTAATTTCGACAAAATACATAAAATCTTGTATATCCATTAAGTTGTCTTTTGCAATATTTCTAGATTCGCTTTACCATAGACAGACAAAGTAAAATTAGAAAATTAAATATATAGGATAAGGCAGCGAAGAAATACACACATACTACATGATGTAAACTGTATCTCTGTTTTATTAATAAGCTAACCAGTTGCCTATATTAATAATTGCTTGGCATCTCCGAATCATGCTTTTAACTAATTTTATAGCATAATCTAGGAACAAAGACCTTCGTATAAGTAAAATTTATCGTATTAATAGCTTAACATGCCAGATATTTTTATCGCGGTGATTGAACTTTATAAATGCCGAAACATTTTATAGGATATGTATCTGGCGACCGTGACGGCAGTACGTAATTCATTTTCTTTCTTCCACGCTATACAGTGATTACTCTGACGTTTTTAATCATTATTTTTTTGCAGAACCCCTTTCTTCCCTTATTAACCACCTTATAATAAAACTCTGAATGTTATAACCATTTTGGCAACGCAATTTATCTGTAAGGATGTGGAAGGTACCAAATTCCTGTTTTGTGCAATAGCCACAAGCGTGCACATTTATCGGACTTTTAACGGTCGATTAGTAGAAAATTGACGTTTATAATTAATAGAAGAACATGAGCAAATAATCTTTCGCCTTCTTCTTCAACGTACTTAGAAATTTTACTTTTATTTATTTTATTTTATTTATCTACTTTAATGTATCTAATTGATACATATGGCGGACTTATTGCTACAAGAGCAATCTCTTACAGCCAACCACAACACCAGTCCAGCCCCGTTCGGCGAACGGCCGGGAATCGAACCCGGGTCGCCGCGGTGCGTCGCATCGTCAAAGGCCGTATGCCTTGTGATCAACGGCGACGACTTTTAATGGTCTTCTTGTAGCATCACATGCTTTTAAGTCATTTTTTTGTTCAGAATCCTGATCTGGAAGGTCATACATACACTTTGTTAAAATATATAATAATTTGAGATTTACTGATAACTAGTAGTTTTTTAGTGTGTTCATATTTGGTATAACCAACACAATTACTACTTGTTTCGATAGATTGCCACACGCACATTTTTGTCCCTTAAATTTTAAGGTTTTTTATAATGTCTATCTGTAGAATAGTCCATCGGCATTAAAAACTTGATCATCCCTGAACTTTGCACGCAAATGATATGACCAATTTCTGCCTATTTGTAACTAGTACTGCCCATAGATATAAAATAGACACGAAAAAACTAAAAATGAATTCATGAAATTATGGTGAATATTTTACAACCCTAGAGCTCGGGAGTAATTATTTATGCGAAATTGCACGTTACGTCACTTGCACGTTATATTGACGTTCCATTCAACGTGCAGAAAGTAAGCTGAATAATCTAATGTTGTATATTTTTAATTTTAAAATGACGTAACTTTTTATTGTTAAAAACAATTATTATAGTATTATTTCTATTTTCTTTAAGTTCTTTACCACGGTTTTGTTGTATTACAACATCTTCAGGTGGGCTATTAGGCTTAGGTCGTGGTAAAGAACTTAAAGAAAGTAGAAATAATACTACATCACGTAGTTTCATTTAATTGTGAATAATTAATTTCTACAAAATTAACGCCAAATATATTCAATTATTATAGTGTAAAAGTTGTCTGAACCACGCAATAACATATAAAAATGGTATTATTAAAATCATAACACGTTGTGACAGAATTATTTTGTCAGTTGATAATATTGATTAAGACATAGGCGTCCGTAATCCGTTTGCATTTGAATTCTTGCAATGTCGTTTGTTGGCGATTTGCTTGCGTTTGTTGGCAATTTTTATTGACAATTGGTGTTCTATACAGACTGATTTCATTCACACCACGATTCTTTCCATATCTTTCGGATACTGTTAACCTAATTATGAAGTGCATCAACTGCAATAGAGACATGCGACAATAATGACGGCATATAGTGTCGTCACTATCAACTCTTTATATACAAGATTTGGACGATGGCTAGATTCAAGTTTGTAAAATCTAAAATATATCCAGAGAACTCTATTTACATGATATATTTTGTTACTTTCACGAAACCCCGAGTTTCTGGAACCTGCTACCTCTTTATTATTGATTTATGGACACACAGGATTACAAAACAATAAAAATGCTTGATGGACGTTGAAATTAGCGAGTAGGCAGAGGCCCCTACGAAAATTGGCCATAACATTTGGCCAGAATCACATCTAGCCAATTATCACATCATTTTGATTAACTGACGATGATTCTCCATTCACATTGCCGGTGAAAATGTTATACTTTGAATCGACGTATCTAACTTAGTGTGCATGAAAAATTGAACAAAACGAAGCAAAATAATATACTTTTTTATGTATCATAGGTCAAGTCACAGGAATACCTCGATTTTATTAAATTTTGAACTACTTATTGAACTACTGTCATTTTTGCTTTCATTTATACTGGATGCTTATTGATAAATATTTTGATGCTTATTGACAGACTAACAATACGGCAACTAATTCACTTTCGGTATGAGTCTAAGGGACAGGCGACGGGCGGTGCCCGAGATACGACAGTATGTGATGTTTGTTTACAAACTTTTTAAGACGCGTCGTTATATAGAAATTATGTTGCTATAAGCGTTTGATCGCTATAAGCGGCGTCGTTATAAACTAATTTGCGTTCATAGTATTTTATATGAAAATCATATTAACGGGTGCGCGTAGGTTGCTATAAGTTGTTGATCGTTGCTGATAAGTTGTTGACGCGAGGTCGTATTAAATAAGTCCCCACTGTATATTTATTTAACATAATTATGTGCAATTTATGATATTAGTGATAGTGAAGCATTCGGACTGAAATATATTTTTGTGTTGAGTCATGGTATTGTCCAAAAAAAAAACACCAATAACCTGTTATTCTAACCACAAACCACTCTTGTGGTCGAGCATGATAGTATGTTCACAAGAATGAAAGTAAACAATTTCTTAGATATTTATAAGATTTTGAGGTAAATATTTAATTTAAATCAGCGCACGTTTTGATAAACTAAGAATCCATTTATCACTAAGGTCATATGCGTGTTTCAGAAACGAACAACCTATGATTTTGGTGACATCGCACTAATTGATGGAGATGAGAGATATTATGAAGTACCATCATGTGTATCACGTGTAACACATCGTGATGATAACGCGAAGAAGATATAAATAGCTCTTTCTAACTTTTTACCACGTATGCCAAAAAGCTGAAAAAAACACGATAAATGCATTTAGAAAATACTTCAACATATAATTATTTTATATTAATAAGTTAAATATATTGGAAACCAATTATTTTCTTTGTACCTGTGAAAGATATCTGGCCAATATATTTACATAACGAAAAATAATAATGATATTTGTAAACAGTTTAATGGAAATATTATGCAGCATTTATATATTTAAATTTTTATATGTATCAAAATGTTGTCTTCTTCCAGATTTATTTGTAATTAGAAAGTCTCTGATCATATATTTAAATTTGTCATACATATATATATATATATATATATATATATATATATATATATATATATATATATATATATATATATATATATATATATATATATATATATATATATATATATATATATATATATATATATATATATATATATATATACACACAAACACACACGCTTACAATATTTATATGAAGGAAAGTTGTAAACCGGCAATATGTTATATTTGTAAACTAGTCGCCTAATTTATAAAATAATTAAAGTTTAAATTTTGTATGGCAACGTGTACGCTTATTGTAAAGTTTGCAAACTGTCGAGTGTCAAAATGAAATGTCACTTATCCGTTTCAAAAAACCTAGTTTTTTGAACACGCAAACAACCAAACAACACAAAAAACCTAGTTTTTAGTTTATTTACACATACCTAAATGTTATGTTTCATTTTCGTATTAAGTGCCTTCCCTTACTTCCCCGTACCGCACTTTCGCAACCGATGACAATAATTTTAACTTAAATTATCTACGTATTTGAATTTTGCTTCCTTATAAAATGAGTTTGCATACTTTGTTCCATGTTTATCGATATTATTGGACAAGTATCACCCGATATCACTGAAATGACGGGTTATCTCCTGTATTAAATTGATCGTAACAAGACTTGGTTGTCGGATAACGTCGACGAACATTGTTAGGGCTATTATATTGACGTTTGGCATACTAATACCATGTTCCATCAGCACTGAAAAACGACATATTCGTAATTTCCATCACTCGATATTACAAATAACAAATCATTTAACAGAATAAAATCTCATTAAACCAAGCAAGCATGTTATGCCAAACTAAACTTTGAAAAATATTCTACCCAGAAAGAATGTGTGAGGGTTGTCATATTAAATAATTAATAATCCATAAAGCTTGAATTTGTAATTAGCAATTACA